>OZ012735.1:541695850-542388350 GCA_963859935.3 Lathyrus sativus
GATATAATGGATGTATCACCATCCTAGTGGTTTACCATGCGCTTTCTTGTACCTTTTTCCTTGCCAGACTTGGGTTCGATCCAGCAGATCAACTCTTTTGTTCTTTTTTTAGGATTTATATGATGTTTAACATATATTGTGTTTTTTCCACTTAATTCACAAGGCGCACATTGGCTGAGTGGGTAATGTTTTGATCTTTAACCCTAGGTGTGTGGGTTCAAACCCCATGGGATGCATTTCTTTACTTTTTTATCACTCATTTTCATGTTTTTCTTCATAATTTTTTTTTATAACTTCTTTGATTTTTATCATTTTGATTCCATTATTTTCGCTAAATGTTCATGAGAATGCTTATTTTTCATTTCATCAAGAAATTTCCAAAAAAAAAAATTGATTTTCCTTGCATTTGTGTGTTTCCAAAGTATGATGTTTTTTTAGGGTTTTATGAGACTTCTCTTGATTGATTCTCTTGATTCTCCTTGCACATCTTGTTTGTATGAACCCACACCTTGTTTATATGAACCTCACTTGATGTATGAATTTATCCACTCTTGATGCTACATGATGGTTGTTATCTTTTCCAAGTTCATTTTCACATGTGAATGTATGCTTGAATACTTGGTTGTTACCTTGCCCTTGACATATGATTCTTTTTTATGATCAAATGATTTGAATGTGCATATGTCTTTCATGCCTTTCCTTGAGTGTTTTCATACACTTGTTTTCCTACTTTGAAACATGTTCAAGTATACATGATTTCTCTTTGAGATGTTCCTCATCATTTACCAATCCATGATTGAATCTCTTTTGCATGTCTGGTTGTTACCTACTTGTCTAACATGATTCACCGTAAATCACATGATTATTTACACACATGTCCGACACATGTTCAAGTTATTTTGGTTGTTAGTTATCCTTAATTTGTATCCATGATAATTAATGTTTTGACTTATACATGTTCCATGCTTGAATATTGTTATGATTTATGCATGTTGATTTTGATCTTTGTTATAAGTAATGTTTTGACTTATACATGTTTTACTTATACATGTTCCATGCTTGAATATTGTTATGATTTATGCATGTTGATCTTTGAACCTTATCCATGATAAGTAGTGTTTTGACTTATACATGTTCCATGCTTGAATATTTTTATGATTTATGCATGTCGATCTCTGAACCTTATCCATGATAAGTAATGTTTTGACTTATACATGTTCCATGCTTGAATATTGTTATGATTTATGCATGTTGATTTTGACCTTTGTTATAAGTAATGTTTTGACTTATACATGATTCCTTACTTATATCCATGCTTGAATATTCTTATGGTTTGTGCATGTTGATCTTGGAACGCTGTCATGGTAAGTAATGTTTTGACTTATGCTTGATTCACTTATGCTTGTGATGTTTGGTCTTGTAAGAACCTTATCATCATCCCCTTATAGGTGTTGTTACATCTATGTTTACCTTTAGTTGTAACCATTTGGTTTGATTCTTCTATGGATATACTTGGTTGTAACCTTGTTGTTATCTTTGCTTGATGTTGTTACATGCTTGCATTTATGTTTCTTTGTTGTTACCATGTTATTACATCTTCATCATGTTTGAATGAATGTATGTATGCTTTGCTACTCTTTCCCCAAGTGATGTAGCTTGTTAGCTCTCATCCTCAAGTTTTTCCCCATGTCCCTAATTCCAAAGGAAAGTCTCTCTATTGACTCAATGTCATAGATAACTCATTGTCTTTTAGTCTCCCTTTGACCTTGTTAGAGTCATTAGGACTTTTATAGAACCTTACCCTTTTGACTTTGTTAAGTCAACACCTTTATCAAACCTTGTTAGAAGACCTAAAACTTAGAGCTTAGGCCTAGAGTTTGTTAACTCTGTGTGTACCATTTTTATGGGTACTCACCTCCCCCTTTTGGCTTTTGTTAAAGTCAATCCCCAGTTAGGTCTTTCAATGTAGACTTAGAGAGTTTGTTAACTCTATATAAGTATCATTGTTATGGATGTTTATTCCCCTTGAGCCTTGACCATATCCATGTGTTCTTTCTCCCTAGTTAGGCGAACTATGGTTGCTCTGATTCCATCCTTGTTAGGATATGTAGGCACGAGATGCAAAGTCTTGGTGAGCATACTTAGTGTGCAAATCCATAGGTATTTACCTTAGCATACAACCATTAGCAAACAGACATTAACACAAACACAACTGCCAAATAAGAGGCTTATGTAGAGTACTACAGATACTTAGGGTGCTAATACCTTCCCTTAGTATAACCAACCCCCGAACCCTCCGATCTCTTAGCTTCATTGTAACGTAGCACACTTAGGGTTTTCTTCGATCTTTACCCTTTCCTTTAGATAAATCAAAGCTCGGTGGTGAATATTTCAAGATTTACGATTCAAGTTAATTAATAGCTTGATATCTGATTCTCACTGCAACAGAAATGACGACATCACTAGGGATTTTCTTGAGGGTTAAGCCCACCTTATTTGCAGTTGTGTTTCCTTTATACATGTATATTTGTGAATATTTGTACCTGTTGTATTGCATATGTGCATTGGGTTGCTACCTTGTGAGTTGAGATAAGTCCTAGCTCGGACTTGAGTGTACACTTATGATAGGATTGTGGTAAGATCAATAGTTGACAGTTGGGATTAATCCTAACATGTTTGACATATGATGTAACCATGCTCAGTCGAGCCCCCTTTGGGATTAGTGATGGCGTATGAGTATTCATACATTCATTACTTTTTCTGATCTGGGAGTCCGTGACACTGAGAGACCTTTTAGTTACCCACTTACCCCACTTGGCCTTTTAGGACGTAGTACAATGACTGTAAGGGAGTAGTCCCGAATGGTTGCTAAGCGATGCTACACTCAGACGAGTTTATCTTGAGAATATTTTTGACCCACATGAGTAGTCATGTAGGTTGATAATATCTAAAAGATTTATCCATGACTCTGAGAACCTCATAGAACCCGTTGTGCAGGTACAAACAAACTATAATACATATCAGTTGGGGAGGGTATACCATGGCTCCATGCTTATAACCGAAACCTAGGACCCTTAGTTGTTGCATATGCATTATATATGCGTGACTATGTAAATAGTTGTGTATGTGTTGCTTGTGCATTATCTCATCATCCCATCATAAGCATTCATGCAGTTGGCTTTGAGAAACTCAGTTGTCTTCTTTATTGTAAAAGACCTTAGGTCATGGATTTTAGAAAAAGAAACACTCGGAAGTACAACTTCAAGAGACCGGATTTTTGGTGGCCTTAGTGTCTTGTCCTGAAGATTTCGAAAAGATATATGAAAGACTATTGAGACTTGTCAGGATCAAGATGCAAGAAGGAGTTATCAACACTCTTGTGCAATTCTATGATCCCCTATATCACTATTTCACCTTTCTCGATTATCAACTCGTCCTGACTCTGGAAGAGTACTCATATCACATTGGTCTGTCAGTATTGGATAAAAAGTTGTTCAGTGGTTTGGAGAAGTTCCCTTCGCCAAAGGACATTGCAAATGCCATCCACCTAGAAGCTTCCGAAGTCAAAGCCAATCTCACCTCCAAGTATGGACTCAGAGGTCTACCTGCTAAAGAAAATAGCCTAGATGCTTTTGAAGCAGTCCTTGCATTTCTCATTCTATGGTTTGGTCCTCTTCCCCGAAGAAGAAAATTTCATTGACATCAATGCTATCTAGATCTTCATCATTGGTAATTATGTACCTACTCTGCTTGGAGATATGTACCATTCTATTCACTATAGAACTCTCAAAGGAGATGGAACTATCCTATGTTGTGCTCTTCTGTTGTATAGATGGTTTGTTGCACATTTGCCGAGAACAGATCTTTTCAAGGAAAATCCATATGGACTAAGGTGGTCTCAAAGGCTCATGGCCCTGACGCAGACTGATGTACATTGATATGACCCCGCTTACAATAAAGGAGAGATCATTGAAAGTTATGGTTCATTTCCCAACCTACCTCTTCTAAGTGCACGGGGAGGAATCAATTACAACCCTATCCTTGCTAGACGTCAGTTTGGGTTTCCCATGAAGGAAAAGTTTAGCAATATCCTGTTGACAAGTTTCTTCTACCTCAACACAGAAGCTAGTATGAGGTTTAGGGATAGTATTGCAGATTCTTGGAGGACCATCTACAAGAAAACTAGGATTGATCTAGGGAAAAAGAACTGTATAGCATTTGAGCCTTTCACGCAATGGGTCCGTGCTAGAGCCCGTGATCTCAAGATTCCTTATCTCTTAGGGAGACCTTTGCAGATTACTGCCGCTTCTTCCTCTATCATTCTTGTCTAGCAAATGGAGGAATACCAAGAAACTTTAGCTTGAGCAAGATACTTGGGAGGGCAAGTACCGTGTCATTCATTCCGAGCAGATAGAGGTGAAGAGACAACTGAAAGAAAAGGATGATTTGATTGAGTTGCTTGAAATGAGGGTTATTGACAGATACATGGCACAAGAGAATTTATTTTTCTCTAGTATTCAGTCCATGCTTAGTGCCCATGAGTACTCTGACGTCCCACCTACATTCGGTGCTTGGAAGGGAATTGTCGACAAGTTAGTATTGGAGAATGCAGAGTTGAAAATATAGAAGAGGATACACAGATAGGAGGTTTCTAGCTAGACTCCGTGGAGACTCTAGGCCCTAGTCTTTTTCCTTTGTATTTTAGTCTCTTGTATTATAATTTAAAGTTGTAACTTTTTCCAATATTAATGAAGTAAGATTTTGTGCCAAAAAGTGTTTCTTTTGCAAATAAATCTTTTGAGTTTCTTAAAACCAATTGCATTGCATCTCATTGTTTTTGTTAACATTCAAAGGAGCCCTAACTATTTTGTAGACATTGCAATGGACTAAAGAAAGGAACGACTCCAAAATACACATTCAGAAGCCTAAAGTCTGATAATCTGAGAATGCTAGGTGGCCTAGTAGAAGATCCTTTGTCATTTAGCAACAAGTATGGAAATCTTCTACCTCTATTGGAGCTCCAAGTAGATGAGGAGATGTTAATGGCGCTCATTCAATTCTACGACCCCATTTACCATTGCTTCATGTTTCCAGACTACCAGTTGCTACCAACGTTGGAAGAGTATTCTGCTTTAATGGGATTATGTGCCACTCCTCAACCATTCTCTAGGAGGGAAAGAAGACCAAATAGGAGAGTCTTAGTTGAAGCCTTATACCTAGAACCATCTAACCTTCATACTCATTTGGATGTCAAATATGGATTCTCTGGTTTGCAAGTAAGACCTTTGATGGAAAGAGATGAGGCTCACGCTGATAAGCAAGACACATAAATCTTTGAGGCTATCTTGGCCTTATTTATTTATGGGCTCCTTTTGTTCCCAAGTGCTAAATAATTCATAGATGTGAGCTCCATCAACTTGTTTCTAATCAGGAACCCTGCTCCCACCCTTCTAGCTAACACATACTTCTCCGTTCATCTAAAGAACTCTCATAGAAGAAGGCCAGATTAATTGTTGTACCGCTTTACTTCACAAGTGGTTTATTTCGCACTTGCCAAGGACAGTCTCTCTATAGAATCTAAACAACAACATTGCTTGGACAGAAAAGCTTCTATCACTCAGACACTATGACATCTGTTGGTACAATCCCATGTATGAGGGGGTTACCATGATTCATAGCTGTGGGGATTTCCCTAATGTGCCTCTCCTTGGCACAAAAGGATGTATTAATTACAACCCTACCCTAGCTTGCCACCAGCTAGGATATCCTGCAAAGAAAGAGCCTAATCTAGTCTTTTTGGAAAGATGTTTTCTTAAAGAAGGGAGAAAGCCAGATCTTAAAGGATGAATTGAGTATGCTTGACGTTGCCTTAACACCCAGGGGATGACTGCTCTGGGGCATCTAGACTGTATGATCTCAAAGGCGTATCTTCGTTGGTCTATAGAGATAGCCTTAAAGATGTTCTACACTCACTTCGAGTCTACTCTGACAACTCCGAAAGAACCATTCTCTATGGAAGAATTGAAGAATACTTTAGTCAAATCTGAAAGGGAAAAGAATATGTGGAAGGATAAACATATCATGGTTGTTCGAGAGAATGAAGAACTCTGGAAGATGCTCCGTCACAACCAGAAAGAAGAAATTACAAGAAAGATGAAGCTTTATGAAGGGGAAGGATCTTCTTGTCAGAAAGATTAGTCCTCTTAGTTTCAACTTTCAATCTTGTAATTTATGTCCATACTTGGGCTTTGGATGTGTATTTATTTTCCTGTAAAACTTTCATTTATTAATGAAAAGTTACTTTGATTTGCTCTTTCCTCTATTATTGATGTTTGTAAACATAGTTTTGGGTTTTCTTTGAATGTCAGAATTGCATTTGCATTAGCATTGCATATGCATTCTCATATTCTGTGGCTTATTATGTGTTGTTTGTCTCCAGTCGGTCACACTGAATCCTCCGCAAGCTTGAAAGAAGATGGACCGTTTGGAACAAGAGAATTAGGCACTTCGAGAAGAAATTTATGCTTTAAGGACTAACATGGAGGCTTTTTCTACCGCCATTCAGGATATGATAAACGCTCGGGAGCTAGAAAATCAAAAGCTTCAGAATGAAGTAACAAGACTAAGGGATGCTAAAAGGAACTTGACAAATTTGGTCAAGGAGTTGGTCATATCCCAATGACAGGATGGTTCTTCTTCATCTACTAATCAGAGGTCAGAACAAAGTGATGAATCTAAAGGAATTCTTGTGAGTTATGCCCGGTTGTTTCCTATACTCTTACATAATGGATTGATCAAGAAAGAAACTCCACCAGCTATCTCTCAAGCTCACAGAAGTTACTTTAAGACTGATACTTTTTGTGCCTTCCACCAAGGAGCACCTGGCCATGACATTGAAGAGTGTTACGTTCTAAAGGAAAAGGTGAAAGAAATGATTCAATCAGAGGTTATATCTTTCAAAATATGCAAGCCTCAGGTTCAAATTAACCTTTTTCTTGGGAAAGAAGCAATTCCCTCCCTACATATGGTGGATTAATGAAGGAAATTATGGATCCCTAACACCAGATTGAAGTATTTTTTTATTTGTATTTTTTCTGCATTTTTATGTATTTACTTTAGTTTGAATTTATATCTAGTTAGTAGAAGCAAAAGCAAAGACAAATCGCCAAGGGTTGGGTTACAAACCAACTCATGACAAGACTTAAGAGTTTTCCAAGAGATGACCGAAGACCATCAATGAAGTGTTCATCAGTGGAGGCATCCAAATCTACGTCGTTGAGGAGGATTTTGAGGACGACTATGTTGATCAATTGGTATATCATGATAAGGCCGCTCTAAGCAATTGGGAGGCTGTTAAGATTCTTATCATCTTTCTTGTGACAAAGTAATTTGCTTGTTTTGTTTTGTAGTTTCCTTCCAAAAAAATTTCCATAACCCTGCCCAAGGTTATCGGATTATTTTGTATGGACCACATGCTTTCAAATTATTATAATCAATGGAGATGTTTTGTTAAAATCCTCATTTGTTTGTTTACTATTTTTTCCTTTTACTTTTAAAGAAAATGATATTTCTTTTGAAAACCAGCAAAAATATATTCCTTTTGTTCTATGCGTTTGTCTTTGTATGATTTAATAAATCAAATCATTCCAAACATGCAATGAAACTCCAAAACCCGTTGAATCCAATGACTATGCTTTCCTTCCTGAATTATATTCACCCATAAATCAAACCGAAGACGAAAATAACGAAGATTTTGAGATTCCAAATGAGTTGGCAAGAATGTCTGAGTACGAGTACACAGACCTACAGCCTCACCAAGAGCAAGTTGATGTCATTAATCTTGGCACTGAAGAAAGCAAGAAAGAGGTCAAGATTGGGCCAACACTTGGGGAAGAAATCAGACGGTGATTAGTGAAGCTTCTAGAATAGTATGTTGATGTATTCGCTTCGCCATACCAAGATATACCTGATTTGGACACCTCTATAGTTGTTCACAAATTACCGCTTCGATCAGAGTGTCCTCCCGTCAAACAGAAGCTCAGAAAGACTCGACCCGATATGGCTCTCAAGATCAGAGATGAAGTCAAAAAGCAGATAGATGTAGGTTTCTTGGCAGGATCCAAGTACCCATAATGGGTTGCCAACACTGTGCCCGTACCAAAGAAGGATGGAAAAGTTAGAATGTGTGCAGACTACATGGATCTGAATAAAGCCAGTCCAAAGGATGATTTCCCTCTGCCGCATATTGATACCTTAGTGGACAACACTGTTAGATTCGTTATTTTCTCTTTCATGGATGGTTTCTCAGGATATAATCAGATAAGGATGAATCTCGATGACATGGAGAAGACCATGTTCATCATGCGATGGAGCACTTATTGTTATAAAGTCATGCCCATTGGTTTGAGGAATGCTAGCGCCACTTATTAGAGAGCCATGGTCATATTATTTCACAACATGATGCACAAAGAAATTGAGGTGTATGTCGATGATATAATAGTCAACTCTCAAAGTGAAGAGGATCATCTAGATCATATGTTGAAGATATTTGTAAGGCTCAGAAAATACCAGTTGAGGCTGAATTCAGCAAAATGTACTTTTGGAGTAAGATCTGGAAAGATGCTCGGTTTCATCATTAGTTGATCAGTACATCTTTATAAACATTCTTTCATTGTTATACTTAGGCATTTATACAGTTTATTTGAGTATTTTTACTATTTTAATGTGTTTTCATATTTAAGTTTGTTTTTTTTACCTTTATTCTATTTTCGCAGCTTATTTTCAACATTAATAGTTATTTGATATTTGTCCATTGTTCGAATCATAACTAGAGCTTCGAGAACCGGATTGACACATTCTAATAGGCTTTGGAAATCTAAGACAGAGAGATACAACTTTCGTGTTTGATAATGAAACTGATTAGGAGTATATAAGGCTCAAATAATTTGTTGAAGTCAGGACTCGTAGTCTGCCGTTAGAAATATTTAGTTTTGGGCCGGGTTTTCTATGTTTTTGGACCCAGTTGGGTTAGAACCGGATTTTGTGATGCTTCCTTATACCTAGTATCAGTCGTGCTACTATGAATAACCTTCTTTTCACAATTTTACTTTGCGTTTTACAATTGTAATGGAGAACTAATTCCCACGGGCAATCCTGCTGTGTACGATTTCATCGCTTTTAGGTTATTATAATACTAATTTAAATTTGATTCCTTTCAATCCTTTTCTATGAAGTCATTTTCTTAATTTGATTGCAATTGTTTGCTTAATTCGATTCCTTTTCATAGGATAGAATTGATTAAATTCGATTGTATGCATGTTCCTAAATTTAATTGTGTGTTATCGTTTGCTTAATTTGTTAACTCGTCATATTCTTAACCGTTTGCTTAATTTGGTAAACAGGAATATAATTCATTTGATTTTGATAAGCGCTTGTCTAATTGGTATCATAATCTAATAGGATCAAAGTCGCTTAGAGATTGGTGTTATAATAGCCGATGATAAGTTGGAATCCGAATCAGTAGGATTAGCCATTTTATCTTAATTGATAGTCATTTATTTTTATCACTTTTTCTCTTGTTTTATAAATCTAAACTTAAAACCCCCATAAAATTTTATTGTAATTGATTAATTCATTACAAGAATCCTTGTGAGAATGATACTCGAGTTGTCGTTACCATTACTACTGTTTTTCAAAATACTCGTTTTTGATCCGTGCACGACAGCGAGTCAAATTGGCGCTGTTGCCGGAGACTCTTGTTGATGTTAGCCAATTTTAGAGTTTTAGTTTAGAATTTTGTTAGATTTTTTTGTTTTTTATGTTTTTGTTTTTGCGTGTTAATTTTCAAAATACTCGTTTTTATGTTTTTGTTTTTGTTTTTTTAGAGTTTTAGTTTAGAGTTTTGTTGATGTTAATTTTCAGCCTATCAGGTAAGTTGAAAGCTAATGTTTCGATTTGCTCTAAATTTTTTCTAGAAAATCCGAAAAAAATCGACGAACAATACTTCTTTAAAATAAAATTCTAATTAAGTTTGACCTTGAAAATTATAAATTCCTTATTTTTCTATTTTATTTGATTTATTTTCTATTTTCATATTTTCAAAAAAATCTAAAATTTTTTTAGAGATTTATTCTGATTTGATTTGATTTTTAGTTATATTTTCATAGTTCTTAGATTTTATTTTATTCGTTTTTCTATTTTTCCATTCTTTTTCTTAATAGAGACATTGTCGGTAATTTCCTAGTTGTTGTTGCATTGTGAAGTAGTTATGAGTTTTCTTTTTCTTTGTTGATTTTTTCCTATTAAATTTAATATGACAAATCAAAGAACTCTTAGAGAATTTATTGCCCTTGATATGAATTATAATACTTTATGTTCCGTAATATCCTGTTGTTACTATATCTTTTGAATTAGAATCTGGTCTAATACACTTGTTGTCAAGGTTTAATGGTCTTGCAGGTGAGGATCAGAATAAGCATCTGAAGAAATTCCAAATTGTGTGTTCTACACCTTCGGGATCTTCATTAGAGGACTTTGTCAAGAAAATGGATGTAAATAATCTTCAGTCTCAACAACGAATAAGTTCTAATTTTCAGGCTTTGCAAACACAGATTGGAAAACTTGTCACTTTAGTGAATGTCATGCAGCAAGCTCAAGAATCAAACCAACTACCAGCCCAAACATTAGCGAATTCAAAAGAGTTATTGTCTGATTTAGTTGATGATACTTATCTTGAGTTGTTATCTGATTTACCATCTTTATTAGATTATGATGATACTTACTCTTGTGATTTATGTACTGACACTAATGTTTGCTCTGTTTGTGCTGAGATTAATGTTGCCTTGCAGGGTGATGCTTTTCATGACGTCGTTTATGCAGCTGAAGCTCTTGATGTTCTGGATGCCCCGACCGTTCCTTCCATTGATCAACCTTCTTCCTTAGAGCTTAAATCACTTTCGGACAATCTAAACTATGCCTATTTAGAGAGGAATGAAAAGCTAACTGTTATAATTTCTTCTAACCTTGATTTTGATCAATAAAATAAGCTTTTGCAGGTTTTGAAGAAACATAAGAAGGGAATTGGATGGACCTCGATGGAAGATGGAAGAAAAGCAGTGATGCAACCCCTTAATCCTTTGATCTCTGATGTTGCGAAAAAGAATATCACATTCACGTGGTCATTCGACACTTTTATTTATCGAAGAATCTTTTTTGATCCTGAAATAAAAGGTGAAGACACTAATAAATATTTCAAGGTCAATGAATGCTACACAAAGTTACTTTATGACATCCCCACTTTGGAAGAGGAGCCTGCAGAAGATCTCTCTTTAGGAAATGCTGCTTATGTGATCACCTATCCACCTTGACTAATGTTTGCTTTGTTTGTGTTGAGATTAATGCTGCCTTGCAGGGTGAAGCTTTTCATGATGTCGTTTATCCAGCTGAAGCTCTTGATATCTAGGATGCCCCTACCGTGCCTTCCATTGATCAACCTCCTTCCTTAGAGCTTAAATCACTTTCGAACAATCTAAACTATGTATATTTAGAGAGGAATGAAAAGCTACCTGTTATAATTTATTCTAACCTTGATTTTGATCAAGAAAATAAGCTTTTGTAGGTTTTGAAGAAACATAAGAAGGGAATTAGATGGACCTTGATGGAAGATGGAAGAAAAGCAGTGATGCAACCCCTTAATCCTTTAATCTCTGATGTTGTGGAAACGAATATCACATTCACGTGCTCATTCGACACTTTTATTTATCGAAGATTCTTTTTTGATCCTGGAATGAAAGGCGAAGGCACTAATAAATATTTCAAGGTCAATGGATGCTACAAAAAGTTACTTTATGACATCCCCACTTTAGAAGAGGAGCCTGCAGAAGATCTCTCTTTGAGAAAGGTTGCTTATGTGATCACCTATCCACCTTGACTACTCGGGTGTGTTCTTTTCTTTCTCTCACTCTTATTTTATATTTATGTTCTTTCATTGAGGACAATGTATATTTTAAGTGTGGGGGAGGGAACCATTTTTTTCTTTGTTTTGTTTTGGCTTTGTTCTTAAATAAAAAAATAATAATTTTTTTTTACTTTTGAAACACAATGCATCTTTTGAAAATTTTAGGCTATAAATTAATTTGAGGTAAGATTATGGAGACTTGAGAAAAATTCATAAGATCGGTACTGTTTTAACACCTTAAGTCTCCCGAATATGGAAATCGATTTAAATACTTGTTATGATATAGCCTTGAGTTCTCATCCTTTAATAGCTCTTAAGTAGTTTATCTAGCAGCCATCACCATCTAGAAATTATACACAAAGTAATTAAGCTGATGCAAATAAGTGAATGATCTCGTGCTTAATAAGAAGTCTAAATAGGAATCCGCCTTTTAAGTTAGGTGACCCTCACCCGGTCACTTAGGCTAACGGTTGTGATACCTTCAAAAAAAAAAGAAAAAAACTATTTTTGTTGCTATTTAATTGGTTAATTAGGAATTGTTGATAAGATATGGATCATAGTCACTAACAGACTTATTTACCATGTGTGTAAATAGATAATGGGCTTAATGTGATTGCATCAGAATGAAAGAGAGCAAAAAGGAGGATGAGTAAGTTAGACTTAAGCATAATAACATGATTTAGATTAGTTTGTAAAGGAGGGAGCTTTATGACCGCAAATTGCGGATTTGTGTTCTTACGATATCCTTAGTATGCAAAATTAGTACCTATCGATACAACCTTGACCGAAGAAGAGTTTACAGCCTAGAATGAGTATCTAAATGCTATTGTTTTTCATGAGTCTTGATAATATTTTGCTCAGTGTGCAAAAGTTTAAGTGTGGGGGAATTTGATCAGTACATCTTCATACGCATTCTTCCATTATTATACTTAGGCATTCCTATATTTTATTTGAGTATTTTTACTATTTTAATGTGTTTTCATATTTAAGCTTGTTTTTACCTTTATTCTATTTTCGCAGCTTATTTTCAGCATTAACAATTATTTAATATATGTCCACTAATCGGATCATAACTGGAGCTTCGAGAACTAGATTGACGCATTTTAATAGGCTTTGGAAATCTAAGATAGAAATCTACAACTTTTATGTTTGAGTCAAAAGCTGATTAGGAGTGTAGAAGGCTCAAATAATTCGTTGATGTCAGGACCCAAAATCTGCTGTTAGAAATATTTAGTTTTTGGCCGGGTTTTTTTTTATGTTTTTCGACCCAATTGGGTTAGAACGGATTTTGTGATGCTTCCCTATACCTCGTAGCAGCCGTGCTACTATGGATAACCTTCTTTTCACAATTTTACTTTGCTTATCACAATTGTAATGGAGAACTAATTCCCATGGGCAATCCTGCTGTGTACGGTTCCAACGCTTTGAGGTTATTATAATACCAATTTAAATTTGATTCCTTTCAATCCTTTTCTATGAAGTCATTTGCTTAATTTGACTGAAATTGTTGGTTTAATTTGATTTCTTTTCATAGGATAGAATTGATTAAATTCGATTGTATGCATGTTCCTAAATTTAATTGCGTGTTATCGTTTGCTTAATTTGTTAACTCGTCATATTCTTAAACTTTTGCTTAATTCGGTAAACAGGAACGTAATTCATTTGATTTTGATAAGCGCTTGTCTAATTGGTATCATGATCGAATAGGATCAAATCTGCTTAGGGATTGGTGTTATAATAGCCGATGATAAGTCGGAATCCGAATCAGTACGATTAGCCATTTTAGCTTAATTGATAATCACTTATTTTAATCATTTTTTCTCTTGTTTTATAAATCTAAACTTAAAACCCCCGTAAACATTTACTGTAATTGGTTAATTAGTTACAAGAATCCTTGTGAGAACGATACTCAAGTTGTCGTTACCGTTACTACTATTTTTCAATATACTCGTTTTTGATCCGTGCACGATAGCGGATCATTAGTCAACGAGGGATTAAAGTGGATCCTGACAAGGTTCAAGCTATCTAACAAATGCCAGATCTATAAATTGGAAACTAAGTCAAAGGTTTCCTTGGAAGACTAAATTATATCTCTAGATTCATCTCCAACATGAGTCCTACTTGTGAGCCAATCTTCAAGTTGTTACGCAAAGATCAAATGGTTGTTTGGAATGAAGATTGTCAACAAGCCTTCGACAAAATTAAAGGTTATCTCCAAGAACCTCTAATCTTGATCCCTCATGTACCTGGAAAACCTCTCTTCATGTACATGACAGTGCTTGAGGGATCTATGGGTTGTGTATTGGGTCAACATGATGAGTCTGGACGAAAAGATCACGCCATCTACTATTTTAACAAGAATTTCACCGATTGTGAAAGTCGTTACTCACTCCTGGAGAAGACTTGTTGTGCTTTGACTCGGGCCGCCAGATGTCTAAGGCAATACATGATATGTCATACCATTTTGTTAATTTCCAAGATGGATCCAATAAAGTATATTTTTGAGAAACCTGCTCAGACAGGAAGGCACGCCCGTTGGCACATGCTCTTGCCAGAGTATGACATCCAGTACGTTGCTCAAAAGTCCATCAAAGATAGTATCTTGTCAGATTACCTCGTCGATCGGCCAGTAGAAGATTATGAGCCTCTCAAGTTTGTCTTCCCAGATGAAGACATTATGCTAATAAAGAAAGATTGTGAAGAGCCAGGCCTAGACAAAGGTCTTGAACCTGGTCCCCGATGGAAAATGATGTTTGATGGTGCTTCCAACCAAAAGGGGCATGGTATAGGTGCCATGTTGATGAACCCAGCTGGTGGGTATACTCCTTTCACAACAACATTGTGTTTTGAATGTACTAACAATTTTGTTGAATATGAAGCTTTCATTTTGGGACTAGAAGCAGCAGTCGATCCCCACTTCAAAATTCTAGAAGTGAGTAGTGACTCATCATTAGTTATCTACCAAGTCAAGGGTGAATGGGAGACTCGATATGAGAAACTGATCCCTTACAGAGCTTATATTGTGGAAATGATTGAGTACTTTGACGAGATAACCTTCAAGCATGTGCCAAGATCTGAAAATTACATTGCTGATGCTTTAGCTATGATGGCTTCTATGTGACGGGTCCATTTTGTTAATGAAGCAACGCTCATCCTAATTGAGAGAAAAACTGAGCTTGCTTACGACCAGATGGTGGAGGAGGAGTCTGATGGGAAACCATGGTTTCACGATATTAGACAGTACTTGCAAAATCAAGAATATCCAGCTAACGCCACTTCGCTTGACAAGAAAACTTTTAGAAGGATGACATCCAAATTTTTCTTAGCAATGATATGCTTTACAAAAGAAATTATGACATGGTCCTACTTAGATGTGTCGACAAATGAGAAGCGGATTTGTTAATGCAAGATATTCATGAAGGAACATTTGGCACACACGCCAATGGATATGCCATGTCCAAAAAGATTCTAAGAGCTGGATACTACTGGTTGACTATGGAAACCGATTGCATCCAATATGCCAGAAAATGCCGCAAATGCCAAATTTATGCGGACAAGGTGCACGTGCGTCCGAAATTGCTAAATGTTTTATCATCGCCATGGCCTTTCTCTATGTGGGGTATTGACATGATTGGGGCAATCGAGCCAAAAGCCTCCAATGGACACCAATTTTTTCTAGTCGATATTGATTACTTTACAAAGTGGATTGAAGTTGCATCCTACACCAACGTGACCAGACAAGTGGTTGCCCAATTCATCAAGAAGGAGATTATTTTTTGATACAGAATTTCCAGCCGTATTATCATAATTAATGGAACTAATTTGAACAACAAGACAATGAAAGAGATTTGTGATAGCTTCAAGATCGAACATCACAACTCTTCTCCTTATCGGCCATAGATGAATGGAGCTGTTGAAGCCGCGGACAAAAACATTAAGAAGATCGTGTAGAAAATGGTTCTAACCTATAAAGATTGGCATGAGATGTTACCGTTTGCTTTACATGGATATAAAACATCTGTTCGCACTTCAACAAGGGCAACCCTCTTTTCCTTGGTATATGGAATGGACGCAGTCCTTCCCATTGAAGTAGAGATACCTTTTTTGAGAGTCCTAATGGAAGCTAAATTGGAAGAAGTTGAGTGGGTTAGAGAAAGGTTCGATCAGTTGAACCTCATCGACGAAAAATGAATGACTGCCATGTGCCATGGTCAACTATATCAGAAAAGGATCAAAAGAGCTTTTGACAAGAAGGTCTGTGTTCGAGAATTTCGAGAAGGGGAACTTGTACTCAATAAAATCTTGCCAGTTCACAAGGACTCATGTGGAAAGTGGATGTCCAACTATGATGAGCCATTTGTTGTGAAGACAACCTTCTCTGGAGGTTCGCTCATCCTCACAACAATGGATGGAGAGCAACTTACACACCTGATGAATTCTGATGCAGTACGAAAATATTATACCTAAAGAATCCGATAAGTCGAAAACTTGAATGGGCGGCTTATGCAATAATGGGTATCCTGTTGGATCATAACCTATGAAGGAGGTCCAGGCAAAAGTTAGGAATGAAATGAAAAATGAGCTCGCTAAGTTGAAAACCCGAAAGGGCGGCTTAGGAAAAAATGAGTGTCCCGGTGGTTTAAAAACCCGAAAGGGAAATCCAGGCAAAAGTTAGGGGCAAAGGAATTTCACTGCATCAGATGGTTGTCACCTCTGCAGAAGATTATACGAGAAGTTCATTTCAACTGCTCTTGTCAGAAGCGAGATTTTGGAGGACTCTTAGTCATTAGGGATAGATTGTCATCGAATTCAATGTAACCTTTTTCCCTATTTCCATTTTCAATTGTAATTGTTCCATGGATTTTTGACATTTGCAAGCTACCATTCTTGAATAAAATCAGATTTTGCACCACTCGTTTGTTTGCAATTTACTATTTTCACTATTTTTCTTTGTTATGCAAAACATTGTTTATTTATTAACATTGATTTTGAAAGCAAAAGGTTTTGAACTTAAAAACAGTTTTTGAAAACTTAACAAAACATAAAGTTGCTTTGGCTCATGGAAAGATTCAGTGGAAATCATATATGCCCCATGAAGTCTTAGGGTGACAAAAGCCTTGATGTGCAATCTCAGCATATCTCCCCATTGAAATGCCAACGTGAGTTGATTTATCAGATCATTCCTTCGGTCGTGTGTGGTTACCAAGATTGAAGAACAGTTTTCCCAGTATTCTCTATAGAATAAAAATAAATATTAGTTACTAGAGGCTGATTATTAAAACAAAAATTAATTAAGTTAATTAATTAAAAAAGTGATTAAATAATTACTGCAGATTAAAAGGTTAATTAAGCGAGGATTAGTTAGTGTTGTGTGTTTAGTGAGTGATTAGTGTGTGATTAGTGGTAATTAAATAATACATCACAGGAATAATAAAACAACAGAAAAATAAAAATGGAAAGAAACACGGAAAGCCCCCCCCCCCAAATCGCGAAGGGAAACCCTAATCCCCAATTGTCTCTCATCCGGTCTCCTCTCATGTTCGTTTCAATCTCCTCTGATTTCTTTCATTCATCATCCTCTCCCAAGTTCCGATTCCCTCTTTAAACCTGCAACACAACAACAAGATCAATAGGCTCAATGATTATTACGAAAGAAACAAAGCTTTACCAAAGATTAGCGACGGCGGCGCCGGAGACGACGATGGGTGTTTCGCGGGTTTGGGCTGCGGCGGCCTGAGGTAGACTTCGTCAATTAGAAAGATAAGTTTCTTCTTTCCAGTTTCTTGAGTTTTCTGAGTTCAGTTTTTCGGTAGTTCTCCCTCTCTTCATCTCCTTTTAACCCCCTTTTATAACCTTCAATATGGGATTTTCTGGTGTAGGAATTGATTAGGAGTTTTAAATGTTGATTGGATGTTTCCATTTGGGATGGGCCGGATCTAAAAACCTTCTCTTTTTGATGATTGTAGTAATGAGCCATTTAGTTGATATTTCAAACTTTGATTCATTTGAGATAGGATTCGATTTGATTCTGAATAGCAAATTTTGATAATTCGATTTGATTCCATCTTCAAGGAATATTCCCTAATCTTTATTTTTCTGACTTGGCAGATACAGGTGGCGAAGGTTTAGGGCTTGGAGGCATTAGCAGAATCATGAGGACGGCAATGGGGATTTATCTTTGCATCCAACAAGTCTTTCATTAGCGATTCTGACATTTTCTCAAAGACTGATAACACCGCATTCTTCCGTTCGTCAGTTGCCGGCATGGAAGTAGGAACTGAGTCGATAGTTATTCAATTGATAATCACAGGTAGTCAATTTGTTCTTTATTCTGTTCATGCTATTCGGTGGAAATGTGCTCTTCTGAAAACATTTCCTCGTTCCCTCTCTTACCTGCAGGCCTCGCAAGAGTCGCAAATGGTGGCAAATCCTCGTGGTCTACTCGTTGTATCAAACTTGGAAGCTCAGTTTACTGCCGTTGGTCCTCATCAGGTGAGCTTGTTATTTAAGTGTCTGTACTGATGTTTTGAAAGAAACTTTGATGAAAGTTACCTGTCTGTTGTTCTTAATTTAAGTATATCTTACACTTTCTGAACATTTTCTTTGTATGTAACTTCAATCTTCAGCACCACCAGACATAGGTGTGATGTTCGGAAGGATTTGCTAGGTAATGATGTGAAATTGAAGTGATATTGATCCTGTGGAGTACAGAGCAGTTAGACATTCGTAAACCCCTCGAGTTTAAATCTTGCTAATTTGCGACAGTACACCAATCTAATATTGCAAACGTGGAGGATCCAATGATACTGAAGTCAATAGACCGCAATTGCCAAGCTCCAAAACCTCCAACGTAGAACTATGAGCTATTGCAGTCATTGATGCAGAAGTGATGCCCTTGCAGCTATGAAGCTTTAGAATTGTCAATCATTGGGAGTTGAACAGACTCCAGAGATATGTTTGGGCAGTATGAAGCATCAAGAAAACTAAGAATAGGACAATGTTGTGCTATTTCACGGACTGTTCCATTGCTGACACAAGGACAATTACGCATGTCCGGCGACACCAATGAAGTTGCAGCAGCTCGAATGGCAGTACCAGGAAGTTTGTGGCAAGAGCCTGCCCCAAGTTCATACGACAGAGGGCAATCAAGAACAACTTGCCATGTTACCGCGCTTCAACGACAAGGTTAAGTTGTGGGCAGCTGACTTGTATTTTGTATAGCAGCAAATTGGGTTACGGTTTGAAAACCGTGTGTTCCTTTGGATAAATGACCCGAAATGTCTGAGTTGTAATTGGAGAATAGTACCGATTGGGAATACATTATTCCTCAGCAGCTTGTACAATCTTAAGTGAATAAATTTGATTTTCTGAAACGGTGCAATCCGGACAGCTTGGAAACATACTTTGAAAATCCCACTTCTATGATAAAGGAAACCTATCTAGTTGAAATCCAATGGTTATATCTTTCAAAATATACGGCACTTTTAGTAGTATGAACTTATTTGTGAGCTTGGATAAGATCAAACCCCCAACATGTTAATATAGATTTCCTTTTGAAAACCTCGTGAGCTTGACTTTGATCTTCAAAGGGATCATCTCAGGCTATACTTTAGTTGTAAACTGTTGATCCAAGATACTCCCATTGAAACCAATGAGGGCTCTGGAGGCAAAGGCTTAATAGAAAGACCTTATAATTTTTAAATCAGGATGATTATATTTGAAATGCTTGACTGTGAGGGTTAACATTTCATATTGCTGTACCTGCACCACTGGTTAGCCGTAATAAGCGTACACATAAAAAATTAAAATAAACAAGTAAGAAATATAGAATAAAAAAAACAACCAGGAGTCGGGGTCTTAGGGTCAAAAATTAGGGTGTGACAGATGCCTCTATTTAAGTTACTTCTATCCGGAGATATGGAGATTGAAATCTTCGTCTCGACGAGATAGGAGGGACTTAAATACAAGCATTACACAAATTTTTGGCCTTGAGATGCCGCCAAATGCCTATGACATGCAGAGAAATGAGAATGCAAGACAGACAGTCCTGTGAGGGGAAGATATCACAGGGGATGGGCAGCACACAACACGCGAAACAAAGGAGCAACGAAACAATGAAATAGGGTTCCACGGGGACAAGAAACAACTACTAGTGGAAAATCTTCAGAAGTAAACAAATAGCACACACACCAATAATATGCTGATCTAACAACGTGTGAGAAGTTTGTAATCGAAGGATAAATCTACTACCAAAATGTGGTGGTTGGTAATAGTTCAGATGAAGTCTCTTGATTGGGACACAATTCAGTTTTGTTTCGTATTCTTTTTCTCTTTTTTCCTTATTTATGTCTTTTTCTTTTTCTTCATGTATTATTTTCTTTTTGTTGTCTTCGAAAGTAAAATTATGTAGACCTCCCCACGCCTCATGATCAGGATACCATGAACAGGTCATAGCCCTGAAAAACGCTTCCCCACGCCTCGTGATTTGGAATCCACGAACGGGTCTTAGCTCTGAAAAACGCTTCCCCACACCTCGTGATTTGGAATCCACGAACGGGTCTTAGCTCTGAAAAACGCTTCCCCACGCCTCGTGATTTGGAATCCACGAACGGGTCTTAGCTCTGAAAAACGCTTCATTTGGAATCCATGAACGGGTCTTAGCTCTGAAAAACGCTTCCCCACGCCTCGTGATTTGGAATCCACGAACGGGTCTTAGCTCTGAAAAACGCTTCCATACGCCTCGTGATTTAGAATCCACGAACGGGTCTTAGCTCTGAAAAACGCTTCCCCACGCCTCGTGATTTGGAATCCACGAACGGGTCTTAGCTCTGAAAAATGCTTCCCTACGCCTCGTGATTTGGAATCCACGGACGGATCTTAGCTGTAGATGGTAGATGTCGTTGTAGATGTTGTAGATGTAACTGTCAATGTAGATGTGGAACTTCTTGGCTGTGAGCCATAATGTGTTGTAAATTGTAAAAATTTCTTGGTTGTGAGCCATAATGTGTTGTAAATTGTAGAACTTTGTAGATTGTATTTGTAGAGGTAACTTGTAATGTATTGGAGGTTGTGAAACTTCACCGGGGATCTTCAGGAGAGATGCGAGCCAGTTGTATTGTAAAGTATGTCTCCTCACATAAGGGGAAACTAATGTGATAGACTTCTACGACTCCTCTGGGGGGGGGGGGCGCTTGATGAGATAAATTCGTGTGATGAACTCACTGGGGAATATGTTCCTGAGGAGTATCTTACTTGTTGTAAAAAATGTGTGAATTCTCAAAATAGAGAAATGTCTGTAATGTCTTCGGCGGACTTCTCTGATGGATTTATGAAGCGATGCCATTTGACGAGTCAATAATGTTGAAGAGCCCACTGAGGGTAGATGAACTATCTTGTAGAAACTGTCGTTTATCGTTTTGAATAAGATCCTGATCAAAACGAGTTGCTCAAATAAAGAGATTGTTTATGGTCCAAATGTAGCTGTTCGAGAAAATCCTGTGATGCTATTGTTGAAGAAAGATATGCCTTCATGAATATTCTTCCTGGGGAATAGAGTGCAAAATAAATGCACACTTAATCCATGTTCAAACATCGGAGATTATCCATGATGTGATTGCTGAAGACCGAAGTTCAATTCGGGAAGTAGCCGAAGAGAAACTGTCAAGCAAGACCCGACCATTGAGGTATGAACTCAAGTGGAGTTGTACTAAAATAACCATCTTCCACGGGAATCGAACTCCATGGGGAAAATGAAACATCGTGCTCTTTTTGCCTAGGGTCGACAAATCTATTTGGAGGGATAAGACACACCCAAACACCTAGGGATAACTATAGCCAAAGCGATGGAACTAAAACAAACACAAAGAATGCAAAGAAATGCACATGCTATGCTGTCTACTTATATGCTATGCAGATGTTGACGGACTAGGAGGAGCGAAATAAACGCCTCAAACGAAGGGGTACTCAAGCAAAATCTCCACAGATCTCCTGTCACCCTTAAAGAAAGTATCTCGAACGGAGATACTCTTCATGTTTGGATAAAATAAATATCCTCTTGCCTTACAGAAGCACATAATATTGTTGTTCTCCCACGGACGAAATAAACGTCCATGGTCATCCTTTTGTTATTCATATATCAAGTAAACACAAATTTTTGAAAACGTTTAAGTCAAATCTGGATTTTGCTATCAAGAATAAACACTTTTGATAAATGAAAAACTTTTATTGAATGGTGGTCAACAGAAAGGTGCGACCCCAATATCACAGTGTTGGAAAATAATAGCGATTACATAAAGGGAATAATGTCTTGCTTCTCCTAAATTGATGTGAACTTCCCAGTTCTAAACAAAGTACTTCTTGACAGCGTCCGTATTCACGGGACGAGTGATCTCTTCTCCATCCATTGTTGTTAACATCAAAGCGCCTCCTGACAAAACCTTCCTTACCACGTATGGTCCATCAAAGTTCGGGGACCATTTTCCTCTGACGTTAGTGAGGAAAGACTGGATCTTCTTGAGCACAATGTCACCTTCCTTGAACACACGGGGTCGAACCTTCTTGTCAAATGCCTTCTTCATCTTCTGCTGATACAACTGCCCATGGCATAGTGCAACCATCCTCTTTTCTCCGATTAAGTTCAACTGATCATATCTGTTCTGGCACCATTCAGCTTCTGATGATTTTGCGTCCATCAAAATCCTCATAGAAGGAACCTCTACTTCTATCGGGAGCACTGCTTCCATACTGTAGACAAGTGAAAATGCAGTTTCCCTAGTTGATGTGCGTACCATCGTACAATACCCATTCAAGGCGAGCGGGAGCATTTCGTGCCAATCTTTATAAGTAACAACCATCTTCTGAATGATCTTCTTGATATTCTTGTTGGCGGCTTCAACAACCCCATTCATCTTTGGTTTGTAGGGGGAAGAATTATGATGCTCTATCTTGAATTCTTTGCATAGTTCTTTCATCATTATGTTATTCAGATTGGACCCATTATCTGTAATAATCCGGCTTGGCACACCATATCGGCAGATAAGCTGATTTTTGATAAACTTGACAACCACATGTCACGTTACATTAGCGTAGGAAGCCGCCTCGACCCATTTGGTGAAATAGTCAATGGCTACCAAGATGAATCGGTGTTCATTAGATGCTTTCGGCTCTATCATACCAATCATGTCAATTCCCCACATAGAGAAAGGCCACGGGGACGAGATAACGTTCAACAAAGTCGGAGGCACATGGATCTTATCTGCGTAAATCTGATACTTGTGACATTTTCTGGAAAACTTGTAACAATCTGATTCCATCGTGATCCAATAATAACCGGCTCTTAAAAGTTTCTTAGCCATAGCATGTCCGTTGGCATGAGTACCAAAGGATACTTCGTGAATTTCCGTCATTAACATATCTGCTTCTTGTTTGTCAACACATCTCAGCAAGACCATGTCAAAATTCCGCTTGTATAATACATTGTTACTCAAGACAAAATTTCCAGCCAACCTTCTCAAAGTTTTCTTATCCTTGTTGGAAGCTCCCAAAGGATATTCTTGACTTCTAAGGAAAACTTCAATGTCATGGTACCAGGGTTTGCCATATTCGACTTCTTCGACGACAAAGATGTAGGCGGATCTGTCAAGATGTTTTACTTCAATCCGAGGACACTCATTCCAAAAGTTTACCACAATCATTGAGGCCAGAGTTGCCAACGCGTCTGCCATTCTGTTTTCATCACGAGGGATATAATGAAATTCGACCCTATCAAAGAACGGTAACAGTCTTCTAGCATAATCTCTGTACGGGACCAAATTATCATGTCGAGTTATCCACTCCCCAGTGATTTGATTGATTACCACTGCGGAATCACCAAACACGTCCAAATTCTTAATTCTCAAGTCGATTGCTTCCTCAAGACCCATAATGCACGCTTCATACTCAGCCTCATTATTAGTACATTGGAATGTTAATCTGGAAGTAAATGGGAAGTGGGTCCCTTGAGGAGTCACGATAACAACACCTATCCCTTTTCCGTGAGCGTTGACGGCTCCATCAAAACCTAAACCCCATTGAGAACCTGGTTCTGGCCCTTCACCGTGTACGGGTTCCTCACAATCCTTCACCTTTAGAAACATAACATCCTCGTCGGGAAAGTCATCGTTTGAGGGTTGATAATCCAAAATAGGCTGGTGAGCCAAATGATCAGCCACAACACTTCCTCTGACTGCTTTCTGCGTATGGTACTCGATATCATATTCGGATAACAACATCTGCCATCTAGCAATTCTCCCAGTTAAAGCGGGCTTCTCAAAAATATACTTGATAGGATCCATCTTCGAAACTAACCAAGTGGTGTGATTCAGCATATACTGGCGCAAACGTTTGGCGGCCCACGCCAAAGCACAACAAGTCTTCTCTAACATAGTGTACCTTGTTTCACAATCAGTAAACTTCTTGCTCAAGTAATAAGTGACATGGTCTTGCTTTCCTGTTTCATCTTGCTGACCGAGTACACAACCCATCGAATCATCTAAAACAGTCAAATACATAATCAAAGGTCGTCCTTCGACTGGCGGTATCAGGATAGGTAGTTCAAGCAAATACTCTTTGATACTATCAAAAGCCTTTTGACAATCTTCAGTCCAAACATACCCTTGTTCTTTCCTCAGAAGCTTGAATATAGGTTTACATGTAGCAGTCATGTTGGATATAAACCTGGAGATATAGTTCAAACGTCCCAAGAATCCTCTGACTTGTTTCTCGGTGGCGGGAGCTGGCATTTCCCGGATAGCTTTTACTTTGTCGGGGTCCACTTCAATCCCTCTTTGACTGACAATAAAACCCAATAGTTTCCCTGATCGTACTCCAAATGTGCATTTATTGGGGTTCAGACGGAGCTTGTATTCCCTCAAACGACCAAACAGCTTAGACAAATGTTTAACATGATCATCCTCGGCCTTCAACTTAGCTATCATATCATCCACATAAACCTCGATCTCTTTGTGCATCATATCATGGAACAAAGTAGTCATAGCTCTCTGATATGTTGCCCCTGCATTCTTTAATCCAAACGGCATAACTTTGTAATAAAAGGTGCCCCAGGGCGTGATGAATGACGTCTTCTCTCTGTCCTCGGGAGCCATTCTAATCTGGTTGTAACCTGAAAAACCATCCATAAAGGAGAAAACCTCATATCTTGCGGTACTGTCAACCAAGATGTCAATGTGAGGTAATGGGAAATCATCTTTCGGACTGGCTTTATTCAAATCCATGTAGTCTACGCACATGCGAACCTTACCATCCTTCTTCGAAACAGGCACAATATTAGCCAACCATAGCGGATACTCGGCAGTAACAAGGAAGCCTGTATGAATCTGTTTCTATATTTCTTCTTTAATCTTTAAAGCCATGTCGAGTCGAGTCCTTCTGAGCTTCTGTTTTACTGGCGGGCACTCTGGCTTCAAAGGTAAACAATGTTCGACTATAGCAGTGTCCAATCCAGGCATATCTTGATATGACCATGCAAACACATCAACAAACTCTCTAAGCAAATCAATCAGCTGTTTCTTCACATCAGGTTTGAGTAGAGCTCCAATTTTCACTTCTCTACAGATTTCTTCTGATCCCAAATTGATTACTTCTACTGGCTCCTGATGAGGTTGGATAGCTTTCTCTTCTTTCTCAAGCAGTATGGAAATCTCTTATGGGATATCATCTTCTTCGTCTTCAGCTTCATACACAGGAAACTCGAAGTTCGGAGAAGGCAGTGGATCATTATTCCCAGGATGTAATTTATGTAGAAATCTGAGCAAGTGATGTGATTTTCAATAAGTTTTTGTAAAGTGGAAAGTGTGTGTACGCGAGATGCTACTTATTATTTTCCAACATCGTGAATAAATATAAAAACACAAATGAAAATGAAATTAATTTATTGATGATAGCAAGACCAAAAAGACACGCCCAACAAAGTCACCTTTGCCTTGGGCAGAGCAAAGGGAATTATTAAAAGTAAGCCCTAATAAATGCAGTTTCGCCTTGGGCAGAGCGAAAATTTTAAAAACAAATGCTTTACTTAGATATATGAACGACAGAAGGGGCTTCAACCGCACTCCAATTCTTAACCAAAACGCCTGGGGTCACAAAGTCCGGAATATCCCCATCTGAATCTTCCTCGGTGACAGCATAAACTCCAAAGGTATAATCAAATTCATCTGAAACATAGCCTGGATCTTCCATATAGGGCTCATAGTCTTCGTAAGGAATGGATGACCTTGTAGAACCATCTGATATATAGCCTTCGAGCTCATCCTCTGACACAACATTAACCTGAGGATGATGGACGACTCCTCCACTACGGAACACTTCATTAATCAGCGGAAACCCTTGATTTTTGGTAGTTTCTTGAGCAGAACTGCTGGTGAAACCGAGACCTTCCTTATTTTTATTCTCTGGCAAAGACAACACCTTTCCCCACATTGTCTGATGACCACTGACACTGTTCACTACTCGCTGCACGTCTTTAAATGATGACATAGATGCCTGAGATTTTCGGACACCCTCGCCCACAATAGACAAAGCTTGAAATTGCATGTCAACCTCTTCCTCAGCTTCGACATATGAGAATGATGACAAGTGAGTTACCACCAAAGCTTTTTCCCCACAAACTGTAACTGTTTTTCCCTCAAAAGCATATTTCAACTTCTGATGCAGGGTAGAAGTAACTTCCCCAGCTTCATGTATCCATGGCCTCCCTAGCAGACAGCTATAAGCGGCACGAATGTCCATGACCTGAAATGTGATCATAAAAGTCTGTAATCCAATAGTCATCGGCAAATCCACCTCACCAATTACTGTTTTCCTTGACCCATCAAAAGCTTTGACAATAACATGACTTGACCTCATCGACGGTCCTTGATAGGATAGCTTAGATAGAGTAGTTCTAGGCATCACATTTAGAGAAGATCCAGTATCAACCAATACACTGGACAAAAAGTCATTTCCGCAGTTCACAGAAATATGTAAAGCCATGTTATGTTTCCTTCCCTCTTCTGGGAGATCATCCTCATTAAAACCCAGATTGTCACATGAAGTAATACTACCAATGATGTTGTCAAAATTCTCCATGGTCACATCTTGTTTGACATACGCTTGTTCTAATATTTTTTGGAGCGCTTCACTATGAGCCTCAGAACTCATCAACAACTGCAACACAGAAATCTTTGACGGGGTTTGCAGGAGCTGGTCTACGACCTTGTACTCTCTCCTATTAATTACTTTTAGACATTCATCTGAATTGGATAAATTAGATCCATCCGGTTGCCCCATAATCGGATCCTTTGAGCCTGGTTGTTCCAATAAGACCTCTTTTTCTTTCGGTGGTACAGTCGGGTAGACTCGACCACTCCTGGTTACTCTGCTGGTATCTGCAATGTTAACTACTGAAGGTATAGTGGGCAAAGGCACTTCTTTTCCATTCTCCAACATCGTAGCGTTGTACCTGTAGGGGATAGCCTTACTAGAAGTATAAGGGACAGGTCCAGGCACATTGATTACCAAAGGGGTAACAACCGGTTTTCTGCTATTATACACGATTTCGATACGCTCCACTTTTTTAAAGTGAGGCACTATAACACAAACCTCTTCGGCTCCTTCAACTGAAACTTTCTAATCATCATCTGCCAAACAGTCTTCAATCATGTTAACGGAGGGTGAACCATGTGGTGGTAACGGGTTAACTTGCAGATTAGGGTCAGAATCTTTGAAGGACAGGATTCCGCACTTAATGAGCCTCTGGACGTCTTCTTTCATACCGAAACAGCTTTCAATATCGTGCCCTGGAGCACCTTGATGGTAGGGACAAAACCTGTCAGCTCTATAGGAAGGAGAAGGATTTGCAGGAACCATAGGTGGAGCTTTCGTCTGAATATGGCCCTTCTGAACCAAAGCTGGAAATAAATCAGCATATTTCATAGGGATAGGCTCAAAATTTATCCTTCTATACACACAACCTTGATTATTGAACGACCGATTCTGCTGAGAATACTGCAGATTTTGCTGAGGCTGTGACTGTTGAGCATTGGTGGATTGAGATGGTTGACTCGGTTGCGGAGACTGTTGAGGTTGATAAGCGGGAGCATTAAACACTGGCGATACTGCCGCAACTTGGTATGATGGTGAGTACCTCCTTCTAAGTCTTCCTTCCTGCACGGCGTTCACCCCCTGTTCCTTTTTCTTCATGAAACCACTCCCATATTTCTTAACATTGCTAGGAGCACTCTCTTCTTTAGCCAATCTTCCTTCACGGACACCTTCTTCCAAGCGCATTCCCATATTGACCATTTCAGTAAAGTCACTAGGTGCACTGGCTACCATCTTCTCATAAAAGAAAGAACCAAGGGTCTTCAGAAAAATCTTGGTCATCTCTTTTTCTTCTAATGGTGGTGTGACTTGCGCGGCCAACTCGCGCCAACGTTGAGCATATTCCTTGAAGCTCTCCTTATCTTTCTGCATCATAGCCCTCAACTGATCACGGTCAGGAGCCATGTCCACATTATACTTGTACTTCTTGACAAAGGCTCCCCCTAGATCATTGAAAGTTCGAATTTTCGTGCTATCCAGTCCCATACACCACTTGAGCGCAGCGCCCGTCAAACTGTTTTGGAAATAGTGAATAAGCAGTTGATCGTTATCAGTCTGGGAAGACATCTTCCTGACGTACATAATAAGATGACTCTGAGGGCAGGTATTCCCCTTGTATTTCTCAAAATCAGGGACCTTGAATTTCGGTGGGACCTTAACATTTGGAACCAAACACAGCTCAGAAGCGCTTTTTCCAAACAAATTCTTCCCACGAAGAGCTTTCAACTCCTTTTGCATCTCAGAAAATTGGTCTTGAAATCCATCCATCCTCTCTTCCAAACCCACAGTTTCAGTTGGCGACCCTTGTAAAATTGGCTCATCCAGAATATACGGAACAACGTTCACATGTGGAGATGCAGTAGTCATCACAGCAGAAACTACAGGAGCAGCTTGAACAGTGGTCACAGCAGGGATCTCAGACACAGACGAACGATAATCGGCCGAAAAGAAATTAGGAGACAATCCCCACAGGAAACCTTGAGGCATACTGTAGGATATTTCATTAACAGAAGACACCACTGAGATTGGTGTTGGCGTCACTTCAGAGATCACAGTCCTCGGAACTTCTTGGTTGTTGATCGAGGCTTGATTGGACAAAGCTTCCACTAGACCATTCAACCTCTCCAAACTTTCTTTCAGAATTGCAGCTTCATCACGGAGCACTCTGTTCGCTTGCTCTAGTTGATCCATCTTCTGGCGTTGACTAGCTCGAGTGTTGTATCGGTGATTCAGCTTGTCTGCGGAGATGAAGCAAGAGTGAGACCCTGGAATGCAAACGATGCTATGCTTATGCAAAATGCAAATGAATATGAGGCTTCAAGAAACTCAAATTATTTTTGGTACTGTAACATTGGAGAAAAAAAACTTATTTTATTTTGATATTCGAAGCATTACAAAGCAGAGTACTCTTCTAAGAGTTTATTACATTGAACCAAAAGCAAAAGAGAAACTCGGAGATCTACTCCTTACGCTCCTTCTGTGCGTGAAGCTCTTCTTCTAATTTACTGACACGTTCTTGTAATTCGGCCTTCTCACTGATGAGTCGATCAACACATTCCTTCCAGGCCATAGCAGCTGGGGGAAGATCATCACTGGTGACAGCTCTTGAAGAGGTGTGAGAGGAAAATAAATCCTCTCGCGCCTTCCTTTTCCTTGCAAGTTCTACTTCTGGCATCCTCTGGGACTTCTCTTTCTCTACCTTGAGTGTGAAAAACTTGTTCCTCCAAGCGGCTTTCAGTTTTCGGGCCTCATCCAAAGCAGCCTTCAATTGATCTACTTCACTCACGTCAAACCAATCAGGATTATGAAAAGCCAATACCATAGGTTCATGGAAAGGAAACGACATCTTGAGGTTGAGAGCTCTTTCTCGTACCCAATGTAGATATTCTTCAGAGGTAGTGCAATTGGGGTACCCTAAAGCGGCTTTTCCTTCCTTGTTGACGTATTTCCATGCATAAATTATGACGGTCTTCAGGTCTGGATCTTCTCCCTCCTTGAGAAAGATCCCTTCTAACAGAGCTTGGTCGGGCACTTCGATCATAGGATGCCCAAATTGGAGACGAGCCAAAGCAGGGTTGTAACTTATGCATCCTTCTCTCCCAATGAGTGGTATGTTAGTAAATCCTCCGATATTAGGAATCATACATATTCCTCCATAGGTAGGGTCGTACCAAACAATGTCAGAGTGAGTAAGGGACATCACTATCTCGGAACAACGAGGTGAGTCTTCCTCTTCCCAAATAGACGGGTGCCGAGTCAGGCGAGCAATAAACCATGAATACAACAGAGCGGTACAACAAACGATATGTCCTCCTCCTTCAACATTCTTCGAGTGGATTGAATATTATGTGTCAGCTAGCAAGGTGGGAACTGGATTCTTGAGGATGAACAACTTAATCGCATCCATATTAACGAAATCATCAACATTAGGGAACCAAAAGATCCCATAGACCAATAAGGAAAAGGTGGCTTCCAAGATAAGGACTTCTTTTCTTTCAGCATGGTAGCGGACTTTTTTAATCAAGAAGTCAGCTGGGAATCCAAGGACTCCTTCCTTGGTGGTCAAGTGCGCTTGAACATCTGCTAGGCTGAGATGAGTAGCGTTTGCAATCTCTTGGTGACTGGGAACATCCTCCTGGCTGGTGAATATAGGCCGGGCCGTCACAGGCATCCTCAGGAAATCAGAATACTCTTCCAGAGTCGGCATCAACTGGTAATCCGGAAAAGTGAAACAATGGTACAGCAGATCATAAAATTGAACAAGGGTCTCCAACAGCCCTTCTTTCATCTTGAGTTTGAGAAAACGGAATACTTCCCCATATTCTGCTGCGAAGGCGTAATGATTCTCGATGACGTCTGCTAGTTCTCTCAAGCTTTCAATGTTAGGACTCTGGAAAGTGTACTCCAATACTTCTCTTTTGAAATCCATGGTTACAATACCTGAGAAATAAAATTGAGTTTCTTAAAATGAATAAAGAAAGAATGCAATGCAAGATGAGTAGGACTTCATGTGATCCCAACTATTTATAAACATTGTGGTAAAAGAAAATGTTTTTTTTTATTAATTTTGAAACGGAATACGAATAATTGCTTTTAAGAGTCCTAAATAAAAGCTAAATAAAAGCTAGTAAAGACACTAAGGAAGTTTCAAATTCTGCTGCTTGAGCTGCTCTTCTAATTGCGTTTTCTCACGGATAAGGTTGTCCACAATCAGCTTCCAAATAGTGCATTGTGGGTCGGAGAAAAATAAATCCTCCATGACTTTCCTCTTCTTGCAGGGGAGTAACTCTTCATCCTTCAACTGTAGCTGCTTCTGGAGTTCATCAATCTCTGCAACAGACACTATATACTTGTTCTTCCATGACTCTAACTCATGTTGCGACTTCTTCAAAGCAACCTCTAACTTCTCAGTTTCGGACATAAAAACATAAGTGAGCTCTCTTCTTGGAGGTATAGGATCTTGACGAGAGTAAGGCATCCTCAGCTTGATCGCCCTATTCCTCACCCACTGGAGATACGGTTCCAAAGACACACAGTTGGGCCTTCCCAAACTATTCCTATCTTTCTTATGCAAATGTTTCCAAGCTTCCACAATCTTTTCTCGGAGCTCTTGATTATCCTCGAAGAAAACACTCTCAACTTGTATGCTCTTAGGTGGTTCCTTTAACAGATATCCCAACTGTCGGCGGGCTAAAACCGGATTGTAGTTGATCCCTCCACCAAAGCTGAGTAACGGTATATTATCAAAATCTCTACATCCATCAATGATTAGAATCCCATCATACTCACGACTATACCAATCAATGTCAGAATGAGTCAAAGCCATAACCTTTTCTGACCAACGCTTATCATTAAGGTGCCAAAAGGAAACATATTTGGGCAAGTGGGTATAGAACCATTTGTATAATAAGGGCACACAACATGTAATCATTCCTCCACCACGGAGGTTTCGGAGATGTATAGAGTGATAGGTGTTACCCAATAGAGTCGGTACTGGATTGTATGAAGATCTTAATTGCGTTAAGGTCAACAAACCCCTCAAAACTTGGAAATAGAAACACCCCATAGACAAGTAAGGTGAATATTGCCTCGAATGGAGCCTTGTTCGTAAAATCAGTATAAAATGAAGCTTTCTCGAATAAAAAATCTGTAGTCAAACCAAAAGTCCCACTTTTAACAACCATGTTGGCCTTAACGTCAGATACCTTGAGATAAAGGACCTTAGCGATGTCTCTTTCTTCGGGGTCCTTTTCTAAGAAAGGAAAAGGAGATTCTTCTAGAATAGGCAGACCTAACAAAAAGGAGTATTCTTCCAAAGTTGGCAACAACTGATAATTTGGAAAAGTAAAGCAGTGATATATCGGATCATAGAATTGTAATAGAGCGGAAAGGAGGTCTTCATTTGCCTTACGTCTCAACAAAGATAGTAACTTCCCATATTTACCCTTAAACTTCTCTTGGTCTTCAATTAAAGCTCCCAATTCCCTTAGGTCATCCAATTTGGGACTCTTAAAAGTATATTTTAAAGTATTTCGTCTATTGGAATTCATAATGCCCTACAATGTTCATAAATAAAGGGTAAATCCCATGAAGTCCAATGTAGTATGATGCTGTATGAATGAAACAAACACAAGTAAGCACATAAGGGCACACAAAGATAAACAAACAAAAGTCCTAGGTTTGCAACGAGCATGGGGCCAAGGGTATACCCATTCCCAAAGGACAAGGACTAGAGGTGTATGGTACTTGCAGAACAAGGTTCTAAGGAGGTCCCAAAGTCATTAATCCATCTATCGGATATTATCAATTTCCCAACTAACTCGGGGATTAATAATATTCTCGAGAGAACTTCTTTTGAGTGTAGTATCGCGTAGCACTATTTCGGGACTACTCCCTCATAGCCTCGCACTACGTCCTAATAAAGGCCAAAGTGGGGTTAATGGTAACTACGGTCCTTAGTATCATGGACTCCAATTGAAAATAGTAAAAGTTTTCACGACTAAACTCGTTCAACCGAACTATTTTCAAAAGGGTCTCAACTAAGCGGGATTCTCGAGTCAACTTAGTCGAGACTCACTCCCTATAAGCCTCGCCGAATATATCACCATCATATCTTAAGTTCACTCAAGTCCGGGTGTAGGACTTTGTCTCACCACTCAGGGATGATAGCCCAAAAGAAAAGAGAAACAAATATATATATATATATATATATATATATATATATATATATATATATATATATATATATATATATATATATATATATATATATATATATATATATATATATATATATATATATATATATATATATATATATAAGCAAGTATAAAGCAATAAACAAGTAAATAAAACAAGGTAGGGAGACCCACTGAAGATCCCTAGTGAAGTCGCCATTTCTGTCACGGTGAAAATCGGATACCAAACTATTGATTAGTTTGAATCTTTAATTCATTTTGCAACCGAACTTTGATTTGTCCAAAGGAAGGGATAAAGATCGAAATTCCCACAATGCAATGCAAATACAAGCTAGAGAGTTATAGGTTCGGGGGTTGGTTAAACTTAGGGAAGGTGCTAGCATCCTAAGTTTCTGTAGTACTCTACAGGAACCTCTTGTTTTATGTTGTTTATTGCTAAGTATTTATCTGCTTAAGGTTTAAATGACCTAGGGGTTTATTTCTAAGTATACTCGATAAGATGTCGCATCTTATGCCTACATATCCTTACGGGAGTGGAATCAGAGTATCTGTAGTTCCCCTAAAGGGCTTGAGGAGTTCTTTGACTGTGGTCAAAGTTCCTACGGGTTTAGGGTAGTTGATTGATTGATTTTAGGAGAAAAGACGAGTTGTCATTTTAAGGGAGATTTAACCGCCACAAGTTGTAGGAAAATAGTCTTTGCATCATCTTAAGAGAAGGGCTCGAGTACTCGGATAGGGATCGACGAGGTACGCCTCTATCTCTCTTAAGGCAAAGTTCCTACGATATTGATTGTATTGATGTGGGGTGGAGATTCTATCCCGCTTAAGATGATTTGGCATCTTTCTCTAATGTGTTTGAATATTTGAATATTTGAATTGAGTTGATTGTTTGTTTTTATATGTTGTAAAGATAAAGACAAAGGTCCTCCTATGGGGTAGAATCTATCCTAGAGATCAACTTGAATGGGATCAAGGATCACGGGGAATATGATGCATATGATATGCACTACACACGATTGTTGAGCCATGTGTAAGTTTTTCCTTTGGACGGATGCGATGCAGAAATGTAAATTGTGATAATGAAATTGTGGAAGATAAATTGTAGAAAGTAAAGCCACACACACGCATGAAAGCGCTAAGGTGTAGGTGCATGTGTCGTGAATGTGAGTGTGCACGACCGATTGAATTAGTAGAAGTTGAATTGATTTTATAAAAGGATTTATATTAAACAAAAGTACCCTTATTTTAATTTAGGAATGAAGCTGCATATTAGTTTTATTTTAGAGTAGTTTATAAATTAGTCGGATTTAAATAAGTTTTAGAAATGGTTTTTTATAAAATTATGAAATAGATTAAGTGGTTCTGTTATTTCAAATTTATTAAAAAGGTTATGAACATGATTTATTTTTTAAAAAAACTAAGGTTATTGTTAAAAGTTAATTTAAAGTATATTGGTTACGAAAAAAAGTTGTTTTATCATTTGTTTCCAAATATTATTTAAACACTAAATAAGTTTCAATATTGACTATAAATAAATTACAATTATTTATAAAGGATTTTTTTTTAGTGAATAAGTACTTATTAATATGTTGTCAAGTTGATTTAAAAAGTTAATTAATAAAAGATTTTAACCTTGAATTAAATAGGTTTTTTTAAAGAGTTTTTTTTTTAGTTATTAAAATAAAAGAGTTAAAGGTGTAGACAGATAATTATTAAATAAATAAATAGTTATAAGATAACAAACATTAATTAAGTTGTTTTTTTTTTATAAAAAAAAACTAATTAAAAACAATGGTTAATTAAACGAAGCAAAATCATTTAATTAGAATAAAAATAAATACTAGTTACTAGAGGCTGATTATTAAAACAAAAATTAATTAAGTTAATTAATTAAAAAAGTGATTAAATAATTACTGCAGATTAAAAGGTTAATTAAGCGAGGATTAGTTAGTGTTGTGTGGTTAGTGAGTGATTAGTGTGTGATTAGTGGTAATTAAACAATACATCACAGGAATAATAAAACAACAGAAAAATAAAAATGGAAAGAAACACGGAAAGCCCCCCCCCCCCCCAAATCGCGAAGGGAAACCCTAATCCCCAATTGTCTCTCATCCGGTCTCCTCTCCTGTTCGTTTCAATCTCCTCCGATTTCTTCCATTCATCATCCTCTCCCAAGTTTTGATTCCTTCTTTAAACCTGCAACACAACAACAAGATCAATAGGCTCAATGATTATTACGAAAGAAACGAAGCTTTACCAAAGATTAGCGACGGCGGCGCCGGAGACGATGATGGGTGTTTCGCGGGTTTGGGCTGCGGCGGCTTGAGGTAGACTTCGTCAATTAGAAAGATAAGTTTCTTCTTTCCAGTTTCTTGAGTTTTCTGAGTTCAGTTTTTCGGTAGTTCTCCCTCTCTTCATCTCCTTTTCACCCCCTTTTATAACCTTCAATATGGGATTTTCTGGTGTAGGAATTGATTAGGAGTTTTAAATGTTGATTGGATGTTCCCATTTGGGATGGGCCGGTTCTGAAAACCTTCTCTTTTTGATGATTGTAGTAATGAGCCATTTAATTGATATTTCAAACTTTGATTCATTTGAGATAGGATTCGATTTGATTCTGAATAGAAAATTTTAATAATTCGATTTGATTCCATCTTCAAGGAATATTCCCTAATCTTTATTTTTCTGACTTGGCAGGTACAGGTGGCGAAGGTTTAGGGCTTGGAGGCATTAGCAGAATCGTGAGGACGACAATGGGGATTTATCTTTGCATCCAACAAGTCTTTCATTAGCGATTCTGACATTTTCTCAAAGACTGACAACACCGCATTCTTCCGTTCGTCAACTGCCGGCATGGAAGTAAGAACTGAGTCGATAGTTGTTCAATTGATAATCACAGGTAGTCAATTTGTTCTTTATTCTGTTCATGCTATTCGATGGAAATGTGCTCTTCTGAAAACATTTCCTCGTGCCCTTTCTTACCTGCAGGCCTCGCAAGAGTCGCAAATGGTGACAAATCCCCGTGGTTTACTCGCTGTATCAAACTTGGGAGCTCAGTTTATCGCATTTGGTCCTCATCAGGTGAGCTTGTTATTTAAGTGTCTATACTGATGTTTTGAAAGAAACTTTGATGAAAGTTACCTGTCTGTTGTTCTTAATTTAAGTATATCTTACACTTTCTGAACATTTTCTTTGTATGTAACTTCAATCTTCAGCACCACCAGACATAGGTGTGATGTTTGGAAGGATTTGCTAGGTAATGATGTTTATTTCCTTATTTTCTCGAGCAGGTCGTGGGCTGTTGCTGTGATAGGGAAGAGGTTCTGCTTCTTGTAAAGATTAGCATAGCAGTGCTGATGTAATTAAGCTATCCTACTTTTGCAATGCTAATTTTGAAGTGAAATTGAAGTGATATTGATCCTGTGGAGTACAGAGCAGTTAGACATTCGTACAGCCCTCGAGTTCAAATCTTGCTAATTTGCGACAGTACACCAATCTAATATTGCAAACGTGGAGGATCTAATGATACTGAAGTCAATAGACCGCAATTGCCAAGCTCCAAAACCTCCAACGTAGAACTATGAGCTATTGCAGTCATTGATGCAGAAGTGATGCCCTTGCAGCTATGAAGCTTTAGAATTGTCAATCATTGGGAGTTGAACAGACTCCAGAGATATGTTTGGGCAGTATGAAGCATCAAGAAAACTAAGATTAGGACAATGCTGTGCTATTTCACAGACTGTTCCATTGCTGACACAAGGACAATTACGCATGTCCGGTGACACCAATGAAGTTGCAGCAACTCGAATGGCAGTACCAGTAAGTTTGTGGCAAGAGCCTGCACCAAGTTCATGCGACAGAGGGCAATCAAGAACAACTTGCCATGTTACCGCGCTTCAACGACAAGGTTAAGTTGTGGGCAGCTGACTTGTATTTTGTATAGCAGCAAATTGGGTTGCGGTTTGAAAACCGTGTGTTCCTTTGGATAAATGACCCGAAATGTCTGAGTTGTAATTGGAGAATAGTACCGATTGGGAATACATTATTCCTCAGCAGTTTGTACAATCTTAAGTGAATAAATTTGATTTTCTGAAACGGTGCAATCCGGACAGCTTGGAAACATACTTTGAAAATCCCACTTCTATGATAAAGGAAACCTATCTAGTTGAAATCCAATGGTTATTTCTTTCAAAATATACGGCACTTTTAGTAGTATGAACTTATTTGTGAGCTTGGATAAGATCAAACCCCAACATGTTAATATAGATTTCCTTTTGAAAACCTCGTGAGCTTGACTTTGATCTTCGAAGGGATCATCTCAGGCTATACTTTAGTTGTAAACTGTTGATCCAAGATACTCCCATTGAAACCAATGAGGGCTCTGAAGGCAAAGGCTTAATAGAAAGACCTTAGAATTTTTAAATCAGGATGATTATATTTGAAATGCTTGACTGTGAGGGTTAACATTTCATATTGCTGCACCTGCACCACTGGTTAGCCGTAATAAGCGTACACATAAAAAATTAAAATAAACAAGTAAGAAATATAGAATAAAAAAAACAACCAGGAGTCAGGGTCTTAGGGTCAAAAATTAGGGTGTGACACAAGAGTGTATTGGTCTTGATTGAAGCTGTTAAGCAAGATCAAGTATTGTCTTTGAAGAGTGTCTTCTAAAGCTTATTCATTTGTTGTTATCACTGCTGTGATTGAGGAGAGTGAGAGGTGTCTAATATCTAGGAGTGTCCTACATAGAATTTGCATTGGTAGGAATTAAGTGAGGGGTTGTAAACGGGGGATTTTAGCTCTGAATTGATACTACTGATAGTGGATTCTCTTCCTGGCTTGGTAGTCCCCTGATGCAGGTGATGTTGCACCGAACTGGGTTAACAATTCATTGTGTTATTTATCTTTCTGAATTCAGTATTCATCTCAATTTAAATGGTTAGGTAAATTGTTCTTTCAGTCTGCAGATGTTACAACATATGTCATGACACTGTTATTTCTTAAAGTATATCAAAATGCTTGTGTTCTGTCCTTGTTCTGTTTTATGCAGAGATCAATGTCTCCACATATGTCTAGGACATCTAAAATCTGCATACTAGAATTTCAATTGGTATCAGGGTAGGCATCCTGTATGTTCTGGATGAGATCTTGGGACATACTTTATGGTGTTTTAAACAAGGAGAAGTTGTAGCTGAATTGTTGATCTTGCTAAATGTTTGGGTTGCTGTTGGGTTCTTGAGGAGTTGCTGCTTATGGAGTTGAGGGGGAGTTTGCGTTTACTCCTGTTTTTGAAGGAGTATGTGTATCTGCTGTTCTGCCCTCTAATATAGGAACTCCTGTGATCTGTTGAATTTTTTTGCCAAAGGAGGAGTTAGAGAGATCAGATAATTCATTCTAATATACTCTAGGGTATTGATGGTTGAGATGAGTGTTTTGGATCAAAAGGAACAACTACTAATGATTGTTCAAGGTTTCTGAGGAGTTTCTACAAAAACTGCAGGAGGAGTGGCTACTTCTTCTGTATGGTGTCCTATAAGATGCTTTGACATCTTGTTTAGGGCATGTTGAAGATGTTCTTTTGGTGGTTCCACTACAAATTTTTCTGATGGATGTTATTCAACTTAAAGATGGTGGGAGGTGATTTATTTTCACCACTCATGACTTGCAAGGGTTCTATCAACAGAGGAAGTCATAGGTAGGTTGAGTCAAGGGTGTCAACCTTAAAGATCCTTTAATTATAGAATACTTTTGGTATTGCTGAAGTGTAAATATTTGTCAGATGGTCTTCTCGACAAGTTGTATGGATTTAAGATCAATTTCTATTTGTGGAATGCACAAGTATTTAGTTTATTATCCATAATGTTCAATATTGTCGAAGTTCAAATGGTTCATCAGGTGGATGATACAAGTTAGTCTTCTGGAAGTAGGATTCCTTATAAGGATTTAAGATTCATTGCTATTTTTGTTATTCCCAAATATTTAATGGATTATCCTTAGTCAATGATCAAGGTGCCTCATAAATTGTTGCTCAAGTATCTGGCCCTTGATTTGTTTGGTCTACTTCAAAGATATGATGTTCAACCAAATGTTGAGTAGAGATTATGCAAAATCTTGTTGATTCAAAGAGTGATTCTCTGAAGCATAGGAGATGTAGTTGATGATCTTGGTACCATTTACATGTGTGTTTTCATTCTTCCTCAGCTTGGACCTACAGAGGCACACAATTTGTCTAGAAAGTTTCCTGGCAAGAAACGTGTCTAAAGAAGTAAAGTTGAAGATTTCATGAATTGATCTTGGATCAGTTTATTTCTGATCTAGGTGTAATGAAGTGCAGTAAGTGTCAAGGATAAGTGGCGGTTATCTTTGACTTTCTGAAGAAGTCTCTACCCAAGGAAAGCGGGATACCTTTTGTAAAGATCTATTGAAGAATTAAGCTTTGGCATGTTTGGTTTCTCTAAAGAGGAGTTCCTGAAGCAAAAGCATTTCAAGGTACTTGTTGTGGTACAATAAAGCATAATAGAGATTGTCTACTCAACCTTGATATCATTAATCAAGTCTATATGAATATGGAACTCTTGTTCCGATAGAGTGATGAGGTTCTTCTAAGTGGCATAATAAAGGACTGAATTCACCAGCGGGATGTCTTATCAGAGGTTCTGACATCAAGATGTACTTCAGGGTCTTAGTTGATGTAATGGTACATCATTTGAAGATAAGTTGATCTTCTCGGGTATGAATGGAATTAATGCTTCAAAAAAGGTCTATCTCATGCAGTTTAAGGAGTAGATCTTGCAGGTCCAAGGCTTGGTGTATCTAAGATGCCTTGCTATGGAGCAAGTGGGATATGGAATATGAAGATCAAGTTTTCTTGGTGGATCAGAAGTTTTTCTAGAGCTCTGAAAGAACCTGAGTTAACCAAACAATGACATTTGGTTATTTAAGAAGTGCACTTGAAGAAAATTACTCTTGTGCAGAAGGGTAGTTGTTTGAAGACCAAAGGAGGTTCTGGTTCTGTTCATGTCTTGGAGCTTATGAAGGATGAGTGCCTTCTTTTGGGATAAGTATGAGAGTTTATTTCTCTCTAGGTTATGTGGATTTCTCGTTGGTGGAACTGTGCTCTCTGATGATCTTCAGATTGGCTTACTATTCAGACAGTAAGTCCAAGTGTTTATTGTATCAAGAACCATAATGTATGGTGTCTGTGATTAGGATGTCCTAACTAATGTTAGTACATCATTTTGTTTGCGGGGTTCAGATTGTGGAAGCTGATATTCACTAGTTGAATTAGAAGCGTTCTAACTTATCATATGGGAGAATGATGAGGTAAAGACTGTCTTGGATTATGGGGTGTCTATCTTGTTTTCTGACTCAGGATGAGGCCAGAATACTTGTGGAGAAGTGGGTTCTTATGCTGCAAGTAACTCTAGAAAGAAGTGGATCAGTTTGATTCCTCTGAAACGAGTAAGCTGAGGTTTTCTGCAGCATGGATCTGATGTCCTTTAAGTGGGCTCTTAAAGACATGAGTATGAGTCTTATGTTTTCCATTCACGATAAGGTGTTATTCTAGAAAAAGAGCACTGGTTATCCTTGATATGGGGAGTTATACTTCTGTCTAGGATCTGTTGATATGGGGAGTTATATAGTTATTCTTCAAGATTGTTTGTGGTTTCAAGAAGTTTGTGATTGTATGCCTCTATGAGGGTGGAATGTCAGACAAAATGATGTGACATTATGTTACTGTTCTAGCTCATGGTGAACTTGACATTGTATTTTTTTTTGGCTCTGTCATTGGATGCCAATGGATCAAATCAGATTTGTACAAGCTTTTTGGGAGTAAAAAAAAGGTGAGAGCATTATGATCTGGCTTCCACTAAAGGGTTTTTTTTCAGCAGATTTTTGGGCCTCTATCCAAGTGTTTTGTCTTGTATTTGTATGACTGGTGAAGATGAAGATCAAGACACCATCAGCTTTGATTTTGTGCATATTGTCGCTACTGCGAAAATCGGCGCCGGCTATGACAGAAGAGTCGCCACCGTGCGTTATTTATCCTAAAGGAGGGAAAGGAAACGCTCAGAGTAAACCTAACGCAAAACGGGAAAGGAATGGTCGTCGCAACCAAATCCTGGATTCGGGAGTCGGTTACGCAAGGGGAAGGTATTAACACCCCTCACGTCTGTCGTACTCGACGGGATCCACGCTTGTTTTCTATCGAAGGGTGTGTTATTCTATCTACTCTATAGGTCTGGGTTAAAAAGAAAAGAAAATGACTCGGCAAAGTATTGCACTTTATGCCTACGTATTCCCGTCTGGAACGAGAAATCAGAGTCAACGTAGTTCGCCTACCTACGGGAAAGGAGGGGAAGGTTGCTCGCTAGGATACGGCATCCTATGCCTACGTACTTTCATACAGCATGAAAGATCAGAGCAAACGTAGTTCGGGCTACGGAAGACACAAGTTTGTCTGACTGTTTTTATTGCCTTCAAAAAGGGTTTTTCCTGATTAAGGGTCCAAGCGGACAAAAATGACGTTTTAATGTTTGTTTTTAGTCTTTTACGAAAGGAGTGTTTTTTAGTGTGTTTACAATCTCTGACGCACTAGAGACTATGATTTGAGAGTGACTACGTTGTATGTCACCCTAAGGGTAACACACTAAACAATCAAATTACTGAAGAGTGACCCTCCAACAACCTTTTCTCAAATAGCTTAAGGCTCGTAACGTACGACATCGATTAACCTTACTACTGTATTTTTGAAGTGTTTTGAGATGAGAAGAGAAAGGAGCTCTAAGAAAAAAACCTAGGGTTGAAAAGGGAATAAAAACTAAACTAATGTTGTCATGCATGGATAGGAATCCTAATGTCTGTCATATTTCTCTCTTGCACAGAGGGAAACAGAGATCCTAGGGGATAAACGGAAAAGAAACAGATATATACAGCAAACAGTAAACATGCATGAGATGCAACAGTACAAGCGAGGCAAGGGAGTCCCACTCAACCTCGAACCTGGGAAAACAACAGGCAAAGTGAACAGTATTCACTTCAAACCTTTGGGGGCAAACTGGCAAACAATACAGAAAAGAAAATAAAACCCCGACACCAGCTCTGACAACAACACCAGCTCTTACAGTAAACAGCACAAGCAGCAACAGCTCTGACAGCTATAGTTGATCAAACAGCAAAAGGGTCGACAGTAACAACCTCTTCAAGCAAGACCCCATCTTTAATCTTCAACAATCTTCAAGCTTCAAATAAGCTCCTATCTTCAATAAGCCCCATCTCCAAGAGAGAATCAATTAACAGGTTAAGTTAAAAATGTTAAGAAGCTTAGTGACAACCCAAGGAAATCACTAAGGACTTAACATTGCAAATGAAAGGTACCCTCAAGGTTCTACCCAACCAAAGCATGCTCTACATCCCTCCTAAGGAGAGATGGAACTTCTTTGGGGGACCTTGTGTCATAGAATTGAATAGAGGCACTAGAAGCTCCCTATGTTTGAAAGAAGAAACCAGCCTATTCTAAAGCTCTTCCTACACATCCTAGCTCCTAAACCTTCAAAAGCAATCTTCACAAGGAAAGACCTTCATGAACAAGCTCCAAGCTTTATCTCCAAGCATCCTCAATTCCTCCAGAAGCTCCCTCAAGCAAAACCCAAGCCCAAAGCCCAATTAAGATAGCCCAAACAAAATAACCAAACCAAACATCCAAGGGGAATACCCACAATCAATACACCAGTTACAAAAATCAAATAAAATGCTAAAACTAATCACAAAATCCTAATTAAATTTTTAAGGGAACTTAAGCCTATACCCAATACCCCATATAAATTCCAGAACCTAGATCAATCATTTAACCCTAAAACTATGCACTAAACTACAACTGTTTGTCTTGAAACCCTAATTCTAACACCTCTCCTATTCACCTCTCAAACTAACCTAAATTTTATTCACAAAATTTTGATAAAATTTCTAAGGGTACATGCTTCCCTAATCTAATCAGTCCAACAAGAATCAACTTAAAATCATTCACCAATTGATCACAAGAAAATCAGCAAGAACATGTAGCAAATATGCAAAATTAAAGAAAAGAATAAAAATGGAAAAAATTAAATTAAATTGAAAAATGGATAAGAATGGGATTTATTAATTTCATAAAATCACAAATAAATCCAAGATCATGGAGGTATTTTTAAAATATTTTTTGGATCAATATTGGATTTATTATGGATTTTAGAAATAAAATTGAATAAAAGAAAATATTAAAAAGAATAAAAGAAAATAGAAACTGGATTAAATGGGAGCCATTAGATGAAGAGACTGGTAATCAAATCCAAGCATCAAGGCGCGTCCACGTGAGGACCAGATGGCATCCCAGTCACACGCTGACTGGGATTAATGAAACACAGCGTATTGATTAAGGAGGGAAATCTGAGATTGAATCATGTCCACACGATCACGTCTCCCAGTCAATGAGTCAAACTGATCCAACGCTTCAGGCATCGTCTTCCCCAAAACTCAGGTGACCTGAAGCAAATTCCAGACGGTGGTTCACGGTGGTTTCCACCGTCTTCTCCGATGAGGTCCCAAACTCAGGTGACCAAAACTGATGAACCTTATACCTATCTCACTCAGAAAATCACCAGGATCATGAATATCACATCCATTTTATCCAATTCTTAATGGAAATTAAAACACGAAGCCATCTTCAGAATATGCCAAAAACTCAACCATCACCATTTGCACAATTGAATCCACAGAAATGATCCTCATGTTTTGTACATCCTAATGATCTATCCAAATCAATTCATAGCCTTAAGATCAACTCAATTCGTGCTCAAACAGAAATCACATGTCATCTCGGAATGTCTCTAATTGCTCCAATTCCTATCCAGAAACGACCTAGGTTCCATCTAAACCCTAACCACATGCAAGAATCTCCTTAGTTCAGCCTAGATCAATAGGAAATTCAAAGGTTACACACCTGTGAAAATTGAATCAACAGAGGTAGAAGATGATGGATTCAAGCTTTGCCACTCTTCAAACACGATCAATGAAGCAAGATGAAGCTTCTAGGCACTTCAATTTGGCTTGATTTTGATCCAAACTCAGAAACCGTTTTCAGTTAGAACCCTTGAAACTCAACTTGCTATCTTCACTCTCTCCACGAATTCTGCACCAAACTTCATCTGGAAACATTCTAGAGCTTAAATAGAAACCATTTGTGGGCTTTTGCAACCCAATTCAGGCCCAAATCTGTTGATCCAAAATTTTGTCATGGCCATGAAAGTTCAATGCTACAGTCATGATTCTGAGCTTCCAGCTTACTCTAGAATGTTCTATCCAACTGCAAATTGGTTATGAAGTGTGTTTAGGTAGTTAGCTTGGCCTGAATTGCCCTGATTTTTGTTTTGGCATTGTGACTTGTAATGTAAGTAAGCTATTTACAAAGTAAGTCCTGAAATTAAGCCTCAACTCAAAAATGTGGAAATGTCATTGTGTTTGAAATGCATTTCCTGATCAATTTGGTATGTCATATGGACTGGTTTGGACCTATGGCTCAAAAATCATAATTTCCCTCTTTTGGATCATTTGAAAAATCTCCCTTTTTAGGCCATTTTGGGCAACTTTGTGATACAAGCCATTCCAATCACCCATGACTTCTTACCTGGCCTAAAAACATCATTTTAAGCACATCTCATGTTAAACATTTCTTCATTTAAGGAGTGGAAGATAGAGATTTTGACCTATGTTGAAAAATGACCTATAATCCAACTTTCCCAAAATACCCCTGGATTGCCAAGATCATAACTTGAGTTCTACAAATCCCCTTGAGGACTTCTAGTACTATATGGAAATATAAGATCAATATCTACAACTCTTATGTTGGCCAAGAATCCATTTGAAAACTCCTTGGGGGTCAAAGGTTGCTTGGAAGTCAATTGATTTTCACAGATAAATTTCAATGTCCTCTGGTGACCCATAACTTGCAAGAACCATAACTTGAGTTTCACAAATCTTCTTGAAGACTTCTAGTACTCAAATTAAAGCTATTGAGAAGCCCTACAATTTTCATGTTGGCCAGTAATCCATTTGAAACTTTTATTTTGACTTATGTGGCTTGGAAGTCCAGTGTTATACATGGGATTTTACCCTAGGAACCCTGTCTCAAACACATCCAACCACTCTTGATTCTCTTGAACTTGATTTTGAATCATCCACACACATGCTTCAACATATCAATCCATGACTTTCATGACCTAGAGCTAGGTCTTGATGCCCTTTCTCTACTCTCCTTACCCTAGGGTTACCCAGATGAAACCCTACTTGTACACACCTCAACTGTGGTTCTTGTACTTGATACCATGGCTTGTCTAAGCTTCAATATGGCTCTCTAGGCCTCCCATGAGATCCATTCATAACTTAAATTCACAATTCCATGTTGATGATCTTCAATACACCTCAAGTTAGGAGAGAAATCCACCTGTGGGCACTCAAATCTCCTCAAAGCCTCCACCCATTCCTTGATGACTTGGATGTTCTTCAGCTTGAATAAGACCCCTTGATGTGCTTCTTTAGATAAGGATAGCACTTGACCCCCTGTTAGATGAATTTCTATGGCATGATATGCAAATGATTGGACCATGTGCATGAGGTGACTATGCAAATGATAATGCAATTAAAACATAAACCAGGTGAAATAGGTTGAGCAAATTTTAGGGTGCAACAGCTGCCCATATTCAAACGGCTTGGACCCGACTGGGTGAAGAGCGAATGAACTTCAAACAATCGCGGTAAGAGACGGTTGAATATTAAAAACCCGGAAATTTGCCAACCGCAGAAATAAACTGCACAACTGCTTGGGGAACGACAACCAGAGAACCGGATCAGGTTATTACGGCAACAACCGATCAGTCATACAATATCAAAATCTGATTCAATGTCAACCGCCTATGTGACGCCACAGGCTTTGAACTCCCTCTTGTCAAAATAACCCCGCCTTTTGTCCACGTTAAGGCTCTGCCTTCTGTCAATACGGAGAAAACAACTTAGTGGTCGTGTTGGGGATCATTTTCATCAACCCGAAAAAGATTTTATCATCGCGGGGATAGACCTTCGTCCCCGTTAGGACACTATATTCCGTCAATAGAAAAAATCTCGACGACTTCGCTGGGGAAACATTTCGGTCTAATCACAGGAGCCTCTACTTGTCTCTGCATTAGCTAACTTTGTTGGGCCCACCCCACAAACGACTTGGAGGAGGACTCTACTGGGGGTAGTAATATTTCGTCAACACGAGGAAATCACGGCGACTTCCTTGGGGAAAATACCTTTGTCAAATATCGGAACCCAACTCACATACTCTGTCGATTACGGGAGAATCATCTATCTGGATACCGGAAAGCTCATACGTCTGCTTCATACGAGAAAACAACATCTGCCTGGTTCATACAGGAAAATTCATAACACATCTGCCTGGTTCATACAAGAAAACACATCTGCCTGGTTCTTACAGGAAAACTCATCCGCTTGCTTCATACGGGAAAACACATCTGCCTGATTCTTACAGAAAAACTCATCCACCTGCTTCATACGGGAAAACATGTATGCCTGACTCTTACAGGAAAGTTCATCCGCCTGCTTCATGCGGGAAAACACGTCTGCCTGATTCTTACAGGAAAGTTCATCCGCCTGCTTCATACGGGAAAAAACGTCTGCCTGATTCTTACAGGAAAGTTCATCCGCCTGCTTCATACGGGAAAACACGTCTGCCTGATTCTTATAGGAAAGTTCATCCGCCTGCTTCATACGGGAAAACACGTCTGCCTGATTCTTACAGGAAAGTTCATCCGCCTGCTTCATACGGGAAAACACATCTTCCTGATTCTTACAGGAAAGTTCATCTGCCTGCTTCATACGGGAAAACACGTCTGCCTGATTCTTACAGGAAAGTTCATCCGCCTGCTTCATACGGGAAAACACGTCTGCCTGATTCTTACAGGAAAGTTCATCCGCCTGCTTCATACGGGAAAACACGTCTTGGATATAACTTCCTTGCCTATTCTTGGTAGTAGCTTACTCCACTAGGGATATTCTGAAAATAACTGCCCGACACCCGTTTCGACAACAAGTGACCACTTCTGAAATCTCGATTCATGAAACCCTGACATGCTGCCGCGACAGCATACCTAAAGAAAACACTCCGCTGGTCGAATAAGAGAAACTTCAGCCAGTAACTCTGTGGGGATAATAAGGTGAACCGTATCGTCACATGTCTCACGGCGAGACTTCGAATATCCGGAAATAGATCTGAGATAGAACCCCATACTCCTGTTGAGAAACACACCTGAAAGCAAAAGGTTAATCCACCTGACTTATGTTTCAAAATGCGTATGTTTGACAATGGCGTAATGCTCCATACGGCATGGAAATGCTACGCGTTTTTTGGGTAGATGCAAATATGATAATACATGCAAATGCAAATGCAGTTTCAGGCTGCTGGGAAAGCTCTGATAAGCTTGCTTCATCCACATGACTGCTGAGGAAAAATACCACTCTGTTGGGGATGAACGGGTATCACAAAGCATTCCGGAAAAATAAACGCCGAAAATATCGCCAACTCTGCCGAGGCAAGAATAACGTCGAGTTCCAATGGGAGGAAAGAACAACATCTCTGCTGGGGAGAGAAATTCAGCTAGGGAAAAGGTGACCCTTCGGGGGCCTACTGTCTGGGCACAATTTACATGCTCGGAGCTACCACTCCGCTGGGGATAATCATCCTGACGAAGGCATGACGACCTGTGGGGAGAAAGAAAACCATCCTCGGTGGGGATAATCCTTCTGAACCTACTATCTTGGTTACGTGCCGCGGAAACCCTCCCAGCTGAGGATTGAACGTGCACATACTCGACTCTCTGGGGAGTATAACCTTTGCATGGGACACTGATCTTGTCTTGCTGGGGATATCCTGGGGATACTCTTCTGGGGAAAATAATCCCTCCTTCGATAAGGGATAACATCATCTCAACCTCTGGGGATGAGGTGCGACCTGCTGGGAAATAGCGTCAAGTAAGGTCAAGTCCTTCATCTAGGGCCTCTGGCTGGGGGATACAATTCTCTGATTGTCTGCTCCAAGGGTGAGAACCCTGCAAAACACAAACGAGACAAAACAAATCTATACAACCAAATCTATTCGGGTTAATGTCCACGACATCTCCTCAGTCAATTCGAAGTTTTATCAATCATTGGCAAGGGCCAACAGGATTATGCAAGTTCAAGTTTATCAAAACATCGGCGTCTTTTCACATACAAAATAGTAGAGCACAAACATCAAATACTGAATAACATGTTTTATTGATTGAGCCTGTAAATAGGCGAAGCTTTGTACATCGGATGCAACTCCTGAAAAGAGGAAGTTACGCACAAACAAATACATATATGCACAAAAACCTAAATACAAAACAATATTTGCATACATGTCGGCAACGTGGTGCAGACAAACATCGTGAGATGATCCTCCTATGACTCGCCTGGCTCTGGCGCTTTCCCGGTATTCAATTTTCAGAAGAGATTCTGTTGGACAAACGAACCCTCAGGTACTCCCAAACCACTAAGCAATGTAGTATCAAATTCGGACCGCAGTCATTTGCTTTTTTCAATCCCTAACTTTTGCGTGAACCGCCCTTTGTGGGTTTTTGATTCACCGGGATACCCTTTTTTTGCCGAAATCGCCCTTCGCAGGTTTTCGACTTCGCGGGTGTACATCTTTTCAATTTTATCCCTAACTTTTGCCCGAACCTTTTATTCATTTTTTTCGGTTCGCCGGGATGCCCCATTTTTGCCTGGACTCTCTTTTTACTGTCCAGCGGGTCACTTTCAAGCAAAGTATTTTTTAACTGCGTCCGAATTCACATGCGACGTAAAGTCTTCACCGTCCATGGTGGACAACAACAAAGCTCCTCCTGAAAAGACTTTCCTGACAACGTATGGACCTTCATAGTTAGGAGTCCATTTGCCCCTATGATCTGTTTGTGGCGGGAGAATCCTTTTCAGCACAAGGTCACCCGTCTGAAAGCTCCGTGGACATATCTTCTTATCGTACGCTTTCTTCATTCGACTCTGGTACAACCGACCATATGTTAGAGAAGCTAGCCTCTTCTCATCCATTAAACTGAGCTGATTCAGTCTATCCTTAACCCATTCTGCCTCATCAAGTTGGACATCTCGTAACACCCTCAAGGAAGGAATCTCAACCTCCAACGGTAACACTGCTTCCATTCCGTATACTAACGAGAAAGGGATTGCCCCGGTTGATGTGCGTACCGTCGTACGATAACCGTGCAAAGCAAAAGGTAGCATCTCGTGCCAGTCCTTATACGTCACAACCATCTTCTGAACAATCTTCTTTATGTTCTTGTTGGTCGCTTCAACGGCGCCATTCATCTTGGGTCGGTAAGGAGAAGAGTTGTGATGCTCAATCTTAAAATTCTGACACAGCTCTTTCATCATCTTGTTATTTAAGTTCGAACCGTTGTCGGTGATAATCTGCTCAGGGACTCCATATCTGCAGATAATATCTCTTTTGATAAATTTGGCTACCACTTGCTTGGTCACATTGGCATATGATGCTGCTTCCACCCATTTGGTGAAGTAATCAATTGCTACCAAAATGAACCGGTGTCTGTTTGATGCTGTAGGCTCAATCGTACCAATCATATCAATTCCCCACATCGAGAAAGGACACGGTGATGACATCACATTCAGAGGACTTGGAGGCACATGGACCTTATCCGCATAAATCTGGAATTTATGACACCTCTTTGCAAACTTGAAACAATCAGTTTCCATAGTCATCCAATAGTAACCTGCCCGCAGCAGTTTTCTTGTCATAGCATGCCCACCAGCATGTGTACCAAATGTACCCTCATGTATCTCTTCCATGAGTAACTTCGCCTCTTTCTCGTCTACACAGCGTAGCAACACTAAGTCGTGGTTTCTTTTGTATAGGACACCGTCCGGATTCAGATAGAAATTGCCAGCCAATCTCTTAAGAGTCTTCTGATCGCGACTGGATGCCCCAGCCGGATACTCCTTATTCTTCAGGAAATTCTGGATGTCAAAATACCAGGGTTTATCATCGGACACTTCGTCGATAGCAAATATGAATGCTGGCCTGTCGAGCCGAGAGATAACAATCCGGGGAGCCTCGTTCCAAAAGTTAACCTTATACATGGAAGACAATGTCGCTAGAGCGTCAACCATTTGATTTTCTGCTCGCGGCACGTGATGCAATTCCACCTTGTCAAAGAAAGGCAATAATCTCCTTGCATAATTCATGTATGGTATCAAATTGGGCTGACGTGTCTCCCACTCTCCTTTTATCTGATTCACCACCAGAGTTGAGTCTCCATATACGTCCAGATGTTTGATTCGCAAATCAATGGCCTCTTCAAGACCCATGATGCAAGCCTCATACTCAGCTTTGTTATTGGTAACCGGAAAGGTCAATCAAGCAGTAAATGGGATATGCGACCCATGGGGAGTGGTGATGATTGCCCCTATTCCGCTACCATAAGAATTCACAGCTCCATCAAATATTAACTGCCACTTGGAACCCAACTTTGGTCCTTCGTCCGACAATGGTTCTTCACAATCTTTCATCTTTAGGTACATGATATCCTCGTCAGGAAAATCAAACCTCATCGATTGGTAGTCCTCAATAGGCTGCTCAGCAAGATACTCCAACAACACACTACCTTTAATAGCCAACGGGCAATTCTCCCGGAGAGTTCCTGTTTTTCAAATACATATTTGATGGGATCCATCTTCGAAATGAGCATGGTTGTATGATTCAGCATGTACTGTCTCAAACGTTTGACGGCCCAGGCTAGCGCGCAACACGTCTTCTCGAGCATTGAGTATCTGGACTCACAGTCGGTAAACTTCTTACTCAAATAATAGCTCGCATGCTCTTTACGTTCGGTCTCGTCGTGTTGACCGAGAACACAACCCATACTTTCCTCAAGAACTGTCAAATACATAATCAAAGGTCTCCCGGCCACTGGGGGTACCAAAACAGGAGGTTCCTGCAAGTATTCTTTTATCTTGTCGAACGCCTTTTGGCAATTTTCATTCCAGGTCAACACCTGATCCTTTTTCAACAACTTGAATAATGGCTCGCATGTCGCAGTTAGGTGAGATGTGAACCGGGCGATATAGTTCAACCTCCCTAAAAACCCACGCACCTCTTTTTCTGTTTTAGGCGTCGACATTTCTTGTATTGCTTTTATTTTTGCAGGATCAACCTCTATTCCTTTTTCACTCACGATAAACCCCAGCAGTTTACCCGATCTCACCCCGAAGGTGCACTTATTAGGGTTCAGTCTCAACCTGAACTTCCTAAGCCTTTTGAACAGTTTCAGCAGGTTAACCAAATGCTCTTCCTCTGTGTGGGATTTGGCAATCATATCGTCAACATAAACCTCAATCTCTTTATGCATCATGTCATGAAAGAGAGTCGTCATAGCACGTTGATATGTTGCCCCAGCGTTCTTCAGTCCGAAGGGCATCACTTTGTAGCAAAATGTTCCCCAGGGAGTAATGAAGGTAGTTTTCTCCATGTCTTCTGGCGCCATTTTGATCTGATTATAGCCTGAGAAGCCGTCCATGAAGGAGAATACGGAAAACTGAGCAGTGTTATCAACCAGCACATCAATGTGAGGAAGTGGAAAGTTATCTTTCGGGCTCGCTTTGTTCAAATCACGGTAGTCCACACACATTCGCACTTTACCGTCTTTCTTTGGCACTGGCACAATATTAGCGACCCATGAGGGATATTTTGTAACAGCTAGGAAACCAGCATCCCACTGTTTCTGCACTTCCTCCTTGATTTTCACAGCCATATCTGGCCTAGTTCTTCGGAGTTTCTGCTTAATAGGCGGACATTCCTCTCACAGTGGCAGACGGTGAACAACCATATTCGTATCCAACCCAGGCATATCCTCGTATGACCAAGCAAATATATCACTGTACTCCTTGAGCATCTCAACCAACCTTTGTTTGATGTCGCTCTTCAGAGCGGCCCCTATACGGATGTTTCTCACAACCTCTTCCGACCCAAAATTGATAATCTCAATGACTTCCTCATGAGGCAGAATGATTCTTTCTTCTTGTTTCAATAACCAGGTCAACTCTTCTGGTACGTCGCCATCTTCAACAATCTCTTCCTCATCCTGAAATACCGGGTGCTCAAAGTCGAAGTGAGTCATAGGCGGTTCATAAATGTCATCTGAAATAGTAATCCTGCAAAGGAAATGGTTAAATGCTTCAAAACACAGACAAAGCAAATAACCACATTGCCATTTTATTGTTTTAAAAACAAAAACAGGAAAAATAGGGATCCCAATATTTGTATATGAAAAAATGCCTTTATTTCATGATTAATAAATGTAATGTACATAACCAAATGGCCCTAAGCTAAATCACTATGCCCCGGGTAGGACACATGATTATTCAACAATTAAGAAAACAAATCATTACTGTTTAGTTGTCACAGGAACAGTTTCCCGGATAGACCAATTGCAGAGACTTTGTCCTGGCACGCTTGGCTTGATCCATGCATCCATATCACAGTCACTATCTCCGTCTTCAGCATCGGAAACAGCATTGATAGCCTCATGGCATACTCCATTCGGTGTAATTGTTATTGGCCCTCTGAACTTGGGTGTTCCTGAAGAGGATGCTGATGACGAAGGATGATATCCAAGCCCAAATCTATCCATTTTTACCGGAATCTCCAACACCTGACCCCAGCCCTTGGTTTTGCCTGCCTGCACTAGAGCTTGAGCTTCTTTGTAGGATGATACTGCCACATCTGGCACTTTACTTGGCACTAGAACTTTGTCTTTAAGCCGCAACCCCTCGAAGGCTTGGCAGGGTGTTTCGTGTATTTCGCCGTCGACCTCAACATATTTAAACGAAGACAAATGGCTAACCAGAATATCTTCCTCTCCACAAACAGTGACGACACTATCCCCCACCATATACTTCAGCTTTTGGTGTAACGTGGACGTGACTGCCCCGACAACATGGATCCATGGGCGCCCAAGAAGACAACTATACGCTGGCTGGATGTCCATTATATAGAATTCGGTTTCAAATATTTTAGGCCCCACCTGCAACGGTAATGTTATTGATCCGAAAACCGACCTCCTCGTTCCATCGAATGCTCTCACCACTAAATCGCTGGGCGTGCAGATAATCCCCCTGATATCCAACTTCATCACGGCTTTCTTCGGTAGCACATTCAGGGAAGATCCAGTGTCTACTAAAACATGTGACATTACCGTGCCCCGACATTCTACTGACGCATGCAATGCCATATTGTGCTCTCGCCCTCTCGGAGTCAAATCAAAGTCTGTGAAGCCCAAACTATGCCCCACATTGACATGCGCCATCACCCCTTCTAACTGATTAACCGAAACTTCTTGAGGAACGAACGACGTGTCTAGAATCTTCAGCAAAGCGTTCCGATAGGCCTCGGAACATAACAACAATGATAGGATGGAAATTTTTGACGGTGTTTGTTGGAGGTGTTCAACGATTTTGTAATCACTTTTGCGAATGAGCCTCATAAACTCCTCCACATCCTTGAGTGACGTTTCCTTTTCATTCGACTGAGACAGACCACCCTCAGTTACCTTGGCTTTACCCTTGGCTAATCTTTCTGCCTCTACTTCGGGCTACGTGAAGATTCTTCCGCTTCTGGTCATACCTGTTAGAACACAGATTGGTTCTTAATAATTACTCTTTGTTTTGATGATAACTGTTAGGAAATTTATATTTAAGAATTATATACTCTAAAATTTGTTTGAGAGTTTTACTGCAGATTGAAATTATATTAACTCTCTAGAAGCAAATTTGCCTTGAATACAAGAAGTTATTCTGACTCTGAAGCGCCAGATGCAACCTACAGAAGAATCTGTTAGCTCCTTACAGAAGATCCTGAGCTTTGTCTCCAGAAGGATCTGAAGCAAGAAGCTCCAAAACATTCTGAGTCATAAGCATCTGAAGATAATCAGAAGCATCTGAATCTGAAGCATCTGAAGTATAGAAGAATATTGATTGAAGAGTTTCTCAAAGCATTAGTCTACAAAAGTTTCTGAAAGTACCTACGCTGCTAAGTACTGAAGTTCTGTGTCAAAATGCTCTGATGATCAACACGCTAGAAGCACACACGCTGCAGAAGACTCTGATACAGCATAGTTCTGAATCTCATTTGAAGACTCAGATTCATTCAGACTCTGAAGAACTTGCTGAAGCTGAAGAAGTAAGTTTCAAGAATATATCCGTTGGAACTATTCAACGTCTCTTTCCTTATTTGTGCTAGACACACTTACACAGACAAAAAGGATTTATCTGTGCCATCTACTTCTAGGAAAGGTCAGTTGATGTGAAGACAAAAAGGCTCAGACCTTTTTGGGACTCTCTTTTCAATGTTCAGCTTGCATGATTCAGCTGCCTATAAAAGGAGATCTTCACTTCTTTCTTCAGTGTTGGACAACACGCTTGCTGGAAAGAAATCACAATATTTTACAAGCTTTCATTCTTATTCTTCATAGAATTTCATTGTACTTAAACTTAAGAGAAAAATCACTGTTGTGATTATAGCTTTATAGAAGCATTAAAAACTCTTGTATTTAATTTACATAGATTGTAAAGGATATTCCTTAAGAGGATTCAGTTAGAATCAGTAGCTCTTGAGAAGACTAAGAACTGTTGTTCTTAGGTGATACTATTGTAATCAGTTTGATTTAATAGTGGATTAAGTCCTTGTTGAGAAAGGCAAATCACTCTGGAAGGGTGGACTGGAGTAGTTGTTAAACGAACCAGGATAAAAATAATTGTGTGATTATTTTAAGTCTTAAATTTCCATACTTATTCAATCCCCCCCCCTTTCTAAGTATTATCTCACCTTCAGTTGGCATCAGAGCTCCGGTTCTGAGTGTGCTATCACTTAACAGTGTCAGTAAAGATCCAGAGAGATATACTTTGATAAAAATATTTATTTGTTATCATGGCTGATAATTCAATGTCAAAATATGAAGAAAGGGATAGGATCAGCACCAAACCTCCAATGTTTAATGGAGAGAAATTTGACTACTGGAAAGACAGAATTGAAAGTTTTTTCCTAGGATATGATGCTGATCTATGGGATCTAGTCATAGATGGATATGTACATCCTACAGATGAGGATGGCAAAAAGATTGACAGAAAATCTATGACAGATGCTCAGAAGAAAGACTTCAGAAATCACCATAAAGCCAGAACTATATTACTGAATGCTATTTCACATACAGAGTATGAGAAAATTACAAACAGGGAGACTGCCTTTGATATGTTTGAATCCCTTAAAATGACTCATGAGGGAAATTCTCAAGTTAAGGAGACAAAAGCTCTGGCTCTGATCCAAAAGTATGAGGCTTTCAAAATGGAAGACTCTGAATCTGTTGAAGCCATGTTCTCCAGATTCCAGATACTCACTGCTGGGCTGAAAGTTCTGGACAAGGGATATTCCACGTCAGATCATGTAAAGAAAATCATCAGAAGTCTGCCCATCAGATGGAGACCAATGGTGACTGCCCTGAAGATGGCCAAAGATCTGAACAAGATCTCTCTAGAAGAACTCATCAGCTCATTAAGGAGCCATGAGATTGAGCTTGAGGAAGATGAACCTCAGAAGAAAGATAAAGGTAAATCTGTAGCATTAAAATCTAACAAAACTGCTAAAGCTTTGCAGGTCACTTAAGAAAGCTCTGAAGAGTCTTCTTCTGAAGAAGAAGATGAGTTATCCATGTTGTCCAGAAGGATTAACAAACTCTGGAAGCACAAGGGAAAGAAGTTCAACAACTTCAGAAGATCTGACAACAGAAAGGAATCTTCTAGTCACAGAAGATCTGCCAAGAAAGAAGTGGTGTGCTATGAGTGCAAAGAACCTGGGCACTACAAAAATGACTGCCCCAAACTTCTGAAAGAAAAACCTAAGAAGAAGTTTAACAAAAAGAAGAAGGTTCTAATGGCAACATGGGATGACTCAGATGAGTGTGAATCATCCTCTGAATCTGAAGAAGAGTGTGCAAACGTTGCACTAATGGCCAGGACAGAGGATCAAGAGGAAGGTACCTCAGGATATGAATCAGAATCTGAATCTGATGATGATGCAGAAGAGGTAATGGCTAAACTTACCAAAGAAGAACTCATTAAAGTGTTAACAGAAGTTCTTAAAAGTTATAACAACATCAAACTCAAATACAAGAAGCTGAAAAGCAATCTTGAATCTGAGATTGATCTTCTGAAAACAGAACTTGTTGAGCAGAAAGAAATAATTTTAAAAATCAAAAATGACGTTGATAGAACTCAACAACAATCTGAATCTGAGACTAAGTCTTGTGAAAATATTTTAGAAAAATATGACTCTAGTTTTCAAAGATTTCTCACTAAGGGCATAGATAGAAGCAAGATGGCTTCCATGATCTATGGTGTCAGTGGAAACAACAGAAGAGGCATTGGATATGAGTCTTCATCTGGAAGCAATCCAAAACCTGTTGACAAACTTTTCATCAGGAAGACACCTCTGTATTCTCAATTCAAATTTGGTCACTTGAATGACATTAAACACACAAGCTCTGAGAAGAGTACTTATGTGTTTAAACCTAAGGCAAGTCAGAATAAACATTATGTTGCAAAACAGAAGTTTAGACATACCTACAAAACAACTAACCCCAAAGGACCCAAGAAGATCTGGGTACCTAAAAACAAAATAATTCCTGTTGCAGATGTTCTTAGCAGCAAGGTCAGGACACCAATCATGGTACCTGGACTCTGGATGCTCACGACACATGACAGGAGAAAAGTCTATGTTCCAAAGCCTGGAACTTAGATCTGGAGGTTACGTGAAGTTTGGAGGGAACCAGAAGGGCAAGATCATTGGATCTGGCACTATTGGTAATGGTAAACTTCCCTCTATTACTAATGTTTTACTTGTTGAAGGGTTAAAGCATAACCTATTGTCCATAAGTCAATTAAGTGACAATGGTTATGATATAACTTTTAATCAAAAATGTGGTAAAGCTATTAGTCAGAAGGATGGCTCTATTCTATTTAGTGGTAAGAGGAAAAACAACATTTATAAAATAAACCTTTCAGAACTTAAGGTTCAAAATGTTAAATGCCTCTTGTCTGTGAATGAAGAGCAATGGGTCTGACACAGAAGATTGGGCCATATTAATATGAGACGTATATCTCAGATTAATAAACTTAATCTTGTCAGAGGACTCCCTGATCTGAAGTTCACTTCAGATGCTCTTTGTGAAGCATGCCAGAAAGGGAAGTTTTCAAAAACATCTTTCAAATCAAAAAATGTTGTTTCTACCTCTAAACCATTAGAACTACTTCATATTGATCTGTTTGGACCAGTGAAAATTGCATCCATCAGAGGCAAGAAGTATGGATTGGTCATTGTTGATGACTTTAGCAGATGGACATGGGTAAAGTTTTTAAAACACAAGGATGAGTCACATTCTGTGTTCTTTGACTTCTGCAAGCAAGTCCAGAATGAAAAGAATTTCAAAATTACTAAAGTCAGAAGTGATCATGGTGGTGAATTTGAAAATAAATATTTTGAAAAATATTTTTCTGAAAATGGCATTGCTCATGATTTTTCCTGTCCTAGAACTCCACAACAAAATGGGGTTGTAGAGAGGAAAAACAGGACTTTGTAAGAAATGGCCAGAACCATGATCAATGAGACAAATCTGGCAAAACATTTTTGGGCAGAAGCAATCAATACAGCATGCTATATTCAGAACAGAGTTTCTGTTAGACCTCTTCTGAAGAAGACTCCTTATGAATTGTGGAAGAACAAAAAGCCCAACATTTCTTATTTTCATCCTTTTGGATGTATTTGTTTTATGTTAAACACTAAGGAAAATCTGGGCAAGTTTGATTCCAAAGCACAAAAGTGTTTCATGCTTGGATATTCTGAACGCTCTAAAGGCTACAGAGTATACAACACTGAGACACAGATTGTGGAAGAATCCATTCATGTCAGATTTGATGATAAGCTTGGCTCTGAAAAGCCAAAGCAGGTTGACAACTCTACAGATAGGGAAGTAGTCTTTATTGACTCTGAAGTTCCAGAAGCAGACAAACTTCAAGTGAAGGAACCAGAAGCAACTCCAGATGCTACTCCCTTAACTTCTCAGATGAATAATCTAAAAATCTCTGAAGAGTCAACTATCAGAGGATCATCATCCAGAATTAAAGCTTCTCATCCAGAGGATGTCATTATTGGAAAGAAAGATGATCCCATCAGAACAAGATCTTTTCTAAGATCATCTGAGACATCTCTATTTGGACTAGTATCAGAAATTGAACCATCATCTGCAGAAGAAGCTCTGCAAGACAATGATTGGATTATTGCCATGCAAGAAGAGCTTAACCAATTCAGCAGAAATGATGTATGGGATCTAGTTCAAAGACCTCAAGGATTTAATATTATTGGTACAAAATGGGTCTTCAGAAATAAACTAAATGAGAAAGGAGAAGTTGAGAGGAATAAAGCAAGGCTGGTTGCTCAAGGGTACAGTCAGCAAGAAGGTATTGATTACACTGAGACATATGCTCCAGTGGCAAGGTTAGAATCTATACGCCTTCTTATTTCTTTTGCTGCACAGAATAACATCACTCTACATCAGATGGATGTTAAAAGTGCCTTTCTTAATGGTATTATAGAAGAAGAAGTTTATGTCCACCAACCTCCTGGTTTTGAAAATGAAAAATTTCCAGATCATGTTTTCAAATTAAAGAAATCTCTATATGGATTAAAACAAGCTCCCAGAGCTTGGTATGAGAGATTGAGTAATTTTCTTCTGGAGAAGAATTTTATCAGAGGCAAAGTGGATACAACTCTATTTTGTAAAACTATAAAGAAAGATCTTCTAATCTGCCAAATTTACGTAGATGATATTATTTTTGGATCAACAAATATTATGCTTGGAAAGGAGTTTGCTACGTGTATGCAAGCAGAATTTGAAATGAGCATGATGGGAGAACTCAGATTCTTTTTAGGAATCCAAGTTAATCAAACTCCAGAATGCACCTACATACATCAGACAAAGTATGTTAAAGAACTTCTAAAGAAATTCAACATGTCTGACAGCAAAGTGGCAAAGACTCCAATGCATCCTACTAGCTCACTTGGGAAAGAAGAGGTAAGTAAGAAAGTAGACCAGAAGCTCTACAGAGGTATGATTGGTTCTCTTCTTTATCTTACTGCTTCTAGACCTGACATATTGTTCAGTGTTTGTCTGTGTGCTAGATTCCAATCAGATCCTAGAGAATCACACTTGACAGCTATCAAGAGGATTCTAAGGTATCTGAAAGGTACTTCTAATGTGGGTTTGTGTTACAGAAAATCTGATGATTTCAAATTAGTTGGATTCTGTGATGCTGACTATGCTGGAGACAGAGTGGAAAGAAAAAGTACTTCTGGAAGTTGTCAATTTCTAGGAAGAAATCTAATCTCCTGGTACAGCAAGAAGCAACCCACAATTTCACTTTCAACCACAGAGGCTGAATACATTGCTGCTGCTGGATGTAGCACGCAGATGCTCTGGATGAAAAGTCAACTAGAAGATTATCAAATTTTTGAGAGTAACATTTCTATCTTTTGTGATAATACTTCTGCTATATGTTTGTCCAAGAATCCCATTTTACATTCTAAGGCAAAACATATAGAAATTAAGCATCATTTCATCAGAGACTATGTTCAGAAGGGAATCATAAATTTAGCCTTTGTTGATACAGATCATCAATGGGCAGATATTTTTACAAAACCCCTTGTTGAAGATAGATTCAATTTTATTCTGAAAAATATTGGTATGGATTTTTGTCCAGAATGATATTCATCAGAAGCAAATTTGTCCAGATGCAAAAATGCTTAATTCATCTGAAGTAATTTCTTCTGTTCATTCATTCTATTCTGTTCAATACTTCTGATGTAAATATCTGAACTAATCATCTTTAGAAGATCTGAACGTTGGCTAACGTTTCATTTCTTAAGAGAATTCAGAACAGCATGCAAGCAAACACGTGTCCCATAAAATCTGATGAGGTGGCGTGTGCACAACTGAAAAGACGTTTGAGGTGAAATTTGAATAGTTAATGTCTTGGTTTTCCCCCCAAATCTGTCAGAAGCATTTATTATTTGAAATGATTTTATTCTTTTCAATTAATGCTTCTCAAAACGTGCATTTTTCTGTCTCTTGGTGTGCCTATGTGATTAGTATAAATACTTGTTGAGTATTCACTTTCACACTTTTCACTCTCTGAAATTTCATGCGTTTTCACCTTCTATTCTCTTTGCATAAAAACTCAAAACCTAAGTCTGTTAAAAAGCACTCTTCAATGGCGTCTTCTTCATCAACAACTGCACAGTTTCAATCCACAATGGCTGCTGTAACTTCTGATAACCAAGGTGTTGTTCCATTTATTCCTCCAACGAGAACTCTTCTCACACCTGTTGACAAACTAGAAGTATTGTGTGAATCCATGGTTGAATTCGATTCTCTGGCTAACAATGGATTTGATTTTTGCTCCATTGTTAGAGCTCAAGGTTGGGTGAAATACTTTGACAGATTGTTTGGACCAGTTTACCCTCTGCTTATTAAGGAGTTCTGGATTCACGCATCTGTGTATCCCAAATTTATTCTTTCATCAGTGCTGCGAAAGCAGATCATCATCACAGAGGATCTGATAAGAAAACTGATTGGCTATGAAGAAACAGATGGTGTTTCCCACTTGCCATCTGGGCGTGTGGATATGGATGAAGTGTATGAGGAAGTCATGATTGCTGGACAAGCCTCTAACAGATTCAAAGATCTGAAGCCTGATTACAAGATCTGGGCCAAGATCTTCATGGGATGCATACATCACAGGAAGTCAACGAATTCCCCAGATTATGTCAACAATGAACAGATTTACTTCATGTACTGCCTCAGTCAGAGCAACAAGGTAGATCTGCCTTACATTTTGTTCATGCATCTGTGGAATCACATAAATGCATCTAGAGAATCTGTCAAAGAAAAGGGCCAGAAGATCAGGACTTGGATCCCCTTTGGAAGACTGATATCAGATCTTCTCACTGAGAATGGGTTAGTAGCTGCTCTGTATGATGCTGGTGTTACAGAGGAACTAGAGTTCATTATGGGAAAGCCTCTGAACGCTAAAAGCCTTCTGAGACTTAAGATTGTGGATGAACTTACTACTGCTCCAAAGAGGTTAAATATGGCTGATCTGAACAAAAGGATTCCAGTATCTGACTTTCCCCTAGTCTTCGCTGAAGAACCAAGACACATTGTTCTGATGTATATAGAAGAATGTAAAAAGGAAGGAGTGCCTGTTCCAGCAAATGTATTCCAACTTGTCAAGCAACCACTGCCAGATGTAGGAGAAGAAGAAGAAGTTCCACTTCAGAGGAGAAGATCTCAGCCTGCAGCAGAATCTGAACCTGTCCAGAAGAAGGCTAAGACTGCTGAGAAACCCAAGAATCTGTTAAAGCGAAAGGATTCTGGAGAAGCTGCCTCTGCATCTGCTAAGAGGATTAAACACAAAGGTACTAAAGCTTCTGCTATTTCAAAAACTGTTGTTATAAATGATTCTTCTATTAAGTCTGTTCCCAAACCACCTGTAACTCAAACAACATCTGTTGCTGCCCCCAGTTCTGTCTCACCTCAGAAACAACTCACTGCCTCTGTACCAAAACCACCTCAACCAAAATTACACATCAAACACTTCACTCCACGTCCATCACCAGTTCCACAACCATCAGCTCCAAAACCAACAGAACCAAAACCAACAGAACCACAACCATCAGAACTGCAACAAACTTCTGATAAAAAAAACTCTGCTCCACCTCACACAGAAAATCTACCAAAATCTTCTGCTCATCAAGAAAAACAAACCACAGAAGATCAACCAGAAAAAGACTCTGTCATACCACCATCCAATACTCCATCCTCAGATCCAATAAATATTCCATCTGATTCACCATCATCCGAACCACCATCAAAACCCACAAATACTTCTGAACCTCACATACTTGAGACAGAAGCTCTTGATGTCACTCCTTTACAAACAGTGTTTCAAGTCTCTTCCACCTCCTGTTCACCTACAGCATCATCAAACTCGTCTGAATCAGACATTCATCCTGATTTTCTCATTAATCCATCTGACAAATACCTTGTAAATGAACCTGAACCTGAATCAACCTTACCTTCTAAAAATACTATTCCAGATCCTATACCTCCACCTGCACCTTCATCTGAGATGATTGTCCCTACTTCCAATCCATCATCATCTGGAATATCCTGCGCCCAAGTGTCTTCTCTGTATCATAATTTATCTTATGGTTTCAAACTAAAAGATTTTTATGATAGAGTTGAACCCTCTGAACCCCTAAATCCTCTGAAACCAAAACTCAGCCAGGCTCTTCCTTCTGTACTCCAATCTTACATAAAATCTATGATAAATGAGGAATCCTTAGCCATAATATCTGCTACATCTGGTAAAGCTGCTGTTTCAGCTCTGCAATCTGCATCTGATAACACAGTTGCATCTGATAAACCATCAAACTCTGCTTTCATATCATACTCCAATGCATCTTTTGATGTTGTTTATCCACGCACAAGACCTCAACCAACTCTGCTTAATGCTTTAAACAGATCTTTACCCCAAAAACCAGAAATTCCATTCATCCCATATGTTCCCCCTCCTCTGATTTCCATCCCAAAATCACTGATACCACCAACTCCCAAACCTAAACATCTGACTCTGGAAACCGTGCTTAAACCACCACCCAGACTTAATATTGATCATTTATTTCAAACGTTTCTGCAAGAAATACAGATGTCTTTAGGTACTGTTCAGCAAAGATGCTCTGAAACTATGGATGCCAATCAGACTGACATCATCTGGAACGGTTTTATCAAGAGATTCAACACTGTAGCTTCCAATCTGAAGAACGTCTGTTCTGATGATGCAAAGCTCAGATTTGAAAGAACTCAGTTCTGGATTGACAACAAAGCTGAACCTCTGCTTCGTTTGGATGCTCCTCCTCCTCCACCAGAACCAACTGCAAATGCTTTGACTATGACTCTGGTGGAACCCTCTTCAGGATCTCCAGAACCTATGGCAATTGACTTTGTTCAGGCTGCAGAACCTCCACTACATTCATCAGAGATAAAGACAGAAAATCCAGATCTTGGAGAAAAGATTGTTGCTCTAGAAGCTGGTCAATCTGAAATAAGATCTTGGATGGAGAAGCAAGACAAGAAATCTGAAGACATGTCAGAGTGGATGTCTAAACAAGATGCGAAGACTGAAACAATGACTAAGTGGATGTCTAAGCAAGAGCAATCCTAATCTGAGATCACAGACCTATTGAAGATGCTTTTATCAAAACAGTCTTAGATTTTTTTTGTGCATCTGTTGTTTTGCATCTGAATGTTTTTTTTGTATCTTCTGATATTTCTCCAATGTACTTTTGCTTTGTTGTGATTAAATGAATCAGTTTGTTATTCTCCATTGAATTATCTGCTCTCGTTCTTTCTACTTGTCTTTATTTCAAGTTTTTTACTTTTTGCTTATGACAAAAAAGGGGGAGAAAATAAAGATCTGAACTATTTAATATAATTTCACCAGAATGAATCTTATGAACTATCTAAATTGATTATTTCAGAATATTTGATAAGAACACTCTATAAAAGAATCTCTGAGTTTCTCAGATCGTTTATATTTTATCAAACTCTGAATCTCATATCTGCAAGACAGTCTGATCCTTAACAAACAAGATCTGACTCTGAAGATTACTTAAGATAAAAAGGGAAGTTTCTATTCCTTTTTCATATTCAACTCAGGGGGAGATTCATCATCTTAGGGGGAGTTATAATTCTTTATGTTCAATTAAATAAAATGTCTGATACTTTTTGTCATCATAAAAAAGGGGGAGATTGTTAGAACACAGATTGGTTCTTAATAATTACTCTTTGTTTTGATGATAACTGTTAGGAAATTTATATTTAAGAATTATATACTCTAAAATTTGTTTGAGAGTTTTACTGCAGATTGAAATTATATTAACTCTCTAGAAGCAAATTTGCCTTGAATACAAGAAGTTATTCTGACTCTGAAGCGCCAGATGCAACCTACAGAAGAATCTGTTAGCTCCTTACAAAAGATCCTGAGCTTTGTCTCCAGAAGGATCTGAAGCAAGAAGCTCTAGAACATTCTGAGTCAGAAGCATCTGAAGATAATCAGAAGCATCTGAATCTGAAGCATCTGAAGTATAGAAGAATATTGATTGAAGAGTTTCTCAAAGCATTAGTCTACAGAAGTTTCTGAAAGTACCTATGCTGCTAAGTACTGAAGTTCTGTGTCAAAATGCTCTGATGATCAACACGCTAGAAGCACACACGCTGCAGAAGACTCTGATACAGCATAGTTCTGAATCTCATTTGAAGACTCTGATTCATTCAGACTCTGAAGAACTTGTTGAAGCTGAAGAAGTAAGTTTCAAGAATATATCCGTTGGAACTATTCAACGTCTCTTTCCTTATTTGTGCTAGACACACTTACACAGACAAAAAGGATTTACTGTGCCATCTACTTCTAGGAAAGGTCAGTTGATGTGAAGACAAAAAGGCTCAGACCTTTTGGGGACTCTCTTTTCAATGTTCAGCTTGCATGATTCAGCTGCCTATAAAAGGAGATCTTCACTTCTTTCTTCAGTGTTGGACAACACGCTTGCTGGAAAGAAATCACAATATTTTACAAGCTTTCATTCTTATTCTTCATAGAATTTCATTGTACTTAAACTTAAGAGAAAAATCACTGTTGTGATTATAGCTTTATAGAAGCATTAAAAACTCTTGTATTTAATTTACATAGATTGTAAAGGATATTCCTTAAGAGGATTCAGTTAGAATCAGTAGCTCTTGAGAAGACTAAGAACTGTTGTTCTTAGGTGATACTATTGTAATCAGTTTGATTTAATAGTGGATTAAGTCCTTGTTGAGAAAGGCAAATCACTCTGGAAGGGTGGACTGGAGTAGTTGTTAAACGAACCAGGATAAAAATAATTGTGTGATTATTTTAAGTCTTAAATTTCCATACTTATTCAATCCCCCCCCCTTTCTAAGTATTATCTCACCTTCAATACCCCCTGTTCCGGCAACATTATCTACAACCCCAGCTGGTTGTCCATTGACTTCAATTTTCTTGCCGTCGCAATATACCTCCAACCCGTAAGTCTACGGCACTGCTTTAGTACTCTCAAAAGGGACTGGTCCTGCTTTGGTAATTGTGATCGTCGGCCACCTGGCGGGTGCCGTTATCGTTATTGTTTTCTTCGGAATTGTCACTGTTGCAATATCGTTCTGCTCATCACATAACACCTCTACAGGCTTTTCGACTGCAGTTCGATCGAATTGCAAGGTACCTTCATCCATCATAGCCTGAATGCCCCGCTTCAATTTATTACAACCCTCTGGCTGGGTCCAACAATCTTAGCAAAACTCATCACATCCCGGGAATACACCCCCTTTTAACAACATGCTTTTAATCTCACCCAACGGTGTCTTCAGCTCATTGACATCCATCACTAGATTCAGATTCTCTTCTGTCAAGATGGCATTTGCTTCGTGATTGGGCATAGGATGTTGTACTATATTTGTTCCCACCTGCCCAAAATTGATAGCTTTGTTGTCCAGCAAATCCTGAACTTTGTGCTTAAATGCCTGACAAGCTTCTATATCATGCCCGGGTGCCCCGGAATGAAATTCGCAATGCTTGCTAGCATCATACCCGTAAGGAAGTATCGTCCCTGTAGGCGGTGCCAAAGTCCTCTTTTCAACCAAGTTCAACCCTAGCAGGGTCTGGAGGAGTTCTGCATACGTGGAAGGAGGTGCGTCGAACACTCTTTTCGGTTTTGTACTTTGTACCCTTCTCTGACCAGGATTCTGTCCTTGCTGTTGTTGTGGTTGTTGTTGTTGCTGCTGAGGCTGCCCTTGCTGAGGAAAAGGGATAATGACACTAGCTATCTGTTGCGGCTGAACATATTGATTTCTTCCTCTGCCCCTGCCCCTGCCACCAAACACGGCACTAGTATCACCCTGTCATCTACCACCAAATGCTTTTCTGGCACCTCCTGTTGAAGTAGACTCACCTGCTTGGAACCTTCCAACTTTAATCCCGTTCTCGATCATTTCCCCCATAAGAATCAAATCTGAGAAACTGCTCAATGACACACTAAACAATTTTTCGTAGAACACCCCCGTAAATGTCCCAATGAACATGTCATTCATCTCCCTTTCAATTAAAGGAGGATGCACCCTTACTGCCATATCGCGCTACCTTTGCGCATACTCTTTAAAACTTTCACCGTTCTTCTGAGACAAACCCTGCAATTGGACCCTGTTTGGCGCCAGATCGCTGTTATATTTATAATGTGTCACGAAAGCATCAGCCAACTGCTTCCAGGTTTTGATCTGAGTGGGCTCCAGCCCCATATACCATTCAAGTGAAGGTCCTGACAAGCTGTCCTGAAAGAAATGCATGAGCATCCTTTCATCATCTGCACGAACATCCTTCTGTAATAAGAGCGAACATGGACTTTAGGGCAGGTGTCCCCTTTGTATTTGTCAAAAGTGGGAGCCTTGAATTTCAACGGCACCCTCAGCCCTGGTACCAAGCCCATTTTAGTCATATCCAAACCGGTGGAGTTCTGATTCACTACCCCCTTCATCTGTTCTTCAAGCATTCTGATCCTCTGCACAGGATCAACAGGTCCTTCAAATCCTACGCCTCTTCCAGAAAAGGCGTCCTCCTGGCGGTCTTCGCCTCAATTCCCGTTTTCATTTCCATATCTGTCGTAACCAGTGTTGCGACCAAACCCTTGCTGATTGATCATGGGACCTCGTCCCCCATTACCGAAACCCTGGTTGATCCTAACAGGTCCAAACCCAGTGTTGACAGGAATCACCCCCGCACCATTCATATTACCAAATCCACCATACCCCTGGTTAGCGTTACCAAAACCGTCGTAACCGAAACCCTGAGTGTTGAAGCCGAATTTCCCATCCTATTTGGCGTAATCAAATCCCTGATCATTGTAGCCGAACCCATTGTTGCCAAAACCATTACCACCATTGTTGTTACCACCTCCTTGGTTGGCGTCCCCAAGTCCAACATTGTTAACAACAGTCTCATTTCCATTCCCTGTGTTGCCATTGCCAACGCCAGCGCCATCGTTTACAACCACAACAGGTGGGGTCACTACAGGTGGAACCACATGCGTAGGGGGCCCATCCTCCAGAATAATCTCAACATGCGCAGAATTGTGGTCATTGTTGCCATTCCCATTAGCCCGCGTCAGCAGCGGCTGTACCAAAGTCTGGAGGCTCTCCTGGCCCTTAGCAATGTTCTCCATTGCTTGCATGAACATATTCAGCTTCTCGCGGATTTCCTGCATCTCCACTTGGACTTGATCCATGATTCTCTTGCAGTTGTTTCGGGTCGAGTAGTGGTGAACTCTTTGTTCGTCAATCCTGAAAAACCCTGTGAAAATGCAGGAAATAAGATACAAATCCCACCATTAACAGGTAATGCAATATGAATGTGTATGCAAATGCAATGTGTAAATATGCTACAGGTTATATCCCCCCTGATTCTAGTTTCGGAGAGAAGGCCATCACGACAATGGAGTCCCCATCAAGCAAGCAAGGAATCAGAAAACCCTCAAATATAAACAAATGCCAAGAGGCTTAGTACAAGAGTATAACTGAATACAACTGAAGAGACCTCGGCCAACAAGCCTGGCGATGGTCAAAATACAAGTATAGACAATAAAAGCAAGGCAAAGAGAACTCAGGCCAATTGGCGCTCTCTGACGTCTTCCAATATCCCCAGCGTCTCTGAACGACCCAGTCTGGAGATTAGCTCTTGTATCAGTAAGGCATGCCGCTCGGCAGTGGATCTCAACTTTTCGGCGTCGTCCTGGCAGGTTCCTTCGTCAGAGTACTCGTCGAGTCTGCATCTCTTGGAGCCAGCCTTCACTTCACAACCTTTCAGCTTCTCGTCAAGGTTACTTACTTTAAGCTTAGCAGCGCTCCTTAGTGATGTCTCTTCAGCAATATTTGCGTCCTGGGCTCTAACATGCGCCTCTAGCGTGGCAATCTGCAGCTTCAGTTCATCTTCACGCTCCTTCCGCTTGGTAAGCGTGGCATTCCACAATGTTTCCCACTTGCTGAGGCGATAATAAGCTTTGCTTAAAAGTTCCTTCTTGGAAGTAAGCACCTGGCTAACGCCGTTCAAGGCTATTCCCACTTTTTCTTTCTTGTTGGTCTATTCCGTCAACTCCGAACCCAACCTACTAATCAATTCAGTTTGTTCTCTCACAGTGAAGGTAGCTTCATTCTTCTCGTGACGCAACTGGAATATCTCTTTCTCTAACTCATCATTGGCTTTCTTCAATTCTTCGTTTTCGGCCAACAATTTGTTATACTTTTCAAGCTTTATCGAGGTAGGTGCCTCAATCACTGGAAGATACAGAGGTTCCACGGCAGGATATGGCATCAAAGAAACACTAGCTCTCTCGCGGATCCAAGCCAAATAAGGATCGTAAGCTTTGCTGTTGCTCTTACCAAGCAAAGCTTTCCCTCTCCTATGGACGTTAGCCCATGCATGTCTCGATCTGATCAAAACAGCCGCGTCTAGTAAACCTGTGAGATACAGAGATTCCTGTATCTCTTTCTCAATCGGAGCGTCCCTCAAAGCATAACCGAACTGTCTTACCAGTAGTGAAGGGTTATAGTTAATACAACCCTTCTGTCCAATCAAAGGGACATTCGGAAAGCCACTGCAACTATATATAATATCAGTGCCAAGCATACTTCGATCAAACCAAATTATGTTCTCAGCAGACAACCCCATCAACCGGGAGGACCAATCCAAACTATCAACAGTATCAACAAAAGGACCTGTCTTCGGAAGATGCCCCTGGAACCACCTGTACAAGAGAGGAAGACAGCATGAAACATTCTTTCCACGATGTTTCTCATTCTTGTAGTGAATGGAATGATAAACATCACCCAAGAGAGCAGGAACAGGATTCTTCGAGGCAAGAATCAAGAAGGCGTTTGAGTCGACAAAATCTGGCACATTAGGAAACAAGACAATCCCATAGATGCAGACAGCTAGAATGGCACTGAAGGCAACCCAACATCCATTCTTCGCGCACTATGTAACCTTCTCAATCAGGACAGACAAGTGAAAACCATAAGCTCCGTTCAACTTGACCAATCCTCCAGGAAACTCAGAAGCGTCTAAACTGACAATCTCAGCAAGTGTAACCAAATTAGGTTCAGCACCAACATGTATAAAGGGCATCTGGTTTAACACGGGAACTCCCAACATAGCAGAATACTCCTCCAACGTGGGTGCCAGAATATAGTCGAGAAATAAGAAACATCTCAGCTGCGGCTCATAAAACTGCATCAAAGTATACACCCCAGTCGTCTCAAATGTGGATGGGCTGTACAACAAACTAAGCAATCTCCCATAGGATACTCTGAGCTCAAACCTCACCCTCTCATCTGCTAGAGCAACCAACCCTAGCAAGGAACTGATATCTGGTGAATGCAACCGATAAGCAACCGTCCTCTTCATGGACTCCATGTCTGGCCAGAAGATACCCAAGAATCAGAGGGGAATAATCACACCTGCAACATAAATACACGTTAATGAAATGCAAATATGAAAATGCACATGCATATGCAAACAGGAGATCAAGTGCAATGTTGATAAACTGTGCTGCTTTGTACTGAAGCCTGAGAACCATCAAATCTTCATCCCAAACCAAACCAACCACTCAAATGAACCCTGTAACCACATCTCACTGACAGAGATAAACCAGGTACTCTGAGGTCAGGGTTTTCCTGCAAACAAACCTACCTACCCCTCACAGGTATGTACTTAACTCGTAGACGAGGTACGACATCCTATGCGGGTTCAACGTCACAGACTTTCAAGAGCGATGATACAATACCCAGAAGGTGTGGCATCATCATCCCTTGAAGCGGCCTCACTTAGTTGAATCCCCAAATGATAGATCCCCAGAGTCGACAATCCTCGGGTCAGACAACTTGTCGAGCCCTAAGGGCCAGGCAAGAAGCATCAAAGAGAATCTCGTCCGAGCGCAGATTTCGCGGCTAGCTGGTGCAAGCTAAGCAAGCAAGCTAACCACTACTCTCTACTTCTAAGTCTATGTGCAAACTCAAGCCCAGGTCCGGCTTGTCTCTCAATCTAACCCTCTTCCCAGCACCACAACAATAATATAATACCGAAAGTAAAGGCGAAAAGGTAAATACATACAACACCCCAGACGGGAAAACAAGCGCTAGGATTGACTCGGATAGGGAACCGAAGTCCCCAGAAGAGTCGCCAGCTATCGCTACTGCGAAAATCGGCGCCGGCTATGACAGAAGAGTCGCCACCGTGCATTATTTATCCCAAAGGAGGGAAAGGAAACACTAAGAGTAAACCTAACGCAAAACGGGAAAGGAATGGTTGTCGCAACCAAATCCTGGATTCGGGAGTCGGTTATGCAAAAGGAAGGTATTAGCACCCCTCACGTCCGTCGTACTCGACGGGATCCACGCTTGTTTTCTATCGAAGGGTGTGTTATTCTATCTACTCTATAGGTCTGGGTTAAAAAGAAAAGAAAATGACTCGGCAAAGTATCGCATTTTATGCCTACGTATTCCCGTCTGGAACGAGAAATCAGAGTCAACGTAGTTCGCCTACCTACGGGAAAGGAGGGGAAGGTTGCTCGCTAGGATACGGCATCCTATGCCTACGTACTTTCATACAGCATGAAAGATCAGAGCAAACGTAGTTCGGGCTACGGAAGACACAAGTTTGTCTGACTGTTTTTATTGCCTTCAAAAAGGGTTTTTCCTGATTAAGGGTCCAAGCGGACAAAAATGACGTTTTAATGTTTGTTTTTAGTCTTTTACGAAAGGAGTGTTTTTTAGTGTGTTTGCAATCTCTGACGCACTAGAGACTATGATTTGAGAGTGACTACGTCGTATGTCACCCTAAGGGTAACACACTAAGCAATCAGATTACTGAAGAGTGACCCTCCAGCAACCTTTTCTCAAATAGCTTAAGGCTCGTAACGTACGACATCGATTAACCTTACTACTGTATTTTTGAAGTGTTTTGAGATGAGAAGAGAAAGGAGCTCTAAGAAAAAAAACCTAGGGTTGAAAAGGGAATAAAAACTAACCTAATGTTGTCATGCATGGATAGGAATCCTAATGTCTATCATATTTCTCTCTTGCACAGAGGGAAACATAGATCCTAGGGGATAAACAGAAAAGAAACAGATATATACAGCAAACAGTAAACATGCATGAGATGCAACAGTACAAGCGAGGCAAGGGAGTCCCACTCAACCTCGAACCTGAGAAAACAACAGGCAAAGTGAACAATATTGACTTCAAACCTTTGGGGGCAAAATGGCAAACAATACAGAAAAGAAAATAAAACCCCGACACCAGCTCTAACAGCAACACCAGCTCCTACAGTAAACAGCACAAGCAGCAACAGCTCTGACAGCTACAGTTGATCAAACAACAAAAGGGTCGACAGTAACAACCTCTTCAAGCAAGACCCCATCTTTAATCTTCAACAATCTTCAAGCTTCAAATAAGCTCCTATCTTCAATAAGCCCCATCTCCAAGAGAGAATCAATTAACAGGTTAAGTTTAAAATGTTAAGAAGCTTAGTGACAACCCAAGGAAATCACTAAGGACTTAACATTGCAAATGAAAGGTACACTCAAGGTTCTACCCAACCAAAGCATGCTCTACATCCCTCCTAAGGAGAGATGGAATTTCTTTGGGGGACCTTGTGTCATAGGATTGAATAGAGGCACTAGAAGCTCCCTATGTTTGAAAGAAGAAACCAGCCTATTCTAAAGCTCTTCCTACACATCCTAGCTCCTAAACCTTCAAAAGCAATCTTCACAAGGAAATACCTTCATGACCAAGCTCCAAGCTTTATCTCCAAGCATCCTCAATGCCTCCAGAAGCTCCCTCAAGCAAAACCCAAGCCCAAAGCCCAATTAAGATAGCCCAAACAAAGTAACCAAAGCAAACATCCAAGGGGAATACCCACAATCAACACACCAGTTACAAAAATCAAATAAAATGCTAAAACTCATCACAAAATCCTAATTAAATTTCTAAGGGAACTTAAGCCTATACCCAATACCCCATATAAATCCCAGAACCTAGATCAATCATTTAACCCTAAAACTATGCACTAAACTACAACTGTTTGTCTTGAAACCCTAATTCTAACACCTCTCCTATTCACCTCTCAAACTAACCTAAATTTTATTCACAAAATTGTGATAAAATTTCTAAGGGTACATGCTTCCTTAATCTAATCAGTCCAGCAAGAATCAACTTAAAATCATTCACCAATTGATCACAAGAAAATCAGCAAGCACATGTAGCAAATATGCAAAATTAAAGAAAAGAATAAAAATGGAAAAAATCAAATTAAATTGAAAAATGGATAAGAGTGAGATTTATTAATTTCATAAAATCAAAAATAAATCCAAGATCATGGAGGTATTTTTAAAATGTTTTTTGGATCAATATTGGATTTATTATGGATTTTAGAAATAAAATGGAATAAAAGAAAATATTAAAAAGAATAAAAGAAAATAGAAACTGGATTAAATGGGAGCCATCAGATGGAGAGACTGGTAATCAAATCCAAGCATCAAGGCGCGTCCACGTGAGGAACAAATGGCATCCCAGTCACACGCTGACTGGGATTAATGAAACGCAGCGTATTGATTAAGGAGGGAAATCTGAGATTGAATCATGTCCACACGATCACGTCTCCCAGTCAAATAGTCAAACTGATCCAACGCTTCAGGCATCGTCTTCCCCAAAACTCAGGTGACCTGAAGCAAATTCCAGACGGTGGTTCACGGTGGTTTCCACCGTCTTCTCCGATGAGGTCCCAAACTCAGGTGACCAAAAATGATGAACCTTATACCTATCTCACTCAGAAAATCACCAGGATCATGAATATCACATCCATTTTATCCAATTCTTAATGGAAATTAAAACACGAATCCATCTTCAGAATATGCCAAAAACTCAACCATCACCATTTGCACAATTGAATCTACAGAAATGATCCTCATGTTTTGTACATCCTAATGATCTATCCAAATCAATTCATAGCCTTAAGATCAACTCAATTCGTGCTCAAACAGAAATCACATGTCATCTTGGAATGTCTCTAATTGCTCCAATTCCTATCCAGAAACGACCTAGGTTCCATCTAAACCCTAACCACATGCAAGAATCTCCTTAGTTCAGCCTAGATCAATAGGAAATTCAAAGGTTACATACCTGTGAAAATTGAATCAACAGAGGTAGAAGATGATGGATTCAAGCTTTGCCACTCTTCAAATACGATCAGTGAAGCAAGATGAAGCTTCTAGGCACTTCAATTTGGCTTGATTTTGATCCAAACTCAGAAACCGTTTTCAGTTAGAACCCTTGAAACTCAACTTGCTATCTTCACTCTCTCCACGAATTCTGCACCAAACTTCATCTGGAAACATTCTAGAGCTTAAATAGAAACCATTTGTGGGCTTTTACAACCCAATTCAGGCCCAAATCTGTTGATCCAAAATTCTGTCATGGCCATGAAAGTTCAATGCTACAGTCATGATTCTGAGCTTCCAGCTTACTCTAGAATGTTCTATCCAACTGCAAATTGGTTATGGAGTGTGTTTAGGTAGTTAGCTTGGCCTGAATTGCCCTGATTTTTGTTTTGGCATTGTGACTTGTAATGTAAGTAAGTTATTTACAAAGTAAGTCCTGAAATTAAGCCTCAACTCAAAAATGTGGAAATGTCATTGTGTTTGAAATGCATTTCCTGATCAATTTGGTATGTCATATGGACTGGTTTGGACCTATGGCTCAAAAATCACAATTTCCCTCTTTTAGATCATTTGAAAAATCTCCCTTTTTAGGCCATTTTGGGCAACTTTGTGATACAAGCCATTCCAACCACCCATGACTTCTTACCTGGCCTAAAACATCATTTTAAGCACATCTCATGTTGAACATTTCTTCATTTGAGGAGTGGAAGATAGAGATTTTGACCTATGTTGAAAAATGACCTATAATCCAACTTTCCCAAAATACCCCTGGATTGCCAAGATCATAACTTGAGTTCTACAAATCCCCTTGAGGACTTCTAGTACTCTATGGAAATCTAAGATCAAGATCTACAACTATTATGTTGGCCAATAATCCATTTGAAAACTCCTTGGGGGTCAAAAGTTGCTTGGAAGTCAAGTGATTTTCACAGATAAATTTCAGTGTGCTCTGGTGACCCATAACTTGCAAGAACCATAACTTGAGTTTCACAAATCTTCTTGAAGACTTATAGTACTCAAATTAAAGCTATTGAGAAGCCCTACAATTTTAATGTTGGCCAGGAATCCATTTGAAACTTGTATTTTGACTTATGTGGTTTGGAAGTCCAGTGTTATACAGGGGATTTTACCCTAGGAACCCTATCTCAAACACCTCCAACCACTCTTGATTCTCTTGAACTTGATTTTGACTCATACACACACATGATTCAACATATCAATCCATTACTTTCATGACCTAGATCTAGGTCTTGATGCCCTTTCTCTACTCTCCTTACCCTAGGGTTACCCAGATGTAACCCTACTTGTACACACCTCAACTGTGGTTCTTGAACTTGATACCATGGCTTATCTAAGCTTCAATATGGCTCTCTAGGCCTCCCATGAGATCCATTCATACCTTAAATTCACAATTACATGTTGATGATCTTCAATACACCTCAAGTTAGGAGAGAAATCCACCTGTGGGCACTCAAATCTCCTCAAAGCCTCCACCCATTCCTTGATGACTTGGATGTTCTTCAGCTTGAATAAGACCCCTTGATGTACTTCTTTAGATAAGGATAGCACTTGACCCCCTGTTAGATGACTTGCTATGTCATGATATGCAAATGATTGGACCATGTGCATGAGGTGACTATGCAAATGATAATGCAATTAAAACATAAACCAGGTGAAATAGGTTGAGCAAATTTTAGGGTGCAACACATATGACATTCACCCTGACATCTTGAAGTTTTTTTGGTCTTTCAAAGCTGAATCTGGGTGATCTTGCAGATAGTTATGTCTATCCTGCTACTACCTCTGATATTAGGTTTGGTTCTAGTGTGGTTTATGAAACAAGGGGTGTAGAGTTGCATGTGTTTCCAATGTGTGAATATGAATATGCTGAAGTGAGTCTTCATGTGATTGGGTTTTATCTTCTAGGGGGAGTGCTGATTATGCATGACAGGGGGAGTTGTGCACCTTTATGATTTGTAGTTGTATTGTTGTAGCTTGTACAAAGTTTGCTGATTCTCAGGCAAGCTTGTGTTCTTGCACCACTAGTGAGGCCGTAATGTCAGACAAGATATCTTGATGTTGTGTTGTCTGGTGTACCTTTTTACCTTGACAATGTGACTGTGGGTCTGACTTTATGCGGTTGTTGGTTTGAATTAGGATTGTGCTTGCTTCTTATGAATGACCTAGGAAACAACATTGGTTATTGTCTGGGAGAATTTAATTTTCTCTGTAGAATATTTGTGTGTCTCAAATTGAGGATTTAAAATCAATTGTTACTTGTTGCCTTAGCAAGTATTTAATTGATTATCCTTTTTATTGGTGATGTCAAAAGTGCCACTCCTGAAGGTGCAGCTTCAGACAAGGCAAGAACTCAAGATTCAATGACTATGTTCATGGGGTAAAGCTATATGGAGTTTATACTGTGGAGGTTGTTTCTCATCATAATAAAGCATGGTGTATGATTGCTTGTCATGAAAATGGTAATGGTGAAGAATCGTTTTGTCCCGCCTATTGATGGGTAGTAGATAGAAAGTAAAAGGAGAAGTAGTTTATGTACATGACTTGGTGCTTGTAGTCTGATTGATTACTGAAGAAATAATTTCTTAAGGTGCTTAAGAATAATTATTGTATTTATAATGTCAGATAGGATGTCTGAACATTATGTCTCTGAGGAAGCTACACGAGAGTTTATTTCTCTCTATGATATTCTGGTGTTTGTGATCATCTGTTAAGCTGCTGCTGTTGTGCCCTTCTGAGACCTTCTTGTGTATCTTAATGAAATGTATGGATTACTATGGAGATAATAAGTCATGTGGTTGGTATCTTAAGAACCAAAGTGAGTGGTAAAGGAGTTGATGTCATACATGATGGCTTGGAATTAGGATTGTGATGCTTGATACTCACAATCTGATTCAGAAGTGTTTTATCTAATCATGTTGAAGTATGATATGATGGTAGTGGTCAAGACTGCTCTAGATCATGGTGTAAAGTAGTCAGTGTGCTAGTTTATATGCATAAGTTGGAGATAAAACTTAGTGCTCTAATTTATGTTGGGATCAGAATGCGCGTGGGGAGGTGGTTTTTTCTCTTGGAAGTGATCTAGAAAAGATTGAGAATATTCTTCTCCAGAATATTCTCCTGTTAGTTATGTCAAGCCGAGTGTGCATGACATCTTTCCTATCCAATGAGGTATGATAACTTGTGTGGACGCGTAAGGCCATTTGTCATATATGCTCTGGGTGGGTGATTAACTCAGGGTGTCAGGATATATTCTCAAGGAACTATGGTATCTGGATCTGTACGATTCAGGATTGATTTTACTGTGTTTGAGTGAGTTCAGTAGGGGGTTTAAGTCCTTGTCCATGGATTGTTGCTGCAATGGTGCAATCTTTATATTGATTGGGGATCAAGCAGTTTGTGTATCTCTTAGGAGGTTGTGAAATGTCAGACTGGATATTCGGACACCATGTGCAGTTTGTCAGATGAGTCTTGCTTTGAAGCATGATTATTCTAATTCAGTTTTTGGGTTTGGCTCTGATTGGTATGTTATATGCATCTGAGTTTATATGTGTGTACATTTACTCCAAATTTTGTCAATTTTTGGCTAAAAAGGGGGAGTAAAGTATTAATGTTATATGTTGTCCCATTGTTATGTCACATGTATTGACATGATGACCAACACTATGATAGGACTTTGCTACTGCTAAGAAAAGAGTAGTGTGTTGTTATTGCTTGCTGAATGCAACTATTAAGAGGGAGCATGATAGTTTGTGAGGTTGGATGTATTTGAGAAAACTATTGTTGTTGTTGCTCTGATAAGTCTATATCTCAAGATTTATCATGGTTTGGTTGTTTTAGCCAAAATTTTCCAAAGGGGGAGATTAAAGTATTAATATTATATGTTGTCCCGTTGTTATGTCACATGTATTGACATGATGACCAACACTATGATAGGACTTTGCTACTGCTAAGGAAAGAGTGGTGTGTTGTTATTGCTTGCTAAATGCAACTATTAAGGGGGAGCATGCTAGTTTGTGAAGCTGGATGTATTTGAGAAATATACTGTTGTTGTTGCTCTGATAAGTCTATATCTCAAGATTTATCATGGTTTGGTTGTTTTATCTCAAGATTTACTATGGTTTGGTTGATTCTATGATTGGATAATTTTTGGTAAAACATGATTCTATACTTGTCGCTACTCGAAAAATGCATCGTGCAACGACAGGGAGGCGAAAAGGATAGACAAAAGAGTCGCCACCGAACTTTATTTATCCCATGTGGGGAAAGGGAAATATCTAGAAAACCTAAAGAAAGAAATGGATAAGATGGTCTCGCAACCAAGAACGGGTTCGGAAGCCGGTTATGCGAGGGGAAGGTATTAGCACCCCTCGCATCCATCGTACTCGATGGGAACCATTTGTTTGTCGGTGTGTGATTTTATTTGCTTAAATATTATGCTATAAAAAGTGTTCCAAAAGATAGGGAGAAAAGGGTTAGAAATAGGATATATATATATATATATATATATATATATATATATATATATATATATATATATATATATATATATATATATATATATATATATATATATATATATATATATATATATATATATATATATATATATATATATATATATATATATATATATATATATATATATATATATATATATATATATATATATATATATATATATATAGAGAGAGAGAGAGAGAGAGAGAAGTAACGGGGGGGAGAAGAGAAAGGACGGAATCGATAGGACTTCGTGGTCCTAGGCCTACGTATTCTCAAAAGGTATGAGAAAGTCAGAGTCGACGTAGTTCGGGGAACTACAGATATAGGGGGGAATGTGCTCGACAAAGATTGTGGCCCTTGTGCCTACATATCTTTACTCAAAATAAGTAAAGAATCAGAGCAGCCGTAGTTCGGCCTACGGTTTGTTGATGCTTTTATGGATGATGCTATCGTGCGCATTCTAGCAGTTTAGGTGTATTGCCGCTCGTATGTGAGGAGACTTATGCGTTACCTGTTTGCGGTAGAACGGACGTAACATATCCTTTTTTAAATGACTGGTTTTCGCCATGTGAGGCAAGGTGTCACGTTTGATTGGTTGAATTTTTTTTTAGGGGGCGAGATAAGTCCTCAGATAGTAACCCCTATGGGTAATACCCAATTTTTTATCTCTAAGTTTTTGTTATGAAATGGTGTGGCGAACGTAGTGTCTTCTTATTGAAAGACGAGTATCGAGACCACCCCCACTACAGTGAGCATCCCAACACTCGGAGAGGAAGAAGACTACACTTAATCCTCTCTCTTTAATTCAACGCGAAGAGAACTTCGTTCTCTTATTAAGGATGTTTTTGGTTTTGAATAGTAAGTGCTTTTGCGACAGAGAACCCTACGGTAAACGTCAAGCACTCAGGATAGGAGAAGTCCTATGCCTAACCACTCCACGACCATTCAAGTATTTGTTATAAAAAGGGTTTGAAAATGCACTCGGTGCGGGACCGAGGTTTGAGGTGAGAAAGATTTCGAAAAAGAGTTGTAAAAGGAGAGGTGGTGGAAGAAGTCGTGTCTTTGCATTGAAAGACGAGTGTCTAAACCACCCACACTACAGTGAGCATCTCGACACTCGAAAAGGAAGAAGTCTACACTTAATCCTTTCTCTTTAGTCCAATACAAAGAGAAGTTGATCTTATTGAAAGGGATTGAAAGTGTGAAAGTATCTTTGCATTGAAATACGAGTGTCTAAACCACCCACACTACAGTGAGCATCTCGACACTCGGAGAGAAAGAGGTCTACACCCAATCCTCTCTTTTTAATTCAATACAAAGATGATTGGATTTTCGTGTTGAAAGGTGTTTTTGAAAATGTATTCAGTATGTGACCGAGGCTTCAGAAGGGAAGGTTTGAAAATGAAAGCATCTTCGCATTGAAAGACGAGTGTCTAAACCACCCACACTACAGTGAGCATCTCGACACTCAGAGAGAAAGAGGTCTACACCCAATCCTCTCTTTTTAATTCAATACAAAGATAATGGTTTTAAGAAGGTATTTAAAATGGGCTAAAAATCCCAAAATCAAAAGAGAAATAAAATGAGAATTAAAATAAAATAAAAAAGGATGGAAAATAAATTAGCACATTAAAATATTAAACTATGATCTTTTTGGTTTTTATGATATTTAAATCTATTTTTTTAAATGAATAAAATAAAACAAGAGAGAATAAAATAAAATAAGTAGAAAGAAAACAAATGCTAAAAAGAAGAAGGAAGGAAATGCACACACCAAGGGTAGAACCCACAACATTATTGATGTGGATACAAAGTAACAGCCAAATCAACTAACTCAAGCGCGTGAAAATAAATAGAAAAGAAAGAAGAAATATTAAAATAGATAAATAATGAAAAATAAAAATAAAAATAAAAACGCCCCCGCTGGGGGTCGAACACAGGACACGAGCTATGCAAGGCAGGTTACTAACCACTGGGGTGGCGATGCATCCATTGTATAATGCCACCCCAATAATACATGTAGCAAGGAAAGCATGATTTCCGGGCAAGGCAAGGTGAACACAAGGTAAAATATGATCAATCCAATCTTAGTCAAAACAACATGGATTTTAGAAAACCTTAGGTCTATCTCACGTGAAATTTAATGAGGAATCTGATGGTGCTGTTAGTTTTCTCAAAAAGTGAACACAACTCAAACTTCGATGAAAGATGCAAAAGAGGTTCTAAAAATGCATTTTGAAGATTTAGAGTTGAAACATATGCATTCAGGATCAAATAAGAGTTTGAGCAAGTTTCAAAGATGATGTTGGATGAGTTCTAGCAGGTAAGTTCATCAGCAGCAGATCACAACTTAACAAATGTCTACTTTCCTAAACTGCTCACACACACATGAGTTTCAAATTGATCTAAACAGTCTCACATTCATAATGATAATCTCAAGCATCCATTCAAAATAGGCCTCATATGGCAAACAAGCTCATGACAGCAGGCCAAAACAAATGAGATCCAAAGGTAACTACTAAACATGATTGACAAGAATACCAGATTTGACAGCATGATGCAAAAACCAATAACAGTCCCAAGTCTTGTTCCCAAATGCAATCTTCTTGGCATAACAATACCAAACATCCAAACAACAATCATAATAATAGGTCTTAACTCAAACCAGTAAAATCTATCATGATAGACAAACTCTAACAGCAAAAGGGGCAAGACAAAGATTACAGCAAAATCCAATTAGCAGCAAATTCTTTGGCATTTCAAACAATTCTTATTGATGAATTCCAACAGCATAAGATAAAAGCAGACCAAACAAAGGTATTTTGAAAACAGAAACAACAACCACAGTTTTCATTTCAATGCAACCAAATATCTTTCATAGTTAATCTCCAATGCAAACATACATAGGCTAAACAACAATTTAAGAAGGGTTTAGTTTCTGTCATGGATAAATAAACAATCAAACAATTCAAAACTGGTCTAAACAGCCAACAGGTTTACCATGATGAAAAGCATTTTTCATAACAAAATCAAAATCAGCACAGTCTTCTTTTTACACAGAAATAACAACAAACTTGGTTATCACACAGTCAACATCAAAATAAAGTCCATTTCAAGCATGCAAACAAAACTGACTTTCAGCACAAAAACAGTTCCAACAATTAAACATGATAATGCCAAGCACCAATTCATTACAAGTCTCATATGACAAACATAGACTTATGACAGCAATCCAATGCATCATGTTCAATAAAATCAACACAGAAAAGCAGCAGACCAAAAGGGTTTGGTTTTGAGGAAACATAAGCAGTAACCAAGTTTTACATTAAAATTGCAAACATGTTTCCTTCATAATAGTCACCAATGCAAACACACATAGGGTATAAACTAAGTAAGTTCACATCAAATCAGTCATGCTATCATGGCAATTTTCAACTCAAATGGTTACTTCAATGACAGTTTTTAACCTTCTCAAATAAAACAGAAATGACAGTTATGCACACAAATAAAACAGTTTGATCATCTCATGTTTTTGACAACATTGAGTAGAAGCAAAACATTGATACACAACTTACTACCAACCTCTTCATCTAAATGAAATGCTCTAAATGAAATGCTACAAACTCATGCATCAAGCACACATAACTTACAATAGGAGATTCAAACCTAGCATAACAAGACACCAAGATCCTAACAGCAATGCTTTCACAAAGGCAATGAAAAACATCTAGACTTTCCAACCAAAACTCACTTGATCTAAACAGCATCCTAACAAGCTTGTTCATATTTGACATGCTTAGCAACCATAACTTAGTTTCAAATAGCAGTGCCTTTACCAGGATTAGACACACACACACACACACAGCCTAAACTAATCTAAACAGCCATATACTCAACATGATTAACAACATTTTTCACAACAAAAGCATAACCAAATGAGTTTTTGTTTAAAACAGGAATAACATCAAATTTGGTTATGCAAGCATAATGCATCAATGAACATGTATAGGTTGAAACAAACTCAAAACAAGCGTTGTTGCTAATAGAAAATAGACACATTCAAACACAACATGAGTAGAGCATATAGAGTCTCTGAATCACAACTGTCAGCAAGAGATTCAAAATTGTGTGAGGCTGCAATGATGCCTCCAAAACTGCTTGCAGTAGAAACAAGGTAAAACAATGTGACCTAATGATCAATCTATTCGCAGCTCATGATAGTATGCACTTAACATCCACACGATATAAACACATCAAAACAAAATCAAGTCCAAGGCAATTATGTGTTCAAAATAGCTGGTACCAAACATAACCATGAGCATACCAATGCAACTTGTTTCAAAAATCAAAGCCAAGGATTTCAACAGTAATACGTAAATTTCATAGTTCCAATAATCCAAACAGCAGTTATGACATGAACTTATCATACATGGACTCCTACACATATGGATTTCAATCATTCAACTGAAGTTTAATAGCACAAGAGATTAGCCAAACTCAAAACAGACCATGGTAGCAAGTTGATGTTTTCACTTAATCATGTCTCAAACAGCATACACACATGAAATCCTATATCAGCAATGCCTTCATAACAGAGTCTTCCTATCTAAACAAATAGCCTAACATGCTTGAAAATTCTAGTGGCAATGATCAAACACAGGTAGCAGGTCAAACAGTTTTACATCAAAATTTCTTGCACAATCAAATAAAACCACATTTGAACACACACAACAGTAGGTTTAGACATGACAAAGCCAACATCAACAATGTGTTATTTCAACATGAGAGCTTGCAACAAGCAACCAAAAATCAGTATCCAACAGTGACAGTTTACATCAAAATTCAATTCACTATAAGTTTCACATGATAATCACAAACTTCATGACAATAAACACAAATCAAACTTAGCATGTTCTGATGATTCAAGGTACCCTAAAATCATGCATAATGAGTGAGTTTGAAATCACCAACCTCTTTTAGAACTCCAAAGTATGCTAGCAGCCTTTAGTTGAGAATCCTTTTGACCATGATATCCCCTTTTTGAAATAAGCTTTGATGTTTCTCCTTTTTGAAGTGATGAGTGATTTTTTAGAGTTGTTTGAGAGAGAATACCCAAAGCTCTTCTTTTGATTTTGCACAAAGTGGTGGCTACCTCTGATTAGGGTTTGCACTGAGTTTTTATATGAGATGGGAAATGTGAAAAAGGAAGCTTAACAGTGGTAAAAAAACAATGGTCCATATCTGATATGCTCATGGCTTTTGAATCAAATGGTGGATGGGAGAGGGATGAGGATGATAAACCAAACAAATCAACAAAACACACATTTCACACTTTGAATAAGATGTCCAAAACACCAACTTTGGGCCATGATAATTTTGTGCACACGACTCCAAATGTTTAGGTCTTGTACTCAAATGAAAGAGGACATGGAGTAGAACAAATTTCATGTTGGGGTCATCTTGGTTTGAGGATTGGAAGACCATGAAAAATGGTGTTGAAAATCAGGTTATGCAACTGTCCATAAGTAACTTAGAAAAAAAATCCTAAGTTATAAAATTGGCTTATTTTTCCTCAACTTTGATTGATTATAACTTGAGCTCCAAATATCATATGATTATGAATTGGTACTCAAAAGAAAGCTTGAAATACAAGAAACAACTTTGATGTTTGATCCAAGTTCATTTGAAACCTTAATCATGAAGAAAAATGGCTTTGAATATGGTTGTTCCAAACATAAAACATTCCATAAATAGAAAGTTCTAAAACCCTAATTTTCTTAAAATGACAACTTTTACCAATTCTTGATTTTTCATGATACCCTTGACTTTTCTTAATAAAATTCCATCCATTGGTCATATTGAATTCAAGGATCATGATCTTGACCTTAAAAAGTCAGGAGTTGACTTTTTCACGACACAGTTGACTTTTCCCCCAATTTCCTGATTTTCAATTGAGTGATCAATTGAAACCATTCTGATTAAAATCGATGGTCAATCTCCCATCCCAACACACCTTAGGACATATGGAAGACCATGAAAATAATTCTTGCCCTCACAAAAAAATTTATCCTGATTAAAATTGAAACCCTAATTTCAACCTTCTTGCCTGTGCATTGTGCAAATGAACTGGGTGATCATTCCCACTCCCCCATGACCTCTGAGGTGCTTAACAAATTTCTACCTCATGCCTCTACCAATGGTGAAACCTCAAAATTCCTTGACAACCCTCAGATGGTTTGTACCAATGCTTTTGATTATCAAAAAAAAGTATGGGCAAATTTAGGGTATGACAGATGCCCCTATCTAATCGGCTTAAACCTAGTAAGACGAAAGTGCTACGACATTCATTCTTTCGAGGAAGAAGATGATTAGATATAGAAGACCCTGAATTTGTCCGAAAAGAAAGAAACTGCTTGGGAATGAAACATTGGATATCTTGTAAAGGTCGCTAACACCGAAAGGATGTTAACAGAGAAAACTTGACACCAAAAGGATGACAGACCCATCACCTAAAGAACGATGGAGAAAAACGCGAACAAAATTGACACCCAAAAGGATGTAGGGGGATAAGCTTCTCCGAGGAGATTGCCACTTATCGCTGAAGAAAGATAAGCTTCTCTGAAGAGATTACCACTTATCGCTGAAGATGGATAAGATTCTCCCAAGAGATTGCCACTTATCACTGAAGAAAGATAAGCTTCTCTGAAGAGATTGCCAGTTATCGCTGAAGATGGATAAGCTTCTCCCAAGAGATTGGCACTTATCACTGAAGAAAGATAAGCTTTTATGAAGAGATTGCCACTTATCGCTGAAGATGGATAAACTTCTCCCGAGAGATTTCCACTTATCATTGAAGAAAGATAAGCTTCTCTGAAGAGATTGCCACTTATCGCTGAAGATGGATAAGCTTCTCCCAAGAGATTGCCACTTATCACTAAAGAAAGATAAGCTTCTCCCAAGAGATTGCCACTTATCGCTGAAGATGGATAAGCTTCTCCCAAGAGATTGCCACTTATCACTGAAGAAAGATAAGGTTTTCTGAAGAGATTGCCACTTATCGCTGAAGATGGATAAGCTTCTCCTAAGAGATTGCCACTTATCACTGATGAAGGCTAGAGACAATCACTGGGGAAAACCCATGGCTTTACTGAAGATACCCCTGTCTAGGCTGAATGTTGATTTTGAAGATCTGATTAAAAACCACGAGGTTGAAATACGTCATGGGAAATACCCGTGGTCTTGAAAATATTCCCTTGACTGGGCTGAACTTTGCTTTGATATTCTTGAATTCCATGGGAAAAACCCACGGTCTTTGCAGATAATGCCCCTGACTGGGCTGATGGTTGCGTTGGACAAATTCGTGGGGCACACCCACGGTATTGCGGAAATTTCCCCTGACTATGCAGATATGGTCTTGGAAATCTTTGAGATCGATCCTGCACCTGAGCTCGCATATTCTAATGCTTGATGATGATGATGTTCCATAAAAAATGGAAATGCAAATGCTAACACGCGGAGATGCAAGAGCTGGGGAGGATAGGATTCTGGGTACGCATATGATGCAAGATGCTTATGATGCCAAATGCGATGAGTATGATGCATATGATTGCAAATGGGTGATTGGAAATGCAGGTTGAACTTTGGTAGTTGCCAATTTGGATTTGACTTTAGATCAGGTGGGAAAGTGGAGGACAAGCCTAACTTCCTGACATCATTTCTTCATGATGTATTAAAACTTGGAGGTGCTGATACCCTCAACTCGGGGCCAGTTTTGCTAGGCTTGACGACCTTGACAGTCAATTCATTTCAAGATTTAAAATGGTGTTCATGTGTACTCCTTAGAGTCATGGTCACCCTTTAGCTACCCTAAGAGAGTAAGCCATCCCTTAATTCAATTTACCATAATGTCATTATATGCAAAACTCATCATCAAATAAATGAAACTTGCAACCATAGGGTAATAAAAAAGAGCAGAGAAAGCTTTGATGAAAGTAATTTTTATTGATGAAAACCCATAAATGGGAAAATTACAAAAGGAGGCAATTCCTAAAAAAGGTAACTGCTTTTGAAAGAAAAAATATGAAAAAACTAAGACAATGTTGAAAACAGTTCCTGCCAAGTTTCAACTCCGCTATGGCCTATATGTCTCTGAAGACCCTTCTTGCCTTACTTTTGAGCGAACGATTGAATTGATCTTTCTCAGTCGGAAGCTTGACGGTTATGGAAGAAAGTTCACACATCCTTTCAAAATGCAGTTCTGCCTTTTGAATCCCTAACTTTTGCATAGGCCGCCCTTTCGGGTTTTCAGCCTACCAGGATACATTTTTTATTTTAGTCCCTAATTTTTGCCTGAACCATTCTTATGGTCCACCAGGACGCCCATTTTTGCGTGGATTTTCTCTTTGGTCCACCGGGTCTATCTTTTAGGCATAATATTTTTTAACTGCATCCGAATTCACAGGGATGGGAGATCGTCACCATCCATGGTTGAAAGGATCAAGGCTTCTATGGAGAAAACCTTCCTTACTATATACGGACCCTCGTAGTTCGGTGCCCAGTTTCCCCTTGGATCAACGTGAGTTGGCTGAATTTTTCTCAGCACCAAATCTCCTGCTTGGATGTGTCGTGGGAGAACTTTCTTGCCAAAGGACCTCTTCAACCGTTTCTGGTATAACTGTCCATGACAGATGGCTGTCATGCGCTTCTCGTCGATGAGATTAAGCTGGTCGAGTCTGGCTTGTATCCATTCGGCTTCATCTAGCTTGACGTCTGCCAAAATCCTTAAGGAGGGAATCTCTACTTCAATGGGCAAAACCGCTTGCATGCCATATACGAGAGAAAATGGGGTTTCCCCTGTGGAAGTGCGCACTGAGGTGCGGTAGCCATGCAGCACAAATGGGAACATCTCGTGCCAGTCTTTGTAAGTCTTCACCATCTTCTAGACGATTTTCTTAATATTCTTATTTGCCGCCTCAACAACTCCATTCATTTTGGGACGATAAGGTGTTGAATTATGGTGTTCAATCTTGAAGCTTTTACACAACTCTTTCATCATCTTATTGTTGAGGTTTGAGCCATTGTCCGTAATAATCTTGTTCGGGACTCCGTATCAACAAATAATCTCTCTCTTGATGAAGCGAGTCACCACTTGCTTAGTGACGTTGGCATAAGATGCAACTTCTACCCATTTGGTGAAGTAGTCGATGGGCACTAAGATAAAATGGTGTCCGTTCGAAGCGGTTGGCTCAATGCGTCCGATTACATCTATACCCCACATGGCGAAAGGCCAAGGCAAAGTCAACACATTCAGAGGGAGTGGTGAAGTATGAACTTTGTCTGCGTAAATTTGGCACTTGTGGCATGACTGGACATGGAGACAACAATCTGTTTCCATCGTCATCCAATAGTATCCTGCCCTTACGATCTTCTTAACCATAGTATGACCACTAGCATGTGTTCCAAAAGATCCTTCGTGCACCTCGTTTATGATATGTTTCGCTTCATGTTTATCCACACATCTAAGCAGAACTGAATCATAATTCCGCTTGTACAATACGTCACCGCTGAGGAAGAACTTTGAGGAGAGCTTTCTGAGGTACTTCTTGTCAGTGATGATTATGCCTTCTGGCAACTTGATGTTGTCCTGATCTGCTTTCAGTGACCCAACCAAATTATAGAGCCCCTCCTCCTCATTCAGATGATTTTGGGCCCTTCCTGCCCGAAGTTGATAGCTGTACTATCGAGTAGGTCCTGCACCTTATGCTTGAAGGCCAGACAATCTTCAATGTTGTGCCTCGGTGCTCCTGAATGGAAATCACAGTGCTCATTGATATCATACCCTGCTGGAGGCGTACCTGTCAGCGGGGCTAACTTCCTCTTCTCAACCAACTGTAATCGTAGCAACGTCTAAAGAAGTTCGGCATATGGCATCGGAGGCACATTAAATACCCTCACCGGCCTCTGATTTTGAGCTCTTCGCTGATTAGGATGTTGTTGCCTTTGCTGCTGTTGAGGTCGTTGTTGTTGTCGCTGGTACCGGGTTGATTGTTGAACAACCTTCGTAGCAAATACAACATCGGTTTCTTGATTTCCACCGTACTGATTAAGGCACTCCTTATGCTTAGCCATTTTCTTTCTCAGATCTGCCCCAGGAATAGGCAACAGTTGTGGGCATGGAGATTCTGACACCATGGAGTCCAGGATACGTTTCTGACCTACTGCAGCTTTAGAAGCATCCATCATCTTAGCATCAACTGGGATAGGACCAATACGTACAGCTACACCGCTTGGCGTGAATTCAATATCTTTTGAGTCAATCAGGTCTTGAACATTGTGCTTAAAAGCATGACAACTCTCGATGTCGTGTCCGAGTGCCCCAGAATGAAATTCACATTGCTTACTGGTATCGTACCCATAAGGAAGCGCTCCTGTGGGTGGGTACAACGTTCTCTTCTCAACCAGATTCAAACTTAACAGTGTCAGAAGCAGTTCTGCATACGTTGACGGAGGTGTATCAAATACCCTCTTCGGCTTCCCATTTTGGATCCTTCTCTGAGCAGGATTATACCTTTGTTGTTGTTGCTGATGTCTGTCAACATGTTCGTTAAGCTCAGGTTCCCCAGGCACAGGTGGCACGAGCTTATTCACTGCGGCTTCAAATAGATGATCATCCTCTTTCCTAAGCACATTCTTGACTACTTCCATGATCAAGCTCATTTGGGTCTTCAGCTGACTATTTTCCTCTTTGAGGATCTTCTGCTCCAGACGCATCTCTTGCATGTCTCTCATCATCTGCCCCAGCTGGCTTCAGACTTCAATCAATTCAACCTGATTCTGTTCCATATCTCTGAAGGAACTCCTGCAACAAACTGGACGATGAGGAAATAAGTCCCACGGTTCTGATGTACCTGTTAAATGATAATGCAATGCAGAAAGCAAACACATATTCATGACAAGACAAAGAGAAACTCAAGCTATAAGCACCCAGATGAACACCTCCCACACATGTACAACCAACAAAAGCAACACGTAAGCACAAATGAGTACGAATACAATGACCCCAGCCAACAATCCTGGTGATGGTCAGCAAACAATAATGCACAAAAGCTAAACGGGTTAGGCAGAGAAAACAGATGCGACACCCGGCACAGAAACCTCTAGAAACTTCTCCCATATTCAACTGAACTCTCCGTTTGACATTCTTCAGAACACACACTTCCCGTGGAGTCTTCCATGACATTAACTGACGAACCCACACAACTGGATGACGGAGAATCGTTAATCTGAACAAAACCCTGGGGCGCGATGAAAATCCGGTTAGAGTCTAACAGATCCTGAACCTGGCTTCTAAGCACCTTACAATCATTTGTTGAATGTCCCTGTGCCCCAACATGGTACTCACAGCGGGCGCTGGCATCAAAACCTGGAGGATATGGTGGAATCATTGGATTAGTCTCTTTCGGCACTATCAATCCACTTCTGACCAGATCTGGCAACAACTGACTGTACGACACCGGTAGCTGAGTAAACTGCCTTTCAGGTTTCCTTGGTCTTCGTTGGGCGTGCTGACGCGATCGACGACAGGATGACCGTTGACTTGGAGTGTCTGAAAACCGATCCTGAGATGCTAGAGATTCTGAGACGACGTCATTTCCTTCTTCCCACTCTTCTTGAGAACTGACAACTGACTCATTCTTATCAACTGAGATATAAGGAGCATCTCGAAGCTTTCCACTCTTGAGTCCTCTCTCAACAAGCTCCCCCATTCTCATCAGGCCCACAAAGCTTGTACAACCGAACAATTTGTCATAATAATGGCCTTTCAGAGTACCCAAGAAGAGGTCAACCATTTCTCTTTCTTGAAGCGGTGGTTGAACACTAGCAGCCAATTCTTTCCATCTTTGCACATACCCTCTGAATGATTCATTCTTCGCCCGAGATAATTCTTGCAGATGTACGAGACTAGGAGACATATCCAGGTTGTAATCGTACTGCTTCACGAAGGCATTGTCTAAATCTGACCATGATTTCATGCTATCACTTTTCAACTGCATATACCAATCCAAAGATGCTCCAATCAAACTATCTTGGAAACAGTGAATCATGAGCTTGTCATTGGTGACGTGCGAAGTCATTCTTCTGCAGAACATAACCAAATGTAACTTCGGACAACTATCCCTTTTGTACTTCTCAAAACTAGGCGTCTTGAACTTCGGAGGCAACACAAGGCCTGGCACTAAACACATGCTCGCAGCATTCAGATCAAGAGCATTCTTATTCATCAAGGCATCAATCTGATCTTCCAACAGCTGAAGTCTTCTCGTATACTCAACAGTCCTTGGGTTCTGAACATTAACCTGTGGAACAGCTCTTGGAGGTGGAACAATCCATGGAGAAGGAACAATCCTCGGAGAACCTGACGTAGAGAAAGTGAAACTGTGATATTCTGTGCCATGGAGAGAAGGTATACCTCTGGTAGGGGTTTGCACAGGCTGAGCTACATTGTTCCCCGGAGTTCTCTGGATGTTAGCTTCTTCTCTATTCATAGCTGTCATGGTTTCCATGAGCTGACTCAGCTGATTTTTCAACAATTCAAACTCCGAGTACTCACCTTCAGGAAACAAAGGCTGGATCAGAACTCTGGCTAACTGGAGAAATGCTATGCAATATGATGCAAAGATGCTTATGCAAATGCAATGCAATGCAGCAAACACGGGATCACAGCTCCCACAGCACGCTCTAAATGCTGCTGCACTGCTGACGGAGTACGTTCTCTCTAAAAGAGAACGCCGAGATAGCGGGTAGGCTGGAAGTCAAGTAGATAGCGGGTAGGCTGGAAGTCAAGTTTCTTGCAAAAAAAACCCCACTCACGGGTATGTGTCGCTACTGCGAAAATCGGCGCCGGCTTGACAGGAGAGTCGCCACCGTGCGTTATTTATCCCAACGGAGGGAAAGGAAACGCTCGAAGTAAACCTCGCAAAAGACGGGAAAAGGTATAGTCATCGCAACCAAGACCTGGATTCGGGAGTCGGTTACGCAAGGGGAAGGTATTAGCACCCCTCACGTCCGTCGTACTCGACGGGATCCACGCTTGATGTTTATAAGGAAAAAGGTGTGTTTATCTATCTACGCTAATGGTCAGTCTGAAAAGAAAAGAAAAGGACAGGACTCGACAGAACATACGGTGTTCTGGGCCTACGTACTCCCTCGTGCAATGGGAAAGTCAGAGTCAACGTAGTTCGACTACCTACGTCTAAACGGGGGAAAGTTTGCTCGCCAAGACATCGCGTCCTGTGCCTACGTACTTCCACACTGCATGGAAGATCAGAGCAAACGTAGTTCGACTAACTACGGCTAAACAGGGGGTCCTCACACAGCAGTGAGAAAATAAACTGGTTCTAAAGGTTCGGGAACCTACAACTACGATCTGGTCTCAAATGCGCAAGGGAAAGAGAAAGGGGAAACAATCAGTCGTCAGCGGGAAAGTCTCGATCGCACAGCCGCGAGAGAACAAAAGAGTTAGTTGTTAGTGTGCTCGCTAGGATATCGCATCCTATGCCTACATATCCTCGTCTGGTACGAGAAATCAGAGCAGCTGTAGTTCGGCTAACTACGACACAAGCTACTCAAAAGACACCCTAAAACTATGGCTAAAAAGGGAAATCTACCTACCGTTATCATGCCTGGTTGACCATCCTAATGTCTATCATAACGACCCCGCAGCGGAGAAGTCAGAGCTCCTAAGGGATCATGGCAACAGGACTAAACAGCAAACAGGAATCAACTGCGAAGTAAAGAAATACTGGAAATATGCATGAATGCAACAACTAAACAGACAAGGCACAAAGGCCGCAAACCACAAAGGTAAGGGAGCTCAGCTCTACCAAATACCAACAAGCAAAGCCACTCAATAACAAACAAGCAGAAGGAGGACCACCTCAACTTCTCATGCACACAAATGCCTACTTCTAAGATGCACCTACCTAAGCAATATCTAAATGAACCCCTAAGTCTAATGCAGCACAACACCACGCAAGTCAATCAATCACAATGAGAAGGCGAACTAGCCTGACCAGCTCCTACCCCAAAACAAGAAACTATCCCTGAGCAAGACCCCTAAACAAAACCCTAATCAACCTCTAAGCAAAACCATAATCAAGTATCTAAGCAAAACCCTAGGCAAAACCCTAAGAAAAAGGAATCAATCCCAGTCTTCAAGCTTCAAGACAAGCTTACCAAAGAAAGGGAGCTAAGCAGACAAACCCATAGTGCCTTCCTCAGGAAAGTACTAGGAGGTTACCACTCAGGAATCATATCCTATGCGGCTCAACAACTGTGAACGGTTTACATTCCTCCTCAGGAGAAACTAAACTCACACGAAGGCTCCGACATCATTGGATATTTGAGAAATCCTACCTGAACTAAGGGAACTAAGTGAACAGACCCATAGTGCCTTCCTCAGGAAAGTACTAGGAGGCTTCCACTTAGGAATCGTACCCTATGTGGCTCAACAACTGTGATCAGTTTACATTCCTCCTCAGGAGAAACTAAACTCACATGAAGGCTCCGACATCATTGGATACTTAAGAAATCCTAAATGAACTAGAGGAACTAAGTGAACAGACCCATATGACCTTCCTCAGGAAAGTACTAGGAGGCTTCCACTTAGGAATCGTATCCCATGTGGCTCAACAACTGTGATCAGTTTACATTCCTCCTCAGGAGAAATTAAACTCACATGAAGGCTCCAACATCATTGGATACTTGAGAAAAAGGTGAGAAGAAAGAATGAAAGGCATTCATAGTGCCTTCCTCAGGAAAGTACCATAAACTCCCTTCAAACTTCAGGATCTCAAACCTCGCAAACAGAGAGCAAGCTCCTAGACTAGGTCTTCAATCCATGCATCCTCGCAAGCTCCAACAAGACTTCAGCCAACCTCCATCTTCACGAAGAAACCACAGGTCCTCAAAACCACAAGAAACTAACTCTGGAGTTCAACCACAGTTGAACTTCAAAGTCAGAAGCCCTAAAGACTTCTCCTATCCTCAAGTCCAGACAAAAAAATAACAGAACACCCTACAAAATCTACCAAAAATCTAGGGGAAACCTACATGGCTCTATGATCCCAAGATCAAATCTCAAAGCCTAAGTCAACTTCTAAGGCTACTAAACAATCCCTAATATATGAATGGCCAAGGGTTACCAACAAGTTGTGAGGTATCTATTCTCTAACCCTAAAACAATATCAACCAATCTCTATGAAAAATCTATGGGGAACATTCATTAGTCTAGTATAACATACTAAAAAACTAGAGCAAAATTCAATACCAGATGAGAGTAAACCAGGTTGAGCTTCAGCAAATGAAACTTGGGCTCGGCCCAACCGAAACCCTACCCAACACATCTGACTAACAAAACCACTTTCTTCCCCAAACAACTTGCCCACTGTTCACCCAAACTAAAACCCTAGCCGTCTGCAACTCCACCGCTCTCTCCCTTCTCTGAGAAACCTCCCAAAACGAACTCAAACTCTCACGATCTCAAGCAAAAACCATTACCCCGCCCAAATCCATACAAACCTAATCTAATATCTAAACAAATCTAAAACGAAATCAGAACATCTCAGCTACCAGCAAGAAAAACAACAACCAAGATAGCAAGAATGTGTACCTGGTTATGGAGTAAGAATGTGAATATTTCTTGAAGCTCGTTGGAGGAAAAGGTTCTCAGAATCTTTCAACCAAGCGCTCTTCTCAAAATCTCTGGGCGAAGCAAGAACGGGATGAGGGATTCTTGAAGTTCGTTGAAGATTTTGGAGAAATTCTGCGAATCTTGAGTGTTCTCACGGTCTGGAAACGGAGGAAGATTGAAGGTATTGCTGGAGATCTTTGAGGTTCTGGGAGGAGATGAAGAACACAGCTAGTTCTGGAGATTGCTGGAAAACGGCTGATGAGCACGAAGGTTGTTCTTGAACTGGAAACACGGATGATGAACGTCCATGAAGAACAACGAAGTTCTGGAGGAAATCTGGAAGGATCGATGAAGGAGATGAAGTTTCCGGCGAGGTTTAAGTTTTCCGGTGAGGTATTGATGAAGGTGGACGGAGGAGAAAGATGAAGATCGGAGGATTTCTGGGGATTTTCTGCAAATTTGCAGTTTCCGGCGAGGGACGGCGGCCGGAGACTGTTAGGGTGGCCGGCGGTGGGGCGGTCACCGGACTTGCATGCCGGTCAGGGGAGTTTCCGGTGAGGTGAGAGGAATGGACAAGTGGCGCTGGGGGGATGTGAGTGGGGCAAGTGTCAGGGCGTGGAGAGAGAGGATGGAAAACGTGGCAGCTGGTGGGGTCTTCAGAGTTGTGTGTTGGTGGCTCCATAATGGCACGCGTGGATCAGCTTTTATGCTGACAAGTGTCACCTTCTGTGGACAAAAACGGACAAAAACCGAATTGGACCTGATTTTGGGCTTCCAAAAACTGCACTCCCTGGGCCCACGAAAAAAGACCCAACAGACTAAAAACTGAATTAATATGATTTAAGAAATTCTGAAATAAAATGCTTAAACCTAATTAAAAATTAATCAAAGATTAAACCTAACTAACTCTAAAACAATTAACTAAATGAACTCAATTAACTCTACTTAAAAGATTAAATCCTAATTAAATCTAAAAGGTGATTAATATCTACTTAAAACTCTAATAACCCCTATTAAATCTAATATTATTTAAAAGAAAAACCTATTAAATCTATTAACAAATCTATTAAAAGATTAAATCTATATTAACACAAACTCTATTATTAATAAAAGAAAGAAAAAACTATACTCTTTCTATTTTATTCTAAAAACATTTAAAGCCTATTTAAAATCTATAAAAAAAATGATTAAAAACTATTAAATCTATTTAAAAAATTCTATAAAATTCTAAAAAAATCTATAAAGCTCTAGAAAAAGATTTACAGCTATTAAAAAATATTAAAAATCTATTTAAATCTTAAAAACCTATAAAGCCTATTAAAAATCCTCAAAAGGCTAATAAATCCTAAAAAAACAAACAAATGCAAATGACCACCATAAAAGAGCGCGCGAGACCAGATCGAATCGAACAGTAAACCCCCAGGCATCAGAATATCCCAAAAACCACCATGTGAGCTGCAAACACCGAGGAGCGCACAATTTCCCGAAAATAAAACCCTGATTATTTAGACTGGATCTGACATATCTGATAGGTGAAACCCAAACTGTAACTCTGATATCCTCTGTCTGTGCACAAATGTCATGCATCTGATTTGCAAATACGAATTTAACCATGAACCAGATAGTAGAATCGGTTGGTCAAATTTTAGGGTGCAACAGTATGGACCTAAGGTACGGCATCCTATGCGGTCATCAGAGTCACAGACTTTCATAAGCGACAATACGATTCTCAGAAGGAGTGGCACCATCATCTCATGAAGAGGCCTCACTTAGCTGACTTCCAATTGATCGGTCCCCAGAGTCGACAATCCTCACGTCTGGACTCCCCTCAGATCCTCAGGATCGGAAAGAAGCACCTCAGAGAGAACCTCGTCTGAGCGTGAATTTCATGGGGAACTTGTGTCTGCTCAACAAACAGGTTCATCCACTAATCTCCACAACTACGTCTAAATGCATACTCAAGCAGCCCAGGTCCGACTATCACTCAAAGTATCACCCTCCCCAGCACGACAACAACAACTAGTCGCAATACAAAAATAAACACCCAAAAAAGACAAGCAAACAAACGCTAGGATTGACTCTCTTAGGGGACGTTGGATCCCACATGCGTAGGGAACTATCGCCATCCCCAGCAGAGTCGCCAGCTTTCGCTACTGCGAAAATCGGCGCCGGCTGAACAGAAGAGTCGCCACCCGTGCGTTATTTATCCCAAAGGAGGGAAAAGAAACGCTCAGAGTAAACCTACCGCAAAGACGGGAAAGGTATGGTCATCGCAACCAAAACCTGGGTTCGGGAGTCGGTTACGCAAGGGGAAGGTATTAGCACCCCTCACGTCCGTCGTACTCGACGGGATCCACGCTTGCTTGGTTTGTCTAAAGGATGCAAAACAATCTATCTAAGGCTGCTAAATCTAAACGGAAGGGATTTGACTCGATAGAGCGTCGCACTCTATGCCTACGTATTCTCAAGAGAGAAAGTCAGAGTCAACGTAGTTCGGGAAACTACAGGGAATTGGCTCCCCAAGACTTCGCGTCTTGTGTCTACGTACTTCCACACAGCATGGAAGATCAGAGCTTACGTAGTTCAGGCTAACTACGGCTAAGCAGGGTGTTCTCACACAGGAGTGAGATATTAAGTTGGTTTTAAAGGTACGGGAACCTATGGGAACTAAAACTACGGTCTGGTCTCAAATGCGCAAGGGCAAGAGAAAAGGATAACAATCAATCGTCAGCGGGAAAGTCTCGATCGCACAGCAGCGAGAGAACAGAAGGTTAGTTGTTAGTGTGCTCGCTAGGATATCGCATCCTATGCCTACATATTCTCGTTCAGTACGAGAAATCAGAGCAGCTGTAGTTCAGCTACTTTCGGGACCACAGCTCAAATCTCGTTTTATTAATATTCTGAAAAAATTACAATGATTGAATACGGAAAATAAACTCCTAAAGACCCTATACATCTATCCTGAGAAACGGAAAATAGTCCCCTAACAAGTGGACTTCTAAAACTACCTCTAAAAGGGGGTAAAATAAACTCTATGAAAAATTATATCCTAACAGAAAAATAATACAATGCATATCAAACCTACACTATCTTGATATTTTTATTATTCCTTTTCTCCATATTTTTTCAAATATTTCTTTATTCTTCTTTTTTTTCAATATTCTCCTTTCAACTATTCTTTTTGAATATCCTCCTATTTTTTTTATTTTCCATATCCTCTTTTTCACATTTTTTCTCAACATTCTTTTTCAATTCTTTTTTCTCATATTTTTTCCAATATTCTTTTCATATTTTTTCAAATATTCTTTTCATATTTTCTTTTTTTTCAATATTCTTTTTTCAAATCTTTTTTTTCAATATTCTTTTTTCAAATCTTTTTTTTTCATATCAAATCTCTAAACAAAAGAAAATAAGAGAAAAAAAATAAAGAAAATCACAAGGGGGGTACAGGAGGGTGTAGTCAGCAGAACTTCATTGGGCCCAGCCCAGTCCATTAGACACACAGAAGGGGGGTGCGAAACGGAGGAGCTGGATATGGTTTAGAAGCTTCGTTGGGGCTTGGCCCAATTAACCAAACCAAAAACGGAGGCGAATGTCCAAAAACGGGGTGTGAATCAGAAAGATGATTGGGCCCGGCCCAATCCACACACGGTTCCTTCTCCCTTTCTCGTTCATTCTGAAACAAAACCTAATTCCTCTCTCATCTCTCCTTCTCCCTTCCCGTCGCCGCCTTGCTCTTTGCTCCCCTCACCACCTCCGTTCCTACTCCTCACCGTCCCAAACAAACCTGATTCACATCCTAATCTGCAACAAACAAGCTCCATGGCACTCTCGTCGATGGATCGCTCATGGTGGATAGGGGTATGAGCGAAGCTTCTGGAGATCTAACAAACAATTGGTGGAGATGAAGGTCGAGGACGCTTGGGTTTAGAGAGATTCGCGAAGCTCTCCCGGCTAGATGAATATCTGAGGAAGATCACTCGAAGGCGATCATTCTGGAAACGATTTGATGAACGGCATCGCGTGTGATACGAAGATCGATGAAGATCTTCAAGTTTTTGGAGATGAACAATGACGAAGATCACGAACTTTGTTGATGAGGTCTGTCGATGAAGTTGCTGGGAACGGATGAAGATGATCTCTGGCAAGTTAATCCGGATGACGTTCTTGCTGTTGTTGAAGAATCACCGGTGATGCTCTGGGAAAACCACGAGCTCTGAAGAACAATGATGATGATGATGTTTGATGATAGCGGATGAACATTATTGAAGGTGATGCATGCTCTTGGAGAGTCTTTCTGAAGGTGAACGAAGATGATCTCGAAGATCTTGGCGCAAGATTGGGCGTTTTCTGAAGATCTTGTTGAACTTTCTTGAAGAATGTTGAACGGGTGAAGATCTCGAACGGTGTTGATGATTTGAGGTTTTCTGGAGATTGTTCTTGTGATGTTGATGAAGATTATTGACGATGTGGATTTTCTGGAACTGATATGAACATGACGAATCTAGTGCCGGATTCTGGAAAGTTAGGATGAGTGTTGATGAAATCTGGAAACCATTGATGAACATTGATGGTGTTTGGATGCAGATTGGTGGAAAAGAGATGAAGATTAGAGAGAATTCTGGAAAAACAATCTCTGACGAAGGTGGTTACGGCGGAGGGAGTTGGTTAGGGGTTGCCGGAAGTTAGTTAGAGGTGGCCGGAAACGGTTGGGGCGGTGGTTGCATGGCCGCCGGCCATGCAACCGGTGAGGTTCAGGTGATGACAAGTGTCATGGTTGGGTGGCGGAGGGAGAGTGCATGAAGCACACGTGGCTTTGGTGAATGGTATTGGGTGAAAACGTGGACGATTCTGAGAGTGTGGATTATGAGGTGGCTTCCTTGAGAGAGAGACTCGTGGCAGCTTTTATAGGATGACATGTGGCAATTTTCTGGACTTGCCGAAGTGGGCCTTGACTGAATATTCGTGGACAAAAAGCCCAATGCTAATACTGAATAATGGACATGATTAATAAAATTCTGCAATGAATTAATGAAAAACTGAAAAATGATTAAGACTAAACAAAACGAAAATCAATTAGCCTAATCAACTAACACCTAATTAACTATAGAATCTACTCTAATAAGGTCTAATTAATCACTATATCTAAAAACTATTAAAACTAATTAATTCTAGAAAATCTATTTAATTTCTATTAAAAAAATCTAATATTCTATTAAATGCCATTTAAAAGAAAATCTATATAACAAATCTAAAAAAAGGAAATTCTATTAATATTCTATTAAAAACTATTTATTAAAACTATATTCAATATCTAAAAATGATTCATTCCTAAATCTATTAAAAAGCAATTTTATAAATTCTAAAAAACGATTTAAAACTATTAAAAATATTAAAAAAAATCTATCTAAATTCTAAAAAATCTATAAAGCCTATTTAAAATCTACAAAAGGCTATTAAATTCTAAAAAATGCAGACAAAGGCAAATAACCAACATAAAAGAGAGCGTGAGACCAGATCGAAGCAAACAGTAAACCCAGACACCAAGAACCTCCAAAATCACTGCGTACTGAAAACACCAAGGAAGCGCGCGACTTCTCAAAATAACCTCCAATTATCCGAACCGGTCTGAGATACTCGAAAAGCGACAACAGGGCTGTAATCCCGATAAAATCACCATGATTGAGGAAATGCACTATATGCAGTATGCAAATGCGAATGCGAAAATGCGTCGAAGCATAAACCGAAAGTGACACGGGTTGGTCAAATTTTAGGGTGCAACAGCTGCCCCTATTCAAGCGGCTTGGACCTGAATGGGTGAAGAGCGCTCAGCCTTCAAACATTCAGAGGTAGAAGATGGTTGAATACAAAATAAGCCCGAAAATTTGCCAACCGCAAAATAATAAATTGTGAAACTGTTTGGGGAACGAAATCCAGAAAACCAAGTCCAGTCGTCCCGGCAACAAACTGATCAATCATCTGATAGAGAAACTCTTGATTTTAACGCCCGTTACCCGCGTGATACCACAGATAACAAACCCGAGGGTTGCAACAAAACACCTGATCCTCTCACATCGTGTACTGATAGACAGGAAGAGAAATATACTCACATCGTCCATGGATAGACGGAAAGACGCCCATCCCGAAGGAAAAAAATTCAATACTCACATCGTCTAAGGATAGACGGAAAGACACCCATCCCGAAGGAAAAAAATTCAATACTCACATCGTCTAAGGATAGACGGAAAGACACCCATCCCGAAGGAAAAATTCAATACTCACATCGTCTAAGGATAGACGGAAAGACACCCATCCCGAAGGAAAAAAATTCAATACTCACATCGTCTAAGGATAGACGGAAAGACACCCATCCCGAAGGAAAAATTCAATACTCACATCGTCTAAGGATAGACGGAAAGACACCCATCCCGAAGGAAAAATTCAATACTCACATCGTCTAAGGATAGACGGAAAGACACCCATCCCGAAGGAAAAATTCAATACTCACATCGTCTAAGGATAGACGGAAAGACACCCATCCCGAAGGAAAAAATTCAATACTCAACACCATCCATCAGATTTCAGAATCCTTTCGTCTACGGGAACTGATGGAAAGAACAATATCCTTAAAGGGGCCACATCATCAGTAAGGACCGACGGGAAGAAAACCACCTTCAAAGAGCCATGTCGTCAATAAGAATCGACAATCAGGAAAACCGAACATTCTTCAAAGAGCCTCGACGTCAATAAGGATTGATGGTCAGAAAATCCCTCTTGAAATGTCATCTCATCCAATAAACAGAAAGAAAACCACTATCCGAAAGATCGCTTTGAAACCTCTTAACATCTAAAGGTAGCCGGAGAAGACTCGCTGGGGAACACACTATCCGTATGATCTGACGATAAGAAACCCGCTGAAAAATCACCTGAAACTTCACATCGTCTACTGATAGACGGAAAGAACACCACTTGCTAGAGAAACCCCATCTTGAAACCCCACTGAAAAAATCACCCGAAACTTCACATCGTCTAATGATAGACGGGAAGAAAGCCATATTCGAACTCAAGACGTCTAATGATAGACGGTGAAATCCACCTATTGGAGGAACACATCGTCAATATGAATTGACGGGAAGAAAAGTCTGTCGATACCAGATGACTAATTGATCAAAGCATAACTGTTGTATAATACGAATAAACTGCTGAATTGTCTGAACACTGCTGCTGGATGAATGCCCCTGAACTGATCACAGAGTAATTCACGCGCCATATGAGGCTGATAGAAAACCTGGCTTATGCTTCGTACGCATATGCATATGTTTGAATCTTTCTAGGGCGTAATGCTCCATTTAGGATAGAAATGCTACGCATTTTGAAAATGAAATGCAAGTATGATGCAAATATGATGATATATGCAATATGCTAATGCAGGCTCGGGCTGCTGGAGAAAGTCGGGTACAGAAAACCCCTTCAGCAAAATAAATGTTGAAGACGAAGCCAACTCCGCTGGGGATAAACCGGATATCACAGAATTATTCCAGCAAAATAAATGCTGGAAGAGTGAAATCAACTCCGCTGGGGAATGACATATGTGCCAAGTATGATTGGACTCCCCTGGGGATAGCTCACCCGTGCCAATGAAAATCGGGCTTTTGCTGGGGAAAATAGATGGAGTCTTCCTGCGTACTGATGAAGATCGGATTTGGAAACTGATGCGCCAACACGGATGGGCCTCACAGTGATCGCCAACATGGATTTGGGCTTTTAGGCTATCTGTGATGGGTCAGGTACAACTGACGCTGGAAAACATTCTGTCTAAATACACAGTTTTTTGGTTGAAGAGTCAAGGGATAGTAACACGACTTCCCGACATTCGTCTCGCACTCGAAAATTGGCTGAATCCGCTCGAATAGCTCTGAATAACTCTGATGATTCAGAGAAGAACAATCCCTTCGCTTCTGATATGCCTCAGCCTGCGGGACCTCTGCGGTGATGCTCCTCAAAAGGAAATCTGAAAATCTGTACCCTGATGGTCTGATATGAAATGCCCCAGCATTCTGAACTTCGGAGAGATACTTCACATCAAATGCTTCTCGAATAAAGAATAACTTCCGCGCTCTTAAGATGGCCTGCCCCTGACTGCAATGACTTTGCCCCTGATTATCTGATTCAGAGTAGTGCCCCTGACCACAAGATATTTACCGAATCTCAACCTGATTTCCCCGGGATAACTGACTTCGAAAGGCTGACCTGACTGGGGATCACCGGATGTAGCTTGCCCTGGCTTGCAGAGCATTCGGGTGTTCTGTATTCCATCCTGACCATACCTTCCATTGTAGAAAACTTTCCTGCTGTCAAACGCTTACTCGCAAGTAAAACAAGTTGTTCTGCGTAAAAGACATATTAATGCAACGCATATGATAGCTTTGACATCCAATCTGTTCACTGGGAATAGGAAAAACAGTTTATGGCATAAAATGCACAAATTATTTATCAAGAATATCAACATCAATACCACCATGGCATGAAGAACCGTTTTAGGAGTCAGTTTCGACGCAATCTTTACCGAAGTATGCTTTCGAAACAAACCTGCTTCAATTAGGACTTTTCCAGGTTGTAATGTGGTCAGGTTCACGGTTTTGAAGGAAAGGATAAAGGCTCGAAGTTTATTTTAACCCACCCATTCTCCTTGATGTTCTCCCATCCTACGTTCAGCTAATTCGACCTTAGCGCTCACCTCTCAGAGGCTGAAAGATAGGAGTGATAGTTCGAGAAACCATGAGTTTTTTGGGAGAGACAGCCACTCACTTTTCGTCTTTGACACTTAGGGTCACACGACTCGTATTTCATTTGAGGATTTTTTTTCTTTTTTAATCCTTTTCTTTTTCCTTTTCTCGTTTTCTTATCCCTAACTTTTGCCTGGACTGACTCTTTTTGAGTTTCTTTTGATTTTTAAGTCCAGCGGGATGCCCTCATTTTTGCCTAAGTCATTTGTTTTGAAGTTTTGACTTAGCGGGCTTTTGATTCTTTTTTCTTTTTTTTCGAACAAGTCGTGTGACACTGGTTGCCTGAATCATTGGAGAATAATGTGATTGTCTCGCTCTTGATTTAACCATTGTGGTTTTTTAGGCCCGACCTCTAGAGGTGGCGATTGATCCTCGAACGGACACTCCTTTTGCAACTTGAACGCTCGGCCAAATTAGCTAACACCTACCCTGCCCCAGGTTAAAGATGGAGGGTTTTTCGTTTTCAGAAAGAACTCCTACTACTAGGCTCAAAGGGGTTGGCAAGGGATTATCTTCCTTATATCACCGGTGTTTAGGGATTTGAAACAATGCCTGTACATCATCAGCAGATTTTATTTCAAAAGCGTACAATATCGGAAGTTTGCCCGTCGTTCATTTCGTCATCCTCCTCAGATCCTTCTTAACCAAGCATTGGACATTTGTAGAAACAATTAGTGAACACGAATGGATTTAATCAAAACATGCATATTTATTTCATTATCATCAATTGAATGAAAACAACAAGTTTTACGAACAAGATTTCAATTTAAACAGGAAAGAAACTACAAACGTAAAGAAATGACAAGATAAAACAAAGAAAAATGCCAGCTTCCGAGAACCGGGCTTTCACATCTGTCCTGCTGCTGAACCAACCATTTTCACAATCAGTTATTAGAGGCAACTCGATGTTGTCCTGATCTGCTTTCAGCGACCCAACCAAATTATAGAGCCCCTCCTCCTCATTCAGATGATTTTGGGCCCTTCCTGCCCGAAGTTGATAGCTGTACTATCGAGTAGGTCCTGCACCTTATGCTTGAAGGCCAGACAATCTTCAATGTTGTGCCCCGGTGCTCCTGAATGGAAATCACAGTGCTCATTGATATCATACCCTGCTGGAGGCGTACCTGTCAGCGGGGCTAACTTCCTCTTCTCAACCAACTGTAATCGTAGCAACGTCTGAAGAAGTTCGGCATATGGCATCGGAGTCACATTAAATACCCTCACCGGCCTCTGATTTTGAGCTCTTCGCTGATTGGGATGCTGTTGCCTTTGCTGCTGTTGAGGTCGTTGCTATTGTCGCTGGTACCGAGTTGATTGTTGAACAACCTTCGTAGCAAATACAACATCGGTTTCTTGATTTCCACCGTACTGATTAAGGCACTCCTTATGCTTAGCCATTTTCTTTCTCAGATCTGCCCCAGGAATAGGCAACAGTTGTGGGCATGGAGATTCTGACACCATGGAGTCCAGGATACGTTTCTGACCTACTGCAACTTTAGAAGCATCCATCATCTTAGCATCAACTGGGATAGGACCAATACGTACAACTACACCGCTTGGCGTGAATTCAATATCTTTTGAGTCAATCAGGTCTTGAACATTGTGCTTAAAAGCATGACAACTCTCGATGTCGTGTCCGAGTGCCCCAGAATGAAATTCACATTGCTTACTGGTATCGTACCCATAAGGAAGCGCTCCTGTGGGTGGGTCCAACGTTCTCTTCTCAACCAGATTCAAACTTAACAGTGTCAGAAGCAGTTCTGCATACGTTGACGGAGGTGTATCAAATACCCTCTTTGGCTTCCCATTCTGGATCCTTCTCTGAGCAGGATTATACCTTTGTTGTTGTTGCTGATGTCTGTCAACACGTTCGTTAAGCTCAGGTTCCCCAGGCACAGATGGCACGAGCTCATTCACTGCGGCTTCAAATAGCTAATCATCCTCTTTCCTAAGCACATTCTTGACTACTTCCATGATCAAGCTCATTTGGGTCTTCAGCTGACTATTTTCCTCTTTGAGGATCTTCTGCTCCAGACGCATCTCTTGCATGTCTCTCATCATCTGCCCCAGCTGGCTTCGGACTTCAATCAATTCAACCTGATTCTGTTCCATATCTCTGAAGGAACTCCTGTAACAAACTGGACGATGAGGAAATAAGACCCACGGTTCTGATGTACCTGTTAAATGATAATGCAATGCAGAAAGCAAACACATATTCATGACAAGACAAAGAGAAACTCAAGCTATAAGCACTCAGACGAACACCTCCCACACATGTACAACCAACAAAAGCAACACGTAAGCACAAATGAGTACGAATACAATGACCCCAGCCAACAATCCTGGTGATGGTCAGCAAACAATAATGCACAAAAGCTAAACTGGTTAGGCAGAGAAAACAGATGCGACACCCGGCACAGAAACCTCTAGAAACTTCTCCCATATTCAACTGAACTCTCCGTTTGACATTCTTCAGAACACACACTTCCCGTGGAGTCTTCCATGACATTAACTGACGAACCCACACAACTGGATGACGGAGAATCGTTAATCTGAACAAAACCCTGGGGCGCGATGAAAATCCGGTTAGAGTCTAACAGATCCTGAACCTGGCTTCTAAGCACCTTACAATCATTTGTTGAATGTCCCTGTGCCCCAACATGGTACTCACAGCGGGCGCTGGCATCAAAACCTGGAGGATATGGTGGAATCATTGGATTAGTCTCTTTCGGCACTATCAATCCACTTCTGACCAGATCTGGCAACAACTGACTGTACGACACCGGTAGCTGAGTAAACTGCCTTTCAGGTTTCCTTGGTCTTCGTTGGGCGTGCTGACGCGATCGACGACAGGATGACCGTTGACTTGGAGTGTCTGAAAACCGATCCTGAGATGCTAGAGATTCTGAGACGACGTCATTTCCTTCTTCCCACTCTTCTTGAGAACTGACAACTGACTCATTCTTATCAACTGAGATATAAGGAGCATCTCGAAGCTTTCCACTCTTGAGTCCTCTCTCAACAAGCTCCCCCATTCTCATCAGGCCCACAAAGCTTGTACAACCGAACAATTTGTCATAATAATGGCCTTTCAGAGTACCCAAGAAGAGGTCAACCATTTCTCTTTCCTGAAGCGGTGGTTGAACACTAGCAGCCAATTCTTTCCATCTTTGCACATACCCTCTGAATGATTCATTCTTCGCCCGAGATAATTCTTGCAGATGTACGAGACTAGGAGACATATCCAGGTTGTAATCGTACTGCTTCACGAAGGCATTGGCTAAATCTGACCATGATTTCATGCTATCACTTTTCAACTGCATATACCAATCCAAAGATGCTCCAATCAAACTATCTTGGAAACAGTGAATCATGAGCTTGTCATTGGTGACGTGCGAAGTCATTCTTCTGCAGAATATAACCAAATGTAACTTCGGACAACTATCCCCTTTGTACTTCTCAAAATTAGGCGTCTTGAACTTCGGAGGCAACACAAGGCCTGGCACTAAACACATGCTCGCAGCATTCAGATCAAGAGCATTCTTATTCATCAAGGCATCAATCTGATCTTCCAACAGCTGAAGTCTTCTCGTATACTCAACAGTCCTTGGGTTCTGAACATTAACCTGTGGAACAGCTCTTGGAGGTGGAACAATCCATGGAGAAGGAACAATCCTCGGAGAACCTGACGTAGAGAAAGTGAAACTGTGATATTCAGTGCCATGGAGAGAAGGTATACCTCTGGTAGGGGTTTGCACAGGCTGAGCTACATTGTTCCCCGGAGTTCTCTGGATGTTAGCTTCTTCTCTATTCATAGCTGTCATGGTTTCCATGAGCTGACTCAGCTGATTTTTCAACAATTCAAACTCCGGGTACTCACCTTCAGGAAACAAAGGCTGGATCAGAACTCTGGCTAACTGGAGAAATTCTATGCAATATGATGCAAAGATGCTTATGCAAATGCAATGCAATGCAGCAAACACGGGATCACAACTCCCACAGCACGCTCTAAATGCTGCTGCACTGCTGATGGAGTACGTTCTCTCTAAAAGAGAACGCCGAGATAGCGGGTGTCGCTACTGCGAAAATCGGCGCCGGCTGAACAGAAGAGTCGCCACCGTGCGTTATTTATCCCACGGGAGGGAAAGGAAACGCTCAGAGTAAACCTCGCACAACACGGGAAAGGTATGGTCATCGCAACCAAAACCTGGATTCGGGAGTCGGTTACGCAAGGGGAAGGTATTAGCACCCCTCACGTCCGTCGTACTCGACGGGATCCACGCTTGTTTTCTAGTACGGATTGGTATTTCTATCTAAACTAAGGGTCAAGGGTTAAAAAATAAAATGAAAATAAAAATGACTCGGCAAAGTATCGCACTTTATGCCTACGTATTCCCGCCTGGAACGAGAAATCAGAGTCAACGTAGTTCGCCTACCTACGGGAAAGGAGGGGAAGGTTGCTCGCTAGGATATCGCATCCTATGCCTACGTACTTTCATACAGCATGAAAGATCAGAGCAAACGTAGTTCGGGCCACGTACGACACAAGTCTGTCTTGGTTGATTTTACTCCTTCTGAAAAAGGGTTTCCTGATTAACAGTCCCAGCGGACAAAAATGACGTTTTGATGAGTTCACATTCTTTTACGGAAGAAGTGTCTTTTATTGTGTTTGAAATCTTTACGTGTTTTTTCTGTTTGTTTTTGAGAAAGGAAGAGACAGAACTCTAACCTACGGTTGCGAAGGGAAACAAACTAACCTAATGTTATCATGCATGGGTTAAGACCTAATGTCTATCATGCTCCTCTCCTGCACAGAGAGAAACAGAGATCCTACGGGATAGGCAGAAACAGAAACAATACCAGATATGTACAGTAAAGCAGTAAAATGCATGGATGCAACAGTACAAGCGAGGCAAGGGAGTCCCACTCAACCTCGAACCTAGAAAACAATAGGCAAAAGTGAACAGACTTCACTTTCAACCCAGCAGAGTAGACAGCACACAATACAGTCCAGAAAACCAATCAATACATCAGCAATAAAATACAACAGCAAAAGAAACAGCATCAGCAGCTCTACATCAATATCTGGCTTCAAGTAATCTCCAATCAGCTACAGGCTTCAACAAGCATCAATCTCCATCTTCATGGCCTTCAGGCAAGGGCTTTGATCATCTATCTTCCATCTGCAATGGCTTTTCTTCATGCTCAAACCTCCCAGATGAGGAATCAGTCACAAGAGTGAAGTGAATGAATGTTAGACAGTTAATTACCTACCAAGGGTGGTTCATCAACTGTTAACATTAATCAGAAAGTTTCCTCTCAAAAGTTCTATCTTTCAAATATATTCACTGATCCTTCCAAAGGAAGGAGGTGGATATTTGAAAGAGACTTTGAATCATAGAGAAAGGATGGATGCAGACAAGGCAATCCATGTTTGAAAAAACAAACTTTCTAATCTAGAGCTCTGCCTAGCTCCTAAACCCTAGTCTCCTCAGCAGCTGCTAGCAAGAACCTCCTCTCCAACTCTGGCAGTTGATCTTCAATCTCTGGATCTCCAATGGTCTTCATCTTCACAAGTCTTCAGCTCTCCCAATTCCCCAGACAAACCCAATACCCAAGCAAGCAAGCAAGCAATAATCCCCAGAGGGCACACCACACCAGACAATCAGATATATACAGAGAGTATTAATAGCAGTAGGGGAATCCTGACTTTTTCTAAGGGGATCTAATAACTACCCATAGCCCCTATAGTCCCATAGCTAAACTATTCAAACCCTAAGTCCTAAGGGAAATGAATTGATTATCCTAAGTCATCACCTAAAAAAAACCCTGATTTGTTCATGTTGTTCAAGCCTACATTAATCACCTAAATTTAACTCCTATAAATGGGAACTAAATGGTTTCTACAAGTTCAATATCTAATCTAAACACCCTAAAAAGAATGGGCAAAAAATATGAAAGCATTTAATAGAACAAAAATTACTAAAATCATGCATGAAATGAAGCTATTTAAAATGACATTTATTTAGAAATTATGGAAAAAATATCAAATAAAAATAAAAATGCAATTTTATTTAATGACAATTTTCTACACATCCTAAAGAAAATAGTGTAAAAAGAATGAATTGAAAATGATTTTTTATGTATTTATTATGAATTAATGAAAATGCATAAAAGAATTAAAGAAAATAAAAGAATTAATAATGAAATAAAGGGAGGGGGGTTTGAATAGAAGATACGCCCAGTTAAAAATCCAGTGGGCCAGCAAACGGGGGGTGTGCGTAGCACATTTAGCTTGAGCCCAAAACAAGTCAGAAACAATAAAACTAAAAAAAACAAGCAGGGGTGCAAATAGAAGGGTTATCACGTTTAAATTGATTGGGCTCACTAACTGGGGGGTGGGAATATCACAAATCACTCAGGCCCGCCCGTTTCAATTAATGAAACGGTGCGTTTAGGGCACCACAGCTTCCCTCCAGAAATCAGCTTGAATAAGAGCCACACGATTGCTCTCCAAGTCAAAAGTCTACCACCAAACGGACGCTCACGATTGCGTCTTCTCCAATGGATCCTCTAGGGTTTCTGAAACCCTCATGCACATGCCATGAACGCCCAATATTCAAGCTCTCGGTTCTCTCTCTCCAGGCCATGAAACGCCACGCTATAAACATGAAAAACATTCTAAATCTCTCCCTCTATAAGCCTATGGTCTTGGATTGCTTTAAAACTCAACAAATCAACAAACCCGATAGCAACAAGTTCTGGTCACCATGGAAGCACTCTGCAACTTACCAACACAATTCTCCATCAAACCTAGACTAATCTACTCTATGCATAATGGTGATTACCCTGCGCTAACAACCTAAGATTCTAATGCACTAAGCCACGAGTTCTAGGTCCTAACAGTTTGGTGCACCTGCTAACAATCATCATCAAACCACTCCAAACTCATCCTAATTACTCTACTAACATCCTACATCATATCTAAACTAACAAAATCGTGCTAAATTAACTAATTCAAGCTGTGGCAGAGAAAATGCACCTGGTGTGAAAGCTTGTGGATGATGATGGAATTCGTGGATCTGAGACTTGTGAGGCTTGGATCCTGATCTACAATTGCTCTACTTGCTTCTGTTTGCAACACTTGAATGAAACTTGGCTTGAATTGTGCTATCAACTTGAAACTTCAATTTTGATGTTGATGGTGGAAGTGCTCAAAAATGGATTGATCACACCTTGTTCTTGGTTGAATCCTGATCTATGATGATGAATCAGTATGATGAAGTTGATTTTGATGATGATTGGTGAAGAATTTGAGGAATTGAAGTGAAAACACAATGAGAAAGAATGAGAGAATTTGGGAAATTCTTGGTGAAAAATGAAGCCAACCCTTGATCAATCTTCATTTCATGAATATATAGACCCCAATGGTAACTTCTAGATCCCTCTTACACATTCCCTTGCCTCCCAACTTTGATTCATTTTGGCTATGTTTCTTAAAATGCAAGTAACCAAGGATAACTTTGAAATCTTCCACTAAACTCAAAAAAGTGTTTGAACCATTGTCTTTAGAATGTCTTTTCCATTCAAAATCATATATTGGAAGTCTCCATTTGGACTTATAAATCTCCCAAACCATTTTTCCTTTTGACTTTATTCAAGTTATAAGCCATTTTAGTTCAAATTTTGACCAATCATGCAACTTCATGTTATGAGCTTTTCCAACAATTTGTGACCTTCTTTCTAGACTTAAAATCCCATTTGGAGCAAGTTTGATGTTGTAAGTTTTTCCATTTGAGGCCTCCTTGTATGAGTTTTGGACATAGGTTAAAATGACCTGTAATTCACAAATGCCCAAAATACCCTTTGCTTGCCAAGACCATAAGTTGAGTTCCACACATCATATGAAGGCATACCATACCATTCTAGAAAGCTAAGACAATGAGGAACAATTCTTATGTTGACCAAGAATTCATTTGAAATCTCCTTGAGGGGCAAAACTAGCTTGGAAGTCAAGTCACTTTCACAAACAAAATTTCAGATACCTCAGATGACCTGTAACTTGCAAGGACCATAACTTGAGTTCTATAAATCTCCTTGATGTCTTCCACCACTAAAATTAAAGGTATTGAGATCCTCTACAAGTTTCATGTTGGCCAAGAAGCCATTTGAAGCTAGCATTTTGACTTATCTTGCTTGGAAATTTGACCTAAACTAGGGGATTTTACACAGAAACCCTAATTTAGAAACTCCTCTTCTCCTTGATTTCTCTTGAATTCTCCTTGGCATATCTCCATATCCTTCTTTATATATCCAATGATGAACCCCACATCTCTCCACTAGACTTGAATGCCCCTTAAATCAGTCAATTGACCTAGGGTTGACCTAGGGTTGACCCAGATGAAACCCTAGTTGACTGCCTTCAGCTATAGCTCTTGTGCTCTCATCAATGACTTGTCTCCTTCTCCAAATGACTTTCTAAACCTCTCATAATGTCTAGATACTCTCCATGCCTTCAACTCACAGCTCACAATCCTCTTGTTGACCCTCAGATACCTTCAGCTAGGAGATGGACTCAAGGCTTGAACTGCTGAACTCTTTGCTTTCAAATTCTTTCCTGATGACTTGAATGAGATTGAATTGGGATAATGACCTCTTGATATGCTTCTAGAGATGAGAATAATGATTGGTCCCCCTGTTGTATGACTTGCTATGCTTATGCTATGCAGATGATTAGACTATGCACATGACTTTATATGCAAATGCTAATGATAATGAAACATAAACCAAGTGAATAAGGTTGAGCAAATTTTAGGGTGCAACAGCTGCCCCTATTCAAGCGACTTGGACCCGATTGGGTGAAGAGCCCGGAGCCTTCAGACATTCGCGGTACGAGACGGTTGAATACTAGTGAAACCAGAAATTTGCCAACCGCAGAACTAAATTGCGCTCCTGCTTGGGGAACGACATTCATCATCTGAATCTGACTGTTACAGCAACCCACTGATCTCGTGCGACGGTGCTGGGGATTGTCTTCATCGTTCTGAAGATGATTCTGTCATAACAGATTGCTTGCTTGTCCACGTTAGGACTCTGTCTGCCGTCAATACGAAGAAATCTCGACTAAAACCTGTCCACGTTAGGATTCCACTTGCTGTTAACCCAGAAAAATCTCGGCAACTCCGCTGGGGATAATTCGTCTGCATTTCCATAAACTGAATCGTCCACGTTAGGAATAAAACTCTTCCACGCTAGGAGTAACACCCTTTCATCTTTCCATGTCAGGAATCAATCTTCTTTCCGCGTAAGGAGAACTATATCGATCTGTACACGTAAGGACTCCAATACCACTTGACACGTCCGCGTCAGGACTCCAATCTTTCCACGTAAGGAATTCAGCTTTGGTTCTGAACCTGTCCACGTCAGGACTCAATTTTCCTTGAATCTGTCCACGTAAGGACCCCAATTTTTCCACGTTAGGAGTAAATCTTCTTCTTCCACATTAGGAATAACTTCTTTGATCTGTCCGCGTCAGGACTAAACTCTTTCCACGTTAGGAATAATCCATTTCTTTCCACGTCAGGAATCAATCTTGATATGTCCGCGTAAGGACTCTGATCCTTCCACGTAAGGAATGCTGTCATTTCCACGTAAGGAAACTATCTTTTTCCACGTAAGGGATGCTCTTAATATGTCCACGTAAGGACTCTGATTTTTCCACGTAAGGAATACCAACTCCTTTCCGATTTGTCCGCGTCAGGACTACATTTTTCCACGTGAGGAACGCCATCTTAATCTGTCCACGTAAGGACTCCACTCTTTCCACGTTAGGAATCACCTCTTTTGATATGTCCGCGTAAGGACTACATCGTCCACGTTAGGACCCACTTCTCCACGTTAGGAACAATAATTTCTTTGATTTGTCCACGTCAGGACACTGATCTCGTCTTGATTTGTCCACATTAGGACTCAGGCGTCTTCGACCTGCTGAGGAAATAAGACTTGTCCACGTAAGGACTCACACCCTGGTCTGATCTGTCCGCGTCAGGACACCAACACAAAGAGTAATCACTTTTGTCAACGTCATGACCTCCCATTCCACTAGTTTCGAAAAACCGAATCTGCCCACGATAGGACTAACACACCTTACCAATCCAGGGAAATAAACCTGTCCACGTTAGGACGCCCACTTCTGAAGAAATCCCGTCAATCTAGGAATAAATTGTCCACGTCAGGACTTAGTTCTCCAATGATCCTCACCCACAAACTTCTTAGTACTGACGTGACAGCGACTTTGAGACGGACTCTACTGAGGATGTCTGGAAACCAAACTATCGGACGCCTGTTCTGATAACCGGCGGTGACCTCTGAAATTCTGATTCATGGAACCCTTGATGACAACTGATTCTGCCTGGGAACAAAGAGAAACTTATCCTGGCAACTCTGGCGGGGAAAATAAGAGACATTTGCATAAATGACTCTGTTAGAGACAAAGAGAATCTCATCATGCTAACTCTGTGGGGAATACAGCCGAAACTGACATTATCATTGAATCTCATGCCGAAATCTTGAATGTTTGGTTGTTCATCTGAGCAAGCATTCTCTCCACTTGAACTGCTAGAGTACAGAAACTGTTTCAGCAAAATAAATGCTGGAAGGATAATGCCGACTCCGCCGGGGATAGCCAGATGCTACAGAATTATTCCAGCAAAATAAATGCTGGAAGGGTGAAGTCAACCCTGCTGGGAAATTGGGAACTCAAACCAAACGCCTTGTTGAGGTAACCCCCTGCTGGGGAATATAACTCTGCTGGGGAATAGCAGACGTGCATAGTACGATCGGACTTTCTGCTGGAACGTGAACTGATATCACCAGTATCTCCGACAAAATACATGATAGGAACCACCATCAACTCTGCTTGGGAGAGTCTTAATCTTCGAGTTCCACTGGAAGGAATGAAAACACTTGCAAAGAGAATTCCGCTGGGGATGGGATGATTCTCTTGGGGAAAATTAACTGACTCCACTGGGGGAGAGTGCATGACCCTGCAGGGAAAGATGAACCTGTCTGAATACAGCCTTACGATCTTGGAATTACCAAACTCTGTTGAGGACGAATAGCTTTTCTGGAGCACGTCCTTTGGATAAGCTACGGCTAGCTGGGGAATTCTATCCTTCTTCAGGAAGAACACGCATGACCTGCGTGAAGACTGAGTCTTTCGTTATCGCAACCTTTTGATCATCTTCCTCGCATGGTTATGAAACCTGCAACAACACAAACAAGACGCGACAAGCCTATGCAATCAAATCAATTCAGGTCAGTGACGTTACTTTCAGTTAATTCAAAGCTTTAACAATCGTTGGCAAGGGCCAGTGAGGTTATACTCATGCTAGCTTCAATAAACTTAGGCGTTTTATCATGCACAAAACAGTAAAGAACCAGCCTCAAGTACTGAATAACATATTTTATTGATCGGGCCCCTGAATGGGCGGAGTTTTTGTACACGGGATGTAACTCCTGAAAAGAGGAAGCTACGCAAAGCAAATGCATAAGTATGCACAAGAAGCATGAATATTTTGACAAATTAAATTCTGTACACATGTCGGCAACGGGATGCAGATGAACACCACGAACTGATCCTCCCATGACTCGTCCGACTCTAATGCTTTCCCGGTATCCTCACTTCTGAAGAGATTGTATCCGATAACTGGCTCCTCAAATATATTCTCCCGCATTGATGCTCATTTCAAATTCGGACCGCAGTCATTTGCTTTTCAAATCCCTAACTTTTGCGTGAACCGCCCTTTACGGGTTTTCAGTTCACCGGGATACCCTTTTTTGCCGAAGCCGCCCAGTGTAGGTTTTCAACTTCGCGGGTGTACATTTTTTCAATTTTATCCCTAACTTTTGCCCGAACCTTTCATTCTGTTTTTGGTTCGCCAGGATGCCCCATTTTTGCCTGGACTCTCTTTTTTTGTCCAGCGGGTCTATTTTAAGCAAAGTATTTTTTAACTGCGTCCGAATTCACAGGTGACGCAAAGTCTTCTCCGTCCATGGTGGACAACAACAACGCTCCTCCTGAAAAGACCTTACTGACAACGTATGGCCCTTCGTAGTTGGGGGTCCACTTGCCCCTGTGATCTGCTTGCGGCGGGAGAATCCTTTTCAGCACAAGGTCGCCCGTCTGAAAGCTTCGCGGAAGTATCTTTTTGTCGTACGCTTTCTTCATTCGTCTCTGGTACAAACGACCGTATGCCAGAGAAGCTAGCCTCTTCTCATCCATCAAACTCAGTTGGTTCAATCTATTCGTTACCCATTCTGCCTCGTCCAGCTGAACATCTCGCAATACCCTCAGAGAAGGGATCTCAACTTCCAATGGTAATACCGCTTCCATTCCGTATACCAACGAGAACGGAGTTGCCCCGGTTGATGTGCGTACCGTCGTACGATAACCGTGCAAAGCAAAAGGTAGCATTTCATGCCAATCCTTATAAGTCACCACCATTTTCTGAACAATTTTCTTGATATTTTTATTGGCCGCTTCAACAGCGCCATTCATCTTGGGTCGGTAAGGGGAGGAGTTGTGATGTTCGATCTTGAAATTCTGACAGAGCTCCTTCATCATTTTGTTGTTCAGATTTGAACCATTATCCGTGATTATCCGCTCGGGGATCCCATATCGGCAAATGATATCTCTCTTGATGAATCTAGCCACCACTTGCTTCGTTACATTTGCGTAAGACGCCGCTTCCACCCACTTGGTGAAATAATCGATTGCTACTAGGATGAACCGATGCCCGTTAGAAGTTGTCGGCTCGATCTTTCCGATCATATCGATTCCCCACATCGAGAATGGCCATGGAGATGACATCACATTTAAAGGACTCGGAGGCACGTGGATCTTGTCGGCATAGATTTGGCACTTGTGGCATTTCCTCGCGAACTTGAAACAATCAGTTTCCATCGTCAGCCAAAAGTAACCTGCCCTCAGCAGCTTTCTCGTCATAGCATGCCCACCAGCATGCGTACCAAAGGTACCTTCGTGAATTTCCTCCATGAGAAGCTTTGCCTCTTTCTCGTCTACACAACGCAACAACACCAAATCGTGGTTTCTTCTGTACAAGACGCCATCTGGATTCAAGTAGAAATTGCCCGCTAATCTCCTGAGAGTCTTCTGATCTTGACTGGATGTCCCAGCCGGATACTCTTTATTCTTCAGGAAATTAAGGATATCAAAATACCACGGTTTGTCATCAGATGCTTCATCAATAGCAAATACATAAGCTGGCCTGTCCAACCGAGAGATAGTGATTTGGGGAGCTTCGTTCCAGAAATTGACCTTGTACATGGAAGACAAAGTGGCGAGGGCGTCAACCATTTGATTTTCTGCCCGCGGTACGTGATGCAATTCAACCTTGTCGAAGAAAGGCAACAATCTCCTTGCATAATTCATGTAATGTATCAAATTAGGCTGCCGTGTCTCCCATTCCCCTTTGATCTGATTCACCACCAGAGTTGAGTCTCCGTATACGTCTAGATGTTTGATTCGCAAATCAATGGCTTCTTCAAGCCCCATTATACAAGCTTCGTATTCGGCCTCATTGTTGGTAACGGCAAAGGTCATTCGGGCAGTAAACGGGATGTGCGACCCGTGTGGCGTAGTGATGATTGCCCCTATTCCGCTACCGTAAGCATTCACAGCTCCGTCAAAAATCATCTTCCACTGGGACCCCAACTCTGGTCCTTCGTCTGGCAACGGCTCTTCGCAATCTTTCATCTTTAAGTACATGATATCCTCGTCAGGAAAATCAAACCTCATCGATTGGTACTCTTCAATAGGCTGCTCCGCCAGATACTCAGACAGCACGCTCCCCTTTATAGCCTTTTGCGAGACGTATTGAATGTCATATTCAGTCAAGACCATCTGCCAACGGGCAATCCTACCTGACAACGCCTGCTTTTCGAATATATATTTGATAGGATCCATCTTCGAGATGAGCATGGTTGTATGATTCAGCATGTACTGCCTCAAACGCTTGGCGGCCCAGGCTAGCGCGCAACAAGTTTTCTCCAGCATTGAGTATCGAGATTCACAGTCTGTAAATTTCTTACTCAGATAATAGATCGCATGCTCTTTTCTCCCCGTCTCGTCGTGTTGACCGAGAACACAACCCATGCTTCCCTCAAGAACCGTCAAATACATTATCAAGGGTCTCCCTGCCACCGGGGGTATCAAAATAGGAGGCTCCTGCAAGTACTGCTTTATTTTATCGAACGCCTTTTGACAATTCTCGTTCCACGTTACAGCTTGATCTTTCTTTAACAGCTTGAATAATGGTTCACACGTGGCCGTTAGGTGAGATATGAACCGGGCAATGTAGTTCAATCTCCCTAAAAACCCGCGCACCTCTTTCTCTGTTTTAGGCGTCGGCATTTCCTGAATTGCTTTTATTTTAGCAGGATCGACCTCTATTCCTCTTTCGCTTACGATAAACCCCAGCAGTTTACCCGATCTCACCCCGAAGGTGCATTTATTAGGGTTCAGCCTCAGCCTGAACTTCCTAAGTCTTTTAAACAACTTCAACAGATTCACCAGATGCTCTTCCTCCGTCTGGGATTTGGCAATCATATCGTCAACATAAACTTCGATCTCTTTATGCATCATGTCGTGGAAAAGAGTCGTCATCGCACGCTGATATGTTGCCCCAGCATTTTTCAAACCAAAGGGCATCACTTTGTAGCAAAATGTTCCCCACGGCGTTATGAAAGTAGTCTTCTCCATATCCTCTGGCGCCATTTTAATTTGATTATAGCCTAAAAAGCCATCCATGAAGGAGAATACAGAGTATTGAGCGGTATTATCAACTAACACGTCAATATGAGGAAGCGGAAAATCGTCTTTTGGGCTTGCTTTATTCAAATCTCTGTAATCCACGCACATTCGAACCTTGCCATCTTTCTTTGGCACTGGTACGATGTTGGCAACCCATGAAGGATACTTCGTCACAGCCAGGAAACCAGCGTCCCACTGTTTCTGCACTTCCTCCTTGATCTTCATTGCCATATCTGGTCGAGTTCTGCGAAGCTTTTGTTTGACCGGTGGACAATCTTCTTTCAGTGGCAGGCGATGCACAACCATATCTGTATCGAGCCCTGGCATATCCTCATATGACCAAGCGAATACATCATTATACTCTCGGAGCATTTCAACCAGTCTTCGCTTGATATCGCTCTGCAGTGCGGCTCCGATACGAATATTTTTCTCAACCCCTTCCGACCCCAAGTTGATAATTTCGATGACCTCGTCGTGAGGCAGAATGGCTCTTTCCTCTTGCTTCACTAACCAAGACAGTTCTTCAGGAACGTCGCTATCTTCGACAACCTCTTCTTCAGCCTGAAACACCGGGTGCTCAAAGTCGGGACGAGTCATAGGTGGTTCAAGGATGTCATCTGAAAATGTTATCCTGCAAAAGGAATGGTTAAGTGCTTCAAAATGCGTATAAAGCGAATAACCACGTTGCCATTTTATTGAAAAATATAAAACAGGAAAGACAGGGATTACGGTATTTGCACATGAAAAAACGCCATTTATTTAATGATTAACACGCAATGTTTATAACAACACAGCCCTAAGCAAATCCTGATGCCCCGGGCAAGACATCAGATTATTCAACAATTAATAAAGCAAAGCATTACTGTTTAAAAGTCACAGGAACAAGCTCCTGAATAGACCAGTTGCACAGTCCTTGTCCTGGCGTGCTTGGCTGAATCCAGGCATCCATATCACAGTCGCTGTCCCCTTCATCAGACTCCGAAGCAGCATTGACAATGTCATGACATACTCCACTGGCAGAGATGGTGATTGACTTTCTGAAACGGGGGGCCTCCATGGAAGGAGTTGATGACGACGGTTGGTACCCCAGTCCAAACCGGTCCATCTTCACAGGAATGTCCAGCACTTTGCCCCAGCCCTTGGCTTCTCCTGCTTCCACTAGCGCTTGAGCTTCTTTATACGATGAGACGGCTATCTCTGGCACTTTGCTCGGCCCGGGACTCTTGTCCTTGATGCGCAAACCTTCGAATGCCTGGCATGGTGTCTCGTGGATCTCTCCGTCGACTTCCACATATTTAAATGAAGATAGATGGCTGACCAGGATGTCCTCTTCTCCGCACACGGTGACTACGCTGTCTCCGACCATATACTTTAACTTCTGATGCAGGGTAGACGTGACTGCCCCTGCCCCATGAATCCAAGGTCTTCCCAGCAAGCAGTTGTACGCAGGCTGTATATCCATGATATAAAACTCAGTTGCAAACACTTCCGGCCCCACTTGCAGAGGCAAGGTAATCGATCCAAAGACTGTTCTCCGCGTGCCGTCAAACGCTCTGACTACCAAATCGCTGGGTGTACACAAAATCCCGCGAACATCCAGCTTCATCATCGCCTTCTTAGGCAGCACATTCAAAGATGATCCGGTGTCAACCAATACGTGCGACATTACTGATCCTCTACACTCAACAGATACGTGTAATGCCATATTATGATCCCTCCCTTTCGGAGTCAAGTCAAAATCGGTAAAGCCCAGACTGTGGCCTGCATTCACATGTGCCAATACTCCTTCTAGCTGATTCACGGAGACGTCTTGAGGTACAAAAGAAGTGTCCAAGACTTTCAGCAAAGCGTTTCTGTGAGCTTCCGAACACAACAGCAATGACAAGATAGATATTTTGGACGGTGTCTGCTGCAGATGCTCCACAATCTTATAATCACTTTTTCAAATTAAGCGCATGAACTCCTCTACATCCTTCGATGCTGCTTCTTTTTCACTTGCTTGCGCTGGAGCATTTTCAACCGCTTTCCCTTTTCCTTTCGCTAGCCTTTCAGCCTCCACTTCAGGAGATATAAAGATCCTGCCGCTCCTCGTCATGCCTCCTGAACCAACAACATTATCCACAATCTCCGCTGGCTGCTTGTTAACGTCAATCTTTATCCCATCACAATACACCTCTAGCCCATATGACCATGGGACTGCTTTCGTGTTTTCATACGGGATTGGCCCGGCCTTAGTTATGGTAATCGGTGGTCGTTGAGCTGGTGCTGCAATAGTGATCGTCTTCCGAGGAATCGTCACTGTGGCCACATCACTCCGATTATCCACTACTGCCCCTGCGGGCTTGTCAGTTGTCGCTCGATCAAACTGCAATATACCTTCATCAATTAAGGCCTGAATGCCTTTCTTCAAATCCTCACACCCCCCAGCTAGGGTCCAACAGTCTAAGCAATACTCGTTACATCCTGGGTAAACACCTCCTTGTAACAGTCGGCTCTTTATCTCGCTCAGCGGCGTCTTTAAATCTTCAACATTCATAATAAGATTCAGACCTTCCTCAGTCAGCACGGCGTTCGCCCCATGATTAGGCATGGGTTTCTGGACTATATTCGGACCTGCCGTTCCGAAATTGATAGTTTTGTTGTCCAAAAGGTCCTGCACAACGTGCTTAAAAGCGTGACAACCTTCTATATCGTGGCCCGGGGCCCCAGAATGAAACTCACAGTGCCTGTTTGCATCATAGCCGAACGGGGGAGCTCCCGTTATCGGTGCCAGAGTTCTTTTCTCTACCAGATTCAATCCCAACAATGTCTGCAATAAATCAGCATAGGTAGAGGGAGGCTTCTCAAACACTCTTCTCGGCTTACTACCCTGGAATCTTCGTTGAGCTTGCTGTGCCCCCTGCTGAGGCTGCTGCTGCTGTGGCATTGGTTGCTGCTGAACCGGTTGTTGTTGCTGGAGTGGTTGTTGTTGATAGGGAATAGTAACACTCGACACCTGCTGCGGCTGACGATATTGACCTCGTCCCCTGCCTCGGCCTCGGCCTCGGCCTCCAAATACTGCGCTAGCTTCGCCCTGACGGCGCCCACCATAAGCTTTCCTATTACTGCCAGATGCAGTTGATTCCTCGACTTGGAACTTTCCTTGCTTAATGTTACGCTCAATCTTTTCCCCCATCAGAATCAGGTCTGAAAAACTGGCCAGAGACGTGTGAAACAGCATATCATGAAACAGCCCGGTGAATGTGCCGACAAACATGTCATTCATTTCCTTATCTTCTACAGGAGGACGGACCCTGGCAGCCATATCGCGCCACCTTTGCGCGTACTCTTTGAAACTCTCCCCCTTTTTCTGCGAAAGCCCGGCCAACTGGACCCGATTGGGTGCCAGGTCGCTGTTATACTTGTAATGGGCTACAAATGCCTCCGCCAATTGCTTCCATGTCTTGATATCAGTTGGCTCCAACCCCATGTACCACTCTAGGGAAGGGCCCGATAGACTATCCTGAAAGAAATGCATTAGCATTCTTTCATCAGTGGAGTATGCAGACATCTTTCTGTAATAAGCTCGTACATGCACTTTCGGACATGTGTCTCCTTTGTACTTATCAAACGCAGGAGCTTTGAATTTAATTGGCACCCTCAAGCCAGGTACCAAGCCCATTGTTGCCATGTCCAATCCCACAGCACTTTGATTTAAGACTCCCTTCATCTACTCTTCCAGCATTCTAATCTTTTGGGAATCATCCATCGGTCCTTCAAAACCTCCTCCGGAGAAGGCGTCTTCCTGCTGATCCTCTTGCCACATACCGTTTCCAGCCCCGTACCCATCATATGCATTATTACGTCCAGCTCTGATCTGATTCATCCCCGGACCTCGGCCTCTGTTGCCGTACCCTTGAACACCTCCAGCAGGACCAAAAGCCATAAATCCAGTACCATTTCCGTTTCCAAAGCCCCCGTAACCCTGAGTGACCATACCATAACCATCTTGCCCAAAGCCTTGAGCATTAAAGCCATACTTCCCAGTGTTATCGAATCCTTGATCGTTGAATCCGAACCCAGTATTGCCAAAGCCGTTGCCTCCTAGATTATCCCCCAAATTGACATCACCCAGCCCAGCATTATGGACAGCAGTTTCATTCCCCACTCCGACGTTACCATTCACAGCAGCGGTAGCGTTGTTGACATTAGCAGCAGGTATATTGACTACGGGCGGAGCCACTGGCGTGGGAGTGCCGTCTCCATGAGCAGTATCAACCCGGACAGACTGATGATCTTCATTACCATGACTAGCGTTGCGAGCCAACAGAGGCTAGACCATGGCCTGCAAATTCTCTTGCCCTTTTGCTATAGCTTCCATGGTTTGCATGAAGAGGGCGAGCTTCTCGCGCACATCTTGCATCTCGTTCTGCATTTGGTCCATGACTTTTCGACAATTGGAGCGTGTAGAATAGCGGTGCGGATGTTGATCTGGAATCCTGTTAAGTACCTGGTACAGAGCAGGAGGTAAGACACTATTCAAAGATTACCTGTAATGCAATAGGAACATGAATGCAATGCAATGTGTCTGTGCATTAGGGAAGTTCATTCCCCCAGTTCTAGTGCGAAGGTGCCGGTGCAGTGACAGTGCTGACAATAGGAATATCGGAGCTGAATCATAGAAAGCCTCATATATTGCAGAGAGAATCAATAAGCCCAGGGTACAATATCACTGAGAGTACAAAGAATGCATGACCTCAACCAACAATCCTGGTGATGGTCAGCACTATGCAAATAAAGCATACAAGCTACTACATGAAGTGATCAAATCCTCCTAAAAGTCTGGTACTCCTCTATCAACTTCCTGGTCTCCGGATGGCTTGGTCGATCAAGCAGCCCTTCAACAAGCTGGTTTCTCCTCTTAAGGACACGGCGTACGTCTTCAGCAGTTTCTTCCCATGTTGCTTCTCCGAAGCAATCTTCTAACTTTCGCTTCTGAGACACCGCTTCATCTCTGGATTTGATTGCCTTGTTCAGTGCATGCTGGACACTGTACCGGGTCATCACTTCTTCCTCACACTTCTTGATGCTAGACTTCAACTTCTCTTCGAGGTCGGAAATTTGCTGCTTCAGCTTATCTTCCCTCTTCTTGTTGTTGGTGAGTGTAGCATTCCAAGTCTTATTGCAAGAGGAGATTTCTCGGTGTGCTGCGTCGAGCGCCTTCTTTTTGGCTTCCAGCATGTCATGGGAACTTCTGAACTCTTGCCCCAGACGTTCGCGCTTCTTCTTCTCCTCAGTCAACTCAGCCCCTAACCTGTTTAGCAGCTCGATTTGTTGCTGGAAAGCATATACAGCCTTGTTTTTCTCACTGCGTATCTGAGCTAACTCTTGCTCTAACCCTTCGTTAATCTTCATCAAGGCTTCTTTTTCTCTCACAACTTGTTCGTAGACTTCTCTAGAAACAGTAGTTGGCTCTGCTACCGGAACGGGAACAAGAATTGGTGCATCTGGAAACGGCATCCTCAACTGACTTGCTCTTTCCTGGATCCAAACCCTGTAAGGTGCATAGGCCTGACAGTCATTCTTTCCTAACAACGGCTTCCCTCTGCGGTTAATACGCGTCCAGGCATGTTGCAGCTTGGCTAGTAACTCCCCTTTCACGTCACCGGTGAAGTACAGAGATTCCTGTACTTCTTCCCCCTAAGGTGGATTCTTCAGCGCGTATCCGAACTGACGAATGAATAGAGAAGGGTTGTAATTGATACACCCTTTTCTTCCTATCAGCGGTACATTAGGGTACCCAGAACAACTAAAGATGAGCTCAGATCCCAACAAATCTCGATCAAACCATACAACGTCTTCAGAAGATAGCCTCATCAGGCGCTCTGACCAACTGGCTGAGGTTGCACTGTCTACAAATGGTCCCTTCATGGGAAGGTGACTCTTGAACCACATATTCAACAGAGGAGTACAGCAGTAAACAACTTTCCCTCTTCGGTTCTCATTCTTATAGTGCAATGAGTGATAGAAGTCTCCGATCAACGTTGGCACTGGGTTGCCTGCAGCAAACAGATAGAAAGCGTCCAGATCCACAAAGTTGGGCAAGTTAGGAAACAGCACAATCCCATAGATGCATAAAGCCAAAATAGCATTGAAAACCACCCAACAACCGTTCTTGGCGTATTCTCGAGCTTTGACAACTAAGAAATCCAGAGAAAAACCTGACACCCCAAGCCAAGAAGTCAATAACAGATCTGCAACGTTCATATGCAAGGCTTTGGCTAAGTCCTCCAACTTGGGCTCAGCAGCAGAGTGAATGAAGGGAACTTTGTTCTGCACGGGAAGCTCAGTAAACTCCACATACTCCTCAATGGTAGGTCCTAGAATGAAGTCAGCAAAAGTAAAGCATCTCAATGCGGGGTCATAGAACTGCATCAAGGTGTATAGCCCGTTCATCTCATCAGCAGTGGGCTTGCAGACTAATCTCAGTAATCTCCCATGGCTCATTCTGAAGCTCCTCCTAACCTCCTCATTAGCAAGAGATATCAGACCAAGCAAAGAAGTAATGTCAGGTGAAGGCAGCTTATACGCAACTGTTTTCCTCAAACTAGTCATAATCAACACTCAGAAGTCTGGGCACTAGAACTAGGGAAATGCAAATGCACCTGCAGCACAGACACACGTTAGTGAAATGCAAATGGTAATGGAGATGCAGGCAATGCAATGCAAGTAACATGCAACAGGGACCAAAGCTGTAGCTGAATGGCCTGAACCCAATCAAGAAAGGTCTCAGATAGACCATCCAGAAGTCATCAAACCCTGGTCTCAGATAGACTTAAAATAAAACTCCAACACTGGTCTCTGACAGACCCCAAACCATAACTCCAACTGGTCTCTGGCAGACCTCAAATCACATCTCCAATTGGTCTCTGACAGACCTCAGAACATATTTCCAAATTGGTCTCTGACAGACCTCAGAACACATCTCCAAATGGTCTCTGACAGACCTCATAACTCTCCATAAATATCCAGGATCTCTGATCAAGAAATAACCGGTATCTGAAGGTCTGGTTACCTGCATAACCCCAAATCCCCTCACAGGTGGGTGGCCCTATAACTGGCACAAGGTACGGCATCCTATGCGGTCGTCGGCGTCACAGACTTTCAGGGTTGATGATACGATTCCCAGAAGGAGTGGCATCATCAAATCCTGAAGAGGCCTCACTCAGCCAACTTCTAAATGATCGGTCCCCGGAGTCGACAATTCAGCTGACCAACAACCCCTTCGACCCAAAGGGTAGAAAAAGAAGCCAACCAGAAGAACCTCGTCCGAGTGTAGATTTCATGAGACACTAATGCAAGCAAAGCCGGCACGCGCCCACTACTTTCTACGCTAATTCTAGGTGCACTCAAGCCCAGGTCCGGCTTATCTCTCAATATCAGAACACCCGTCACACCCCAAATACAGCAATAATAATCAATATACAAAGCTGAAAATACAAGGTTAGAAATATACAATAACTCCATACAAAATCCTCGACGGGAAAACAAGCGTTAGGATTGACTCTCTTAAGGGACGTTGGGTCCCAAATGCATAAGAACTATCGAAGTCCTTAGCAGCCAGGGGACGTTGGATCCCCAGCAGAGTCGCCAGCTGTCGCTACTGCGAAAATCGGCGCCGGCTGAACAGAAGAGTCGCCACCGTGCGTTATTTATCCCACGGGAGGGAAAGGAAACGCTCAGAGTAAACCTCGCACAACACGGGAAAGGTATGGTCATCGCAACCAAAACCTGGATTCGGGAGTCGGTTACGCAAGGGGAAGGTATTAGCACCCCTCACGTCCGTCGTACTCGACGGGATCCACGCTTGTTTTCTAGTACGGATTGGTATTTCTATCTAAACTAAGGGTCAAGGGTTAAAAAATAAAATGAAAATAAAAATGACTCGGCAAAGTATCGCACTTTATGCCTACGTATTCCCGCCTGGAACGAGAAATCAGAGTCAACGTAGTTCGCCTACCTACGGGAAAGGAGGGGAAGGTTGCTCGCTAGGATATCGCATCCTATGCCTACGTACTTTCATACAGCATGAAAGATCAGAGCAAACGTAGTTCGGGCCACGTACGACACAAGTCTGTCTTGGTTGATTTTACTCCTTCTGAAAAAGGGTTTCCTGATTAACAGTCCCAGCGGACAAAAATGACGTTTTGATGAGTTCACATTCTTTTACGGAAGAAGTGTCTTTTATTGTGTTTGAAATCTTTACGTGTTTTTTCTGTTTGTTTTTGAGAAAGGAAGAGACAGAACTCTAACCTACGGTTGCGAAGGGAAACAAACTAACCTAATGTTATCATGCATGGGTTAAGACCTAATGTCTATCATGCTCCTCTCCTGCACAGAGAGAAACAGAGATCCTACGGGATAGGCAGAAACAGAAACAATACCAGATATGTACAATAAAGCAGTAAAATGCATGGATGCAACAGTACAAGCGAGGCAAGGGAGTCCCACTCAACCTCGAACCTAGAAAACAATAGGCAAAAGTGAACAGACTTCACTTTCAACCCAGCAGAGTAGACAGCACACAATACAGTCCAGAAAACCAATCAATACATCAGCAATAAAATACAACAGCAAAAGAAACAGCATCAGCAGCTCTACATCAATATCTGGCTTCAAGTAATCTCCAATCAGCTACAGGCTTTAACAAGCATCAATCTCCATCTTCATGGCCTTCAGGCAAGGGCTTTGATCATCTATCTTCCATCTGCAATGGCTTTTCTTCATGCTCAAACCTCCCAGATGAGGAATCAGTCACAAGAGTGAAGTGAATGAATGTTAGACAGTTAATTACCTACCAAGGGTGGTTCATCAACTGTTAACATTAATCAGAAAGTTTCCTCTCAAAAGTTCTATCTTTCAAATATATTCACTGATCCTTCCAAAGGAAGGAGGTGGATATTTGAAAGAGACTTTGAATCATAGAGAAAGGATGGATGCAGACAAGGCAATCCATGTTTGAAAAAACAAACTTTCTAATCTAGAGCTCTGCCTAGCTCCTAAACCCTAGTCTCCTCAGCAGCTGCTAGCAAGAACCTCCTCTCCAACTCTGGCAGTTGATCTTCAATCTCTGGATCTCCAATGGTCTTCATCTTCACAAGTCTTCAGCTCTCCCAATTCCCCAGACAAACCCAATACCCAAGCAAGCAAGCAATAATCCCCAGAGGGCACACCACACCAGACAATCAGATATATACAGAGAGTATTAATAGCAGTAGGGGAATCCTGACTTTTTCTAAGGGGATCTAATAACTACCCATAGCCCCTATAGTCCCATAGCTAAACTATTCAAACCCTAAGTCCTAAGGGAAATGAATTGATTATCCTAAGTCATCACCTAAAAAAAACCCTGATTTGTTCATGTTGTTCAAGCCTACATTAATCACCTAAAATTAACTCCTATAAATGGGAACTAAATGGTTTCTACAAGTTCAATATCTAATCTAAACACCCTAAAAAGAATGGGCAAAAAATATGAAAGCATTTAATAGAACAAAAATTACTAAAATCATGCATGAAATGAAGCTATTTAAAATGACATTTATTTAGAAATTATGGAAAAAATATCAAATAAAAATAAAAATGCAATTTTATTTAATGACAATTTTCTACACATCCTAAAGAAAATAGTGTAAAAAGAATGAATTGAAAATGATTTTTTATGTATTTATTATGAATTAATGAAAATGCATAAAAGAATTAAAGAAAATAAAAGAATTAATAATGAAATAAAGGGAGGGGGGTTTGAATAGAAGATACGCCCAGTTAAAAATCCAGTGGGCCAGCAAACGGGGGGTGTGCGTAGCACATTTAGCTTGAGCCCAAAACAAGTCAGAAACAATAAAACTAAAAAAAACAAGCAGGGGTGCAAATAGAAGGGTTATCACGTTTAAATTGATTGGGCTCACTAACTGGGGGGTGGGAATATCACAAATCACTCAGGCCCGCCCGTTTCAATTAATGAAACGGTGCGTTTAGGGCACCACAGCTTCCCTCCAGAAATCAGCTTGAATAAGAGCCACACGATTGCTCTCCAAGTCAAAAGTCTACCACCAAACGGACGCTCACGATTGCGTCTTCTCCAATGGATCCTCTAGGGTTTCTGAAACCCTCATGCACATGCCATGAACGCCCAATATTCAAGCTCTCGGTTCTCTCTCTCCAGGCCATGAAACGCCACGCTATAAACATGAAAAACATTCTAAATCTCTCCCTCTATAAGCCTATGGTCTTGGATTGCTTTAAAACTCAACAAATCAACAAACCCGATAGCAACAAGTTCTGGTCACCATGGAAGCACTCTGCAACTTACCAACACAATTCTCCATCAAACCTAGACTAATCTACTCTATGCATAATGGTGATTACCCTGCGCTAACAACCTAAGATTCTAATGCACTAAGCCACGAGTTCTAGGTCCTAACAGTTTGGTGCACCTGCTAACAATCATCATCAAACCACTCCAAACTCATCCTAATTACTCTACTAACATCCTACATCATATCTAAACTAACAAAATCGTGCTAAATTAACTAATTCAAGCTGTGGCAGAGAAAATGCACCTGGTGTGAAAGCTTGTGGATGATGATGGAATTCGTGGATCTGAGACTTGTGAGGCTTGGATCCTGATCTACAATTGCTCTACTTGCTTCTGTTTGCAACACTTGAATGAAACTTGGCTTGAATTGTGCTATCAACTTGAAACTTCAATTTTGATGTTGATGGTGGAAGTGCTCAAAAATGGATTGATCACACCTTGTTCTTGGTTGAATCCTGATCTATGATGATGAATCAGTATGATGAAGTTGATTTTGATGATGATTGGTGAAGAATTTGAGGAATTGAAGTGAAAACACAATGAGAAAGAATGAGAGAATTTGGGAAATTCTTGGTGAAAAATGAAGCCAACCCTTGATCAATCTTCATTTCATGAATATATAGACCCCAATGGTAACTTCTAGATCCCTCTTACACATTCCCTTGCCTCCCAACTTTGATTCATTTTGGCTATGTTTCTTAAAATGCAAGTAACCAAGGATAACTTTGAAATCTTCCACTAAACTCAAAAAAGTGTTTGAACCATTGTCTTTAGAATGTCTTTTCCATTCAAAATCATATATTGGAAGTCTCCATTTGGACTTATAAATCTCCCAAACCATTTTTCCTTTTGACTTTATTCAAGTTATAAGCCATTTTAGTTCAAATTTTGACCAATCATGCAACTTCATGTTATGAGCTTTTCCAACAATTTGTGACCTTCTTTCTAGACTTAAAATCCCATTTGGAGCAAGTTTGATGTTGTAAGTTTTTCCATTTGAGGCCTCCTTGTATGAGTTTTGGACATAGGTTAAAATGACCTGTAATTCACAAATGCCCAAAATACCCTTTGCTTGCCAAGACCATAAGTTGAGTTCCACACATCATATGAAGGCATACCATACCATTCTAGAAAGCTAAGACAATGAGGAACAATTCTTATGTTGACCAAGAATTCATTTGAAATCTCCTTGAGGGGAAAAACTAGCTTGGAAGTCAAGTCACTTTCACAGACAAAATTTCAGATACCTCAGATGACCTGTAACTTGCAAGGACCATAACTTGAGTTCTATAAATCTCCTTGATGTCTTCCACCACTCAAATTAAAGGTCTTGAGATCCTCTACAAGTTTCATGTTGGCCAAGAAGCCATTTGAAGCTAGCATTTTGACTTATCTTGCTTGGAAATTTGACCTAAACTAGGGGATTTTACACAGAAACCCTAATTTAGAAACTCCTCTTCTCCTTGATTTCTCTTGAATTCTCCTTGGCATATCTCCATATCCTTCTTTATATATCCAATGATGAACCCCACATCTCTCCACTAGACTTGAATGCCCCTTAAATCAGTCAATTGACCTAGGGTTGACCTAGGGTTGACCCAGATGAAACCCTAGTTGACTGCCTTCAGCTATAGCTCTTGTGCTCTCATCAATGACTTGTCTCCTTCTCCAAATGACTTTCTAAACCTCTCATAATGTCTAGATACTCTCCATGCCTTCAACTCACAGCTCACAATCCTCTTGTTGACCCTCAGATACCTTCAGCTAGGAGATGGACTCAAGGCTTGAACTGCTGAACTCTTTGCTTTCAAATTCTTTCCTGATGACTTGAATGAGATTGAATTGGGATAATGACCTCTTGATATGCTTCTAGAGATGAGAATAATGATTGGTCCCCCTGTTGTATGACTTGCTATGCTTATGCTATGCAGATGATTAGACTATGCACATGACTTTATATGCAAATGCTAATGATAATGAAACATAAACCAAGTGAATAAGGTTGAGCAAATTTTAGGGTGCAACAGCGGGTAGGATGGAAGTCAAGTTTCTTGCAAAAAACCCCCCACTCACGGGTATGGACCTAAGGTACGGCATCCTATGCGGTCATCAGCGTCACAGACTTTCATAAGCGACGATACGATTCCCAGAAGGAGTGGCACCATCATCTCATGAAGAGGCCTCACTTAGCTGACTTCCAATTGATCGGTCCCCAGAGTCGACAATCTTCACGTCTAGACTCCCCTCAGATCCTCAGGATCGGAAAGAAGCACCTCGGAGAGAACCTCGTCTGAGCGTGAATTTCATGGGGAACTTGTGTCTGCTCAACAAACAGGTTCGTCCACTAATCTCCACAACTACGTCTAAATGCATACTCAAGCAGCCCAGGTCCGGCTATCACTCAAAGTATCACCCTCCCCAGCACGACAGCAACAGCTAGTCGCAATACAGAAATAAACACCCAAAAAAGACAAGCAAACAAACGCTAGGATTGACTCTCTTAGGGGACGTTGGATCCCACATGCATAGGGAACTATCGCCATCCCCAGCAGAGTCGCCAGCTGTCGCTACTGCGAAAATCGGCGCCGGCTGAACAGAAGAGTCGCCACCGTGCATTATTTATCCCAGAGGGAAAGGAAACGCTCAGAGTAAACCTACTGCAAAGACGGGAAAGGTATGGTCATCGCAACCAAAACCTGGGTTCGGGAGTCGGTTATGCAAGGGGAAGGTATTAGCACCCCTCACGTCCGTCGTACTCGACGGGATCCACGCTTGCTTGGTTTGTCTAAAGGATGCAAAACAATCTATCTAAGGCTGCTAAATCTAAACGGAAGGGATTTGACTCGATAGAGCGTTGCACTCTATGCCTACGTATTCTCAAGAGAGAAAGTCAGAGTCAACGTAGTTCGGGAAACTACAGGGAATTGGCTCGCCAAGACTTCGCGTCTTATGTCTACGTACTTCCACACAGCATGGAAGATCAGAGCTTACGTAGTTCAGGCTAACTACGGCTAAGCAGGGTGTTCTCACACAGGAGTGAGATATTAAGTTGGTTTTAAAGGTACGGGAACCTATGGGAACTAAAACTACGGTCTGGTCTCAAATGCGCAAGGGCAAGAGAAAAGGATAACAATCAATCGTCAGCGGGAAAGTCTCGATTGCACAGCAGCGAGAGAACAAAAGGTTAGTTGTTAGTGTGCTTGCTAGGATATCGCATCCTATGCCTACATATTCTCGTTCAGTACGAGAAATCAGAGCAGCTGTAGTTCAGCTACTTTCGGGACCACAACTCAAATCTCGTTTTATTAATATTCTGAAAAAATTACAATGATTGAATACGGAAAATAAACTCCTAAAGACCCTATCCATCTATCCTGAGAAACGGAAAATAGTCCCCTAACAAGTGGACTTCTAAAACTACCTCTAAAAGGGGGTAAAATAAACTCTATGAAAAATTATATCCTAACAGAAAAATAATACAATGCATATCAAACCTACACTATCTTGATATTTTTATTATTCCTTTTCTCCATATTTTTTCAAATATTTCTTTATTCTTTTTTTTTTTTCAATATTCTCCTTTCAACTATTCTTTTTGAATATCCTCCTATTTTTTTTTTATTTTCCATATCCTCTTTTTCACATTTTTTCTCAACATTCTTTTTCAATTCTTTTTTCTCATATTTTTCCAATATTCTTTTCATATTTTTTCAAATATTCTTTTCATATTTTCTTTTTCTTCAATATTCTTTTTTCAAATCTTTTTTTTCAATATTCTTTTTTCAAATCTTTTTTTTCATATCAAATCTCTAAACAAAAGAAAATAAGAGGAAAAAAAATAAAGAAAATCACAAGGGGGGTACAGGAGGGTGTAGTCAGCAGAACTTCATTGGGCCCAGCCCAGTCCATTAGACACACAGAAGGGGGGTGCGAAACGGAGGAGCTGGATATGGTTTAGAAGCTTCGTTGGGGCTTGGCCCAATTAACCAAACCAAAAACGGTGGCGAATGTCCAAAAACGGGGTGTGAATCAGAAAGATGATTGGGCCCGGCCCAATCCACACACGGTTCCTTCTCCCTTTCTCGTTCATTCTGAAACAAAACCTAATTCCTCTCTCATCTCTCCTTCTCCCTTCCCGTCGCCGCCTTGCTCTTTGCTCCCCTCACCACCTCCGTTCCTACTCCTCACCGTCCCAAACAAACCTGATTCACAGCCTAATCTGCAACAAACAAGCTCCATGGCACTCTCGTCGATGGATCGCTCATGGTGGATAGGGGTATGAGCGAAGCTTCTGGAGATCTAACAAACAATTGGTGCAGATGAAGGTCGAGGACGCTTGGGTTTAGAGAGATTCGCGAAGCTCTCCCGGCTAGATGAATATCTGAGGAAGATCACTCGAAGGCGATCATTCTGGAAACGATCTGATGAACGGCGTCGCGTGTGATACGGAGATCGATGAAGATCTTCAAGTTTCTGGAGATGAACGATGACGAAGATCACGAACTTTGTTGATGAGGTCTGTCGATGAAGTTGCTGGGAACAGATGAAGATGATCTCTGGCAAGTTAATCCGGATGACGTTCTTGCTGTTGTTGAAGAATCACCGGTGATGCTCTGGGAAAACCACGAGCTCTGAAGAACAATGATGATGATGATGTTTGATGATAGCGGATGAACATTATTGAAGGTGATGCATGCTCTTGGAGAGTCTTTCTGAAGGTGAACGAAGATGATCTTGAAGATCTTGGCGCAAGATTGGGCGTTTTCTGAAGATCTTGTTGAACTTTCTTGAAGAATGTTGAACGGGTGAAGATCTCGGACGGTGTTGATGATTTGAGGTTTTCTGGAGATTGTTCTTGTGATGTTGATGAAGATTATTGACGATATGGATTTTCTGGAACTGATATGAACATGACGAATCTAGTGCCGGATTCTGGATAGTTAGGATGAGTGTTGATGAAATCTGGAAACCATTGATGAACATTGATGGTGTTTGGATGCAGATTGGTGGAAAAGAGATGAAGATTAGAGAGAATTCTGGAAAAACAATATCCGGCGAAGGTGGTTACGGCGGAGGGAGTTGGTTAGGGGTTGCCGGAAGTTAGTTAGAGGTGGCCGGAAACGGTTGGGGCGGTGGTTGCATGGCCGCCGGCCATGCAACCGGTGAGGTTCAGGTGATGACAAGTGTCATGGTTGGGTGGCGGAGGGAGAGTGCATGAAGCACACGTGGCTTTGGTGAATGGTATTGGGTGAAAACGTGGACGATTCTGAGAGTGTGGATTATGAGGTGGCTTCCTTGAGAGAGAGACTCGTGGCAGCTTTTATAGGATGACATGTGGCAATTTTCTGGACTTGCTGAAGTGGGCCTTGACTGAATATTCGTGGACAAAAAGCCCAATGCTAATACTGAATAATGGACATGTAAAATTCTGCAATGAATTAATGAAAAACTGAAAAATGATTAAGACTAAACAAAACGAAAATCAATTAGCCTAATCAACTAACACCTAATTAACTATAGAATCTACTCTAATAAGGTCTAATTAATCACTATATCTAAAAACTATTAAAACTAATTAATTCTAGAAAATCTATTTAATTTCTATTAAAAAAATCTAATATTCTATTAAATGCCATTTAAAAGAAAATCTATATAACAAATCTAAAAAAAGGAAATTCTATTAATATTCTATTAAAAACTATTTATTAAAACTATATTCAATATCTAAAAATGATTTATTCCTAAATCTATTAAAAAGCAATTTTATAAATTCTAAAAAACGATTTAAAACTATTAAAAATATTTAAAAAAATCTATCTAAATTCTAAAAAATCTATAAAGCCTATTTAAAATCTACAAAAGGCTATTAAATTCTAAAAAATGCAGACAAAGGCAAATAACCAACATAAAAGAGAGCGCGAGACCAGATCGAAGCAAACAGTAAACCCGGACACCAAGAACCTCCAAAATCACTGCGTACTGAAAACACCCAGGAAGCGTGCGACTTCTCAAAATAACCTCCGATTATCCGAACCGGTCTGAGATACTCGAAAAGCGACAACAGGGCTGTAATCCCGATAAAATCACCATGATTGAGGAAATGCACTATATGAAGTATGCAAATGCGAATGCGAAAATGCGTCGAAGCATAAACCGAAAGTGGCACCGGTTGGTCAAATTTTAGGGTGCAACACATGGATGCTAGTGTTGCTAGAGCGTCAACCAACTGATTTTCTCCTCTGGGAATGTGATGAAAAGTGATCTCATTAAAGTACGGGATTAGCTTTAAGACATGATCTTTGTAAGGAATCAACTTGAGGTCAAGTGTTTCATATTCCCCCTTAATCTGGCATATGACAAACGCATAATCTCCATAGACTTCTAGAATCTTGATCCTATTATCAATGGAAGCTTCAATTCCGAAAATACAAGCTTCGTATTCAGCCATGTTGTTAGTACATTTGAAGCATAATCTGGCGGTGAATGGTAGGTGAAAACCAGTTGGAGAAGTGATGATTGCCCCAATTCCACAACCTTTAGCATTTGCGGCACCATCGAACACGAGCGTCCATCGCGATCCTGGTTCGGGTCCCTCATCTGGGCCTGGTGTGGTATAGTCTCTGGCAAATATGACGTCTTTGTCGTGGGAAATCAAAGTGCATAGACTGGTAGTTGTCCATAGGTTGGTGGGAGAGGTAGTCAGAGAGTACACTTCCTTTGATAGCTTTTTGCGTAACATACTGGATGTCATACTCTGTTAATACCATTTTCTAACGAGCCACTCTTCCGGTGAGAGCGGGCTTCTCGAATATGTACTTGACAGGATCCACCTTGGAGATCAACAAAGTCGTATGGGTGATCATATATTGTCTCAAGCATTTTGCTGCCCAAGCCAATGCGCAACATGTCTTCTCGAGCATTGAATATCTTGATTCACAGTCGTTAAACTTCTTGATGAGGTAATAAATTGCATGCTCTTTCCTGCCGGTTTCGTCATGTTGACCCAACGCGCATCCCATGGATCCCTCTAGCACAGTCAGGTACATAATCAGGGGTCGTCCGGGTACTGGAGGCATCAAGATCGGCGGTTCTTGTAGATATTCCTTTATTTTCTCAAAGGCTTTCTGACAATTATCATTCCACACTACAGCTTGATCCTTTCAAAGTAGTTTGAAGATGGGCTCACAAGTGGCCGTTAGATGAGATATGAACCCGGCGATGTAGTTCAATCTCCCAAGGAACCCTCGGAATTCCTTTTCAGTTTTTGGTGTCGGCATCTCTTGAATAGCTTTGACTTTATCTGGATCGACTTTAATCCCCTTTTGGCTCAAAATAAAACCTAGCAGTTTACCAGATCTTACACCAAAAGTGCATTTGTTGGGATTTAATCTCAGTTGGAATTTCCTTAGTCTGGCGAATAGCTTTTCCAAGTGAATGAGGTGCTCTTCCTCAGTCTGGGATTTCGCAATCATATCGTCTACATAACACTCAATCTCTTTATGTATCATGTCATGAAAGAGAGTGACCATTGCTCGCTGATATGTCACGCCCGCGTTCTTGAGTCCAAACGGCATGACCTTGTAACAGAAAGTTCCCCATGGGGTGATAAAAGTCGTTTTTTCCATATCTTCGGGTGCCATCTTAATCTGGTTATATCCAGAAAAGCCATCCATAAACGAGAAGATAGAGAACTGGGATTTGTTGTTTACTAGCACGTCAATGTATGGTAGAGGGAAGTCATCTTTCGGACTCGCTCTGTTGAGGTCTCTATAATCGACACACATTCGCACCTTCCCATCCTTCTTTGGTACTGGGACAATATTCGCTACCCATTGTGGATAGCTGGATACTGCCAAAAAACCAGCGTCTAATTGCTTTTGCACTTCTTCTTTGATCTTGAAGGGCATCTCTGGCTTCGTTCTCCTCAACTTTTGCTTTACTGGCGGGCAACCTTCCTTGAGAGGTAGCTTATGCATCACAATCTCTTCATCTAGATCGGGCATATCCTTGTAGGACCAAGCAAAGACGTCAACATACTCTCGAAGCAATATGACCAGTTTTGACTTAATCTCTAACTCCAAAGCTGCACCTATCTTGATCTCTTTGGCATCCTCTTCAGTTCCCATGTTGATGACTTCGACCTCTTCTTGATACGGCTAAATGACCTTTGACTCTTGCTTTAGTAGTCTAGCTAGCTCTTCGAGGAGATCACAATCTTCCTCGTAGTATTCGTCGGCTTGGTAGATCGGGTTATCAAAGTCATATCGGACCATAGCGGGGTCGTTATCAACAGGAGCAGAGGAGGATCTGCACGATGAATGACATCATGCTTTTATATTTTTTTTTTAGAAAAGATTGACAGAAAGTAGAAAAGTAAAACAAAATATTGCCTTTCAAAAATAATTTTATGTGCAAAAAGTAAAAATGAAAGAAAGAGAGCGTAATTGGATGCAGAAGTTTTTTTTATTGATGATAAGTTGTGCTTTAAAAGAAAAAAAGCCATACAACATGATCCATATGCCTTGGGCAAAGCATAGGATTTTTTAGGTAAAATGAAAAAACAGGAAATTACTCGTCTACTAAAGTAACTTCGGGGATTTTGACGATTCTTCAATTATTCAAAGTTTGATTAGGCGCCTTAGGATACACCATGCACAACTCTTTATGATCTTCGACTTCAGTTTCCAAAAACATGACTTGACCATCGACAAGGTGGCCCCCACTAGTAAAAACCAATGGAGTTGCAAGCCCTTTGCCCTTATCAGTTGCATTCTTCTGCTCGTAACCTATACCAGCTTCATTTTTGTTAACGGGCAATTCCAACACTCTGCCCCATCCTCGCGGATGTCCTTCCTCTATCACTGTCCTTGCGTCCTTCCAAGTCACTATTGAAGACGCTGGCTTTTCGTAAATCATTTCAACATTGATTACTTCAAAAGCTTGAAACGGGGTCTCATGCACTTCATCTCGTACTTCCACATAGCGAAAAGAAGTAAGATGGCTCACAAGAACATCTTCTTCACCCTCAAATATGATCGTCTAATTGTTAATCATAAATTTGATCTTTTGATGCAAGGTTGAAGTTACAGCACCTGCGGAATGAATCCACGGGTGACCAAGAAGACAACTATAAGCGGGATATATATCCATTACATAAAATGTAATGATAAAAGTATGAGGTCCAATCTTGATCGGGAGATCAACCTCTCCTACCACAGTTCTCTTAGCTCCATCAAAAGCTTTTACAATGGTTTGACTTGGCTTCATCACTAGTCCTTCAATTGACAGCTTACACAACGAGCTCTTTGGTAACACATTCAGCGATGATCCAGTATCAACGAGCACCCTAGAGAATACAACATCCACACATTCGATAGTAATGTGCAAGGCCTTGTTATGATTTCTACCTTCGGGACGTAATTCGCTATCATTAAAGCTCAAAATATCACCTGATGCTATATTCCCCACCACCTCTTCAAATTGCACTACTGATATCTCCTCTGGCACGTGAGCTGCCTTCAAGAATTTTAACAGTGCTTCTTGATGGGCTTTCGAACACATTAATAATGATAGCATGGATATCTTCGAGGGAGTCTGATTGAGCTGGTCAATCAATTTGTAATCGCTTTTCTGAACGATTCTTAGAAACTCCTCTGCTTCATTATTTGGGACGTCTTTCTGTTTAGATGACTGCCCTTGTTCAATGGTGCTTGGTCTGACAGTATCTTTCCTTGTATTGTCACTGTTGTTGACAGGAGGTGCAGTTGGAGCGAAGATTCGACCACTTCTAGTAACACCACCGGTTCCCATAATGTGCTCGACAGTCTTTTTCTCTTCTAAGATATCATTTTCTCCTATCTTCTTCCCGTTGAGAAAGACAGTCTCATCATATAGCCAAGGTACAACATTAGTGCTTTCGTATGGAAATGGAGCTGGGGCCGAAATGACAAGCTGGTTCATTGATGGTGGAGACATAGGTATCTCAACTGGATCATACGGGATCTGCAGTGGGATAGAAGTCTGTCCATACATGTTGTCCCATTCTTCCTCATCGCACGGTATGGTCAATGGTGTACAAGTCAAATTATCAGAAGGAATCCACAGTTCATATTCATCATTATATGGTATCTCCAGTGTCTCAAACGGAATGTCAAGAGTAGCAACTTCTTCAATCTTTGATAGTTGTTCTGCTACTAATACACCTTGATCAATCAGGCCTTGTATGCCTTTCTTCAACTCAGTGCATCTTTGAGATCCGTCCAAACAAGCGTGGCAATTGGTTGGACAGCCTGGATAAATGTTCTTCAACAAGAGTTGCTCCTTAATAGTGGAAATAGGGGTTCTCAATTTGTCAATATCTGAAATTAATCGGATCCCCTTAGAGCCTTCAATTATGTTTTTTGAGTGGTGAGGCGGCATTGGATTAGTCTTGATGTTCGAAGTATTTCGGGTAAAGTTTATCGCTTTTTAATCAATAAGATTCTGCACAATGTATTTTAGAGCCTTACAATTCTCAATGCTATGGCCTGGGGCGCCAGATTGGAATTCACATCTTGCATTAACGTCGTAACCGTAGGGGAGAACAACCAGAGGGTCTTTCCTTTCCCTAAGTTGAACGAGACCTCCTTTTAACAAGAACGGAAGTAATTTGGCGTACGTGGACGGAATTGGATCAAGCCTTCTTTCTGGCTTCCTCGGCACTTGATACTGATTTTGTCTTGGTCGGTAGGATTGTTATTGTCGATTCTGCTGAGCTGCAGGCTGACTTGCTGGAATGGAAAGTGGTTATTATGGAGCAATGGCAGCAATATGGTGATAACCTTGGTGAGTTCTCCCTCTATTGGTGAACACAGCACTAGTTTCTCCTTCTTTCTTCTTGGCGAAACCCTGATAGGGCTTCTTGATCCCACTTGAAGATCCGCCAGCATTCTGAATCTTTCCTGCCTTCATAAAACTCTCTAGTCTTTCTCCAGCCGTGACAAGTTCAGAAAACACTGTAGAGGTTGTAGACGCTAGATGCTCAAGGATCGGTCCTTGCAGCGTGCCCATGAAGAGGTCTGTCAGCTCTTTCTCCATCAACAAGGCTTGTACTCTTGCAATCTACTCCCCTCCACCTCTGAGCAAAGTCTTTAAAAGACTCATTCGGTTTCTGGGTCAAATTCTAGAGTTGCATCCGATTTGGAGCCATGTCAGTATTGTACTGATAATGTTTCACAAAAGCGTCTGCTAACTTCTTCCAGCTTTTCACATTGGATTGTTCAAGATGCATGTACCATTCCAGAGAAGCCTCTGTCAAACTATCTTGAAAAAAATGGATTAACAGCTTCTCGTCATCAGAATATGCGGTCATCTTCCTGCAGTAAGACCTTATATGGGTCCTAGGACAACTGTTACCCTTATATTTCTCGAAGGTTGGGATTACAAACTTAGGAGGTATCTTAACTCCGGGTACAAGACATATTTCAGCGGTATCTAGTCCCAAAACATTGGGGCCTTGTAATACCTTTACCACCTCTTGTGGTGCATATGCTTCAGCTGAATTCTCGTAGAAGCCTTCATGATCATCTTAGTGAACTGGTATTGGGATCGCAGTACCATGAGGGTGAGTGGAACCGGCTGGTGGATGGACTGTGTTGATAGGTACTGCACCTGCAGAAGTAGGAATTGCCACAACAGGGGTTGGGATGGCATTGGTAGGAATTGGAACTGCGCCATTTGCGTTAGGAACTGCACCAGCCAAAGTCTGATTAGCGTTCCTCTCTGCTGCTTGCCTTATCTCTTCTTGACTCCTGGCCATGTTCTGAATCACCTTCATGAGTTAATTCATCTGCGTCTTCATACCTAGCATCTCGTTCCTCATAGTAGCTTGGTCTTGCTCTAGCTGATCCATGACTCTTTTCTGATTATTCCTTGTGTTGTACTGATGTCGGGAAGTCAACTTGCTTTACTCTCTGAAAGGGTAAGCGGCGTGTAAAGGTCAGGTTGTAGGGAATGCAAAAAAAATGATGCGCAAACGTATGCAATGTTCAAGAGACTTTCGAGGCTTATGATTATCATCGGTATTATAGAACTATGATTGAATAATAAAGAGTGCATAATTTAGACCAAAGAGCAAACTTTCATTAATTTGAGAGGAAATTCAATACAAACAATTACTGAATAAGCTGAAAATAATAATTCATGCTACAAGAAAAAAAAACTGAATAACTAAAACTCTTTCTTTTGGAGACGTTCTTCAAGCTTTTTTCTCTCGAACATGAACCTTCTAACCATTTGGTCGCAGAGCTAGATAAATTGGTGAATAGAAGGAGGGATATCATTTCCTTCCAAGTCTTGAATTGCGCTTTCCAACCTCCATGGGATATCATGGATCATGAGGTTGCAATGCTCCTCTAGATTGTTATAACTAGCGCGACACATGTCTAGAGTCGACTGTTAGTAACAAATAAAATCCACATGGGTGTCCAACAATTCATTAAGTTGGGCCTCCTTCTTGAGCCACTGTGCACTATCCCTTTGCAAGGTGTCGAAACGATTCCTCCACAGAGTAGCTGTTTCTCGAGCGGTCTCCAATTCCAAACATTTTTTGTTCCACATGTCAGGAGTGACATATGAAGCCCTTAATGCTTCCTCTTTGAGTCTTCGTTCATCCTCCACTAGGGTTAAGGAATTTCTCATTTGCTTTTCAAGATCCCCGATATCAGCCTCAAGATTCTCTCTTGTCTCCTTCTTCTCAGCAGAAGCTAGTTCAAAGAAATGCCATGCTCTATCACAAGAAGCCTTAGTTTCCTTTAGGCGTTGTCGAAGAGTTGTCAATGATGTATCAGCCCCTTCGAAACCCTACTGGTACTTGACTCTCATGTCTGTTTCTAACTTCAATTTCTTGCTATTCTCAGCCGCTCGGTCTTGTTCAAACTCTACTTTCCTTTTGTACTGGCCATTCTCCACATTTGCTTGGTGAATTTCAGCCTCGAGGTCTTGATTTTCTTTAGTCAACCTCTCTACCACTAGCTTTAGTTTCTCGTACTCTTCCATATATACATGGGTGGGAGCAGGAGGTCTTTCTCGCATAGATGGTTCTGAGGGAAATGGCAGCGACCTTTCAGCCACTCGGGCTAGCAACCATTTGTTGTATGGCTCCTTCGCCACACAATTCTTTGCCTTCAACTCTTTCCTCCCCTTCGTGTGAATCTTGGCCCACCCTTTAGCAATCTTCCTGGAAAATGCAAGATCTTCTGTTGTAGCAAGCAAAAAGAAGCTTTGAACTTTCTTTGCTTCGGGCTCATCTTCCATAGCATAGCCCAACTGGCGCAATGCCATGACTGGGTTGTAGTTGATGCAACCAGCCCTACTGATTAGAGGTACATTACCGAACTCCCCACAACTAAAGATAATCTCCACATCGTAGTACTCATGAGAGTACCAAGCAATATCATTGGCCTCTAGAGACATAATGCGTTGAGACCGTTTCAGCTTTTTCTTGTTTTCCACGAACGGTCACCTCTTCGGTAGATGGGAGGCGTACCATTTGAATAGTAGATGAGAACAACATTGGACCATTCCTGACTTCTTTTCACTTATCCAATGAATAGAATGGTAAACATCAGCGAGGAGGGTAGGGATAGGATTCTTTTGCATGAAGAGAATGATAGCAGCGATGTCTACGAAATTGTCTATGTTTGGAAAGAGGACAATCCCATAAATCATTAAAGCAACAACAATACCAAATCTCTCCCAATCTCCCACAGTCTTGTACTGAGCAGCTTTATCTAGCAGAAAACTTCAAAGGAAAGCCTTGGACCCCTCCCTTATTGGCTAGCCCATCTTTGACTTCCTCTTTGGTCATACGAAGAGTAAGAGCAATGGCAGAAGGCTTTGGTTCTTCTTCCAAGCCGGTGTAGATAGGTTGATCCTTAATCTTGACATTCAAAATGTGAGAATATTCTTCAAGATTAGGGCCCAACTGATAGTTTTGAAAAGTGAAACATCTGAGAGGCGCATCATAGAACTAAGCCATGGCAAACAAAGCCCAAGTATCGACCTCCGAATGGAGGAGATCAAGCAATTTCCCATACTTCCCTTGAAAGTTGATCTTGATAACCTTTGGCACATCAATCAGAATGTCTTGAATCAATTCCAACTTTGGTTCTCTAAACTTGATCAAATTTGTGCTTCTCTTTCTCTGATCAGTCATTGTGTTCACCAATACCTGAGATAATCATAGTCTCTTAAGTCCCTTGATATGCAAAAATGTTATGCAATGCAATGTTTTATGAATACACATGATAAAAGAACAATAGCGAGATCAAAGTCATAGGTCCTGCAAAACAACACAAAAAGTATCTCTCCCATCGAGTGGGCAATCTATTGGTTTAAGAGGGTATCCCAAAAGGCTTTAAAACAAAGTCCCATGCACTAACCCTCAAAAGTTTCCCATCAGAATGACTGCTCATAAGACGGTAATCCTTCCAAAGGATGAACACAGAGTTATAATTTAGCAACCTTTGGAATAAGGTTCTACAAAGGTCCTCAGAGTCACGGACTCCCACGTCAGAAATAAAAACGCCATTACGACTACACGTAAGACATAATTATCCCAACAGGGTCTCATCTAAGCGGTGGAATTCGATCCAACTCAAAGAGTCCTACGTCTCGCAAATCAGAAAGAATCCACCTCCTAACTTAGTGTATACTCGAAAGCTCGGGTAGGAAGCTTTATTCTCACAAACCAATCCCAAATAAACCCAACAGGTTAGAAAAAACACAACACAAACAAATAACAAAAGCAAATAAATCGCATATGCGACAAGCAAACTAGGTTTGGCTAGTCCCCAGCAGAGTCGCCAGCTGTCGCTACTCGAAAAATGCATCGTGCAACGACGGGGAGGCGAAAAGGATAGACAGAAGAGTCGCCACCGAACTTTATTTATCCCATGAGAGAAAAGGGAAAAATTAAGAAAACCTAAAGAAAGAAATGGATAAGATGGTCTCGCAACCAAGAACGGGTTCGGAAGCCGGTTATGCAAGGGGAAGGTATTAGCACCCCTCGCATCCATCGTACTCGATGGGAACCATTTGTTTGTCGATGTGTGATTTTATTTGCTTAAATATTATGCTATAAAAAGTGTTCCAAAAGATAGGGAGAAAAGGGTTAGAAATAGGAGAGAGAGGGAGAGAGAGAAGTAACGGGGGGAAGAAGAGAAAGGACAGTCTCGATAGGACTTCGGCGGTCCTAGGCTTACGTATTCTCAAAAGGTATGAGAAAGTCAGAGTCGATGTAGTTCGGGGAACTACAGATATAGGGGGGAACTACGGTTTGTTGATGCTTTTATGGATGATGCTATCGTGCATATTCTAGCAGTTTAGGTGTATTGACGCTCGCATGTGAGGAGACTTATGCGTTACCTGTTTGCGGTAGAACGGACGTAACATATCCTTTTTTAAATGACTGGTTTTCGCCATGCGAGGCAAGGTGTCACATTTGATTGGTTGAATTGTTTTTAGGGGGCGAGATAAGTCCTCGGATAGTAACCCCTACGGGTAATACCCAATTCTTTATCTCAAAGTTTTTGTTATGAAATGGTATGGTGAACGTAGCGTCTTCGTATTGAAAGACGAGTATCGAGACCACCCCCACTACAGTGAGCATCCCAAAACTCAGAGAGGAAGAAGACTACACTTAATCCTCTCACTTTAATTCAATGCGAAGAGAACTTCGTTCTCTTATTAAAGACGTTTTTGGTTTTGAATGGTAACTGCTTTTGCGACAAAGAACCCTACGGTAAACGTCAAGCACTCGGATAGGAGAATGCCTATGCTTAACCACTCCACGACCATTCAAGTATTTGTTATAAAAAGGGTTTGAAAATACACTCGATGCAGGACCGAGGTTTTAGGTGAGAAAGATTTCGAAAAGGAGTTGTGAAAGGAGAGGTGGTGGAAGAAGTCGTGTCTTTGCATTGAAAGACGAGTGTCTAAACCACCCATACTACAGTGAGCATCTCGACACTCGAAAAGGAAGAAATATACACTTAATCCTTTCTCTTTAGTCCAATACAAAGAGAAGTTGATCTTATTGAAAGGGATTGAAAGCGTGCAAGTATCTTCGCATTGAAAGACGTGTCTAAACCACCCACACTACACTGAGCATCTCGACACTCGGAGAGAAAGAGGTCTACACCCAATCCTCTCTTTTTAATTCAATACAAAGATGATTGTATTTTCGTGTTGAAAGGTGTTTTTGAAAATGTATTCAGTATGGGACTGAGGCTTTAGAAGGGAAGGTTTGAAAATGAAAGTGTCTTCGCATTGAAAGATGAGTGTCTAAACCACCCATACTATAGTGAGCATCTCGACACTCGGAGAGAAAGAGGTCTACATCCAATCCTCTCTTTTTAATTCAATACAAAGATAATTATTTTAAGAAGGTATTTAAAATGGGCTAAAAATCCCAAAATCAAAAGAGAAATAAAATGAGAATTAAAAGAAAATAAAAAAGGATGGAAAATAAATTAGCACATTAAAATATTAAACTATGATCTTTTTGGTTTTTATGATATTTAAATCTATTTTTTTAAATGAATAAAATAAAACAAGAGAGAATAAAATAAAATAAGTAGAAAGAAAACAAATGCTAAAAAGAAGAAGGAAGGAAATGCACACACCAAGGGTCGAACACAGGACACGGGCAATGCAAGGCAGGTTACAAACCATTGGGGTGGCGATGCATCCATTGTGTAACGCCACCCCAATAATACATGTAGCAAGGAAAGCATGATTTTTGGGCAAGGCAAGGTGAACACAAGGTAAAACGTGATCAATCCAATCTTAGTCAAAACAGCATGGATTTTAGCAAACCTTAGGTCTATCTCACGTGAAATTTAATGAGGAATCTGATGGTGCTGTTAGTTTTCTCAAAAAGTGAACACAACTCAAAATTCAATGGAAGATGCAAAAGAGGTTCTAAAAATGCATTTTGAAGATTTAGAGTTGAAACATATGCATTCAGGATCAAATAAGAGTTTGAGCAAGTTTCAAAGATGATGTTGGATGAGTTCTAGCAGGTAAGTTCATTTAAAACACACAGGATGAGGAAATGACATGTGAGTTACATCAAAGAGCACGAGTTGGACATTGGCCAAGGCAAAATAATTAAACTAGGTGAATTCAAGACCAACAATGGTCTGCTCATGCTTGAAATATGCCATAGATCCTGTTCTATCCAAAAATATGATCCAAAATGCCATTAAAACAAAGTAAGGTACATGAGCTGCAACAATATCATGAGTTGAACATCAAAAGGCATGGTCCATAGCAGGACCAAAAATCAATACCAACTCAAGGCAAACAAACACAAAAGACTCAAACTGATATTGATAACAACAGTATAACAATTGCAAATTCAAATGAAAAAGCTTAGAGCAAACTTGGATAAAACGGAAAGTTAGCACAAACATCCATGGCAACACAAGCTATAGACCTAAACTACATCATGCCATGATTTTATACATATCTAGAATGTAAGGCAAATTAAGGTTGAATTGACAATAGCATGAGTTATCAAACAGTGCGACAGAAATTTGACAGCCAAGGATTCTAGCAACAACCACAGATGAATTCAACATATCATGCCTCTACAAAGATGAAATCCCAATAGCAACTTCAAACCCAGACTTAAACAAACTTGATTCAAACAAATTACTTTGTTTACAAACAGCAAAATTGACAAAGATTGGAAGTGATAGGTGATAGCAGCATTATGTAGCATTTAGATTGATAATGAGAGAAGGAAAACATTACTCAAACAAAGAAACAGCAGCAGATCACAACTTAACAAATGTCTACTTTCCTAAAATGCTCACACACACATGAGTTTCAAACTGATCTAAACAGTCTCACATTCATAATGATAATCTCAAGCATCCATTCAAAATAGGCCTCATATGGCAAACAAGCTCATGACAGCAGGCCAAAACAAATGAGATCCAAAGGTAACTACTAAACATGATTGACAAGAATACCAGATTTGACAGCATGATGCAAAAACCAATAACAGTCCCAAGTCTTGTTCACAAATGCAATCTTCTTGGCATAACAATACCAAACATCCAAATAGCAATCATAATAATAGGTCTTAACTCAAACCAGTAAAATCTATCATGATAGACAAACTCTAACAGCAAAAGGGGCAAGACAAAGATCACAGCAAAATCCAATTAGCAGCAAATTCTTTGGCATTTCAAACAATTCTTATTGATGAATTCCAACAGCATAAGATAAAAGCAGACCAAACAAAGGTATTTTGAAAACAGAAACAACAACCACAGTTTTCATTTCAATGCAACCAAATATCTTTCATAGTTAATCTCCAATGCAAACATACATAGGCTAAACAGCAATTTAAGAAGGGTTTAGTTTCTGTCATGGATCAACAAACAATCAAACAATTCAAAACTGGTCTAAATAGACAACAGGTTTACCATGATGAAAAGCATTTTTCATAACAAAATCAAAATCAGCACAGTCTTCTTTTTACACAGAAATAACAATAAACTTGGTTATCACACAGTCAACATCAAAATAAAGTTCATTTCAAGCATGCAAACAAAACTGACTTTCAGCACAAAAACAGTTCCAACAATTTAACATGATAATGCCAAGCACCAATTCATTACAAGTCTCTTATGACAAACATAGACTTATGACAGCAATCCAATGCATCATGTTCAATAAAATCAACACAGAAAAGCAGCAGACCGAAAGGGTTTGGTTTTGAGGAAACATAAGCAACAACCAAGTTTTACATTAAAATTGCAAACATGTTTCCTTCATAACAGTCACCAATGCAAACACACATAGGGTATAGACTAAGTAAGTTCACATAAAATCAGTCATGCTATCATGGCAATGTTCAACTCAAATGGTTACTTCAATGACAGTTTTCAACCTTCTCAAATAAAACAGAAATGACAGTTATGCACACAAATAAAACAGTTTGATCATCTCATGCTTTTGACAACATTGAGCAGAAGCAAAACATTGATACACAACTTACTACCAACCTCTTCATCTAAATGAAACGCTCTAAATGAAATTCTACAAACTCATGCCATCAAGCACACATAACTTACAGTAGGAGATTCAAACCTAGCATAACAGGACACCAAGATCCTAACAGCAATGCTTTCACAAAGGCAACGAAAAACATCTAGACTTTCCAACCAAAACTCACTTGATCTAAACAGCAGCCTAACAAGCTTGTTCATATTTGACATGCTTAGCAACCATAACTTAGTTTCAAACAGCAGTGCCTTTACCAGGATTAGACACACACACACACACACACACACACACACACACACACACACACACACACACACACACACACACACACACACAGCCTAAACTAATCTAAACAGCCACATACTCAACATGATTAACAACATTTTTCACAACAAAAGCATAACCAAATGAGTTTTTGTTTAAAACAGGAATAGCAGCAAATTTGGTTATGCAAGCATAATGCATCAATGGACATGTATAGGTTGAAACAAACTCAAAACAAGCGTTGTTGCTAATAGCAAATAGACAGATTCAAACACAACATGAGTAGAGCATATAGGGTCTCTGAATCACAACTGTCAGCAAGAGATTCAAAATTGTGTGAGGCTGCAATGATGCCTCCAAAACTGCTTGCAGCAGAAACAAGGTAAAACAATGTGACCTAATGATCAATCTATTTGCAGCTCATGATAGTATGCACTTAACATCCACACGATATAAACACATCAAAACAAAATCAAGTCCAAGGCAATTATGTGTTCAAAACAGCTGGTACCAAACATAACCATGAGCAAACCAATGCAACTTGTTTCAAAAATCAAAGCCAAGGATTTCAACAGTAATACATAAATTTCATAGTTCCAATAATCCAAACAGCAGTTATGGCATGAACTTATCATACATGGACTCCTACACATATGGATTTCAATGATTCAACTGAAGTTTAATAACACAAGAGATTAGCCAAACTCAAAATAGACCATGGTAGCAAGTTGATGTTTTCACTTAATCATGTTTCAAACAGCATACACACATGAAATCCTATATCAACAATGCCTTCACAACAGAGTCTTCCTATCTAAACAAATAGCCTAACATGCTTGAAAATTCTAGTGGCAATGATCAAACACAGGTAGCAGGTCAAACAATTTTACATCAAAATTTCTTGCATAATCAAATAAAACCACATTCGAACAGACACAACAGTAGGTTTAAACATGACAAAGCCAACATCAACAATGTGTTATTTCAACATGAGAGCTTGCAACAAGCAACCAAAAATCAGTATCCAACAGTGACAGTTTAACAAGACAGTTTACATCCAAAACCAATTCACTATAAGTTTCACATGATAATCACAAACTTCATGACAGTAAACACAAATCAAACTTAGCATGTTCTGATGATTCAAGGTACCCTAAAATCATGCATAATGAGTGAGTTTGAAATCACCAACCTTTTTTAGAACTCCAAAGTATGCTAGCAGCCTTTAGTTGAGAATCCTTTTGAGCAAGATATCCGCTTTTTGAAGCAAGCTTTGATGTTTCTCCTTTTTGAAGTGATGAGTGATTTTTTAGAGTTGTTTGAGAGAGAATACCCAAAGCTCTTCTTCTGATTTTGCACAAAGTGGTGGCTTCCTCTGATTAAGGATTGCACTGAGTTTTTATATGAGGTGAGAAATGTGAAAAATGAAGCTTAACAGTGGTAAAAAAAACAATGGTCCAGATCTGATATGCTCATGGCTTTTGAATCAAATGGTGGATGGGAGAGGCAGGACCAACCAGCTTGCATATGGTAGATGTCTTGGTTCAGCAATGGGAACAACATAGGGTGGCTGCTTGCAACAGAAAAAAGTAGTTTGTCCCCTTTCTTGTTTGGGCAAAGATTCAAAAAGACTCTCAAGGTAGTACATGCCTTGGTTTGACTTGAAATGGCAATGTTTCTTGTGTACCAATATCAAACTCATGCGCATGAAAGAGGGATGAGGCTGATAAACCAAACAAATCAGCAAAACACACATTTCACACTTTGAATAAGATGTCCAAAACACCAACTTTGGGCCATGATAATTTTGTGCACATGACTCCAAATGTTTAGGTCTTGTACTCAAATGAAAGAGGACATGGAGTAGAACAAATTTCATGTTGGGGTCATCTTGATTTGAGGATTGGAAGACCATGAAAAATGGTGTTAAAAATCAGGTTATGCAATTGTCCATAAGTAACTTAGAAAAAAAATCCTAAGTTATAAAATTGGCTTATTTTTCCTCAACTTTGATTGATCATAACTTGAGCTCCAAATATCATATGATTATGAATTGGTACTCAAAAGGAATCTTGAAATACAAGGAATAAATTTGATGTTTGATCCAAGTTCATTTGAAACCTTAATCATGAAGAAAAATAACTTTGAATATGGTTGTTCCAAACATAAAACTTTCCATAAATAGAAAGTTCTAAAACCCTAATTTTCTTTAAATGGCAACTTTTACCAATTCTTGATTTTTCATGATACCCTTGACTTTTCTTGATCAAATTCCATCCATTGGTCATATTGAATTCAAGGATCATGATATTGACCTCAAAAAGTCAGGAGTTGACTTTTTCACCGTACAGTTGACTTTTTCCCCAATCACCTGATTTTCAATTGATTGATCAATTTAAACCCTTCCGATTAAAATCGATGGTCAATATCCCATCCCCACACACCTTAGGACATATGGAAGACCATGGAAATAATTCTTTCCCTCACAAACAAATTTATCCTGATTAAAATTGAAACCCTAATTTTAACCTTCTTGCCTGGGCATTGTGCAAATGAACTGGGTGATCATTCCAACTCCCCCATGACCTCTGAGGTGCTTAACAAATTTCTACCTCATGCCTATACCAATGGTGAAACCTCAAAATTCATTGACAACCCTCAGATGGTTTGTACCAATGCCTTTGATTATCAAAAAAAAAGTATGGGCAAATTTAGGGTATGACAATACTGATGTTATGTAAGATGTTATAACATCTTCTTTAACTGTTATGATAGTACTACTGACATGTGTTTCAAACAGATGTCGAGATAGATGTCATGACATCTTGGTCTGGTACAGCAGGTGCTGCTAGTTTATATCTCTTGACAGATGTGTTTTGGTTTGATGAGATCCTCTTGGATATACCTCATCATTATGCGCAGGTCAAGGAGATTTATTAGGAACAAAGTACAGATTTAATTGGATTTCATAAAAAGGATCTTTGAGAACTTTTAGGAAACTATAAAATATTTGTTCCTATTTTTGTGGAGAAGATTCTGCAGAAGATTTACAATGAGAAGATTTGGAATTTGATTTGATCAAATATGATTTGATTTTAATTATGAGAAGATTTGTAGTTTGATTTGATTTGATTTGATCAAATCTAAATTGGTGTTAATTATGAAAATATTTGAAGAATTATCTTATGAAAAGATTTGAAGAATTATTTGATTTGATTTTATCAAATTTGAGGAAGCTCTTGCTAAAGTCCAAGCCCATACTAGAAGAGTCTATAAATAAGGACTTGCTAGACCTAAAGAAAACAAGCATTCATAACAATAAGATCTTGGATGCAAAATAAGGGTTTAGGTTTTTGAGAGTCTCTTGTGTGTGGCTTTGTAAGTGACCTTTTGTATCTTTTGATGCATCGTGGTAGACATATTTAGGTTGTAGGTTGTTAATTGTAAATTGTTCACTCAAAGCTTGTAAGCAAGAGTGTATTGTTCTTGATTGAAGCTGTTAAGCAAGATCAAGTATTGTCTTTGAAGAGTGTCTTCTAAAGCTTATTCATTTGTTGTTATCACTGCTACGATTGAGGGGAGTGAGAGGTGTCTCATATCTAGGAGTGTCCTAGGTAGAAGTTGCACTGGTAGGGATTAAGTGAGGGGTTGTAACAGGGGAGTTTAGCTCTGAGTTGATACTACTGATAATGGATTTCCTTCCTGGCTTGGTAGCCCTCAAATGTAGGTGATGTTGCACCAAACTGGGTTAACAATGTAAGAACACAGATTGTTTCTTCAGTAATATCTCTATGTTTTGATGATAACACTTATGAATTTTGTATTCAAGAATTATATACTCTAAATTTGTTCTAGACTGTTTGCTACAGGTACTAAAGAAAATATTCTTAAAGAGCAAATTTGGATCTGAACAATGATATTATGAAAGGCTTCAATGGTTCAAGAGCATCTTAAAGGAAGATCTGAACGCTGCCTCTAGAAGAATCTGAGTGATGTCTATTGAAGATTCTGAAGCAGAAGCCTCTAAAGAATAGAAGACTCTGAGAGTTCAGAAGCTTAGTCATCAGAAGACTCTGAAGATACTGCGCTGCATAGTATTGAGAATCTGATATAGAAGACTCTGCTCTGACAGAACTACACGCTCAAGCACACAAGCTGCATATACTCTGATTCAGCATAAATCTGAAGAACATCCCAAAACTCTGAAGATCCAGAAGATCTCTACTCTGGAGATTCTGAAGATCCAGACTCTAATGTTGATAGCTGAACTTACTTAGTGAAGAAGATTTGAATATGTCCGTTGGCATATCTCAACAGCTCTTTCCTCTTTTATGCTAGACACAAGAACACAGACAAAAAGGTTTTATCTGTGCATTCCATTCTAAGGAAAGTTTCTGCAACGTGAAGACAAAAGGCACCAGGCTTTTTCAGCACAGTCTCCAACGTTGAGAAGACTTCATGGATCTAAGTGCCTATATAAAGAAGTCCACTTCATCTTCTTCAAGATATGAACAATTAGCAAAAATCACTTATCAAAGAAAATCTCTCAAAAGCTCTTATATTCTATTTGCTGTAACATTGTTCTTAAACTTAAGAGAAATATCACAGTTGTGATAATAGCTTGTTAGAAGCATTCTTACTCTTGTAATAGTTTTACATTGATTGTAAAAGGTTTCCTTAAGAGGATCCAGTTGGGATCAGTAGCTCTTGAGAAGACTAAGAACAGTTGTTCTTAGGTGTTACTATTGTAATCTGTTTGATTAAATAGTGGATTAAGTCCTTGACTGAGAAAGGCAAATCACTCTTGAGAGGGTGGACTGGAGTAGTTGAGTTCAACGAACTAGGATAAAAATATCTGTGTTTGAATCTTTGATTATTTGTCATACTTATTCAACCCCCCCTTCTAAGTATTTTCTAACCTTCAGTTGGCATCAGAGCTCCGGTTCTGCGTGTGCTACCACTTAACCGTGTCAGTAAAGATCCAGTGAGAAAAGTTACTTTGATATATATTTGGTTGTTACAATGGATGATAATACAATATCCAACATTAACAACAAATATGAAGAAAGGGATAGAATCAGCACAAAGCCTCCTTTGTTTGATGGAGAGAAATTTGATTACTGGAAGGACAGGATAGAAAGTTTCTTCCTTGGTTATGATGCTGATTTGTGGGACTTGGTCATTGATGGTTATGAACATCCTACAAATGAGGATGGCAAGAAAATTGATAGAAAATCAATGATAGAAGCCCAGAAGAAGGATTTCAAAAATCACCATAAGGCTAGGACAATATTGCTTAATGCAATCTCTCATACTGAGTATGAAAAGATTACTAACAGAGAAACAGCTCATGGAATGTTTGAGTCACTTAAAATGACTCTGTCGCTACTGCGAAAATCGGCGCCGGCTGAACAGAAGAGTCGCCACCGCGCGTTATTTATCCCACGGGAGGGAAAGGGAACGCTCAGAGTAAACCTCGCAAAGACGGGAAAGGTATGGTCATCGCAACCAAAACCTGGATTCGGGAGTCGGTTACGCAAGGGGAAGGTATTAGCACCCCTCACGTCCGTCGTACTCGACGGGATCCACGCTTGTTTTCGGGTATGGATTGTTATTCTATCTACGCTAAAGGTCTGGGGTTAAAAGAAAAGAAAATGAAAAGAAAAAATGACTCGGCAAAGTATCGCACTTTATGCCTACGTATTCCCGCTTGGAACGAGAAATCAGAGTCAACGTAGTTCGCCTACCTACGGGAAAGGAGGGGAAGGTTGCTCGCTAGGATATCGCATCCTATGCCTACGTACTTCCACACAGCATGGAAGATCAGAGCAAACGTAGTTCGGGCCACGTACGACAAAAGTCTGTCCTTGATTGATTTTATTCCTTCTGAAAAAGGGTTTCTTGATTAGCAGTCCCGGCGGACAAAAATGACGTCTTGATGAGTTCACATTCTTTTACGGAAGAAGTGTCTTTTATTGTGTTTGAAATCTTTATATGTTTTTCTGTTTGTTTTGAGAAAGAAGAGACAGAACCCTAACCTACGGTTGCGAAGGGAATCAAACTATCCTAATGTTATCATGCATGGGTTAAGACCTAGTGTCTATCATGCTCCTCTCTTGCACAGAGAGAAACAGAGATCCTACGGGATGGGCAGAAACAGAAACAATAACAGATATAATAAAGCGGTAAAATGCATGGATGCAACAGTACAAGCGAGGCAAGGGAGTCCCACTCAACCTCGAACCTAGAAAACAATAGGCGAAAGTGAACAGAATTCACTTTCAACCCAACAGGGTAAACAACAAACAGTACAACCAGGAAATCCAAACAATACATCAGCAATGAAATACAGCAAAAATAAACAGCATCAGCAGCTCTGACTCAACATCTGGCTTTAAGTAATCTCCAATCAGCTACAGGCTTCAACAAGCATCAATCTCCATCTTCATGTCCTTCAGGAAAGGGCTTTGATCATCAGTCTTCTATAAGCAATGGCTTTTCTTCAAGTCTCAATCTTCAGGGATGAATATCAGTCAACAAGAGGAGAGGAATGTTAAACAATAAATTGCCTACCAAGGGTGGCTCATTAACTGTTAACATTATACAGACAGGTTTCTCTCAAAAGTTCTATCTTCCAAATACATTCACTGATCCTTCCAAAGGAAGGAGGTGGGTATTTGAAAGAGACTTTGAATCATAGAGAAAGGATGGATGCAGACAAGGCATTCCATGTTTGAGAAACAAGCTTTCTAATCTAGAGCTCTGCCTAGCTCCTAAACCCTGATCTCCTCAGCAGCTGCTAGCAAGAATCTCCTCTTCAACTCTGGGAGTTGATCTTCAATCTCTGGCTCTCCAATGGCTTCAACTTCACAAGTCTCCAGCTCTCCCAAGTCCCCAGACAAACCCAATACCCAAACAATCAAGCAATAATCCCCAGAGGGCAAACCACACCAGTCAATCATATATACAGTAGAATAATAGCAGTAGGGGAATCCTGACTTTTTCTAAGGGAATCTAATAACTACCCATAGCCCCTATAGTCCCATAGCTAACCTATTCAATCTCTAAACCCTAAGGGAAGTGAATTAAGTCTCCTAAGTTGTCACTTAAAACCCTAGTTTTATTCATGTTGTTCACACCTACATTAAGCACCTAAAATTAATTTCTAAAAAAGGGAACTAAATTGTTTCTACAAGTTCAATGTCTAACCTAAACAACCTAAAAAGAATGAACAAAAAAAATTGAAGCATTTGATAGAACAAAAAATAACAAAATCATGCATGAAATGAAACTATTAAAATGTCATTTATTTAGAAAATATGGGAAAAATATCAAATAAAAATAAAATGCAATTTTTATTTTTTTATAATTTTCTTGATTCTTTAAAGGAAATAATGCAAAAAGAATGAATTGAAAATAATGATTTCTCAATTTATTATGATTTTTATAAGATGCATGAAAAATATGAAGAAAATAAAAAGAAAATATAAGGAATAAATGGGAAGGGGTGTGGAAAGCAATGCGCTGCAGTTCATATTTCAGTTGGGCTGAGGAAGGTGGGGTGCGAATATCAAGTGTACCAGGCCCATATGCGTTCAGAAAACACTTGGAAAATGCCAGAAAAAATTGGTAAGGTCTCGGTGTGAATAGCATCTAATTCATGTGTATTATTTGGGCTTAGCTTGGGGGAGGGTGCCATTAGTAATACTGAATCCAAGCCCAAGGCTGCTAACTTAATGAAACGCAGCGTTTCATCCTTGCTCAGCTTTTCCCTCATAAACGAAGTTTAAATCTCGTTCGTTGGATCAAAGGTCAGTCAACCGGTCAAATGGTGATCTGAGGGTGATGAGGTCGTCTTCTTCCTTGGTTCAGGGTTTGGAAGGAACTCCATGGATGAATACACCAACTGATCCATACCCTAACTCCTTCGATTCTCCATGGAATGCCAACATATAAAAACCAAATCCACCCCAAATCTTACCAGGAATCCAACCACGGTGTCAAAACTAACTGAAATCTCTTCTAACCCTAAACCCGATAGCTACCTCCAAGAAATGATCAAGAACTGATTCTCACGATCTTCAAAATTGATGGCACAAACATGTTCCTCTCTTCACCTAGATCATTTCCCCCTAAAGAACCAAGCCTAACACTCCTAATTCGAAGAGTTCTTGCTCCTAACAGAAATTATGCCAACCTAAAAAACATCACCAAATCGATCCATACTTTCCAGAAATGATCTACTACTTATTCCCTATCATTCTAACCTATTAACCTTGATGAACTATGCATAAATTAGAGTGTAGAGATCAAAATGCAAACCTGATAAAATGTGTGAACCAGATAGGGGAAACCTTCAAATCACTGCTTGTACTCGTGCAGAAACACTCAGTGACACAAGAGCTAGCTTCTGTTTGCACTAGTTAGGGTTGATTATGCTTGAATCTTGGAAATGGATCTGAAGTTGCAAGCTGCCAAACTCAATGTCCAGAACACGATTTGGACCTGAATTCCCTCTGATTTTGATTGTTACACCCTCAATGATGATGATAGAGTTGAATCAGATCAAGAAATTGAACAGAATGTGGAAGAAATGAAGAATTGGAAAATGACTTGCTATGGAAGAAATTTGATCTCAATCTCTCTTTCTGCAGCAATTCTCTCTAACCTCTGCATCTGAGCACATCCCAAATTACTTATAGATGGTGTAAGAATGATCTAGAAGGGACTGGAACAATCCAATGAGAAATTGGATATCTCACTTCATGAGATTTTTGATTCCATGCTAAGCATAGGCCATTCTTTGTTCAAGCTTGCACACTCCTCACTTCTCTTTTGAAATTCCCCTTAGATGATATTTTGATTGAACTGAAAAACCTTGCAAGCTTGCCCATTGACTCTTTGCTTATGTGGGGTTTTGCCATGTGACCTTATGAGGCAAGAAGCAAATTTACAAAGGAAGTCCCATTTTTAAGCCTAAACTTAAAAATGTGGATGAACCAATGTCTTTAAAATGAGGTTTCCAATCAAAATGATATATTGGATGGCCTATTTTGGATTTCTAGATCCTCCAAACCAATTTCCAACTTCAACTTTTTCAACTTATAATCCCTTTTTAGTTCATTTATTTGACCAATCATGCAAATCCATGCTATGAGCTTTTCCAATCATTCATGACCTCCCTTCTTGACTTAAAATGGCATTTTGAGCAACTTTCATGTTTTGAGTTTTTCCATTTGAGGCTTGGAAATAGGAGATATGGCCTTTGCTTAAAAATGACCTATAACTGACAAATGACCAAAATACCCTTTTCTTGCCAAGACCATAAGTAGAGTTCCACAAATCAGATGAAGGCATACCATATCTCTTTAGAAAGCTAAGACAATAAGGAACAACTCTTATGTTTACCAGAAATCCATTTGAAATCTCCTTGAGGGGTAAAAATTGCTTGGAAGTCAAGTCACTTTCACAGACAAAGTTTCAGATACCTCAGATGACCTGTAACTTGCAAGGACCATAACTTGAGTTCTATAAATCTCCTTGATGTCTTCCACCACTCAAATTAAAGGTCTTGAGATCCTCTACAAGTTTCATGTTGGCCAAGGATCCATTTGAAGCTTGCATTTGGACTTATCTTGCTTGGGAATTTGACCTAAACTAGGGGATTTTACACAGAAACCCTAATTTAGAAACTCCTCTTCTCCTTGATTTCTTTTGATTTATTCTTAGCATATCACCATATCCTTATTTATATGTCAAATGATGAACCCCACATCTCTCCAATAGACCTGAATGCCCTTTAAATCAGTCAATTGACCTAGGGTTGACCTAGGGTTGACCCAGATGAAACCCTAGTTGACTGTCTTCAACTGTGGCTCTTGTGCTCACCTCAATGACTTGGCTCCTTCTCCAAATGACTTTCTAAGTCTCTCATGATGTCTAGACACTCTCCATGCCTCCAATTCACAACTCACAACCCCCTTGTTGATCCTCAGATCCCCTCAGATAGGAGGTAGACTCAAAGTTTGATCTGCTGAACTCTCTGCTTTCAAATTCTTTTCTGATGACTTGAATGAGATTGAATTAGGATAATAGCCTCTGGATAGGCTCCTGGAGATGAAAAATGATGCTTGATCCCCTGTTGGATGGCTTGCCATGCTATGCTATGCAGATGAGTAACATATGTACATGACTCTATATGCAAATGCTAATGATATTGAAACATAAACCAAGTGAATAAGGTTGAGCAAATTTTAGGGTGCAACAGTTGCCCCTATTCAAGCGACTTGGACCCGATTGGGTGAAGAGCGAACGGCCTTCAAACATTCGAGGTACGAGACGGTTGAATACTAAGAAACCCGGAAATTTGCCAACCGCAGAAATAAACTGCACCCCTGCTTGGGAACGACATCCACTGCCTGGATCTGACTGTCTACGGCAACCCACCGACCTCGTAACGACCGTGCTGGGGATTATCTTCATCGTCCTGAAAACGATTCTGTCATAACAGATTGCTTGCTCGCCCACGTTAGGACTCTGTCTGCCATCCACACGAAGGAATCTCAACTAAATCCTGTCCACGTGAGGACTCCACCTGCTGGCAACTCCGTTGGGGATAATTTGTCTGTATTTCCATAAATTGAATCGTCCACGTTAGGAATAAAACTCTTCCCCGTTAGGAGTAACACCTGTCCACGTTAGGAATAACATCGCTTTTCCCCGTCGGGGGTGACTTTTCTCTGCTTTGTCAAACTCTTCCACGTAAGGAATACGTCTTCTCTTGCTTTGTCCACATAAGGACTCTTTCTTTTTCCACGTTAGGAATCACAAATTTTCCACCTAAGGAACCCCAATCTTTCCACGTAAGGAATACAACTTGATAGGTCCACGTCAGGACTCCAATCCTTCCACGTGAGGAACACTATGTCAATCTTTCTTTCCACGTTAGGAACGTCATCTTTCCACGTAAGGAACACCTCTTTTCCACGTTAGGCATGCAACCTTCTTTCCACGTAAGGAATACATCATCCACGTTAGGACCTGCCTTCCCACGTTAGGAACACAATCTCTTTCTTTCCACGTCAGGAATCAATCTTGACATGTCCGCGTAAGGACTTTGATCTTTCCACGTTAGGAATCAAACTTTGATCTGTCCATGTCAGGACTAGATTTTTCCACGTAAGGAAACAACTTCTCTTTCCCCGTAAGGAATCAACTTTTTTCCATCTGTCCGCGTCAGGACTAAACTTTTCCACGTAAGGAATCAATCTATTTTCCACGTAAGGAATCACCGTTTTTCCACGTAAGGAATAAGACTTCGTCTGGATCTGTCCGCGTCAGGACTAAACTTTTCCACGTTAGGAATGCACTTGTTTCCCCGTAAGGAATCCATTTCGATATGTCCGCGTAAGGACTCAATCTTTCCACGTAAGGAATACCAACTTATTTCCAATTTGTCCGCGTCAGGACTACATTTTTCCACGTAAGGAAGGCCCTCTTAAAATGTCCACGTAAGGACTCCACTCTTTCCACGTAAGGAATCCTCCTCCGATATGTCCGCGTAAGGACTCAATCTTTTCCACGTAAGGGATAAACTCGTCTTTCCACGTAAGGAATCATCTTTCTTCCACGTAAGGAATGCTCTCGATATGTCCACGTAAGGATTCTGATCTTTCCACGTTAGGAATCAAACTTTAACCTGTCCACGTAAGGACTCCACTTTTGATATGTCCACGTGAGGACTCCACCTTTCCGCGTAAGGAAACACAACTTGATACGCTTTGTCCGCGTAAGGACTCCGATCTCTTGACTTGCTGAGAAATAAAACTTGTCCACGTCAGGACTCATGCACCTTTGACCCACCGGGGAAGTGAGGCCTGTCCTCGTGAGGGCTCACATCTCAACCTGCTGAAGCAATAGAACCTGTCCATGTCAGGACTTGCGCGTCTTCGACTTGCTGGGAAAACAAAACTCATCCACGTCAGGACACGCGCTCTGTCAACAACCCGAAGAAGAATAAATTTGTCCACGTCAGGACTCTCGCATCTTGTCATCACAAAGAACTGCAAACTTGTCCACGTCAGGACACCCCTTTCACCATTACGAATAAAGCTATTGGCTGAAAATAAATGGTCCACGTCAGGACACCAACACGAAGAGTAACCAACCCGGTCCACGTCAGGACTCCGCTTTCGATCAATACCAAGAAATCAAATCCGTCCACGTTAGGACTAACACATATCGTCAAACTGGAAGAACTGTCCCTGTCAGGACTCCCTATTCCGTCAATTCTGAGAAGTCGACCCCGTCCACGTTAGGACTAGCCCTTTGAAGAAATAAATCGGTCCACGTTAGGACTTCCCTTTTTCTCGCACAAAGAAAACCCGCCAATATCGGAATAGATTGTCCACGTCAGGACTTGTTGCTCCATTGATCCCAAACCACACACTTCTTAGTACTGACGTTACAGCGATCTTGAGGCGGACTCTACTGGGGATACTTTGGAAACCAAACTGCCAGACGCCTGCGGCAGTTTCTGAAATTCTGATTGGTAACACCCTTTGATGACAAACAACTCTGCGGGGAGTGGAGGAAACATTTCTCATAGTAACTCTGCCGGGGAAGTAAGAGAAATTCACAAATAACTCTGCTTAGGGATTAGGGAAGCCTTCTGTCAAATAACTATGTGGGGAACACTGCTGTAAAAACCATCATCGCTGAATATCTCCCGTCGAGATCTTGAATATCTGATAATTCATTTGAGCAAGAGCTCTTCCTGCCTGCATGAGAAACAACACCTGATTTATGTTTCAAAATGCGCATGATGTACTGCTCCATCTGACATGGAAATGTTATGCAATTTTCCTTATTTGGTGAATGCAAGCATGATCCTATACGCTGATGCACATGCAGACTTGAACTGCCGGGATACATGAACTGCTTCAGCAAAATAAATGCTGAAGATAGTGTCAACTCCGCTGAGGATAGCCAGGTGCTACAGAATATTCCAGCAAAATAAATGCTGGAATAGTGAAGTCAACTCAACTGGGAAGTTGGGGAACTTGAACCAAGCGCCTCATTGAAGCAACACCTTGCTGGGGGGATACAACTCTACTGGGGAGTAGCGGATGTGCCTGGAGAGTGAACAGATATCACACAGTATTCTGACAAAATAAATGCCAGAACTCGCAACTAACTCTGCCGGGAGAGAGTCTTAATCTTTGAATTCCACTGGGAGGAATGAAAACACTTGCTGAGAAGAGAATTCCGCCGAGGATGGGATAATTCTCTTGTAGATAATCAACTGACTCTTCTGAGGGAGAGTACCTGACCCTGCGGGGAAATGCGAACTGGTCTATATACGGCTCACAAATATTAATCTTCTGCGGCCGAACCGCTCTGCTTGAGAATACACTGTCTGAATACAGCCTACAATTTCGGGACCGCCGACTTTGCTGAGAATAAATAACTTTGCTGGAAAGTCCTTTGGATAAAGCTACGACCACCTGGGGAATTCTATCCTTCTTCAGGAAGAACCAACATGACCGGCGTGAGGGTCGAATCTTTTATTACTGCAGTCTCTTGATCATCTTCCTCGTACGGCTACGAAACCTGCAACAGCACAAACAAGACAAGACAAGTCTATACAACCAAATCGATTCAGGTTAGTGACGTTATTTTCAGTTAATTCAAAGTTTTAGCAACTGTTGGCAAGGGCCAGTGACGTTACGCACGTGCTAGTTTCATCAAACTTAGGCGTTAATCATGCACAAAACAGTAAAGAACAGTATCAGGTACTGAATAACATGTTTTATTGATTGGGCCCCTGAATGGGCGGAGTTTTGTACATGGGGTGTAACTCCTGAAAAGAGGAAGCTACGCACAGCAAATATACAAGTATGCACAAGAAGCATAAATATATTGACAAATCAAATTTGTACACATGTCGGCAACGGGATGCGGACGAACATCACGAACTGATCCTCCTATGACTCGCCCGACTCTAATGCTTTTCTCGGTATTCCCACGTTCGAAGAGATTGCGTCTGATAATCGACCTCTCGAGTCTATTCTCCCGCACCAATGCTCAATGCAGTATCAAATTCGGACCGCAGTCATTTGCTTTTCAAATCCCTAACTTTTGCGTGAACCGCCCTTTACGGGTTTTCAATTCACCGGGATACCCTTTTTTGCCGAAGCCGCCCAGTGTAGGTTTTCAACTTCGCGGGTGTACATTTTTCCCTTTTATCCCTAACTTTTGCCCGAACCTTTCATTCTGTTTTTGGTTCGCCAGGATGCCCCATTTTTGCCTGGACTCTCTTTTTTCTGTCCAGCGGGTCAATTTTAAGCAAAGTATTTTTTGACTGCGTCCGAATTCACCGTTGATGTAAAGTCTTCACCGTCCATGGTGGACAACAACAATGCTCCTCCTGAAAAGACTTTCCTGACAACGTATGGCCCTTCATAGTTGGGGGTCCACTTGCCTCTGTGATCTGCCTGTGGCGGGAGAATCCTTTTCAGCACAAGGTCGCCCGTCTGAAAGCTCCGCGGACGTATCTTCTTATCATATGCTTTCTTCATTCGGCTCTGGTACAAACGACCGTATGCTAGAGAAGCTAGCCTCTTCTCATCCATTAAGCTCAGTTGGTTCAATCTGTTTTTCACCCATTCTGCCTCGTCTAGCTGAACATCTCGCAACACCCTCAGAGAAGGGATCTCAACTTCCAATGGTAGCACTGCTTCCATTCCGTATACTAACGAGAACGGGGTTGCCCCGGTTGATGTGCGTACCGTCGTACGATAACCGTGCAATGCAAAAGGTAGCATCTCATGCCAATCCTTATAGGTCACCACCATTTTCTGAACGATCTTCTTGATATTCTTGTTGGCCGCTTCGACAGCGCCATTCATCTTGGGTCGGTACGGGGAGGAGTTATGATGTTCGATCTTGAAATTCTGACAGAGCTCCTTCATCATTTTGTTGTTCAGGTTTGAACCATTGTCAGTGATTATTCGTTCGGGGATTCCATATCGGCAAATGATGTCTCTCTTGATGAATCTGGCCACCACCTGCTTCGTTACGTTTGCATAAGACGCTGCTTCTACCCACTTGGTGAAGTAATCGATTGCTACAAGAACGAATCGATGCCCGTTAGAAGCTGTCGGCTCGATCTTTCCAATCATATCGATTCCCCACATCGAGAATGGCCATGGTGATGACATCACATTTAGAGGACTCGGAGGCACATGGATCTTATCAGCATAGATTTGACATTTGTGGCACTTCCTTGCAAACTTGAAACAATCAGTTTCCATAGTCAGCCAAAAATAACCTGCCCGCAGCAGCTTCCTCGTCATAGCATGCCCACCAGCATGCGTACCAAATGCTCCTTCATGTATTTCCTCCATGAGTATCTTCGCCTCTTTTTCATCTACACACCGCAACAGCACCATGTCGTGGTTTCTTCTGTATAAGACGCCATCCGGATTCAAATAGAAATTACCCGCTAATCTCCTGAGAGTCTTCTGATCTTGACTGGATGCCCCGGCTGGATACTCTCTATTCTTCAGAAAATTGAGGATGTCGAAATACCATGGTTTATCGTCGGATGCTTCGTCAATAGCAAACACAAATGCCGGCCGGTCAAGTCGAGAGATGACAATGCTAGGAGCCTCGTTCCAGAAATTGATTTTGTACATGGAAGCCAAGGTGGCCAGGGCGTCAGCCATCTGATTCTCCGCTCGCGGCACATGATGCAATTCAACTTTGTCAAAGAAAGGCAGCAACCTCCTTGCATAGTTCATGTACGGTATTAAATTGGGCTGGCGTGTCTCCCATTCCCCTTTGATTTGATTTATCACCAGAGCTGAATCTCCGTATACGTCCAGATTTTTGATTCGCAAATCAATGGCTTCTTCAAGCCCCATTATACACGCTTCGTATTCGGCCTCATTATTGGTAACGACAAAAGTCAATCGGGCAGTAAACGGGATGTGTGACCCGTGTGGAGTAGTGATGATTGCCCCTATTCCGCTACCGTAAGCATTCACAGCTCCGTCAAATATCATCTTCCATTTGGAACCCAATTCCGGTCCTTCGTCTGGCAACGGCTCTTCACAATCTTTCATCTTTAGGTACATGATATCCTCGTCAGGAAAATCAAACCTCATCGATTGGTAATCATCAATAGGCTGCTCCGCCAGATACTCAGACAGCACACTCCCTTTTATAGCCTTTTGCGAGACGTATTGGATGTCATACTCAGTCAAGACCATCTGCCAACGGGCAATTCTACCTGACAACGCCTGCTTTTCAAATACATATTTGATAGGATCCATCTTCGAGATGAGCATGGTTGTATGATTCAGCATGTACTGCCTCAAACGCTTGGCGGCCCAGGCTAGCGCGCAACAAGTTTTCTCCAGCATTGAATATCGAGATTCACAATCTGTAAATTTCTTACTCAAGTAATAAATCGCATGCTCTTTTCTTCCTGTCTCGTCGTGTTGACCGAGAACACAACCCATGCTTCCCTCAAGAACCGTCAAATACATGATCAAGGGTCTCCCTGCCACTGGGGGTATCAAAATAGGAGGCTCCTGCAAATACTACTTTATTTTGTCGAACGCCTTTTGACAATTTTCGTTCCACGTTACAGCTTGATCTTTTTTCAACAGCTTGAACAACGGTTCACACGTAGCTGTTAGGTGAGATATGAACCGAGCGATGTAGTTCAATCTCCCTAAAAACCCGCGCACCTCTTTCTCTGTTTTAGGCGTCGGCATCTCTTGAATTGCTTTTATTTTAGCAGGATCAACCTCTATTCCTTTTTCGCTTACGATAAACCCCAGCAGTTTACCTGATCTCACCCCGAAGGTGCATTTGTTAGGGTTCAGTCTCAGCCTGAACTTCCTAAGCCTTTTGAATAACTTCAGCAGATTCACCAGATGCTCTTCCTCCGTCTGGGATTTAGCAATCATATCATCAACATAAACTTCGATCTCCTTATGCATCATATCATGAAAAAGAGTCGTCATTGCACGCTGATACGTTGCCCCAGCATTCTTTAATCCGAAGGGCATCACTTTATAACAAAATGTTCCCCACGGTGTTATGAAGGTAGTCTTCTCCATATCTTCTGGCGCCATTTTAATCTGATTATAGCCTGAGAAGCCATCCATGAAGGAGAATACGGCGTACTGAGCAGTATTGTCCACTAGCACATCGATATGCGGGAGTGGAAAATCGTCTTTCGGGCTCGCTTTATTTAAGTCACGGTAGTCTACACACATTCTCACTTTACCGTCTTTCTTGGGCACTGGTACAATGTTAGCGACCCATGAGGGATATTTTGTCACAGCTAGGAAGCCAGCGTCCCACTGTTTTTGAACCTCTTCTTTGATCTTCACTGCCATATCTGGTCGAGTTCTGCGAAGCTTTTGTTTGACCGGCGGGCATTCTTCTCTTAACGGCAGGCGGTGCACAACCATATCTGTATCGAGCCCTGGCATGTCTTCATACGACCAAGCGAATACATCACTATACTCTCGGAGCATTTCAACCAGTCTTCGCTTGATACCATGCTGCAGCGCGGCTCCTATACGAATATTCTTCTCAACCCCTTCCGACCCCAGGTTAATGATCTCGATGACCTCTTCGTGAGGCAGAATGACTCTTTCTTCTTGCTTCACCAACCAAGACAGTTCTTCGGGAACGTCGCTATCTTCGACAACCTCTTCTTCGGCCTGAAATATCGGGTGCTCAAAGTCGGGACGAGTCATAGGCGGTTCAAGGATGTCATCTGAAAATGTGATCCTGCAAAAGGAACGGTTACATGCTTCAAAATGCGTATAAAGCGAATAACCTCGTTGCCATTTTATTGAAAAACATAAAACAGGAAAAAACAGGGATCAAAATATTTGCACACAAAAAAAACGCCTTTTATTTAATGAGAAACATGCAATGTTCATAACAACACAGCCCTAAGCAAATCATGATGCCCCGGGCAAGACACCAGATTATTCAACAATTAGTAAAACAAAGTATTACTGCTTGAAAGTCACAGGAACAATCTCCTGAATAGACCAATTGCACAAGCCCTGTCCTGGCACGCTTGGCTGAATCCAGGTGTCCATATCGCAAGCGCTGTCTCCTTCGTCAGACTCCGAAGCAGCGTTGATGGTCTCATGGCATACCCCACTGGCGGTAATGGTTATTGGCCCTCTGAAACGAGGTGCACCTACAGCAGGTGTTGAGGACGACGGTTGATATCCTAGCCCGAATCGGTCCGTCTTCACAGGAATTTCCAGCACTCTGCCCCAGCCTTTGGTTTCACCGGTCTCCACCAAAGCTTGAGCTTCTTTGTATGACGAAACGGCTATCTCCGACACTTTGCTCGGCCCGGGACCTTTGTCCTTGATACGCAAACCTTCAAATGCCTGGCAGGGCGTTTCGTGGATCTCCCCATCGACTTCCACATATTTAAATGACGACAGATGGCTGACCAGGATGTCTTCTTCTCCGCATACGGTGACTACGCTGTCTCCGACCATATATTTCAATTTCTGATGCAGGGTAGACGTGACCGCCCCAGCCCCATGAATCCAAGGTCTTCCAAGCAAGCAGCTGTATGCAGGCTGGATGTCCATGATATAAAACTCGGTTGCAAATACCTCCGGCCCTACCTGTAAAGGCAATGTTATTGATCCGAAAACGGTTCTTCGCGTACCATCAAATGCCCTAACCACCAAGTCACTAGGCGTGCACAAGATTCCTCTAACATCCAGCTTCATCATTGCCTTCTTAGGCAGCACATTCAAAGACGATCCGGTATCGACCAGTACATGCGACATGACCGATCCTCTGCACTCGACAGACACGTGCAGCGCCATATTATGATCTCTTCCCTTAGGAGTCAAATCGAACTCTGTGAATCCCAAGCTGTGGCCTGCATTCACATGTGCCAACACTCCTTCCAACTGATTCACGGAGACGTCTTGAGGTACAAAGGAAGTATCCAGGACTTTCAGCAAGGCATTTCTGTGAGCTTCAGAACACAATAGCAATGACAATATAGATATCTTTGACGGTGTCTGCTGCAGATGCTCCACAATCTTATAATCACTTTTCCGAATCAAGCGCATGAATTCCTCTACATCCTTCGACGCTGCTTCTTTTTCACTGGCCTGCACAGGGACATTCTCAACCATCTTCCCCTTCCCTTTTGCTAGTCTTTCGGCCTCTACCTCAGGGGATATAAAGATCCTACCACTCCTGGTCATACCTCCGGAACCAACAACATTATCAACAGTCTCAGCCGGCTGCTTATTAACATCGATCTTTATTCCGTCACAATACACTTCCAACCCATATGACCATGGGACTGCTCTAGTGCTTTCATACGGGGTCGGTCCAGCCTTAGTGATGGTGATCGGCGGTCGCTGAGCCAGTGCCGTGATAGTGATTGTCTTTCGAGGAATAGTTACAGTGGCCACATCGCTCTGATTATCTGCTACTACCCCTGCAGGTTCTTCAGTCGCTGCTCGGTCAAACTGTAGTGTGCCGCTATCTATTAAAGCCTGAACACCTTTCTTTAAATCATCACACCCCCCAGCTAGGGTCCAACATTCCAAACAGTACTCGTCACAACCCGGGTAGACACCCCCCCGTAGCAATCTGCTCTTTATCTCGCTCAGCGGCGTCTTTAGATCATCGACATTCATAATCAGATTCAAACCTTCCTCTGTTAGAATGGCGTTTGCCCCATGATTCGGCATGGGCTTCTGCACTATATTCGGACCTGCCGTTCCGAAATTGATAGCCTTATTGTCCAATAGATCCTGCACAACATGATTAAAAGCATGGCAACCCTCTATATCGTGGCCCGGAGCCCCAGAGTGAAACTTGCATTGCCGGCTTGCATCGTAACCATATGGAGGAGCTCCCGTTATTGGTGCCAGAGTTCTTTTCTCTACCAAGTTCAACCCTAACAGTGTCTGCAACAAGTCAGCATATGTTGAAGGAGGCTTCTCGAATACTCTTCTTGGTTTACTGCCCTGGAATCTTCATTGGAAAGGCTGTGTCCCTTGCTGTGGCTGATGCTGCTGCTGTTGTTGTTGCGCTGGATGTTGCGCTGGCTGTTGCTGTTGGAACGGAATAGTAACATTCGCCACCTGCTGCGGCTGCTGATACTGGTTTCGGCCTCTGCCCCGGCCTCTGCCTCGGCCGCCAAACACTGCGCTCGCATCGCCCTGACGGCGCCCACCAAAAGCCTTACGGTTACTGCCAGACGCAGCTGGTTCTTCGACTTGGAACTTTCCCTGCTTAATGTTACGCTCAATCTTTTCTCCCATCAGAATTAGGTCTGAGAAGCTGGCCAAAGATGTATGAAACAACATATCATGAAACAAGCCTGTGAACGTGCCGACGAACATGTCATTCATTTCCTTGTCTTCCACAGGTGGACGGACCCTGGCAGCCATATCGCGCCATCTTTGCGCGTACTCTTTAAAGCTTTCACCCTTCTTCTGAGACAGCCCCGCCAATTGGACCCGATTGGGTGCCAAGTCGCTGTTATACTTGTAGTGAGCCACAAATGCCTCTGCTAATTGCTTCCATGTCTTGATGTTGGTCGGTTCCAATCCCATATACCACTCTAAGGACGGGCCAGACAGGCTATCTTGAAAGAAATGCATAAGCATTCTCTCATCAGTTGAATATGCAGACATTCTTCGGTAATAAGCTCGCACATGCACTTTCGGACAGGTGTCCCCTTTGTACTTATCAAACGTAGGAGCTTTGAACTTGATTGGCACCCTCAAGCCAGGTACCAAACCCATTGTTGACATATCTAATCCCACAGCACTTTGGTTCAAGACTCCCTTCATCTGTTCTTCCAGCATTCTGATCTTCTGGGAGTCATCCATCGGTCCTTCGAGACCTCCACCGGAGAAAGCGTCCTCCTGCTGATCTTCTTGCCAGTTACCGTTACCAGCTCCATACCCTCCATATCCATTATTACGGCCAGCTCTGATCTGATTCATCATCGGGCCCCGCCCTCCATTGCCGTATCCTGGAGCAATTCCAGCAGGTCCAAAAGCCATTAAGCCAGCGCCATTACTGTTTCCGAAACCTCCGTAACCCTGATTGGTCAGGCCATAACCGTCTTGCCCAAAGCCTTGAGCATTGAAACCATACTTCCCAGCATTATCGAATCCCTGATCATTGAATCCGAATCCAGCATTGCCAAAACCATTGCCTCCCATATTGTCACCCAAGTTGATATCACCAAGCCCAACGTTATGGACAGCAGCCTCGACGTTACCGTTCCCAGCAGCGGTAGCGTTGTTGACATTAGCAGCGGGTATATTGACTACAGGCGGAGCCACTGGTGTGGGAGTGCCGTCTCCATGAACTGTGTCGACTCGCACAGACTGATGATCCTCGTTTCCATGCCCAGAGTTCCTTGTCAGCAGAGGCTGAACCATAGCCTGCAAATTCTCCTGACCCTTTGCAATAGTCTCCATGGTCTGCATGAAGAGTGCCAACTTTTCACGCATATCTTGCATCTCGTTCTGCATTTGATCCATGATTCTTCGACAGTTGGTGCGAGTGGAGTATCTGTGCGGGCGCTGATCTGCAATCCTGAAAAGACCTGATAAAATGCAGGAAATAAGAGACCATCCAGTGATTACCTGTAATGCAATATGAATGTGAATGCAATGCAATGTGTCTGTGCGTTAGGGAAGTTCATTCCCCCAGTTCTAGTGTGAAGGTGTCAGTGCAGTGACAGTGCTGACAATGGGAATATCGGAACTGAATCACAGAAAGCCTCATATATTGCTGAGAAACCAATAAACCAAGAGTACAACATCACTGGGTACAACAAGAAGGCATGACCTCAACCAACAATCCTGGTGATGGTCAGCACTATGCAAATAAAGCATACAAGCGAATATATGAAATAATCAAATGCTCTCGAAAGCCCTGTACTCTTCTATCAACTTCTTGGTCTCTGGGTGACCTGGTCGGGTGAGCAGCCCTTCTACCAACTGATTCCTTCTCTTAAGAACACGACGTACGTCTCCCGCAGTTTCTTCCCATGTTGCTTCCCCGAAGCAATCTTCTAATTTTCGCTTCAGAGACACCACTTCATCTCTGCATTTGATTGCCTTGTTCAGTGCATTCTGGACACTATACCGGGTCATAACTTCTTCCTCACACTTCTTGATGCTAGACTTCAGCTTCTCTTCGAGGTCGGAGATTTGCTGTTTCAGCTTATCTTCCCTCTTCTTATTGTTGGTGAGTGTAGCATTCCAAGTCCTATTGCAAGAGGAGATTTCTCGGTGTGCCGCATCAAGCGCTTTCTTCTTGGCTTCCAGCATGTCATGGGAGCTTCTGAACTCTTGCCCCAGACGTTCGCGCTTTTTCTTCTCCTCAGTCAACTCAGCCCCTAACCTGTTTAGTAGCTCAATCTGTTGTTGGAAAGCATATACGGCCTTGTTTTTCTCACTGCGTACTTGAGCTAGCTCTTGCTCTAACCCTTCGTTGATCTTCATCAAGGCTTCTTTCTCCTTTACAACTTGCTCGTAGGCCTCCCTAGAAACAGTAGTGGGCTCTGCTACCGGAATAGGATCAAGAACTGGTGCATCTGGAAATGGCATCCTCAACTGACTAGCTCTTTCCTGAATCTAAACCCTGTATGGCGCATAAGCTTGGCAATCGTTCTTACCTAACAGTGGCTTCCCTTTGCGGTTAATACGGGTCCAGGCATGCTGCAACTTGGCTAATAACTCCCCCTTCACGTCCCCTGTGAAGTACAGAGATTCCTGTACTTCCTCATCCTGGGGTGGATTCTTCAGTGCATATCCGAATTGGCGAATGAATAGAGAAGGGTTGTAATTGATACACCCTTTTCTCCCTATCAGCGGAACATTAGGGTACCCAGAACAGCTAAAGATAAGCTCAGACCCCAGCAGGTCTCGATCAAACCACACAACTTCTTCGGAAGATAACCTCATCAGGCGCTCTGACCAGCTAGCGGTGGTTGCACTCTCTACAAAAGATCCCTTCATGGGAAGATGACTCTTGAACCACATATTCAACAAAGGAGCACAGCAGTACACAGCCTTTCCTCTTCGGTTCTCATTCTTATACTGCAATGAATGATAGAAGTCTCCGATCAAAGTTGGCACTGGGTTGCCTGCAGCAAACAGATAGAAAGCGTCCAAATCCACAAAGTTGGGCAAGTTAGGAAACAACACGATTCCATAAATGCATAGAGCCAGAATAGCATTGAAAACCACCCAACAGCCGTTCTTGGCGTACTCTTGAGCCTTGCCAACCAGAAAATCCAGAGAGAAACCTGAAACCCCAAGCCAAGAAGTCACTAACAACTCAGCAGCGTTCAGGTGCAAGGCTTTGGCTAAGTCTTCCAACTTGGGCTCAGCAGCAGAATGAATAAAGGGGACCTTGTTCTGCACGGGAAGCTCAGTAAACTCTACATACTCCTCAATGGTAGGCCCTATAATGAAGTCAGCAAACGTGAAACATCTCAATGCGGGGTCATAGAACTGCATCAAGGTGTACAAACCGTTCATCTCATCAGCTGTGGGCTTGCAGACTAATCCCAGTAATCTCCCATGACTCATTCTGAAGCTTCTCCTAACCTCTTCATCAGCAAGAGATATCAGACCAAGTAAAGAGGCAATATCAGGTGTAGGAAGCCTATACGCAACTGTTTTCCTCAATCCAGCCATAATCAATACTCAGAAGTCCGGGCACTAGAACTAGGGAAATGCAAATACACCTGCAGCACAGACACACGTTAGTGAAATGCAAATGGTAATGGATATGCAATGATGCAATGCAAGTAACATGCAACAGGGACCAAAGCTGTAGCTGAATAGCCTGAACCAACTCAAGAAAGGTCTCAGATAGACCATCCAGAAGTCCTCAAACCCTGGTCTCAGATAGACCTCATACAAAGCTCCAATATTGGCCTCTGATAGACCCCGTAATCATAACCCGAATGGTCTCTGACAGATCTCAAATCATATCTCTAACTGGTCTCTGACAGACCTCAGAACAGACCTCAGAACATATCTCCACTTGGTCTCTGACAGACCTCCGAACACATAAATACCCAGGATCTCTGATCGAGAAACAAACCGGCATCTGAAGGTCTAGTTACCTGCATAACCCTGAATCCCCTCACAGGTGGGTGGCCCTATAACTGACACAAGGTATGGCATCCTATGCGGTCGTCGGCGTCACAGACTTTCAGGGTTGATGATACGATTCCCAGAAGGAGTGGCATCATCAATCCCTGAAGAGGCCTCACTTAGCCAACTTCCAAATGATCGGTCCCCGGAGTCGACAATTCAGCTGACCAACAACCCCTTCGACCCAAAGGGTAGAAAAAGAAGCCAACCAGAAGAACCTCGTCCGAGTGTAGATTTCATGAGACACTAATGCAAGCAAAGCCGGCACGCGCCCACTACTTTCTACGCTAATTCTAAGTGCACTCAAGCCCAGGTCCGGCTTATCTCTCAATATCAGAACACCCGTCACACCCCAGATACAGCAATAATAATTGATATACAAAGCTGAAAATACAAGGTTAGAAATATACAATAACTCCATACAAAATCCTCGACGGGAAAACAAGCGCTAGGATTGACTCGCTCAAAGGGACGTTGGATCCCAAATGCATATGAACCATCGCAGTTCTTAGCAGCCAGGGGACGTTGGGTCCCCAGCAGAGTCGCCAGCTGTCACTACTGCGAAAATCGGCGCCGGCTGAACAGAAGAGTCGCCACCGCGCGTTATTTATCCCACGGGAGGGAAAGGGAACGCTCAGAGTAAACCTCGCAAAGACGGGAAAGGTATGGTCATCGCAACCAAAACCTGGATTCGGGAGTCGGTTACGCAAGGGGAAGGTATTAGCACCCCTCACGTCCGTCGTACTCGACGGGATCCACGCTTGTTTTCGGGTATGGATTGTTATTCTATCTACGCTAAAGGTCTGGGGTTAAAAGAAAAGAAAATGAAAAGAAAAAATGACTCGGCAAAGTATCGCACTTTATGCCTACGTATTCCCGCTTGGAACGAGAAATCAGAGTCAACGTAGTTCGCCTACCTACGGGAAAGGAGGGGAAGGTTGCTCGCTAGGATATCGCATCCTATGCCTACGTACTTCCACACAGCATGGAAGATCAGAGCAAACGTAGTTCGGGCCACGTACGACAAAAGTCTGTCCTTGATTGATTTTATTCCTTCTGAAAAAGGGTTTCTTGATTAGCAGTCCCGGCGGACAAAAATGACGTCTTGATGAGTTCACATTCTTTTACGGAAGAAGTGTCTTTTATTGTGTTTGAAATCTTTATATGTTTTTCTGTTTGTTTTGAGAAAGAAGAGACAGAACCCTAACCTACGGTTGCGAAGGGAATCAAACTATCCTAATGTTATCATGCATGGGTTAAGACCTAGTGTCTATCATGCTCCTCTCTTGCACAGAGAGAAACAGAGATCCTACGGGATGGGCAGAAACAGAAACAATAACAGATATAATAAAGCGGTAAAATGCATGGATGCAACAGTACAAGCGAGGCAAGGGAGTCCCACTCAACCTCGAACCTAGAAAACAATAGGCGAAAGTGAACAGAATTCACTTTCAACCCAACAGGGTAAACAACAAACAGTACAACCAGGAAATCCAAACAATACATCAGCAATGAAATACAGCAAAAATAAACAGCATCAGCAGCTCTGACTCAACATCTGGCTTTAAGTAATCTCCAATCAGCTACAGGCTTCAACAAGCATCAATCTCCATCTTCATGTCCTTCAGGAAAGGGCTTTGATCATCAGTCTTCTATAAGCAATGGCTTTTCTTCAAGTCTCAATCTTCAGGGATGAATATCAGTCAACAAGAGGAGAGGAATGTTAAACAATAAATTGCCTACCAAGGGTGGCTCATTAACTGTTAACATTATACAGACAGGTTTCTCTCAAAAGTTCTATCTTCCAAATACATTCACTGATCCTTCCAAAGGAAGGAGGTGGGTATTTGAAAGAGACTTTGAATCATAGAGAAAGGATGGATGCAGACAAGGCATTCCATGTTTGAGAAACAAGCTTTCTAATCTAGAGCTCTGCCTAGCTCCTAAACCCTGATCTCCTCAGCAGCTGCTAGCAAGAATCTCCTCTTCAACTCTGGGAGTTGATCTTCAATCTCTGGCTCTCCAATGGCTTCAACTTCACAAGTCTCCAGCTCTCCCAAGTCCCCAGACAAACCCAATACCCAAACAATCAAGCAATAATCCCCAGAGGGCAAACCACACCAGTCAATCATATATACAGTAGAATAATAGCAGTAGGGGAATCCTGACTTTTTCTAAGGGAATCTAATAACTACCCATAGCCCCTATAGTCCCATAGCTAACCTATTCAATCTCTAAACCCTAAGGGAAGTGAATTAAGTCTCCTAAGTTGTCACTTAAAACCCTAGTTTTATTCATGTTGTTCACACCTACATTAAGCACCTAAAATTAATTTCTAAAAAAGGGAACTAAATTGTTTCTACAAGTTCAATGTCTAACCTAAACAACCTAAAAAGAATGAACAAAAAAAATTGAAGCATTTGATAGAACAAAAAATAACAAAATCATGCATGAAATGAAACTATTAAAATGTCATTTATTTAGAAAATATGGGAAAAATATCAAATAAAAATAAAATGCAATTTTTATTTTTTTATAATTTTCTTGATTCTTTAAAGGAAATAATGCAAAAAGAATGAATTGAAAATAATGATTTCTCAATTTATTATGATTTTTATAAGATGCATGAAAAATATGAAGAAAATAAAAAGAAAATATAAGGAATAAATGGGAAGGGGTGTGGAAAGCAATGCGCTGCAGTTCATATTTCAGTTGGGCTGAGGAAGGTGGGGTGCGAATATCAAGTGTACCAGGCCCATATGCGTTCAGAAAACACTTGGAAAATGCCAGAAAAAATTAGTAAGGTCTCGGTGTGAATAGCATATAATTCATGTGTATTATTTGGGCTTAGCTTGGGGGAGGGTGCCATTAGTAATACTGAATCCAAGCCCAAGGCTGCTAACTTAATGAAACGCAGCGTTTCATCCTTGCTCAGCTTTTCCCTCATAAACGAAGTTTAAATCTCGTTCGTTGGATCAAAGGTCAGTCAACCGGTCAAATGGTGATCTGAGGGTGATGAGGTCGTCTTCTTCCTTGGTTCAGGGTTTGGAAGGAACTCCATGGATGAATACACCAACTGATCCATACCCTAACTCCTTCGATTCTCCATGGAATGCCAACATATAAAAACCAAATCCACCCCAAATCTTACCAGGAATCCAACCACGGTGTCAAAACTAACTGAAATCTCTTCTAACCCTAAACCCGATAGCTACCTCCAAGAAATGATCAAGAACTGATTCTCACGATCTTCAAAATTGATGGCACAAACATGTTCCTCTCTTCACCTAGATCATTTCCCCCTAAAGAACCAAGCCTAACACTCCTAATTCGAAGAGTTCTTGCTCCTAACAGAAATTATGCCAACCTAAAAAACATCACCAAATCGATCCATACTTTCCAGAAATGATCTACTACTTATTCCCTATCATTCTAACCTATTAACCTTGATGAACTATGCATAAATTAGAGTGTAGAGATCAAAATGCAAACCTGATAAAATGTGTGAACCAGATAGGGGAAACCTTCAAATCACTGCTTGTACTCGTGCAGAAACACTCAGTGACACAAGAGCTAGCTTCTGTTTGCACTAGTTAGGGTTGATTATGCTTGAATCTTGGAAATGGATCTGAAGTTGCAAGCTGCCAAACTCAATGTCCAGAACACGATTTGGACCTGAATTCCCTCTGATTTTGATTGTTACACCCTCAATGATGATGATAGAGTTGAATCAGATCAAGAAATTGAACAGAATGTGGAAGAAATGAAGAATTGGAAAATGACTTGCTATGGAAGAAATTTGATCTCAATCTCTCTTTCTGCAGCAATTCTCTCTAACCTCTGCATCTGAGCACATCCCAAATTACTTATAGATGGTGTAAGAATGATCTAGAAGGGACTGGAACAATCCAATGAGAAATTGGATATCTCACTTCATGAGATTTTTGATTCCATGCTAAGCATAGGCCATTCTTTGTTCAAGCTTGCACACTCCTCACTTCTCTTTTGAAATTCCCCTTAGATGATATTTTGATTGAACTGAAAAACCTTGCAAGCTTGCCCATTGACTCTTTGCTTATGTGGGGTTTTGCCATGTGACCTTATGAGGCAAGAAGCAAATTTACAAAGGAAGTCCCATTTTTAAGCCTAAACTTAAAAATGTGGATGAACCAATGTCTTTAAAATGAGGTTTCCAATCAAAATGATATATTGGATGGCCTATTTTGGATTTCTAGATCCTCCAAACCAATTTCCAACTTCAACTTTTTCAACTTATAATCCCTTTTTAGTTCATTTATTTGACCAATCATGCAAATCCATGCTATGAGCTTTTCCAATCATTCATGACCTCCCTTCTTGACTTAAAATGGCATTTTGAGCAACTTTCATGTTTTGAGTTTTTCCATTTGAGGCTTGGAAATAGGAGATATGGCCTTTGCTTAAAAATGACCTATAACTGACAAATGACCAAAATACCCTTTTCTTGCCAAGACCATAAGTAGAGTTCCACAAATCAGATGAAGGCATACCATATCTCTTTAGAAAGCTAAGACAATAAGGAACAACTCTTATGTTTACCAGAAATCCATTTGAAATCTCCTTGAGGGGTAAAAATTGCTTGGAAGTCAAGTCACTTTCACAGACAAAGTTTCAGATACCTCAGATGACCTGTAACTTGCAAGGACCATAACTTGAGTTCTATAAATCTCCTTGATGTCTTCCACCACTCAAATTAAAGGTCTTGAGATCCTCTACAAGTTTCATGTTGGCCAAGGATCCATTTGAAGCTTGCATTTGGACTTATCTTGCTTGGGAATTTGACCTAAACTAGGGGATTTTACACAGAAACCCTAATTTAGAAACTCCTCTTCTCCTTGATTTCTTTTGATTTATTCTTAGCATATCACCATATCCTTATTTATATGTCAAATGATGAACCCCACATCTCTCCAATAGACCTGAATGCCCTTTAAATCAGTCAATTGACCTAGGGTTGACCTAGGGTTGACCCAGATGAAACCCTAGTTGATTGTCTTCAACTGTGGCTCTTGTGCTCACCTCAATGACTTGGCTCCTTCTCCAAATGACTTTCTAAGTCTCTCATGATGTCTAGACACTCTCCATGCCTCCAATTCACAACTCACAACCCCCTTGTTGATCCTCAGATCCCCTCAGATAGGAGGTAGACTCAAAGTTTGATCTGCTGAACTCTCTGCTTTCAAATTCTTTTCTGATGACTTGAATGAGATTGAATTAGGATAATAGCCTCTGGATAGGCTCCTGGAGATGAAAAATGATGCTTGATCCCCTGTTGGATGGCTTGCCATGCTATGCTATGCAGATGAGTAACATATGTACATGACTCTATATGCAAATGCTAATGATATTGAAACATAAACCAAGTGAATAAGGTTGAGCAAATTTTAGGGTGCAACAGACTCATGAGGGAAATTCTCAAGTGAAGGAGACCAAGGCTCTGGCGCTTATACAGAAGTATGAAGCGTTCAAAATGGAAGAATCTGAAAATATAGAAACTATGTTTTCTAGATTTCAGATCCTCACAGCTGGTCTAAAAGTTCTGGACAAGGGATACTCCACATCAGATCATGTAAAGAAAATTATCAAAAGTCTACCTACCAGATGGAGACCAATGGTGACTGCCTTGAAGATGGCTAAAGATCTGAACAAGATCTCTTTAGAAGAACTCATCAGCTCACTGAGGAGCCATGAAATTGAGCTTAAGGAAGATGAACCTCAAAAGAAAGAGAAAGGTAAATTTATTGCTTTAAAATCTAATAAATCTGCTAAAGCTTTGCAGGTTATTGAAGAAAGCTCTGAAGGATCTTCTTCTGAAGAAGAAAATGAATTATCCATGCTGTCCAGAAGGATCAACAAACTCTGGAAGCACAAGGGAAAGAAGTTCAACAACTTCAGAAAATCTGATCATAGAAAGGAATCTTCTGGGCACAGAAGATTTGGCAAGAAAGAAGTTGTATGCTATGAGTGCAAAGAACCTGGGCATTACAAGAATGATTGCCCCAAACTTCAAAGAGAAAAACCCAAGAAGAAGTTTGACAAAAAGAAGAAGGTTTTGATGGCAACATGGGATGACTCAGATGAATCTGAATCATCTTCTGAATCAGAAGAAGAATGTGCTAATGTTGCACTAATGGTCAGCGCAGATGATCAGGAAGAGGGAACATCAGGATCTGAAGCTGAATCAGACTCTGACTCTGAAGAGGTATTTTCTGAACTCTCCAGAGCTGAACTTGTTGAGAGTTTGTCTGAAATGTTGGAAAGCTACAGCAAGATCAAACTCAAATACAAGAATCTGAAAAGCAGTCTTGAATCTGAAATTGATCTTCTGAAGACAGAACTTGTTGAGCAAAAAGAAATTAACCTGAAAATCAAAAATGACTTTGAAATAGCTCAACAAGAATCTGAATCTGAGACTAAGTCATGTGAAAACATTTTAGAAAAATATGACTCTAGCTTTCAGAGATTCCTTACTAAGAGCATAGACAGAAGCAAGATGGCTTCTATGATCTATGGTGTTAGTGGGTACAACAGAAGAGGTATTGGATATGAATCTTCCTCTGGAAGTAATCCAAAATCTGTTGACAAACTCTTCATCAAGAAGACACCTCTGTACTCTCAATTTAAGTTTGGTCACTTAAATGACATTAAACACACAAGCTCTGAGAAGAATACTTATGTGTTTAAACCCAAGGCAAGTCAGAATAAACATTATGTTGAAAAACAGAAGTTTAGACAAACCTACAAACCAAGTAACCCTAAAGGACCCAAGAAGATCTGGGTACCTAAGAGCAAAATAATCCCTGTTGCAGATGTTCTTAGAAGCAAGGTCAGGACGCCAGTCATGGTACCTGGACTCTGGATGCTCACGACACATGACAGGAGAAAGGTCTATGTTCCAAAGTCTGGAACTTAGATCTGGAGGTGACGTGAAGTTTGGAGGGAACCAGAAAGGCAAGATCATTGGATCTGGAACTATTGGAAATGGTAAACTTCCCTCTATTACTAATGTTTTACTTTTTGAAGGGTTAAAACATAACTTATTGTCCATAAGTCAATTAAGTGACAATGGTTATGATATTACCTTTAATAAAAAATGTTGTAAAGCTATTAGTCAAAAGGATGGCTCTATCCTATTTAGTGGTAAGAGGAAAAACAACATTTATAAAATAAATCTTTCAGAACTTAAAGTTCAGAATGTTAAATGCCTCTTGTCTGTTAATGAAGAGCAATGGGTCTGGCACAGAAGATTGGGGCATATTAATATGAGACGTATATCTCAGATTAATAAACTTAATCTTGTCAGAGGACTTCCTAATCTGAAGTTCACCTCAGATGCTCTTTGCGAAGCATGCCAAAAAGGAAAGTTTTCAAAATCATCTTTTAAATCAAAAAATGTTGTTTCTACCTTCAAGCCATTAGAACTACTTCATATTGATCTGTTTGGACCAGTGAAAATTTCATCCATCAGAGGCAAGAAGTATGGATTAGTCATTGTTGATGACTATAGCAGATGGACATGGGTAAAGTTCTTAAAAAACAAGGATGAGTCACACTCTGTGTTCTTTGACTTCTGCAAACAAGTCCAGAATAAGAAAGATCTTAAAATTATTAAAGTCGGAAGTGATCATGGTGGCGAATTTGAAAATAAACATTTTGAAAAATATTTTTCTGAAAATGGCATTGCTCATGATTTCTCCTATCCTAGAACTCCACAACAAAATGGAGTTGTAGAAAGGAAAAATAGAACTTTGCAAGAAATGGCCAGAACCATGATCAATGAGACAAATCTGGCAAAACACTTTTGGGCAGAAGCAATTAACACAACTTGTTACATTCAGAACAGAGTGTCTGTAAGACCTCTTCTGAAAAAGACTCCCTATGAATTGTGGAGGAACAGAAAGCCCAACATTGCTTATTTTCATCCTTTTGGATGTACTTGTTATATGCTTAACACTAAAGAGAATCTTAACAAGTTTGATTCCAAAGCACAGAAGTGTTTCATGCTTGGTTATTCTGAACGCTCTAAAGGCTACAGAGTATTCAATACTGAAACACAGATTGTGGAAGAATCTATTCATGTAAGATTTGATGATAAGCTTGGCTCTGAAAAGCCAAAGCAGTTTGAAAGTTCTGCAGATAGAGAAGTGATTCTCATAGACTCTGAAGGCTCAGAGGCAGAAAAGACTAAAGAGAAGGAATCTGAAGCAACTCCAGATGATATTCCCTTATCTTCTCAATTGGACAACTTACACATTTCTAAAAGATCAAATGTCAGAGGATCTTCTTCCAGAATCAAGGCATCTCACCCAGAAGATGTGATTATTGGAAAGAAAGATGATCCAATCAGGACAAGATCCTATCTCAGAACATCTGAATCTTCATTGTTTGGCTTAGTGTCAATAATTGAACCAACATCTATGGATGAGGCTCTGAAAGATAATGAATGGATTATTGTCATGCAAGAAGAGCTAAATCAATTCACCATAAATGAAGTTTGGGATCTGGTTCCTAGATCTAAAGGATTCAATATTATTGGAACAAAATGGGTCTTCAGGAATAAGTTGAATGAAAAGGGAGAAGTTGAAAGGAATAAGGCAAGGTTGGTTGCTCAAGGTTATAGTCAGCAAGAAGGAATTGACTATACAGAGACTTATGCTCCTGTTGCCAGGTTAGAGTCTATACATTTACTCATTTCTTTTGCTGCACATAATAACATTACTCTATATCAGATGGATGTTAAAAGTGCCTTTCTTAATGGTATTATAGAAGAGGAAGTATATGTCCACCAACCTCCTGGTTTTGAAAGTGAAAAATTTCCAGATCATGTTTTTAAACTAAAGAAATCTCTTTATGGTTTAAAACAAGCTCCCAGAGCTTGGTATGAGAGGTTGAGCAATTTCCTTCTGGAGAAAATTTTTATCAGAGGTAAAGTGGATACAACTTTATTCTGTAAAACTCTTAAGAAAGATCTGTTGATTTGTCAAATATATGTAGATGATATTATTTTTGGATCAACAAATATTATGCTTGGAAAGGAGTTTGCTAAATGTATGCAAGCAGAGTTTGAGATGAGCATGATGGGAAAATTGAGATTCTTTTTGGGAATCTAAGTCAACCAGACTCCAGAGTGCACCTACATACATCAGACCAAATATGTTAAAGAGTTTCTAAAGAAGTTCAACATGGTTGATAGTAAGATGGCAAAGACTCTAATGCATCCTACAAGCACTCTTGGTAAGGAAGAGGTAAGTAAGAAGGTAGATCAGAAACTCTACAGAGAAGATCTGATGAATCTTCATTAGTTGAATTCTGTGATGCTGATTATGCTGGAGACAGAGTTGAACGTAAAAGCACTTCTGGAAGCTGTCAGTTTCTTGGAAGTCATCTGATCTCATGGTACAACAAGAAGCAACCCACTATTGCACTATCAACTACAGAGGCAGAATACATTGCTACTGCTGGATGTTGTACGCAGATGCTCTGGATGAAGAGTCAGCTAGAAGATTATCAGATCTATGAAAGTAATCTTTCTATCTTCTGTGATAATACTTCTGCTATATGTTTGTCAAAAAATCCAATCTTACACTCTAAGGCTAAACATATAGAAATTAAACATCACTTCATCAGAGACTATGTTCAGAAGGGTGTAATAAATCTAGCTTTTGTTGATACAGATCATCAATGGGATGATATTTTCACAAAACCCCTTGCTGAAGATAGGTTTAAGTTCATTCTGAAAAATATTTGTATGGATTTTTGTCTAGAGTAATATTTATCAGAGGCAACTTATCAGATGCAAAATGTTTAAAGATCTGAAGTATTTCATCTGATTATTTGTTCATTTATCTTTAATTGATTTATTTATGTGAAACTCTGAACTAACAAACTCAGAAGATCTGAACGTTGGAAACGTTTCATTTCTTGAGAGACATCAGATACACATGCAAGCAAACACGTGTCACTCATAATCTGAAAAGATGGAGTGCTCTACTGAATTGACGTTTGAGGTACTGCTTTGAAAATCTCATTTTTCTTGGATTTCCCCCCATTTGTCATATCTTTAAATTGAAATGATTATTTTCATTAAATGCAATGTGTAAACGTGCGTATGTGTCTATTGATGTGCCCAATGTTTGATTGTTTGGTTTTCTATAAATACCACCTATCACACCATTTTCACACTTTTCACACTCACTACACTTATGCGTTTTTGCTTACTCTTCACCCTCTACCAAAACCCTAAACCCAAATCTTCATCTTCATCAATGGTTTCTTCATCAAATGCTGTTGAAATCTCCAACAACAACATAATGTACAAGGAACCAGTACGCACTCTATTTACTCCAGTGGTGGATCTTGAGGTTCTGTGTGAGATTTTCATTGATCTTGAATCAATAAGAGAAAATGGGTTTGACCTAACAACTGCCATTAAAGCTCAAGGCTGGGAGAAATATTTTGATAGATTGATGGGTCCTGTGTACCCAACTCTTGTGAAGGAGTTCTAGATTCACGCTAATACTGGTCCTAAGTTCATTCACTCATCTGTCCTTGGGAAGGAGATAGTGATCACTGAAAAACTAATCAGGCAACTGTTTAGTTACAAAGGATCTGATGGTGTTACAAACCTAGCCTCTGCACGTATTGATATGGCTAAGGTGTATGAAGAGACTACTGTATCTGGAACACAAACAAGTAAGGTTAAAGATCTGAAACCTATCTATAGGATCTGGGCGAAGATATTTATGAGTACAATCTTTCACAGAAAGTCATCCAACTCACCAGACTATGTGAGTTCAGAGCATTTGTACTTCATGTACTGCATCGGCAAGAATATTAAGGTGGATCTGCCCTATCTGATTTTCAGTCATCTTTTGACTCATGTCAAAGAGACTAGAGAAGAGGTCAGAGCTAAAGCTGGGAAAGTTAGAACTTGGATACCTCTGGGAAGACTTATTTCAGACATCCTTACAGAGAATCAGTTAGTGAAGCATCTGACAGATGCAAACACGACAGAGGATCTGTCCTACATCATTGGATCTGAGATAAACGGACTTACTCTAAAAAGAATGAGGATCATTTCAGACTTGAATGGTAAACTCAGGAAGATAAACTCTGAGGAGGTCAATGGCAGAAGGATACCAGTAGAAGATTTTCCAATGTTCAGCGCAGATGAACCAAAAAGTATTGTCTATGCTTACATTGCAGATTGTCTGAAGAATGAAATTCCTCTACCTGCTAACCTTGTTCAGAAACAAGGAGAAGAATTTCCCAATCAGATGAAGGAAAGGCGTAGTAAGAGAAAAGCTGAAGAAAGCTCTGTTCAGAAGAAAAGGAAAGAATCTGATGTTCCAAGGAAGAAGAAGAAAGGAGTAAAGAAAGTCAGAATCAATTCTAGAGATGCAACTCTGGAAGAGATAAGAGACACTATTCATCAGGTATTAACATCTGATCCTACACCAGCTATTCATTCACCCCTTCCATCACCTCAACTTAGACATAGAACTTCTAACCCCAGACCATCTACAAACCTTTCATCTGAACCACCTTCATCTCCCCCAGTACATTCACAACCATCTTCTGTACCAACAACCTCTGAACCCTAACCTCATACTACATCTGAACCCCCTCACCAGTAACTCCACAACAAAATATTCCACAACCAAACCAACCAGAGACTATTCAATCTGAACACTCTGCACAACCAGATCTACCAGAAGATTCAAATCTTTCTGAAGATATTCTGGATATCCAACCCCTGAATCAATCCATTAACATTTCTTCAACATCTGTTCACTCAGAAGAATCTTCTGATTGTGAATCATCTGACTCATCTGATTTTGAACCAGAGTCTCTCAAACAACCTCATTCTGACATTGCTATGAAGGAACATGTTAAAGTTTCTATGTTTCTACCCAACTCCCCACCTCAGATAACCATCTCTCAACCATATGAAACCCATCTATCTGAAACCCAAACCATTCCTCAACCAACTGAACTTCCTCAGTCTGACACCCAAACATCTCAACCAACACCACCTCAACCACAACCATCTGAACCTACACCATCTGAACCTACTCCTGTTAACACTCCTAATCCTAACCCCTCTGAACAGTCAGATCTAGGATCATGTGTTAATGCTATGTTTGAAATATTCAAGAAGGAGATAGATTCTGAGTATGCTCGTGTTAAGGAAGTATGCTTGTCAAGTTTGGATCCGGCTGTTTCAAATGCTTCTTGGAAACGTTTCATCTGGATGTTCAACAAAGCTGCTTTAAAAGTTAGAGCTAAGTGTTCTAAGCTTGCAAAGACTCAGTTTGCAGAGTTAATCAAGATAACTTTGATGAATATTCCTCCTCCTCCTCCTGTGTTGCTTCTGGAAGCTGCTCCTCCAGAGGCTCCTGCATCTGAAGTGGTTGAACAAGCTTCTGAAGAGAACCAGTCTGATAAGAACACTGCTGCTACTGCATCTGCTTCTTCTTCATCTGTGGTCACAGAGCTTGTGAATGATGTCAAGGAAATTAAAGATTGGATGGTAAAGCAAGAGAAGACAACTGATGAAATCAAGACCTGGATGTCTAAGCAAGAAGAGTCAACTGCCAAAATGACAGAGCTTCTGACCCTTATTGCCTCACGCCAGACTTAGTTTTAATTGATGTTTTTGCACATGTTATTGCTTCTGTTGTTTTCTTATTGTGTTATGCTTTTTGGCATCTATCTGTTCTTTTGTGACTCTGTTTGATTATGCACTCTGATCTGATTAAATGAAAGTTGATGTTTTTGCTTCTATATGTTTTTTTCTTCTGTATCTTTATGTCTTTAAAAATCTTTTTGATTATGACAAAAAGGGGGAGAAAAAGAGAATATGATTGTTCAACCTATAAGCAATTACTAAAACTGAAATTCAGATATTTTATTAACTTACTTTGAATTTAAGTCTTTCAGATTACATTAATATATCTGACATAATTCATTGAAGTTACCCTGAGACTTTTCCAACCAGAACCTGATCTTCAAAGCAAATCTGAGTACTCAATCAACTCTGATATCTTACTCTGATACCTTTACTCTGAAAGATAATTCAAACAAGATGTTAACCAGGCGCTCTGACTGAAGGAAGTCATAATTATCTGGCATCAAGATTTGATTCTGAAAGTCAAACCTGTTGCATCAGGCTCTGAATCTGAAATATACTCAATCAAAAAGGGAAGTGTTTTCTTCTATTAGAGTATTCATTTCAGGGGGAGATTGTTAATCTCAGGTGGAGTTATAATTCATACTTTTTATTGAACAAAATTTCTCATGTTTTGTCATCATAAAAAAGGGGGAGATTGTAAGAACACAGATTGTTTCTTCAGTAATATCTCTATGTTTTGATGATAACACTTATGAATTTTGTATTCAAGAATTATATACTCTAAATTTGTTCTAGACTGTTTGCTACAGGTACTAAAGAAAATATTCTTAAAGAGCAAATTTGGATCTGAACAATGATATTATGAAAGGCTTCAAAGGTTCAAGAGCATCTTAAAGGAAGATCTGAACGCTGCCTCCAGAAGAATCTGAGTGATGTCTACTGAAGATTCTGAAGCAGAAGCCTCTAAAAAATAGAAGACTCTGAGAGTTCAGAAGCTTAGTCATCAGAAGACTCTGAAGATACTGCGCTGCATAGTATTGAGAATCTGATATAGAAGACTCTGCTCTGACAAAACTACACGCTCAAGCACACAAGCTGCATATACTCTGATTCAGCATAAATCTGAAGAACATCCTAAAACTCTGAAGATCCAGAAGATCTCTACTCTGGAGATTCTGAAGATCCAGACTCTGATGTTGATAGCTGAACTTACTTAGTGAAGAAGATTTGAATATGTCCGTTGGCATATCTCAACAGATCTTTCCTCTTTTATGCTAGACACAAGAACACAGACAAAAAGGTTTTATCTGTGCATTCCATTCTAAGGAAAGTTTCTGCAACGTGAAGACAAAAGGCACCAGGCTTTTTCAGCACAGTCTCTAACGTTGAGAAGACTTCATGGATCTAAGTGCCTATATAAATAAGTCCACTTCATCTTCTTCAAGATATGAGCAACTAGCAAAAATCACTTATCAAAGAAAATCTCTCAAAAGCTCTTATATTCTATTTGCTGTAACATTGTTCTTAAACTTAAGAGAAATATCACAGTTGTGATAATAGCTTGTTAGAAGCATTCTTACTCTTGTAATAGTTTTACATTGATTGTAAAAGGTTTCCTTAAGAGGATCCAGTTGGGATCAGTAGCTCTTGAGAAGACTAAGAACAGTTGTTCTTAGGTGTTACTATTGTAATCTGTTTGATTAAATAGTGGATTAAGTCCTTGACTGAGAAAGGCAAATCACTCTTGTGAGGGTGGACTGGAGTAGTTGAGTTCAACGAACCAGGATAAAAATAACTGTGTTTGAATCTTTGATTATTTGTCATACTTATTCAACCCCTCCCCCCCTTCTAAGTATTTTCTCACCTTCAAACAATTCATTATGTTATTTATCTTTCTGCATTTAATATTCTACTCAATTTAAATGGTTAGATAAATTATTCTGTCAGTCTGCAGATGTTACAACATATGTCATGACACTGTTATTTCTTAAAATATATCAAAATGCTCGTGTTCTGTCCTTGTTTTGTTTTAAGCAGAGATCAATGTCTCCACATATGTCTAGGACATTTGAAATCTGCATACCAGAATTTCAGTTATCATCAGACCTTCCTAGATCAGTTGTTACGTCCTTCTTTTAACCTTTGGTTGTTACCAATTTCCCCTGCAGTCTAGTTGTTACTAGCTCCTTTTTGTTTTTGCTTGTCTGGTCGTCTCCAGATTCCCCTATGAAGTCTAGTTGTAACTAGCAATTTCTAGCAGAGAATCCAATTATCGTTGATGTTTTGTCTGGTAGTTACCAGTATCACCTTATGAGGTTAGTTCGTGGCATGTCAGCACTTGCATAGTTTTGTCTTCCTTATCATACCATTGCATCTAAGGGACAAAATTTTTGGTGTGCTATATTTAAATACCTTTCACCATGATTCTATGGAGATTTTTATCTCTCATGCCATCTGGTGAAGATATATAAATAGGGACAACTGTCATACCCCAAAATTTTACCCCTAGATTCCATTATCATTCTAGGAGCATCAAGCATTGTTTCCTAACCCTAACCTTGTTTCAAGTTTGTTGTTAAATTCATCTGAATTAGGGTTTTGCACCTGCGGAATCAAGAGGATTATTGCTTGATCATTCAATGTTTTGGATTGATCATCATCAAATAATTGTTCCCTTACATTCAAGAAGCTTATATTTAACAAGAATCAAGTGTTAATTGATCTCATTGCAAGTCAATTCAAGTTGAATTTCATCTGGCCCCAAATTAGGGTTTTCATCAGGAAAAGTCCAATGTGCTTTTAAATTTTGATTGAAGCATGATGCTAAGCCTTGGGACATGATTTAATATGTCCATACACATCCTTGAATCCTACTCATGATGTTTGAGGAGTCTCAAGATGCAATTTCATTGAATATCACACAGTTGAATTCATCTGACAAAGTCAACTATTTGACTTTTAGGGTTTTTGGTTCAAATTGGAGCATCCAAGCCAAACATCATAAATATATGTTCAATCCATAAGTTTGATCATGAAGAAATCAAGATTTGAGAGGTTTCTTGCAAAAGAAGAAAACTTGGATTTTTTCTAAGTTTGGAAAAACCCTAGTTTTGGTGCCAACTTTGAAAGGCCATAACTTCCAATCCACACATCCATTTTATGAGTTCCAAAGATCAATGTGTAGATCTCCTCATATACTACAAACATTTCCTAGTGAGCTATGAGCAAAATATGCTTAGATTTTGAGTTATGAAGCTTCAAAATTTGGGAGAATTTCAAAAACACAGAATTTTTCAAGACAGCTTTGTCACTCCAATTTTTAGTTAACTTCAAGGTCAATTTTCACCAAGATCCCTTGAGATTCAAGGAATTATCAAAACATGAAAGTTGTAGAGAATGTCTAGGGCTTTCCAAAAAGTACACGAACTCCTTCATAGAATTTGTGAGCTAGGAGTTTCGAAGAGAAGAAGTTGGGGTCCAAAGCTTGATTTCTAGGTCATTTTCATGCCAAGAACCACTTGCAAGATCAAGCAAATCTGCAAGATCCTTTGAGTGGCAACCTTGAAACTTGCATATCTACTTAAGATCAGAAGTTTGAGTCACTTTTGAAGTCATTACACAAAGGATTAAGCCATGACTCAAGTTTCATACCATTTATGGAAGTTTTGGCATAAAGGTGTGACTTCCATTTGCATAAAGCATGACCTTTCCACAAAATCAGTTTCTTGAGCCACCAAATTATCCTCTTTGCACTCAATCCATTTCAAAGTCAGAAAAGAATCTCAATTATCCAAACCTCGAGTTGGAATTCAACCAAACTTTGAAAACTACCAATTTTAACAAGTTGCAAATCTTACCTCCAACCTTGCCCTATAAATAGAGGTTCACTTGAGGCAGAAAGGGTGGGACAAGAAAAAGAGAAGAAACACACCTCAAAACCCTCCCATATCAGAATTGGTCTTCAAGTCACCACTTGAAACCAAGAACCTTCATCTTGCAAAAACCCATCTAAAACCCTTTACAATCACAAAACGTCTAATACAACCATTCACACAAACCACATAACCCCTCATAAGGGTGTTCATACCATCACATTGATCCAAAACCTCAGAAATCAAAAAGCCAATCCCCAATCCAAAAATTGTTGACTTTCTGCATTTTCCAAGCCAAGTCCTCATTCTGACCATTTCCAAACCTTCAAACACCTTCTATAAATCATCCCTAAGTTGTTCCAAACGTGACTTCCCAACAGTAACTTCATTTACTCGAGGCATCCTAACAGCTTTCTAAAGGTTTATTGGAAGTGTCTAAAGCATTACTTGGAATCTGTAGCAACTATCTTGAAATTTGACTTTGAGCTTCAAGAGGTAAGTTTGCTATAAATTGGTACTTTGCATACCATGATTTCCTTTGATGTTTCTTAAGTATAAACATGTTACATATACCTTATGTGTTATGTTGAAACTTTATTTGCATGCTAGTATTGATTGAATAAGGTTGTGGCATTGAAATTGCAAGGTTGTAACCTTTTTAATCCTACTATTGGATTTTGAATTAGAATAATTGTTTGACAAAACTAATGGCACCATTGAATTCCTTGAGAAATTCTGAGTAATTTTGATCTCTGGATCATCCAATTTCATGGAGAATTGAGAAAGTTATGGTTTGTTTTGCAAACCTGAAATTCTGACTTTGATGACTAGCCATGGCGCATATTGTTAGGCCTCAGGTCACGTTTTTCCTTATTAATTAATTGATGGGGGTGATAGAATGGATGTATCACCACCCCAGAGGTTTACCATGCGGTTTCTTGTACCCTTTGCCTTGCCAGACCTGGGTTCGATCCAGCGGATCAACCCTTTTGTTCTTTTTTTAGGATTTATTTGATGTTTAACATATATTGTGTTTTTTCCCACTTAATTCACAAAGAGCGCATTGGCTGGTTGGTAATGTTTTGACCTGTAACCCTAGGTGCGTGGGTTCAAACCCCATGGGATGCATTTCTTTACTTTTTTATCACTCATTTTCATGTTTTCTTCACAATTTGATTTAATCATATTTGATTTTTATCATTTTGATCCCAATCTTTTTGCTAAATGTTCATGAAAATGCCTATTTTTCATTTGCATCAAGAAATTTCCAATAAATAATTATTTTCCTTGCATTTGTGTGAGACTTCTCTTGATTGATTCTCTTGATTCTCCTTGCACATCTTGTTTGTATGAACCCACACCTTGTTTATATGAACCTCACTTGATGTATGAATTTGCCCACTCTTGATGCTACATGATGGTTGTTATATTTTCCAAGTTCATTTTCACATGTGAATCTATGCTTGAATAATTAGTTGTTACGTTGCCCTTGACATATGATTCTTTTCTATGATCAAATGATTTGAATGTGCACATGCCTTTCATGTCTTGCCTTGAATGTTTTCATACACTTTTTGTTCTATTTTGAAACATGTTCAAGTATACATGATTTCCCTTTGAAATGTTTCTCATTATTTACCAATCCATGATTGAATCTCTTTTGCATGTCTGGTTGTTACCTACTTGTCTAACATGATTCACCATAAATCACATGATTATTTACACACATGTTCAAGTTATTTAGGTTGTTACTTATCCTTGATGTGTATCCATGATAAGTAAATTTTTGACTTATACATGTTCCATGCTTGAAGATTGTTATGATTTATGCATGTTGTTTTTGACCTTTGTTATAAGTAATGTTTTGACTTATACATGTTTTGACTTATACATGTTCCATGCTTGAATATTGTTATGATTTATGCATGTTGATCTTTGAACTTATCCATGATAAGTAATGTTTTGATGCTTGAATATTATTATGATTTATGCATGTTGATCTTTGAACCTTATCCATGATAAGTAATATTTTGACTTATACATGTTCCATGCTTGAATATTGTTATGATTTATGCATGTTGATCTTTGAACCTTATCTATGATAAGTTATGTTTTGACTTATACATGTTCCATGCTTAAATATTGTTATGATTTATGCATGTTGATTTTGATCTTTGTTATAAGTAATGATTTGACTTATACATGATTCCTTACTTGTATCCATGCTTGAATATTGTTATAATTTGCATGTTGATCTTGGAACTTTGGCATTGTATGTAATGTTTTGACTTATGCTTGATTCACTTATTCTTATGATGTTTGGTCTTATAAGAACCTTATCAGCATCCCCTTATAGGTGTTGTTACATCTATGTTTATCTTTGGTTCTAACCATTTGGTTTGATTATTCTATGGATATACTTGGTTGTAACCTTGTTGTTATCTTTTCTTGATGTTGTTACATGCTTGCATTTATCTTTCTTGGTTGTTGCCATGTTATTACATCTTCATCATGTTTGAATGAATGTATGTGTGCTTTTTTACTCTTTCCCCAAGTGATGTAGCTTGTTAGCTCTCATCCTAAAGGTTTGCCCCATGTCCCTAATTCCAAAGGAAAGTCTCTCTATTGACTCAATGTCATAGATAGCTCATTGTCTTTTATTCTCCCTTTGACCTTGTTAGAATCATTAGGACATTTAGAGAACCTTACTCTTTTGACTTTGTTAAGTTAAGATGTTTAGCGCACCTTGTTAGGAGACCTGCAACTTAGAGCTTAGGCCTAGAGTTTGTTAACTCTTTGTGTGTACCATTATTATGGGTACACACCTCCCCCTTTTGGATTTTTTTAAAGTCAATCCCCAGCTAGGACTTTCAACGTAGACTTAGAGAGTTTGTTAACTCTATATAAGTATCATTGTTATGGATGCTTATTTCCATTGTGCCTTGACCATAGTCAAGTGTTCTTTCTCCCTAGTAAGAAGAACTATGGTTGCTCTTATATCATCCTTGTTAGGATACATAGGCACGAGACGCGACGTCTTGGTGAACATGATTAGTGTACAAACCCATAGGTCTTTACCTTAACATACAACCATTAGTAAACAGACATTAACACAAACAAAACTACCAAATAAGAGGCTCTTGTAGAGTACTACAGATACTTAGGGTGCTAATACCTTCCCTTAGTATAAACAACCCCCGAACCCCCCGATCTATTAGCTTCATTATAGCATAGAACACTTAGGGTTTTCTTCGATCTTTACCCTTTCCTTTGGATAAATCAAAGCTCGGTGGTGAATATTTCAAGATTTGCGATTCAAGTTAATTAATAGCTTGATATCTGATTCTCACTGCAACATATATATATATATATATATATATATATATATATATATATATATATATATATATATATATATATATATATATATATATATATATATATATATATATATATATATAGAGAGAGAGAGAGAGAGAGAGAGAGAGAGGGAGAGAGAGAGAAGGATTTGTTTAGGCATTTCCCCAATCGGCCTCACTATGGATACGTCTTTCCTCAATTTGAATTCAATTTTAGATAGTTGCAATATAACCTTACTTTGCAAAAATAATGTATATATAAGATATGAAAAAATATAACCCCACAAACCTTATGGTTTGTTGTTGATTCTACCACCTTTGAAACCCTTGATCGAAGATTGATCAAGTAACCAACAATGCTACTACAATCAACCGGTTCTTGTTACTAGCTTGCAAGACCTCCTCATCTTCAAGTTTTTCGCTCGGTCAAATTAATTCGTTGCATACACTTGTTGAACTCAAGATTTACGAACACGATCCACCGTTTCACGCTAATTCCTTGCGAGGTAATCCCCTACCAAGTGCCAAGGCCTCTTCACTCAATAGAATTTGTGTATGCATGATCTTGTCCAAAACCTTCAAATCCCAATAATCTTGAAGGAAAACCCTAACTAGGTTTTCTTATTTGAAACACGAAAATAAACCATACCCAATATTCTCGATTACACCAACCTAATAGGACATTATCAATCCTAATCTAGATTGTCACCCAATAAAAAAATAATTATGTGTAGTTTCATTGTGTGTATGCATAAAAGGGAGGTTGAAGATGATGGTTTAACTTTGTAATTCCTGTTTCCTTTAGGTTTTACACTAATACCCTACTAGTACCTTGCTAGAATATGATGCATGCATGAGTATTTATATGTATGAGAGGTATGGAGCAAAAGAAATGCAAATGGATGGAGGGAAAATATTATATTTTTAAAAGAATGCATCATTCGTGTCAACCTTTGTAAGTCATAGGATGACCTATCAAAGAAGATAAGCCGACCTGATAAGGACTTACGTCGACTTGTCAATGTCATGTGTCAATCTATATTAGTTATCACATTAGACATAAGTTACATGCTTTAATATTAATATATGGGTGTCGACCTGAAATATTATGTGTCGATCTATAATGAAGTGAAAACTTTTATAGGCCGACCTATACTTGCATGTGCCGACCTATCAGTAATGTTTAGCCAATAACCATGTTTTTAATGCATTTATGCTATATGAATCTTTTCCAAGCTAGTTTAATGCTCCCTAATGCTAAGATGCACATCTAGAACTTGAGGATACCGTCCAATATACATTAACAATATACTATCCTAGTTTTCACATCATTTAAAATTCAAAAGGCACTTTGTTAGATGCCCAACTTTGCTTATTTGATCTATCGAATGTGGGCATCTTTCACTCCTTTTTGTCAAGAAAATCTTCAAAATCACTCTTGCTTTGGTTGTTTTGCAACATTATGTGAAAATGTCTTGGTACCTTTGATTTGTGTGTTATTGTGCAGGAATTAGGCATGAAAGAATGGAAATTAAGACACAAGAAAGATGGCAAAGAAACCAAGACAACATGCAAACAACAACGAACTTGCTAGCGAAGCTGCCACCAAAACTTCACAAAGTTCTCTAGGCAAAGAAGGAAGGGAAGAGCTCTCTAGGCGAAGAGTTAGCGAACACTCCCAAACTTAAAACAGCAAGGAAATGGCCATAAACTCGTTGTGCAAAGTGTGCAGCGAAGGCTTCGCTAGGCGAACATTTCTTTGCACAGAGAACATTGGGATTTTTGTCTGGGGAGCTATCACAAGACTTAGGCACTTCATGTGCCATTTGGGTGTTCGCTAGGCGAACAATTCGTTCGCACTGCGAATGTGACAGCACAACAGTCACTTCTATAAGTAGTATGAGCTACTTTTTGTAAAAATATCTAATTTCTTGTAATTGCATTTGAGAGGATTTTTCTGAACTAAAAATTCATTCATTCATTTCTCATGATCTCTTAGAAATATTTCACCAAAAGAAGGTGGATTACCATCCAATCTCGATTATTCGACTCGGATGTTGATCAATCTTCTTCCGAAACTTGTTGCTCAAGCTATCATGGAAATGAGTGGCTAAATACCTCTCTTTTCAAGGTTAGAAGTAGTTAGTTCAAAATTTATGTATTCTTCTTGATCTTTTGTATGTGAACAAATGTTGTGGTCAATATAGATGAAGTTATTTGCTACTCTTTGTACATTTATGGTTTGGATTGCTTTAGACATGAACTTTTCAAGTCTTGACCTAATTTCTTCATCTATCAACTATACAAATTCTAGACATAGATTTGAAAGTTGATATCCGCTTTGTATCGATATTAACGCTTATTGTTTCGATTGTTACTTAGAGAGATCATTTAACGGTCGAAACAATAGCATTCACGAAATCGCTTTAGAGATGAACTTTTTTGCGAGGATACGTGGTTATGTTGGTTAAAACTTTGTTCACATATTTGATCGATTAGATACGTTTAGGAAGGACTAGAGAACCCTAATCTTGACATGCTTTTATCAAACTTAGACCGACTTTTATTCCACTTTATTTCTTGCAAACTTTTGTTACGAAAATTGAAACCATTCTAAAAACCCCCTTTCTTAAATCATTAAACCATTGAACAGAAAGCATTTATATTCTCATCAATCCCTGTGGATATGATAAAACACTACCACAAAATACCATCTAACAAATTGGCGCCGTTGCCGGGGATTGTTAGTAGAATTTTTTAAGCATTGCAATAGTTTAGTGATTTTAAGATTTTTGTATTGTGAATCTATTATCTTTGTAATTATTTGTGCTTTTTAATCTGTTTGGTTCGTGTGCAAAATTCGTTTATGCAAGGATAGATTCGGCCTGAAAACCTTCCTTTCGATCTTGAGATTAAGGGAACTGCTTGTCGCACTAATAGTCACACAAGGCGAAGACGACAGCAAGCTATTCAGAGACAAGAACATGGAGAATCTTCTTCATCCACTCCACCTAATTCACCAACTATGGCAGCACCACCACCACCTTTTACCTTCAGTTTTTGCTCCATGTACGAACAGTCCAAGACACACCGCTCAGTTTGCGCGTAATCTTCAAAATGGAAGACAAGCCGAGATGAACACGAGAATCATTGCACTTATCTATCAAAATCCTTTCACGGGATTAGATCATGAGGATTCGTTCACACATCTTACAAAATTCTATGAGATTGCGGGTGCAACGGGAGAAATCGAAGCTGAAGAAGAGTCATTGTTCAGAAGGCTATTTCCTCATTCCTTGATTGGGAAAGCAAAGAGAATGGTATCTTAATCAATCTACAACAATCATGACAAATTGGAATCTATTGGAAGAGAAGTTTCTTGAACGGTTCTTTCCACATAACCGTTTCATGGAAGCAAAAACTGCGATAGTTGTGTTTTCACAAGGAGCAAGTGAATCCCTCAACGAAGCTTGAGAGAGATTCAAGTCTATGTTGAGAAAATGCAAAGGACACGGTTTTGATGAACTTACTCAAGTTCACATTTTCCGCAATGGTCTTCTTTCAGTTCAAAAGACCTTATTAGATGCTACGGCGGAGGGTTCTTTGATGTTAAAAAGTGTCGAAGATGCAATTACAATTATTGACAAGATGGAACTTAATGATCACCAAGGGAATCATAACCGTGGAGTAGCTCAATGAAAACCAGGCGTGCACGAGTTAGGTACGAATGGTGCTATTCTTGCTCAAAACAAACTTCTTACACAACAAGTGGATCTTTTGACCCAAAAAATGTCGAAGCTTCCACAAAAAATCAAAGAGATGGAAGAAGTTCCTACTCAAGTTCAAGTGGCGAGTTGCGAATTGTGTAAAGGTGACCATCCTACCGGATATTATCCTCCCGTTCTGGAAGAAGCCAATTATGCCGGAAATGAAAATCAAGGATACCAACAAAGACCACCTTATCAACAAGAAAATCAAAGTAATCAAAGACCTAATCAAGGGTACCAACAACCTTGGAGGCCACAAGAAGCTGGAACTTCAAATCGTCAACAATATCAAAATTACACTCAACCTCCACAAACTTAAAGTGCACCATCAAAGATGGAGGAAACTCTTACTCAATTCATGCAAATCTCAATGTCAAATCAAAAGAACACTGATGCGGCTATTAAGAATTTGGAGACACAAGTGGGCCAATTATCGAAACAATTGGCTGATCAACAAAAAGGGCCTTTCACGGCTACCGCTACTCCAAATCCTAAGGAGCATTGCAAGGCGATTCTCACAAGAAGTGGTAGAGAAATTGACATGGGCGTAGGTGAGGAAATAGTGGCGGAGGAAGTTGTAGTTGAAAAAGAAATTGAAAATGTTGAGAAAGAAGTAGAAAAAAATGTCGAGGGAGATTTAGTTGAAAATGAGAAAGTGAAAAAAGTGAGGAAGGAGAGAGAAGTAAGAGAGAAGAAAGAGTGAAAAAGTCGAGAAAAGGAAAAGAGCAAGTGAACACTATACCGATTCAAAATTTTCCTTATCCGTATGCTTCGAAAAGGAAAGACAATGCTAGACACTATGCTCAGTTTATGGACATATTAAAACAATTGCAAATTAATATTCCATTTTCTGAAGCATTGGAGCAAATGCCAAAGTATGCTAAATTCATGAAGGACATTCTCACGAAGAAGAAGCGGTATACGGATCAAAAAGCGATCATGGTGGATACTAGTTGTAGCACAATCATTCAACGTACTCTTCCAAGGAAAGAAAGTGACCCGGGACGAGTCACTTTGCCCATTACAATTGGAAATGCTTACGTTGGCAAGGGGTTGATTAATTTTGGCTCTAGTATCAATTTGATACCCTTATCTATTGTAAACCGGTTGGGATACATGGAGTTGAAATCTACTCAAATGACGTTGCAACTTGTCGACAGATCTACTACTTGCCCTCATGGTGTAGCCGAAGATGTGTTGGTGAAGGTTGATAAATTTTTGTTCCCAATTGAATTTGTGGTAATTGATATGGAAGAAGATGAAGACTCTCCCTTGATTCTTGGTCTACCTTTTATGAAGACCATGCGCATGGCGATTGATATGGACGATGGTTTAATGAAAGTGAGAGTTCTTTATGAGGAGATTTGCTTCAATCTTTTTGAATCCATGAAGCTTTCAAAGGATAAAACCGATTTTTTTAGAATTGATGCAACGGAAGTGGAAATTGAAGAAGTCAAAGAGTTATTTCAAGTTCCCACACCATTACAACAAGTTCTTACCAATGCTCTTTCAAAAGTAAATGAAGAAGAGGAAAGAGAAATTGAAAAGTGTTTGTGGGAACTTGAAGAACTAGAGGAAATCCCACCTTTGAAAGAAAGGGTGGAAAATTTGAAAAAAGAGAACAATGAGGAAGGCAAGCTTGAGTTGAAGTTGTTACCATCTCATCTTAAGTATGTTTTCCTTGATGAAGAGAAGAACAATCTGGTGATCATAAGTTCAGAGTTAACCATGGATGAAGAAAGGAAATTAATTGTTGTGTTGAAGAAAAATCAAGAGGCAATGAGTTAGATTATTTCCGAATTGAAAGGTATAAGTCCTTCCTATTGTATGCATCGAATATTCATGGAGGACAATTTCAAGCCGGTAGCTCAACCACAAAGAAGATTGAATCCCACTATGAAAGAAGTGGTGAGGAAAGAAGTTATAAAAATGTTGGATGTCGGCATGATTTATCCTATTTCCGATAGTCCGTGGGTTAGTCATGTTCAAGTGGTGCCGAAGAAGGGTGGAATGATAGTTGTCTGCAATGAAAAGAATGAGTTTATTCCAACAAAAACTGTAACGGGATGGAGAATGTGCATCGACTATCGTAGGCTCAATCAAGCTACAAGAAAAGATTACTTTTCTCTTCCTTTCATGGATAAAATGCTCGAGAGACTTTCTGGTCAAGAATATTATTGCTTTTTGGATGGATACTCCGGGTATAATCAAATCATTGTCAACCCGAAGGATCATGAAAAAACAACTTTCACTTGTCCTTTCGGAACCTTTTCTTATAGGAGGATGTCGTTTGGTTTGTGTAATGCACCGACGACTTTTCAAAGGTGTATGCAAGCTATATTCTCGGACTTGATTGAGAAGACGATCGAGGTGTTTATGGATGATTTCTCAGTTTTTGTACCGTCATTTGATCTTTGTTTAAAAAATCTTGATGATGTCTTGGAGAGGTGTGTGGATACTAATCTGGTGCTTAATTGGGAGAAATGCAACTTCATGGTTACGGAAGGCATTATGCTCGGGCACAAAGTTTCTTCAAAGGGACTTAAAGTTGACAAGGCTAAAGTGGAGGTGATTGAAAAGTTACCGCCACCTCTAAATGTGAAGGGAATTCGAAGTTTTCTGGGTCATGCAGGATTCTACCGAAGATTCATCAAAGACTTCGCGAAGATAGCAAAACCATTGAGCAACCTGCTCAATAAAGATAAGTCTTTTCTTTTTTATAATTCTTGTATGACAGCTTTTGATTCTTTGAATCAAAGCTTAATAACTGCATACATAATCGTTGCACTGAACTGGAAAAATGATTTTGAACTTATGTGCGACGCGAGTGATTATGCGGTTGGTGCAGTGTTAGGCCAAAGAAAGACCAAAATTTTCCATGCGATACATTATGCAAGCAAAGTTCTTAATGATGCTCAAATTAATTATGCAACAACTGAAAAGGAATTGCTTGCTATAGTGTACGCATTAGAAAAATTTAGGTCTTATTTGATTGGATCCAAAGTTGTGGTGTACACCGATCATGCGGCGATCAAGTATCTGCTTACCAAACTAGATTCCAAGCAATGGTTAATTCGTTGGATTATTTTACTTCAAGAATTTGATCTTGAAATTCGTGATAAAAAGGGTCCGAGAATTTGGTAGCAGATCGCTTGTCCCGATTTGTGAATGATGAAGTCACAAAACAAGAGAAAGAGGTGAGGGAAGAATTCCGTGATGAAAAATTGTATATGGTAAAGGTTAGCCCTTGGTTCGCGGACATGGCTAACCACAAAGCCACCGGACTGATGCCGGAGGGTCTATCTAGTCACCAGAGAAAAAAAATTTGTCTGACGCCAAGTACTTTGTGTGGGATGAGCCACATGTTTTGAAACTTAGTGTCGACAAAGTTTTAAGAAGATGTGTTTCTGAGGAGGAAGCCAAAAACATCTTGTGGCATTGTCACAACTCTCCGTATGGAGGTCATTTTAACAACACAAGAACGGCCGCTAAAGTCCTCCAATCGGGATTTTATTGGCCGTCCTTGTCCAAAGATGCGTACGCGCACATAAAAAGTTGTGACAAATGTCAGAGGATCGGTGGAATAACGCAACAAAATGAAATGCCACTGCAAAGCATGATAGAAGTCGAGGTTTTCGGTTGTTGGGGCATTGATTTTGTTGGTCCATTTCCACCGTCATTTGGAAATGAATATATTCTTGTTATGGTGGACTACGTCTCCAAGTGGGTGGAAGCCATAACTAGCGCTAAGGCAGACGGGAAAATCGTAATAATTTTTTTGAAAAAGAACATATTTTCTCGCTTCGGTACTTCGAGAGTGTTAATAAGTGACGGAGGTTCGCACTTTTGTAACACTCAGTTAGCCAAAGCTTTGGAACAGTATGGTGTGAGGCACAAAGTTGCGACACTGTACCATCCGTAAGCTAACGGACAGACGAAGGTATCGAACCGAGAGATTAAAAAAATTTTGGAAAAAACTATGTCTACCTCACGGAAGGATTGGTTAAGCAAGCTTGACGATGCCTTGTGGACCTATCGGACAATTTTCAAAGCTCTGATTGGTCTCACACCGTTTAAAATGGTCTATGGAAAAAACTATCACCTTCCGGTTGAATTGGAGCACAAAGCCTTTTGGGAATTGAAGTTGCTATATTTTGATCATAACTTGAGTGGCGACAAAAGAAAAAGCCAACTTCATGAGTTGGAAGAAATACACCTTCAAGCTTATGAGTCGAACAAAATCTACAAAGACCGAGTGAAGGGGTATCATGACAAAAATATTGTGACCAAGAAATTTGAGGTAGGGCAAATGGTGTTGTTATTTAATTCGAGGTTGAGATTTTTCCCGAAACGTTAAAGTCCAAGTGGTCGAGTCCCTTTCGGATTCACAACATTTTGAGTTACGGGGCAATTATTATTGAAGACATCAAAACCAACGAGAATTGGATTGTCAGCGGCCAACGGTTGAAGATTTATCTAGGTGGTGATTTCGAGCGTGACACCACCTATGTGCCTTTCTGCGATCCATGATCACAACAGACCGTCGAGCTCCAATGACGTTAAACAAAGCGCTTGTTGGGAGGCACCCCAACATTGTAAGTATTTATTGCATTTTGTTGTGTAAATATTATGCTTGATGTGGTGGACCTTGGCTAAAATGTGTTGTGTATTTCTATATTAAAAACCAAAACCTGTCATGTTCGCTAGCACCTTTGCTAGGCGAAGACAGTAGCGAACATGTTCGCTAGGACATTCACTAGGTGAACAGAGCGAAACATGTTATTTTATTTTATTTCAGTGGGCCACCTAATTGGGCCCAAAACCGTTTCTTGTTAATTTGTATTTTTTTTGGGTCTCTACTGCACTCTCACACTTACCACACTTCACTCTCACTCACATCAATTGTGCCTCCTTGCAAACCCTAGTTCTCTTCTCACTGCCTCAGATAACCCAATCACTCTTTTCAATCAGGTATGTCTTTGTTTCTATATTTTTTAGGATGCTTTAGTTTGCATGAGAATAGGTCATTTGGGTTGTTATGGGTGAGTAGCAGATCTGTAAAATTTAGGGTTTCATGTTTGTGTAAAACTGTTCTTAACATGGCAAATATTGTGGTTCATGAATTGGGATTGAAAGAAAATGATTTGTCTAGATTTTGATTGAAAATAGTGGGAGAATTCAAAAACCCGCAGCCTTCACTGGCACCTTCGCTAGGCGAACCTGAAGCGAGTATTCGATGGGTCTTCGTTAAGCGAAGCTTGCAGCGAACGTGACAGAATTTCGTTTTTCTGTTCTGATTGCTTCTCTGTTTTGTGGATGTTTTTGTTTCTCTTCTTTGTTGTGTTTGTAGATGGCGTCCAAGTTTATTGCTTCTAAAAAGATAAAGGTTGGTAGCACTTCTCGTCTTCAATCGATACAGTACGACACCGAAAGATTTATGGGTCCGAAACAAGCCGCTCGCTATGTGGCTTTGGAGAAGCGCAAAATTCTGCCTGAAAAGAGGTTTCTTATTCATCCAGAGGGAGAGTACAGAACTTTTTCCGGACTCATCCAGAGCAAAAAGTGGGACGTATTGGTGACTCCAACTGATAGTTACAACATCGAGGTTGTGCGGGAGTTTTATGCTAACGTACTTCCTAATGATGATGAGCCTTTTTCTTGGACCACACAGGTGGCAGGACGACCAGTGAGTTTTGATAGGGATCTCATTAATAGGGTGCTTGGAAGACCTCTCAACTTGGGTGAGGAAGAAATTGATGAGTACCATCGTGATTTAAAACTTCATAGGAAGACTGATGTCATTTTCAAGGCCATATTGATGGAGGGCAAAACGGTAGAGTTGAACCCATATGGGGTTCCAAGGAGGTATCACCGAGAAGACATGAAACCTCTTCCTCAGTTGGTGTTGCTACTGATTCTGACAAACATCAAACTAAAATCCCACATGTCAATAGTGTCGATCCCAGTGGCACACTTGGTCCACTTTATTCTCACCAATGTGCAGATCAACGTGGCTAGGATAATTGCTGATGAGCTGAGGTCCGTAGTGGAGAGTGGCTGAAAAGCGGGGGCACGAGTTAATTGCCCCCTTGCTTTCCCCTGTTTCATTATGGCCTTGTGTGTTCAGGCGAGGGTGAGATTACCTTCCTGTAGACATGTGAATATTCCGGCCGCGATTAACGACCGATACATGGACAAGTATTTCCGACCTAAGAACTTCAGAGCAAGTACAACTGCTACAAATACCGGGGCTACTGATGGTCCTGGTGTTGCTTTTTCACAGGGTTTTGATCCATTCCAGCAAGCTGTTTGTAACTACAACTGGGATTGGATGGCGGCGACTCAGTGTGCCATGATCGATATTCATGATTCTATGTAGGTACTCCAGCTGCAATGTTGTGACCCTTCTGTGGAGTGCATTATGATGACGTGTGAGCAGTTCTTGCAGCACACGAGCTGGCCTGAGGTCAGACCTGTTTTTGGAGAGAGGGCGGGTGCCTCTAGTCCTGGTGATGGTGGCACTGAGGTGGACGTTGATGACGATGAGGATGATGTTGATGATGGTTCTATTTCTGGTTTCGAGAGTGTGGAAGAGACCGAGTCCGAATAGGACTGATTTTATGATCTTTTGATTTTAGTGTTTTGTTATTTCAAATATTTTGTTTCTTTATTTCAGATATTTGGTTTGTGTACTATTTTGGGGTGTTTTTCCCCATGCACATTTTATGTTGTTGAAGTAATGTTAAGTTTTTATGTTTAAAATATTTTGTTTCTTTTAAGTGATTGTTAATATTTTCTGGTTGTTGAGCTTTCTAAACTTCTAGATTGGTTGCTCTCTAGAAAGAAGTATCCAATGAAGGTGGATCCGAGTTTGGATGGCAATGATAATAATAAACATGGTTACCTTTGGTTAGAATTTTAGAATGCATCAAGAACTTTAATCTTGTCGTAAATGAATATTGTTTTTTTGCAACATTGTTGAATGAATGGTTCACCTAGGACTTAGAACCACAAACTGTGAGTAAACCTCCATTGTACACTAAATGCTGGATTCTAATAAGCTTTGTTGATTCATTTGATTCATGCTTTGTCTTTTATTATTGTGAATTTGTGGAAGCAATTAGAAATGATCAAGATGCTTGTTTCTTATCGAGCACAACCAGTTCCAAATGCAACTTACCCGTGAGCAGAGAGTATTCGTAAACCCCTTGAGCCTAAACAGTATGAATTTCGGCTTGAAATTGTGCGAGATTCCAAAAAAAATATTCTTGAACCCCTAAATTTTATGTTAATTGTTCTTTTTGCCTTAAAAAGTTAAGAGCATTCACTTAAGGGTTGAGTAAAAGATAAGTTGGGGAGAACGAAAATGAAATTTGGTAGGTTGCCACAACTCTTGAAAAACCAAGCAAGCATTGAAAAAAGAAAATTTGTTATGTGAATATGAATGTAAAAAATAAAATAAAAAAGAGAAAAAGAATGCTTGCTTGGAAGAAAAATAGTGAAAAACAAAAATAAGTTGTGAAATAAGAGTTGGGAAGGTTTCAAATGAGAACGAGTGGAATGAAGTTGGGATGTGTGAATAACTTGTACAGTAAATGTCTCGTTTGCATCGGCAATTTCGTTTCAATGGCCTTAGATATGTCCCTTGTTTGTAAACCCGACCAAGCTACAATCGGGAAAGACCTTAGTGATCTTCTTGCTTCCATATTTTCATTTATAATTGTTAGATATTGTATGAATTGAATTGATTTTGGCATTGTTTGTTAGAGAGTGAAATTGTCCTCGTGATTGCAAACGCATAATTTCTTCAATCCTTATTCGAAGAGGAGAGATAGGGTGATTCATTCAGGGTAACATTGTTGTTGATTGATATATGTTTTACGTTGCTTTCAGAGTTTAGTTCTTGTATGTTGTTTTATTCTAACCATTGGGAACTTGTGTCAGGTTGCATTCCTTGCATTTGATCCATTTAATCCGATTTCGGAGAAATCTTTTTCTTGAGCAAATCCTCTTAATTCATCAAGAGGAATACTTTGCTTGAGGGCAAGCAAAAATCTAGTTGGGGAGAGTTGTTAGATACCCAACTTTGCTTATTTGATCAATCGAATATGGGCATCTTTCACTCCCTTTTGTCAAGAAAGTGTTCAAAATCACTTTTGCTTTGGTTGTTTTGCAACATTATGTGAAAATGTCTTGGTACCTTTGATTTGTGTGTTATTGTGCAGGAATTAGGCATGAAAGAATGGAAATTAAGACACAAGAAAGATGGCAAAGAAACCAAGACAGCATGCAAACAACAGCAAGTTCGCTAGGCGAACTTGCTAGCGAAGCTGCCACCAAAACATTACAAAGTTCGCTAGGCGAACTATGTAGCAAAGGCCAGGAATCCAAAATAGTAAGGAAAGGGCCATAAACTCTCTAGGAGAAGAAGGAAGCGAAGAGCTCGCTAGGCGAAGAGTTAGCGAAGAGGTAGCGAATACTCCCAAACTTAAAACAGCAAGGAAAGGGCCACAAACTCGTTGTGCAAAGTGTGCAGCGAAGGCTTCGCTAGGTGAACATTTCTTCGCACAACGAACATTGGGATTTTGGTCTGGGGAGCTGTCACAAGACTTAGGCACTTCAGGTGCCATTTGGGGTGTTTGCTAGGTGAACAATTCGTTCGCACTGTGAACGTGACAGCACAACAGTCACTTCTATAAGTAGTATGAGCTACTTTTTGTAAAAATATCTAATTTCTTGTAATTGCATTTGAGAGGATTTTTCTGACCTAAAAACCCATTCATTCATTTCTCATCATCTCTTAGCAATATTTCACCAAAAGAAGATGGATTCCTATCCAATCTCGATTATTCAACTCGGATGTTGATCAACCTTCTCCCGAAACTTATTGCTCAAGCTATCATGGAAATGAGTGGCTAAATACCTCTCTTGTCAAGGTTAGGAGTAGTTAGTTCAGAATTTATGTATTCTTCTAGATCTTTTGTATGTGAACAAATGTTGTGATCAATATAGATGAAGTTATTTGCTACTCTTTGTACATTTATGGTTTGGATTGCTTTAGACATGAACTTTCCAAGCCTTGACCTAATTTCTTCATCTATCAATTATACAAATGCTAGACATAGATTTGAAAGTTGATATCCTCTTTGTATCGATCTTAATGCTTATTGTTTCGATTGTTACTTAGAGAGATCATTTTACGGTTGAAACAATAGCATTCACGAAATCGCTTTAGAGATGAATGTTTTTGTGAGGATGCGTGGTTATGTTGGTTAAAACTTTGTTCACATATTTGATCGATTAGATACGTTTAGGACAGACTAGCGAACCCTAACCTTGACATGCTTTTATCAAACTTAGACCGACTTTTATTCCGCTTTATTTCTTGTAAACTTTTGTTACGAAAATTGAAACCATTCTAAAAACCCCCTTTCTTAAATCATTAAACCGTTGAACGACAAGCATCTATATTCTCATCAATCCCTATGGATATGATAAAACACTACCACAAAATACCATCTAACACACTCGCATACTCCCCCTTTTTTATGAAGGCAAAACATGAGACGATGCATTTTGCAATGTTTGTGTCCTCATGAAGAGTCCTCCTGAATATGTGCATCCAACTTCATCATGTATACTTCTTCCCCTTTGACAACATCAAAAATAGAACAAGCAAACTATGAGAAGTATCTTAAATCTCATATAAACAAAAATACTACACAGAGGTAATTTGCAAAGATAAGACTATCAACATGATAACACTCACATACAATGACATTCTTATTGAAATAGAATGCTTTAAACATAAATATAAGCAAACAATTCAACAATATAATACAATTTCCACTTATTGATGCCCAATAACATAACAAACATGAACATGAGAGATACAATGTCATCAAAAACCCTTGAGTTTGCTACAAAAGCGACACGATTACATGACATATGCCTTTGGTGCTCCCGAATCACTGCACACACATGTGCTCTAGCAAGGCGATACAAATTCATCACCACTTAAATCAAAAACAGAGCTATAATAATAACAATAACACACATAACAAGAATCTTATTAACATCATAACATGTTCAACCAAGTTTCATGCACAAATAAATAACAAGTCATATGCAACAAGAAGATATTTCAAGCATGTAGATGGAATAACACACCATCATTATAAGCATATAATTGACATACATCAATATACATTTTTGGAACTGAATAGTTATGAAATATTTCAAGCATAAAAAATATTCATTATTTGGAACACAAGCATCATGCAACAATAAAAGGCTTATAAAATAAGAGAGAAATGGAACGATAGTACCTTGCTAATAAATCAATGAAGGATGCACCCTCAGGTAATATAACTCTCAATGCAAGTTAGAGAAATAATATATAAAGTGAATGTACAATTCATATTTAGGTAAGATTTGAGACATCAAGTATCCCCAAAATGGCTCGGTCGCAAGAGGTTTTATAAAAATGTCAGCAAGTTGATGTTTACTGTCAACATGCTCAAAAATGACATCAACTTTTTCAACATGGTCACGTAGGAAATGGTGACGAATCTCAATATGCTTAGTGCGATAATGCAACACCAAATTCTTGATCAAGTTGATAGCACTAGTGTTATTGCACATAATAGGAATACGTTGCAATTTTATATCAAAAGCAAGTAATTGTTGTTTAAGCCATAAAATTTGTGCACAACAACTACCGAACGCAACATATTTTGCCTCGGAGGTTAACAAAGCAACAAAAACTTGTTTCTTGCTATGCCAACTTAATAACACATTTTAAAACATGTGGAAATTTTCAGTAGTACTCTTCCTATCCGATTTGCAACCAGCAAAATCAGAATCATTATAACCAACCAATTTACAATCACTTCCCTTAGAATATCATATCCCGTATTGACAAGTACCATGAAGATACCTAAGAATACATTTTACGACTTTCAAGTGAGATTCCTTAGAAGCCGATTAATAACGAGCGCGTGTACACACGTTAAACATGATATCAGGCCCATATGCGGTAAGATATATAAGAGAGCCAATCATACCTCTATATTTCTTCACATCAACATCCTTACCATTTTCATTCCTTTCAAGGTTACCATTTGTACCCATCGGAGTATCAATAGACTTTCCATCATCCATATCGAATCTTGTTAGCAAGTCTTTATAATATTTGGCTTGACATACAAATGTGCCTTTATTCATTTATTTGATTTGAAGACCAAGGAAGTAGTTCAACTCCCCCATAAGGGTCATTTCAAAACTCCCTGCATAAGCTTAGATAACTCTTCTACAAGTTGCATACTAGTTGATCTAAAAATAACATCATCGACATAAACTTGAACTAGAAGAGTATGCTTCCCTTTGAGCTTAATGAATGATGCAATAACTATTTTACCCCTTGAGTATCCTTGACCAATTAAAAAATTTCTTAATCTCTCATACCAAGCCCTAAGGTCTTGTTTGAGACCAAACAAAGCTCTCTTGATATTATACACATAATTTAGTTACTCGTGACTTTCAAAATAAGGGGGTTGAGCTACATACACTTCTTCATTAATATAGACATTTAGAAACACATTTTCACATCCATTTGAAATAACTTGAAGTTTTTAGCGCAAGCATATGCTAGAACAAGGCGTATAGCCTCAAGGAGAGCAACCGGAGCATAAGTCTCCTCATAATCGATGCCCTCCTCTTGGTTATATCCTTCAATAACTAGTCGGGCTTTATTGCGGGTAATCACCCCATTTTCGTCAAATTTGTTCCTAAAGACCCATCGGGTGCGGATTACTTGATGATCTTTAGAACGAGGAACAAGGTCCCAAACGTCATACCTTTTAAATTGGTTTAGTTCATCTTTCATGGCTATAAGCCAATGCTCATCAAGCAATGCATCTTTAGAATTTTTAGGTTCGACTTGAGAAACGAAAGCAAAGTGAAAACAAAAATTACTTATCTTAGAGCGTGTTTTCCTTTTGTGATTCCCCAAAGTATGTTGTCAATAGATTGATTTTTTAATGTCTTCCAAGTCAAAGGTAGATCTTCCACTACAGATGGACTTTCAACTTTCTCCTCTTCATGATCATCCCCTTATTTTTTCTCATTGTCTACTGCTTTAGATTGATCACTTCCTTATTCTATTCCATTAAGAACTTCTTAAGAAGATACACCTACATCAATAAAAAAACAACATTTTTCCCAACATCTTTTGGGTAAGACTTATCAAACGTAACATGTACAGACTCCTTAGTAATAAGTAATCTCATGTTATAAACCTTATACTCTTTACTAGATTGAGAGTATCTAAGGAATACACCCGTATTGAATTTTGCATCGAATTTACCAAGATTATCCCTTCCATTGTTCAAAATATAACATTTACGTCCAAAGACATATAGTTGAGAAACATTAGGTTTTCTACCTCTAAGTAGTTCATATGGTGTGTTGTCTAAAATAGGACGTATGAGAACCCTATTTGTGACATAACAAGTCATGTTAATGGCATCCTCCCAGAAACACTTAGGCAAATTACCTTCATGAAGCATAGTCCTCGTTGACTCCTCTAAAATCCAATTTTTACGTTCCACAACACCATTTTGTTGTGGAGTTCTAAGAGTGGAAAAGTTATTCTCAATTCCATGTCTATAACAAAAATTTTCAAAGAGGTGATTTTGAAATTCTCTTTCATGATCACTTCAGATGGAAACGGTTTTCAAATTCATTTTATTTTAGAATAATCTAGCAAATTATTTGAAAGTCGCGTAGGTCTCATCTTTACTAGACAAAAATAAGACCCAACAAAATCTTGAGTAGCCATCTACAATAACAAAGCCATAATAGTTTTCACCTATGATTTTTGTCCTTGAGGGACTAAATAGGTCCATATGGAGAAGCTCAAGAGGTCTCGAGGTAGAAACAATATTTTTCTATTTAAAAGAGATTTTCGTTTGCTTTCCCATTTGACATGCTTCACATAGATGGTGTTTAGTGAACTTCATGTTAGGTAGACCAATACTAAATATTTTTAGGATACTTTGTTTAGTAGGTCAAATTTAATATGAGATAAGCGTCTATTCCATAACCAAGAGTTTTCAGTCATGGTGGCTAGACACTTAGTTCCAACCAAGGAAACCTCATCTAAATTAAGCATATAAGTATTATTAACTCTCAAGCCTTTAAACATACATTCCTTCTTTTCATAGTGTACAAACAAGCAACAAGTATTTGTAAAATTTACTTTAAAGCCATTGTCACACAGGTGGCTAATTCTTAGAAGGTTATGTTTAAGGGCATCGACTAGCATAACATTGAAGATAGTAGTAGATGAGGGATTATCTACACTACCTTTTCCAAGTATAGCTCCTTTGTTATTATCTCCATAAGTGATGAACCCTTTTTTCTTTGGCACAAAGGCAATGAAGAGAGATGTGTCACCCTTCATGTGCCTTGAACATCCACTATCAAGATACCACATCTTTTTGGTAGAGTCAAGACATTCAACCTAAAAATTTAAACGAAGGAAATAGGTACCCGATTTTCATTGGGTCCTCGAGAGTGAGTGAAATCAAAGTTTCACTTAGGCAACCATTGAACAACTGCTTTAGGAACATATAGTTTCATGAATTTGTATTTTTCAATGGTATGACCCTTTTTGAAACAATAATGAAAAGATAGGTTTTTATGATATTTGTCCTTGCAAATGGAATCCTTATACACATATCTATGTTTCCTTTTTGAATGGTTCAAAGGCTTTTCAACCTTTAAAGGATCAATAGAAAAATTAATATTAGGTTGTAAGGCATCATATAATTTGACTTGAAGAGATTTTACTTCCTCTTGTCTATTATGACAATGCTCACAACCAAACCTAGGAGGTTTTATATCCTCATGCTTTTCACTTCGAATATCTATTATAGATTTATTAATAGGTTCAAATTTTATTTCGGATTCTAACACTTTAGGTTTCAAATTTAAAATGACTTTTTCATGTGAAACTAACTTATTGAAAGCTCTTAAGGCATATCTATGAAGATTTTAAAAGGATTTTTGTAATTGAGATTAGGATAAATCATTCATAGATTCAAGCTTATATGGACTTAAATTTTATTTTTTTCTTTCTATTTGTCATAAGGAAAATTCGAGCCGATTCAACACTTGATGTTGTGCTTTCATCACTAGAGGAGTCATTTGCACTCTCCAAAGTGGCATAAGCTCTCCTAGATTTGATTGATTTCTTGTGATGATCCTTTTCTTTGTCTTTCTTCCTCATAGGGCATTCTGGTCTATAATGATCAACTTCACCATAATGATAACAAGTACTGATAAGCTTACTCTTCCTATCCTCGTCATCCTTTGAGGAGTTTGTTAACCTTCTAAATTTGGCTATGTTCTTGTCAGAGTGTCTAACTTCATTCCTTCTAATATACTTATGGTATCGTTTGACAAACAATCCCATATTCTCCTCATAGAAGTCCTTGTCATCTTTACTTTCACTATCACTTAGCTCATAATGTGCAAACCTTAAGTTAGAATTCTTTAGAGCTATTGACTTTTTCCCTTCTTCCTTTTTCTTTACCTTTCCCTTTCTTCACTTTCTTTTCTTACTCTTTTTCATATTTTGCTAAGCAAGTGAGTTCTTGCTCATGCTCTTCTAATTTAACGAATAAAGTCATGAGATCAAGCACTTTAAGATCATTTGCCTCCTTGGCGGCGGTGACCATGGCTGCAATTCCCTACTTAAACATCTCAAAAATTTTAGTACGAATCTCATCAGAAATAGGCTTACCTAGCGCATTTAATTGATTTATAAGATGTGTGAATCGTTTTTGCATATCCACAATGGTTTCACCATGCTCAATACGAAACAATTCAAAATGTTGATTTAATGTGTTGATTCTAACTTCCTTCACATCATTAGTACCCTCATGGGCAACCTCTAACGCATCCCACATAACCTTGGAGGTCTCACAACGAGAAACACGATAATACTCATCAACACCTAAAGAGGATGTGAGAATATTTTTTGCTTTCCAATCATGTGACCACAATTTCCAATCATTAGCATCTCATTGTACTTCCGGTTTGGGTAATGTAACACCTTCATCATTGGTCATGGTTATTTCACTCGTACCATTTTTGATGGTGTCCCATATACCCTTGTCAATGGAGTTGACATGAATACGCATTTAAGCTTTCCAATTGTCATAATTTTCGCCGGTGAAAATTAGTGATCTATTGTATGCTCTCTTAAGTTCAGTAGCCATTCTTCTAAAAAGTAAATCTTAAGCACGGAATAAATTGGAGTTCGTGATACCACTTGTTAGACGATAGACTTCAATCTAGAGGGGGTGAATAGATCACAAATTAAAAATTTTAACTTTATGAATAAATGGTTTTCAAAAGTTAAATGGCACAGCGGAAACAACCTGAATTGAATTGTCTAACCGAACCTACTATCGAAAAGCTCAGATATGCATAACGTAAACCAAGTGGATGATAATTAACACAAAATTTTCAACAATAATTAATTCACAAAACAATTAAATCTAAGCTATACGTAGAGCTTATTTCCAATGATAAAAAGTTCAATTATAAATAATTGAAACAAATTATCAAACACCTTGAGTGCAATAAATAACGCTTGAAATTTAATTTGATTTGTTGATGTTAAAACCAATCACAATCGAAGTCATTATGATTGTATCAACAAATCTTAAGTCAAAAACATAATCAAAAATTTGATTTCCAAGCGAATTGATCCAAACAACAAAGATTCAATAATTTGCAAGTACAACAATTAAAGATATATATATATATATATATATATATATATATATATATATATATATATATATATATATATATATATATATATATATATATATATATATATATATATATATATATATATATATATATATATATATATATATATATATATATATATATATATATATATATATATATATATATATATATATATATATATATATATATATATATATATATATATATATATATATATATATAGAGAGAGAGAGAGAGAGAGAGAGAGAGAGAGAGAGAGAGAGAGAGAGAAGGATTTGTTTAGATAGTTCCCAAATCGGCCTCACTATGGGAATGTCTGCCCTCAATTAGAATTCGAATTAAGATAGTTGCAATATAACCTTACTTTGCAAAACAATGTATATACAAGAGATGAAGAACTCTAACCCCACAAACCCTATGGTTTATTGTTGATTCTACCACCTCAAAAAACCTTGACCAAATATTGATCAAGTAACTAACAATGCCGCTACAATCCATCGATTCTTGTTACTAGCTTGCAAGACCTCCTCGTCTTCAATATTTTCACTCGGTAGGATTAATCCCTAACACACACTTGTTGAACCCAAGATTCTCAAACACGATCTACCGTTTCACGCAACTCCCTTGCAAGGTAATACCCTACCAAGTACCAAGGCCTCTTTACTGGATCGAATCTGTGTTTGCCAGATCTTGTCCAAAAACTTCAAATCCCAATGATCTTGAAGGAAAACTCCATCTTGGTTTTCTTATTTGAAATACACAAAAAAATCCAACCCAATATTCTCGATTACACCAACCTAATTGGGCGTTATGAACCATAATCTAAATGGTTACTCAATCAAAAAATAATTATGTGTAGTTTGATTGTGTGTATGCATAGAAAAGAGGTTGAAGATGATGGGTTAACTTTGTAACTTTAGTTTCGCTTAGGTTTTACACTACTACCTTGCTAGAATATGATGCATTCATGAGTGTTTATATCTATGAGATGTATGGAGCAAAAGAAATGCAAATGGATGGAAGGAAAAATAATATTTTTGAAATAATTTATCGTGTGTGTCGATTTGTGTAAGTCATAGGTTTGCCTATCAGAGTAGATGATCCGACATGATAAGGTCTTAGGTCAACCTATCAATGTCTTGTGTTGAATTGTGTTGGTCAGCACATTAGAGAGAAGTTATAGGCTTTAATATTAATGCATAGGTGTCAACTTGAAATGTTATGTGTCGACCTATACTGAAGTGAAAACTTCTATAGGTCGACATATACTTGCATGTGCCAACCTATGCAGTAGTGTTTAGCCAAAAACCATATTTTTAATGCATTTATGCTCTATGAATCTATTCAAAACCATTTTAATGCTTCCTAATGTTAAAATGCACATCTAGAACTAGAGGATATCATTTAATATACATTAACGCTACACTATCCTAGTTTTAACATCATTTAAAATTCAAAAGACACACAAGCATTTAAGAGTTTGAATGCATTTTTGTTAAAATCATATGGGTACAAATTGAAGAAAAAGTGATAAGCTAAAATATACAAACTCAAGATCTATTTCAAATAATTTTTGAGAAAAAACTATAAACTAGTAAAAAAACTACAAGCTACAAACCAAAAAAATTATCAAACAAAATTTATTTATTGATATGAGCTGAAAAGTTAAAACATAAATACTAGCATCTCTCTCTCACTAAGTGATGATAATTTCTTAATAAATTTGTAATATGAATGAAAAATAACTTACAAATAGTGATTATTTGATAACCATAGTATGAATAAAATATAATTTATAAATAGCGGCTATTTGATAATCTTGGAAGATTAAAGTTAATAGATATTAGAATTGAAGAGGGAAGATAACAAATATTTGACGAGTTTAAGAAAGTATTGAACTTTATATTATGATGTTTCATTATGAAAAATACAAAATGATATGAGATACATGATGTATTTATAGGAAAAACAATGATACAAGTGCACGCATAGCATATTGAGACATGTCGTAGAGAAGGCAAAATGGCATGCTTATATCATTTGGGGCTTCAGCCATGTTCCAGCCTCTGCTGCCGATAACATCTCTTGAAAACTAACTATTGATAGAAAGTAGTAATAGCTCAACTGACTTACCATTTGAATGTTTAAGTAGCCGTTGAAAGGGCACAAATACTACGCCAGAAATCACTTTTAGCAGCGCATAGAAAGACAGCGCTTTATACAAAAGCGCTGCTAAAGGGCCAGTAAAAAAAAAAAGAAAAAAAGCGCCTACCAAAGACAGCGCCTTTAAAAAAGCGCTGCTAAATGGTGGGCCTAAGAAAGCGCTTTTAAAAAGCGCTGCTAAAGGGGGGGCCTACGAAAGCGCTTTTCAAAAGCGCTGCTAAAGGGGGACCCTTAGAAAGCGCTGCTATATGGAATTGATAAGGCACCCTATGAAAGCGCTTTTAAAAGCGCTGCTAAAGGCCTTTAAAAGCGCTGCTATAGGTATTCATATTATAATTTTAAAATACCCTCCAGAATTTTAATAGAATCAGAACAGTCACGAACACATTTCTTCTTTCTCTGGCGAACGAAAACGAACGAACAAACCACTGTTCATCGTCCGACCATCAACTTCTTCCGTCCGATCATCCTTCCGACCATCACCGACCGTTCACCGTCCGTTTTTGAGTTCATCCATCCGTCTGCATTGCCGGTCCACCATTGTTACGGTACGTGAAGCTTTACTCTGCTTTTCTTGTTTTTTTTTTATCTTTTCACCATTGTTGTTCTGATGATATATAGATGGTTTTTATCTTTTCAATGATGGTTTTTGTTGTTGTTGTGTTAGTTGTTGTTGTGTTAATATGATGGTTTTTGTTGTTGTTGTTGTATTTGATATAGATGTTTTTATTGTTGGTTTATATTTGATGGTTTGTATAGATGGTTTATATTTGATATTTGATATTGTTGGTTTATATAGATGTTTTATGTTGTTATTGTTGGTTTATATTTGATATAGATAGTTTATATAGATGGTTTGTATAGATGGTTTATATTTGTTATTGTTATTTGATATTGGTTTATATAGATGGTTTATGTTGTTATTGTTGGTTTGTATTTGTTATAGTTGATATAGGTGGTTTATATTTGTGTTATATAGATGGTTTGTGTTATAGTTTATATTTGTTATAGTTTATATTTGTGTTATATAGATGGTTTGTATTTGTTATAGTTTATATAGATGGTTTGTATTTGATATAGATGTTGTTATTGTTGGTTTATATTTGATGGTTTATATAGATGGTTTATATTTGATATTTGATATTGTTGGTTTATATAGATGGTTTATGTTGTTATTGTTGGTTTATATTTGATATAGATAGTTTATATAGATGGTTTGTATATATGGTTTATATTTGTTATTGTTATTTGATATTGGTTTATATAGATGGTTTATGTTGTTATTGTTGGTTTATATTTGATATAGATAGTTTATATAGATGGTTTGTATAGATGGTTTATATTTGATATTTGATATTGTTGGTTTATATAGATGGTTTATGTTGTTATTGTTGGTTTATATTTGATATAGATAGTTTATATAGATGGTTTGTATAGATGGTTTATATTTGATATTTGATATTGTTGGTTTATATAGATGGTTTATGTTGTTATTGTTGGTTTATATTTGATATAGATAGTTTATATAGATGGTTTGTATAGATGGTTTATATTTGTTATTGTTATTTGATGGTTTATATAGATGGTTTATGTTGTTATTGTTGGTTTATATTTGATATAGATAGTTTATATAGATGGTTTGTATAGATGGTTTATATTTGATATAGATGTTGTTATTGTTGTTGATATTTGTTGTTGTTGTTGTTATTCTGAATTACAGGTATATTATGGCCAGCAACGAGGAAACATCACATGATGGAAAAGAAACACCCAAAGACGTTGAAAGCGAAATTAAAAGAGGCATAACGATAATGAAAAGTATCATTCGTGCGAGAGATAGAGGTGTAAAGTACGATGTCCATTGGAATGAAAGAGATCAGTTGGTTGAGCCTAATGGTGCGCTGCTGACAAGTTATATTGGAGCAGTTGTACGTTCGCAAGTTCCGATTACTTGCGATAACTGGAGAATTCCTGCATTAAAAGCGGCTAAGGATAAAATTTGGACCGAGATTCAAGTATGAGATTTGATCATTTTTAATTATGTTGACAGTTACATCTTTAAATTAATTATATTAACATGTTATATGTATGTGTATTTGTTTGCAGAGATCTTTTAATATTGAGGATTCTAGGAGAAAATATTGTATTCAGTTGGCCGGAAAACGCTTGAGGGGATTTAGAGCGTTTTTAACCAACAAATATCTTAAAGATTCTGATGGCAACTTTGTAGAGTCGGAGCGTCCAGCGAAGTACGCTGATTTGATTTCGGATGCAGAATGGGAGACATTTGTTGCGAAGCGAAGAACCAAAGAATTTGAAGTAAGTACAACTTATCATGTACAATGTATAGTATATATACCTATTCCACAAACAAACTGATATGACTTAAACTTGTTTTTTCAGGTTAAGAGTGGCGTAAATCGGGAACGGGCATCAAACCCTGCGTATCCATATAGAAAGGGGCGTTTGGGATATGCACGCTTAGAATAAAAATTAGTAAGTGCATATATATGCTTTAATATGATCTATTTACAAAAAATAGTAAGTATACATAATAGGATATAATGCTTTATTGTTCTTCTTAATGCGTAGTTGGAAGAGGAGAAAAGTGATGCGACATCTCTTCCGGACCATGTCGTATGGAAGGCTGCCCGGGTGGGAAGAGATGGAGCCGTCCAAGAAGAAGTTCAACAAGTGTTTGAACAATGTGTAAGTACAACATTAGTTTTTGAACAAAGTGTTTGAACAAAGTGTATAAAATATTTAAATATGCTTTTATCTATATTTCAGGAGTCCCTATCCCAGACTATAACTCCTGCTGAAGATGATGATTGCAGGAGTTTATTGAGTCGGGTGTTGAATATTCCTAAGTACTCTGGGCGTGTGAGGGGCAAGGGATTTGGTATCACTCCATCCAAACTGTATAAGCAGCCAAGGAAAAAAAATCCAACCAATAAAGAAGTGATGGCTACTTTGGAGGAAATGAAAGCTCAAATTCGTGAATTACAGAAGGATAAGGAGAGATACATGTCCGAAAGGCGCGCTCCAGAGGCCGGTAAAGCTACTAGTGACAAAGATAGTATCGGTTGTCCGCAGAAGCTTCCAGAGGTAATTGTATATATTACATTGAAATTAATTTAGCACATTTTTCTTAATTGACACATTAACTGATCATTATTTGTTTAGGGCATTTCACCTTGTCGACTATATTTATCGTCGCCGACTTATCGCATGGTTGGCAAGGGAAAGGTGCATAACACCCTGGGAGACTTACTTCACCATAAACCCCTCCCTTCTGGATTTTTGAAAGTATCTGTTGATATTGCATTAGAGGGGGGGGGGGTGTTGTTGCCTATGCGAGACGATGTATCAAACGCAACAGTGGTGGGAGACGCGATAGGAGCTTATGTAGCATGGCCGGCGAATCTCATTTTCATGGATGATGAGGTAGGTTGAACCTTGTAATATTCCAATGTTTTATTACCCATACATGAAAGTTATTCTGACATTTACACTTTATTATTGACATGATGATCTTAGACTCCCACAAAATCCAAAACAAAAGATGATAAAATTATTGTGCGGGATACCGATTCAGCTGCATCAAAGTTACAGGTACTAGTACTACAGTTTAAGTGATTATTTTATTATAAATTATTTACTGAACTTATATATGACTTTTAGGTTCTTGATCAGCAGTCGCAATATGTCAGCAAGGGAAACATGTCTGAAACTTCCAAGGTGCCCAAAAAAAAGGTCGAGACAAAAAGAGCATTTGTTCCTCAATTTAGGTCGTGCCTTCAAACATATGTAGGGACAACAGACGTGCCTGAGGGCGGCATCCGTCTAATACATATGGAACAAGGTATTTTCGGTTTTGAATATTCCGAAACACTTGCTAAGGAGGATTTCGACCAGGTTTTCAAACATTTAGAATTGGGCGTCGGGGTTATGCATACCTACATCAGGTACTTCGATCCATTTTAATTAGATAATTGAACATTTTAAAATTCGCTCGTTTAACTGAATAATCTAATGTTGATTATATTTTTTTTAGGCGCTTGTATGACAAGATGTTGGTCCCCGCTGATTTGACTTCAGTATTCGCATTCTTATCTGCTAGCAGTGTCAACTCACGGACAATAGACCAGACACCAGAAGCAGTCAAAGAGTACACAGTCCAGAGATTTATGGGTGCGAATACGGAGAAGTTGTTTATGTTGCCATATAATATTGGCCATGGGTTAGTTTTTATTCTAAATTCATTTATTATAATTGTTCGATTTTTTCCATATTATATAACATTTCCGTCTAAACTGTTGTCTTATTTTATAGTGGTCACTGGTTGTTGGTCGCAATTAATCCGATTAAAGAAATAGTGTATTATATAGATTCATTGGATGGCGATACAAACAAATATGAAAATCTGAAGAACATGGTTGATACGTAAGTGATGATGTATAGTGTTCTGAATAATTATATATGTTTATTTATTATGTGACATTGTTCTAAATATGTGTTTATATTATGTTAGAGTTATACAAATATACAGAGCACAGAGAGATGCAACAGTGCCAAAAAGCAGGGCTAGCAACATCAACTGGATCAGAGTGGAGGTATATTTTCCCATGTTTGACTGTTATAGTGGTTCTACTTATAAAACTATTTAAACTATATATCCTGATAAATGTTCGTTCGCTTTTTTCCTAATACAGTGTCCTCGTCAGCGTGGTGGGATTGACTGCGGATATTTTGTACTGCGCTTTATGAAGGAAATCATTCTTTCTGGTCAATTAGAGATTCCAATCATGGTATGGATCAATTCATGAGTTATATGATTCATTTTGATTATTAACTAATATTTCATCTGAGTAATTAGTATTAAATCGTGCTTGTTCTGTTATATTATGTAGTATTTTGATGAATTCAGATGCGCTACGTACTCGAAAGTAAAACTGGAAGAAATTAAGGAAGAATGGTGTCAATTTATGATTGAGTTAAGAATTCTATAATGTATATTGGATTTGTAATTATGTGTAAATTGTATATTGTATATTGTATATTGTATATTGTATAATGTACAATGTTTAAATTATGTGTAAATTATACTTGAGTTAATTATGTGTAAATTGCAAAGTGTTATTGTATAATGTACAATGTTTAGTTATATTGTGTTGAATTAAAGGCCAAGTGTTGAATTACAATGTTTAAAGGCCAAGTTATGTTTAAAGCCTGAATTATAAGCAGGGAATTTAATTGTTATAAGTAGGTTTGTCTAAAAATATAAAAAAATGTGATTTTTCAAAAAAAAAAAATTTTAAAAACGTGAGGTATAGACAGCGCTTTTACAAGAAAGCGCTGCTAAAGGGAGAAAAATAGGCATAAAAAAGCGCTGCTATAGGTTAGGAAAGGAGGGGTCTAAGAAAGCGCTTTAAAAAAGCGCTGCTAAAGGGTGGTCTACAAAAGCGCTTTCATAAAGCGCTGCTACAGGGGGGAGGGGGGGGGGGGGGAGAATAGTGTTGGTGTAAGCCCTAGAGGCCAATACTTTTTGGTACTTGTATCGGATTATTCGTTTAATAATAAAAGGCATTTCTTTATTATGTTTGTCTTTCAGAATAATAAAGTCCCTAGAATAGTTAGTCTGTTTAATGAAATGTTAAGTGTGACTTAATCATGAGATCCCATTAAACATAAAGACATTATTCTTAAAATATCCGTAGTCAAGCTTTATTGCAAAGTGGGATAACATTAAAAGCATTGAGACTATTATGAAGATAGACTGATGATCACATCTCATGGATCATGGATAAAGAGTTATCAAGTCTTGACATAGGTATAAATATTAGGAGTAATATTTATACCGGATTGACCCGCTATGAGAATACTACATAGTATGTTATGCAAAGTGTCATAAGTTATTCTCATGGTGATAATGGTGTATTACCACCCTTCGACCTGAAACCACTATGGACCCTAGATGTAGAGTCGGGTGCTTTATTGCTGATCAAACATTATCCGTAACTGGATGATCATAAAGACAGTTGATGGGCACTCCACGAAGCATGCTGAGGGACATGAGTGTCCTAGATGGAATTTGCCAATCCTGCATAACAGGAGAAATGTCTAAGGGCCCAATATTGAACTAGACAAGGATGACACAGTGTATGCCTTGTATTCAATATAGACATAGGGGCAAAAGGGTAATTGTACAAACATATATTATCACGAAAAAGGTTTTGTCAGATCACATGACATTTTCGTGACTTGGGTAGCAGTGATGTGTTGCTAGATACCGCTTACTGTTTATTATGTTAAATATATAATTTAATATAATTACCAACGTTACGAAATCCTACAGGGTCACACACATAAGGACAGTTTGATGAGAGATAGAGAAATCAAAGGAACACCGTAAGGTACGGTGCACTTAAGTGAAAAATAGAAATTCAGATAATATAATAATAATTATTGTTATTTTATAATGGTTATAAAATAATAATAAAATAAATATATTTATTATAATAATAGATATTATAATGATATATATAATATTATTATGGATCATGTGAATTAGGGTTTTAGCCCGCAGCCCACAAGAGAGTCTATAAAAGGAACCCTTGTGATGAAGCTTTCACTTGATGCAATTTCGTTTTGATTCTCTTTTCTCACTCAAATAATTCCGTTCGTAAGCAGCTAGCACTGTGACCGGAAGCTGTTCGTGTGGACTGAGTAGAGGCGTTGCACTTCATCAACGCTTGTGATCGCTGCATCAAAGATCTGAATCGCCACAAAGAGGTAACCATTCTATCACTGACCATGCTCATTCGTAAGGATCACTAAAAGAAATTTTTGTTTTCCGCTGCGTTTAGATCGCAATTTTCCTTCAAATAGGCAGCGCTTTGAAAGCGCTGCTAAAGGGGTACAAAAGCGCTGCTAAAAGTGATACCTTTAGCAGCGCTTTTTCCATAAAAAAAAGCGCTGCCTTTACCTTTAGCAGCGCCACTTTAGGCAGCGCTTTAAAGCGCTGCTAAAGGTCAAAAAAAGCGCTTCTAAAGGCCATTTTTGCATATGATATTCTATATAGAATATGATATTCTCTTTTCAATTATAGAGAATCAAACTGGTTTGCCAGGTTGACCACAAATATAATTGCAAATAATTACAAATATAATTATATAGAAATAAATCTACTTACAAGGAAAATTTTCTATTCTCTCATTCTATTTACAATTTAGGAGAGAAGAGGAATGGAGAGCTTCAGATGGAAATATTTAGAGAAAAATAGAAAAATCTTTAATTTGGTTATTCTTAAATATAGGGATTTTACTTTGATAGTTTTTAAATTTTGATTATTTGTTTTTAATTTATGTTTCATGAATTATGTAGTCGGTGAACTTTTAAAACTCTGATAGAAATTACTTTTTTACAGAATAAAATTGGGATAATTTCTGATATTTATTAGTACAAGCCAAATTTTACTATGGAAGTAAACACAAACAAACTCATAGAGACTTGTTTGGATGCTTCCCTTATCCTATAAAGTAACTGCTCATAAGTGGCACATAAGTGGCAGTAATTTTCCCTTAACTCATATTGTAAAAGATGAAGAGAATAAAATATGATTAAGCTAGATTCAATTACTTGCCACTTAAGCAATGACAGTTGTAACTGTTTTTTTTCTGTTTTAGCTCGATCATAGAATCAACTCAGAATATATATTAGTGAATGCATCACTCTGTATAACTCAGTTTTTGAGCATTCTTTCTGCATCTTGCTTCTTCAAGCGTGTTTTTCTCAATAATGGTGATTCACCATTAGCTTTTACATGGTATTAGAAGCAAATTTGATATCCATCACTAGCTTTCGCATACTCGATTATCTCACAATTCTCCTCTTTACCTTGAAATGTTCATTTTCACTTAACATTTTTGAATCTTTATCAAGATTCATTCCCTCATGGTTGCAGAAAGCTCAACCAATAGCATTAATGGCGCTCCTCAAAATTCAGCATAAAGCAAAAGGTTATCAAACTGATATTCTCAATTTATATTTCATGCATCCAAATTAGAATCCTGGTAACATTCTTGCTACTTCTTTTTTATCTGGCCAAAATTATCATTCTTGGTCACGGGTTGTGACAGTTGCTCTTAGATCCAATCATAAAATGCACTTTATCAATGGTGCATTACCTCGTCCCGATGATGCTGACAGAGATTCTATAGCATGGGATTGTTACAACACCATGATTATATCATGGATCAGTAACTCTATCGAACCCAGGATTTCACATAGCATATTATCGATGGACACAACTGCAAAAATTTGGAAAGAACTCAAATCGATTCTATCAAGGTGATGTATTTCTAATCTCTGATCTTCAAGAAGAAATCTACACTTTGAAACAAGGTGACTGCACTGTATCTACTTATTATACCAAGATGAAAAAGATATGTCAAGAGTTAGATAATTTTCATCCAATCTCCAACAATAATTGTCACGACGACTGCGAAGTGCTTGAGAAATGCACACATATAGATATATTGATCAGGTTATTTGATTCCTTAAAGGCTTGAATGATCAATATGTTGTTGTAATATCACAGATCACGTTAATGGAACCTTTACCAAACATTGACAAGGTTTACTCATTACTTGTCCAACAAGAAAGGCAATCTTTACTCAATCTTGATGAATATGAGATTCTTGCTGCTTCTAACTATCAACCCTCAAGAAGAGGTTATTCTTCTCAATGTGGTAGAGGTGGAAGATATACTGGTGTTAGAGGTAGAGTTCGTGGCTACAAATTTTATACTGACTGTGGAATGACCAACCATGTGGTGACCAATGCTTCAAAAAGCATGGTTACTTGCACACATGTAGCAAGGGGGGACTGTGAATAATTCTCACATTGATGGTGATGAAGAGGATGCAAAATTCATAGCTTATGTAAAGGATAATACTGAATCAGAAAAAGGGAACTTGTACTTTACTCCATACCAGCACAAAGCTTTGCTAGCTCTTCTCCAAAAATCTAGCAGCATGCAAGCTCATAGTGTGAACCAAGTCACCATTAAAACCTCTAATAATACAGGTATTATTGGTTCCACTCCCTCATTACCCAATTCACATAACACTTTTAGCTTAGACACAGGAGCCACAGATCATATTTGTCACTCCATTCACATTTGCAGTGCACGAAGAGAATTAAACCAATACACATTAAATTACAAAATTGTATCATATTTCAATAGATCTACCTGGTACTATCATGTTTGACAGAAATTTTTACACACCAACATTCTTTAATTTCCCAACTTTGCTTTCAATTTAATATATGTTCCAAAAAAATCACACAAAGCCTTAATTTTTTTTTTAAAACTTTTGATGGTAATAAATGTTTGATACATGACTCCTCATCCAAGAAGATGATTGGTGTAGTTGAAATGAATCATGGATTGTATGTTCTCACATAACCCTTGGTCAGTCCTATTATCCTCTAATTTTTACCCCTAAGATCCCATCATCTTTTTGAATTTTTGCATACAAATAAGATCACAAGCTTGGTTGTTTTCTTACCTTCTCATCTTTGTGTTTGCTTTTGGGATCACCAAGCACCTCTTTGTGTATTCTTTTTTGTTTCTTTATGTTATGTACTTTATGTTTTACTAATCACTATTCAAAATTCCAAAAATATGTCTTGTATCCTTTTGTTTCATTGCAAGGTAGGATGTTATATCAAGAACACCAAGCATGATTCATCAACTAGGGTTTTGCTCCCTCAAGGTTAAAGTGTGGCCAACCATTCATTCCCAAGGGCTATCTCATCAAACCATGGTTTCTAACATCAAAATAAAAGGTTTCAAGAATCATTAATCTCATTTTGATCAAAGATATCTCAAGGTTTAGTAACTTGTTTCTCAAGAAAAGTCAAAGGTTCATGCGTTTATTTGCATGTCTTCATCAACAAGTTACCACAAGCTTTGGTAAATTTAATCAAAAAGAAATTCAAGGAGACATTATCTCAAGCTTATATGATGATACATATGCTTTGAAATACAAGAAAAGTCCAAGTTTGCAAGTTGATTCAAGAAAGCTTGACCTAAAAAGTCAACATTTCAAATCAAAGTTCCAAATATTCAAACTCCTTCAATTATCAATATTTTTTTAATGCTTATTTTTTCATATGACTGTTCTCAATATTCTCTTTAACTTCTCTTTACATTAAAAGATCCAATTATGCTTGGAGGATCACCAAACGTTTGGAGAAATTATAGGTCATTTGTGGACTTAGTGAAATTTTGTCTATTTTCAAGTGATTTTTTCTCAACTTTCAAGAATCACAACTTCCTCAATTTTCAAAATATGGAGCTCATTCTTTTTCAACAATATCATTTGTGGTACTCTCTACAAGATTTCTTCAAAGGTCAAAGTCAAATTGTGCTTGGAAGGCCATGAAACTCATTGATACATTATAAGTCATTTTCAGCCATTTGGACTTAGAATTTTCAAAGTTTGGTTTGCCGGATTTTTATGGCAACTTCAATATGACATAAATTTTTTCTTAAGCATCCAAATGAAATATTTCTTGTCACATTGTGATATTTGCCATGAAGTTAGCAAATTGCAAAAAGAATGAGACCAAAAAGCCTCTTATACAGGGTGCCCCATTAATGCAAACATGGTGACTTGGAACTGAAGTTTTGCACTATGATCAGATTTTTACTTCAATTAATCTTCAATTGCAAGTTAAATTATCATGTATTATGCATCTAAACATGTTTGGTGAAGTTCTCTGAAGTTAATTGAATCATAAAATGCATAGTTTGACTGAGTTTTGATGCATTTCAAGTCACACTTTTACCATGATGATGGTGCACACGATTACACTGAATTATTGATCAATTCACCCCTCTTATCATTCCATCATCATATCCTATAAATAGAGGGTCATTCCATACTAAAAATCAAACTTTTGAGAGCCAGAAAACCCCTAGTCCGCCTTCAAATGTTATGCAAAAAAGTGAGCTATTGGGTTTTGTTTTCCAGCCACTTTCAACTTAATTTCTTGATTCCATTAGCTCTATCATGTTCCTCTGAAGCTTCTGCAACAAGAATCAAGATCTACGAGTCCCTAAATTGCTCCAACCAATTCTAGTTTCAGATGTTCTCATATCGTTTTTGGACACGGTAGTTTGAGGCTCCATTTTCAATCAAACGAGTTATCACAATATAGTCCTTTGCTTGCTGAATGTTTCCCCTAACCTAGCTGGTTTTGATTCATCGTGTACATCATTTAATTTTTATTTTCGTGTTTTTTGTTTCACTGTGTTTTCTCTGAAATTCTCTCTACTCCCTTTCAATAAATGAAAATGGAGAGTGGGGTTGAGTTTGCCTTGATGAGACGGTTGCAATGATGGTGGTCTCATGCTCTCATGTTATCATTTAGAAATCTCTGGTGACTGGTTCACAAAAGAAGGTGTCTGGGGAGGGGGATGATGATCTGCAGAGGTGAGACGCGTTGGCAATTTGAAATGTTTTCATTGTTTGGATTTGAATGTGTTCTTGCGTTATTTCTGAACTAATTTCCACCATTTTCCCTCATGTGAAGGTCATCAGATCTATCGCGCTAGCTAATGAGGTTAGATCTAACGCACCTTGTTTTTTCTCTTTTTATTTTATTTTTTGATTTTTGTTTTAATTGCATTTTCTTTGAAAATTCATAATAATTTCATTTTTATTCCAAAAAATACCTAAATAATTTCTAAAATTTTATTTTATTTATCTCTTTTTAATTTTATATTTTTCATATTTTATTTTTATCTTTTTTTATTTTTCATGATTTTTCTCATTTTTGAAGCATTTTAATTAGTTTTAAAATATTTTTATGCATTAAAAAATTCTCAAAAATTTTATAGCATGCTTGACTTATTTCTGACTTGCATGATTTTTCTTGGCCATGTGTGATTTGATTTGATGCATCATTTGTATTTTCATCTTTATTTTCATTTTAAAATTAATTTTATAAATCATTTTAGTGCATTTTAATTCATATTCTTGCATTTTTATATTTTTTGACTTGTGTTGACTTCTATTGGCCTTGGATATTAGTTGATTTAATCATATGTCTCATCAAACTCAATGGATCTTGGGTGTTTATGGGGTGAAAACCCTAATCCACCAAAATGGATGATTGATTTTGATGATGACTTGATCATTACTTGGATCCAATTTGGTTTTGCCTTTTGTTTGATCCTCTCTTCTTCATCCCTTTCTTTTTTCTTTTTCACCCTTTCTTTGATCAATTGAAGGATGTGTATGACATCTTGTTCATGAGATCTTGAGTGGTACTTGATGAACTTTCATCATTTCAATTCTACCATTTGATTGATCATTTGATCAATTGAGGTACTTTGGATTGATGCATAAGTTTGTCCAAAGTACTATGAGAGATTGATTGATATAATGGATCCATATTTCCTTGACTTAGGTCTTGATCAATCTTGTTTTGAGTTATGCTACATGTTTTAGGAGTATGATCTTTATATCATATCTCTAACATATACGGTACATAAATTATTATTGAACGACCTCCCATAGTATGATCTTCCTTGTAGACTGTGCTATGATTGCTTAACACAATGCTAAATTTGTCCCTATTCGAAAAGTGATCATATTTGTCCAATTTTAGATATAAGTCATTTTTAGTTTAGATGTAAATCTCTTATCTCCATAATGTGTAGATTCTTTTCCACCTATGAGAGCTAGTGGCATACTTGTTATTTTTATCCAAGTTGGAGTCCTTCTCAAAGGATGATGAAAAGTTCTCACACTTGTTGGACTGATTAGTTAAGTAATCTACTTTAAATGACAAAATGGTTTCATTAACACTAACACTAACTTTTACTTTATGCTCTGCATTTTTTATGTCATTTATCTTTATACTCTTTATCTTTATGCTTCTTTATTTTTATGCTTACCATTTCATGTCATATTATCATCTTATTTATGTTTATGCATTTTTCTCTTTATCCACTTGGACCTTTTTTCTTTTTAAGACATTAATAAAGGCTTAAACACTTAATAGACTCTTAATTTTCCTTGGACTATTTGGTGACTATCCTTTGCTCATGGATGATGGACTTAGAATTAGGTTTCTTTCCCTATGCTTTGGAGTTGTATCTTGAGACCTTGGATCTTATTTGGCACTTTGACCTTGAGTTGACCTCTTGAGAAGACTTTGCTTGGATACTTGGCTTTCATCATATGCTTGGTTATTTCTCTGCTTATCTATTTGCTTATCTTGTTGTTTGAGTCCAAAGGATGGGAGTTTTTGCTTGTTTATATCAAAGGCTTGTATTTTAGTTAGATCTTTCCTTCCTTATCTTTTATTTTATTGGTTTAGGGTAATCTCTTCATCTTCTCCCCTTCTTAAATTTTCAAAATCTTCTCTTTTTTTCAAAACCTTCTTCTTTCAAACTAGAACCATTTTCTTAGTAAACCTTGACTTTGTCAAGTGTATTTTCAAATTCATTTTCTTAATAAATATTAATCTACCTTAGGCATACTTAGACCATTTTCATAAGACTTAAAAAACACTTAACTCATTCAAACCATTTTGTGCCTTTGTGCACTTTTTGCTTTAAAACTTTTCTTAAATTTTAGATATGAGTCATTTATAGTTGATATATGATCTTTCTATCCCCCATAGTATTGTTTGAAATGAGTAGACTCTTTTCCACCTTAGAGAGCTAGTGGCATACTTATTGATTTTATCCAAGTTAGAGCCCTTCTCATGTTGATGCAAAGGTCTATTTTCACATACTTATGCGTGATTTGTTGAAGTTTTCTCATTAAAATGACAAGTTTTGATCCTCCATTTTACTTTTGTGGGTACGCAGGTACGAGGCTCAAGAAGTCTTGTCAAACACAAATTTATTTAAAAAAATATCTCTCTTCTCCCCTCCACAATCTTTTACAAACAACACCTTTTTAAGCCAAATGCTAGATTTTCAAAGAGGTTCCTATAGAGTACTATAGACGTTTTTGGTGTTAACACTTTCCCTTTGTGTAACCAACCCCATTACCCTTGTCTTTGTTTTAATTAGTTTTTATTTTAAAATTTCTTTAGGTTTTGTTCGTTATTTTCTCTTTTCGTTGGAAAAATAAAAGTGCGGTGGAGACTCTTATTTTGTGAGTTAAGTTAATCAATAACTTAATCTCGAATTTTCCCGCTACAAGTCCTATAACACAACCCTCATGTAAAACCATCCATTCTCTAGACAAGTGTGATAGGAGTATTGTTTGTAATTTGTGGCACATAAGATTTGGCCACCCTTCTTTTGAAAAATTGACTAATATAAATAACATTTTTCCTTTTGTTGAAATTTTAAAATCATATCTACCTTGTAATACTTGTTTTTATGCCAAACAAAAGAGGTTTCCCTTTCCTCTCAGTTCATGTGTGTATATAAATAGCTTTGATCTAGTCCATATGGACATTTGAGGTCCATTCTCCACTCCTTCTTTATCTGGATTCAAATATTTTCTTACTATTATGGATGACAAGAGTAGATTCACCTGGATATATTTGATGAAAATGAAATATGAGACCTCCATATTGTTTAGAAATTTTGTAATTATGGTACACACTCAATTTAATACCAAAGTTAAATGTATCAGAAGTGGCCATGGAAATGAATTTTAACTTATTAAATTATATCATGAACATGGAATCTTACATCAGAACTCTTGTGTTGGAACACCTCAACAAAATGGCATTGTTGAGAGAAAACTTCAACACCTCTTGCCATCCATAGAGTTCTATTATTTCAATCTAATTTGCCAAAAAAACATTTGGGCACCTGCCATAAATCACTATGTACACATCATAAATAGGCTACCCACACCTTACTTGACACACAAGTCACCATTTCAAGTTTTTCATAATACACTTCCTAACATTACCAATCTAAAAAATTTTGGTTCCTTATGTTCTTCCACTACACTTTTTCTCAAAGAAAGAAAATTGATTCAAGATCAAGGAAATGTATACACTTAGGTTTCAAAATTGGTGTTAAAGGACTCATTTTGTTTGATTTAAAGTCTAGAGAATTATTTCTCTCTAGGGATGTCATATTTTTTGAACATATCTCTCCCTATAAAAATGTTTCTCCCACTAGTGAACAATATCTTGCAAATCACAATCACATTCCCTATGATGACAATTTTCTTGTCTGTCAAGTAAATGAAAATTCGGATACTGATACAACTGATAACAATGTCTTAGATCCTCCATCACTACCCAAATTACCAACATATGATGTTAATCTTAGTCATGATAAATCAGCCACATATTTTGCTCCTGCCACTCATAACAGACAACATGAGCCAACCAATATTGTGATCAGTCCACCAAGTGCCAATTCCACCAATCCATTACCCTCAGTTCCTATTAGAAAATCTATTAAAAACATATAACAACCTAAATATCTCCAAGACTATCACTATTACTTGCTGAGCAATACAACTCCTAATTCCAAATTATCTATACCTCTATCATCTTCTACTTGTAAGTATCCACTATCCTCTTTTATTTCTTATCACAATATCTCTTCTACGCACAATCATTTTCTTTTTAACCTGTCCAGCATTATTGAACCCTCACTCTATGAGACTGTTATATGTGATGATAATTGGAAACCTGCTATCAATGTTGAGTTAACTGCTCTGGTAAATAACAATACCTGGATTTTGGTTTCATTACCAACACATAAATATTCCATAGGATGTAAGTGGGTGGTTAAACTTAAACTTCACGCTAATGGTATTGTAGAGACATACAAAGATAAACTAGTGGCAAGGGGTTCATTCAAACAGAAGGAATATATTGCGTGGAAACTTTTAGCCCTATTGCGAAAATGACTACCATTAGAGTCCTCTTGGAAATTGTAGTTGCTCAACAATGGCCCATTTACCAACTTGATGCCAACACTTCATTCCTCCATGGAGACCTCAATGAAGAAGTCTATATGCAGCCCACAACTAGTCTTTATCTACCAGCCCTAACCTTGTTGGAAAACTCCAAAGGTCCTTATATGGTTTTAAGCAATCAAGCAGACAGTGTAACAAAAAACTCCGAGAGAATCTTACTTCATTTGGATACACTTGTTAGACGAGGGCTACGATTTAGAAGAGGGAGGGTTGAATTGATCGCCAAATAAAAATTTAGAAATTCAAATTCTATTTTGAAAATTATTTTTCTATGGAAAGCGGAAGTGAATCTGGATCGACTCTCGTCTATCCGAACCGTTGTTGGTAGGATCAGATATGCGTACAAACCTTAGTAAAGTAAATGCTAAAGATGCGATAAACAAACCAACAAGTTCAATATAATATTTTTGAATATAAACCACACTCAAGTAAATGATTTCCAATGAGAAGTAAAATAAAATTTGACAAAGGAATTTTTACAAACACTTAGTGTGTAGACAAAATATAAAACACTTGGTGTGCAACCCACCAAGCTTAATTCTCTTTTACTTGACGATCTAACAAATCAATTGTAATTGTTTCACACAAAAAAATTTAATCATTTCAACACAACCAAAATTTATATATATATATATATATATATATATATATATATATATATATATATATATATATATATATATATATATATATATATATATATATATATATATATATATATATATATATATATATATATATATATATATATATATATATATATATATATATATATATATATATATATATATATATATATATATATATATATATATATATATATATATATATAAGTTTCCTAATTTTCATCATTATGGGTATGTCTGCCCTCAATTCGAAATCAAATTGTGATATTGTAATTAACCTTTGCAATATAAGTTTACAAGAGAAGTAGTAGAAATTCAAACCCCAAACCCTATTTTTGATTTTGATCCTAGCTTCTTATCTCCCCTTGATCTTAGCTAGATTAAGTCAGGCGATATCTTCAATTTGATCCTCTGATTTCTGCTACTCCTTTGACCGAACCACCGTTCTTCAAAGCTTTCACTCGGCTGAATCCAAATAGAAAAATCTTTCCCCAAGCCTTTCAATTGATCCTTCGGTTATCGCTACTCCTTTACAAGAACCCCCGTTCTTCAAAACTTTCACTCGGCTGAATCCAAATGCAAAGACTTGTGCAAAAATCCCCAAATCAACCCTTGATCTTGGAGTAAAAACCTTAAAGCTTTTATCCTTGGAGCCCTAAAAAATTCTCAACCTAATTTAGATTTCAAAAGTCCTAAATTGAATGTTTTCACTCTCAATCAAGATCACTCATCAAGAATTATTATGTGTAATGTGAATGAAAGCTATGAAGAATAATGTAGATAAAGAGAAATCTTTGTATTTTTCAGGTTTCAATGCATTGAAATAAGATGTATGAATGTATTTATATGTGTCTGTGAAAGTGGTAATGTAACAGAAAATTCGTGCAAGAATAATAAACAAATTTTCAGCAAAAATGAGCTATGAGTCGACTCTTAGAATTATATGCGTCGACTCATATATGTTGCACCCCAAAATTTGACCAACTACTTATCGCTATTTGGCTCATGTTTCGACTCATTTCATTTTCGCATTTGCATACTGCGTACATTGCATTTTTCCCAGTCAGATTGACTTTATCGGGATTACAGCCCTCTGATCGCGCTTCAGGCATTTCAGGCCAATACGAGGACGTATTTTGAGAATTGGTGCTCGTCCCGGTGTTTTCAGCTCTCGCCGTTGTTTTTGAGGACATCTCGGTGTCCGGGATTTTTACCGTTTATTTCGATATAGTCGCTAATCGATTTAATCGGCTTCCTCGCTTTTTTTAGATTTTTCCCCTTATTTTCTAGATTTTTTTAATGGGTTTAATTGATTTTTCTAGATATTAGATAGATTTTTTAAATAGCTTTAATAGATATTAAATGTTTTTTAATAGTTTAGTTTAATTTCTTTTTTTAGGAATTTCTCTTGTCATTTTTAGATAATAGGTTTTAATAGATATTCTTTTTTAGAGTTTAAGTAGTTTTTAAAATGTTTTTTAATAGGATATTCTTTTATTAGGATTTTTTAAATAGAATTAATAGAATGTCTTCTATTTTTGTTTGTATAGAAATTAGTGGAATTAATAGAATTAATGGAGTTTTTTCTATTTTTTGTTAGTTTAGAAATTAATAGAGTTTTATAGGTTTAATCCTCTTTTTTTAGATTTTAATCATTTGTTTAGATGTTAATTAGAATCTTATTAGATTTAATTAGGTTAGAATAGTTTTAATTTTCATTCAGGATTTAATTACAGTTTTTTAATCTTAGTTAGTGTTAATTGAGTTTTCATTAGGATTAATCAGAATAATTAGTTATTAATCAAAGTCCAAGTTCGGTGGGCCATTTGTCAGTTTTGGAGGCCCACCCCAGGTCCAGTCCAGGTGTCATCCATATAAAGCATCCGCGTGTGCACTTCAGGCTCTCTCCATTCATTTTGCCACATTTTTCTTCCTCCATTCGCCACGTTTCGTCCATTCTCTTCCCCATTTTTTTCGCCACGTTTCACTCACACAATCCACCACTTCACGCTGCATGCCACCCCACGTGGCTCCCCCTCTCACTTCCGCCTCCACACGCGTCCCACTCACACCGATCCCCACATGCAGCAACGCCACGTGTCCCACACACCACGCCCTCACCGGAGACCTCGCCGGAGTCCATGCAAACGCCGGAGTTTCTCGCCGATGAAATCACACGACGGTCCCCACGGCCAAAACTCCACCAGAAAACTCAACTGCCGCCGGAAAATCCCCAGAACCTCCACAACCTTCATCCAAGATTCATCTTCGTGACTGTTTTGCATGAAGAACCTTCATCGATCTTGTGAGTTTTTTTTCCAGAAACTGATGAAGATTCCACACCTTCATCCTTGTCCTTCATAGAGCTTTCCAGAATCTGCAAGATCTTCATCAATATTTGTGAACCTTCATCAAGATCCTCAAGATCCCTACGCGTTTTCTTCAGAAGTTCCTCCCAGTTCTTCATCGTCTTCAACATGATGTTCATCAAACTTCATAGATTTTCCAGATCCGCCAGAAACATCAAGAACACATCCACATAATCTCCAGATTTCTTCATAGTTCATTAACCATCAACAAACATCATCAGAGCTTCAAACGATCTGCATATAACCTTCGGTGATCCTCAAATTGCTGTTAGTGTGCATCCGCTCTTCATCGAGAATCATCATCGATCCAAACTTTGTTCTTCAAAGATCTTTGCCCAGAAACCTTTCAACGTCATGATCTGAGGCCACCGTCTTCGCCCGAATCCAGAATCACGAGCCAAGCCTCCAGATCCACCTTCATCGTCGTTCATCGCGACAACATCCAAGGACAATCGGCCTCAGATCTTAAGAGCTCCACCGCCACGTTCTTCTTCAAGTTTATTTTCCGTCAAGAGCAACTCCAAGAACGGCTTCAACGGATCTTCATCAACGTTCATCTCTACGAATCTTCAAGAACCTCAAAGGATGGATCACGTTGTTTTTCCAAGTAGGTGATAGTTCTGTTGTTGTTGTTTATTCATTTGTGTTGTTGATTAGAGGCGAAATCTGAAGATGATAGAGAGAGGACAGAATGAGAGAGAGAGGCTGAGAAGGGAGGTTGGAGCGGCGTAGAAGGGATGAACAGTGCCTTGCCAAGAAGAGAAGAGTGAGTAGGGTTTTGCCTGAAGAGTTTGTGTGGCCGTCAAATGGATTGGGTCGTGGCCCATTGGTCTGTTCTGTCCGTACACCCCCCGTTTGGACAATAAACCCTCCGTTTCTTTCTTCCCCTCCATTTGGTCTGACTGGGCTGGGCCCAGTCCGTTTTACCATACTACACCCTCCGTTTTGCATTCACACCCCCCCCCCCATTTGTGTGTATTTGGCTCATGGGCTGGGCCCATCCTTCGCTGATCACACCCTCCGATTGCTTTTCTTCCCCCTGACCCCTATTTTTGTTTTTCTGAATTGCTTAATGGGTTGGGCCCCAATTCTATTTCATTTTTCTGGCTCACACCCCTGGCTGAACCATTGCACCCCCCTTTGTTTTTTTTTTCATTATTTTCTTTTATATTCATTTGTTTAGAGTTTTTAAAGAAAAAGAATATGTAATATAAAAATAGAAAAGATGGAAAATATAGTTATATAAAAAATGATAGTATTTTAATATTTTCTTTTTAGGATATATTTTCTTTTAGGAGTTTCTTTTACGCCTTTTTAGAGGTAGAATTAAAGGTCCACTTGTTAGGGGACTATTTTTCATTAGACTCTCCATGATAGATGGGTATGATTTTTTAGGAGTTTATCATTGTAACCTTCCGAATATTAATAAAATGAGATTTGTGTTGTGGTCCCCGTTTTAGCTGTAAGCTGAACTACAGATGCTCTGATTTTCTCTGAAGAGAATATGTAGGCATAGGATGCGATGTCCTAGCAAGCACACTAACAACTAACTTTTGTTCTCTCGCTGCCGTGCGATCGAGACTTTCCCGCTGACGACTGATGTTATCATCTTCTCTTGCCCGAGTGCATTTGAGACCAGACCGTAGTTCTAGTTCCCGTAGGTTCCCATACCTTTAAAACCCGACATACTACGTCCGTTCTACCGCAAACAGGTACGCCTAAGTCTCCAATGGTCGAGCAGCGTCCACCTAACTGCTAGAATGCGTATGCTAGTATCGTCAACTTAATCTCTCACCCCCGTGTGATCGAGAACACCCTTGTCTAGCCGTAGTTAGCCTGAACTACGTCATGCTCTGATTTCTCTGATGAGAATACGTAGGCCCAAGACGCGACGTCTTGCCGAGCAAACTTCCCCCATAGTTTCCCGAACTACGCAGACTCTGATTTCTCATTCTCTGATGAGAATACGTAGGCATAGAGTGCGACGCTCTATCGAGTCAATTTCTTTCTGTTTAGATCTAGCAGCCGTAGATAGATTGTTTTCACCCGTAGACAAACCAACAAGCGTGGATCCCGTCGAGTACGATGGACGTGAGGGGTGCTAATACCTTCCCCTTGCGTAACCGACTCCCGAACCCAGACAATGGTTGCGATGACCTTGTCTTACCCTTTTTTCGTTAGGTTTTTCCGATCGTTTCCTTTCCCGCTCCGAGGGATAAATAACGAAAGGTGGCGACTCTTCTGTTATGCCGGCACCTTATTTTCGCGAAAGCGACAGCTGGCGACTATGCTGGGGATCGAACCCAGAGTCTCTGGTTCTCCGGTTCCCCTGAGAGAGTCAATCCTAGCGCTTGTTTGCGTGTCTGTGGGTGTTTATTTTTGTGTTGTATTTTACTGATGTATTTACATTTCCCGCACTTTTATGTTGTATCTTACTGATGTATTTACATTTCCCGCACTATATTTTTATCTGTTGCTATTGTGCTGTTGTGGGATGGGAGCTCTGATGAGTGAGAAGCCAGACCCAGGCTTGAGTGCACCATAGAATTAGTTGTGGAAATTAGTGGGCGCGTGCTTGCTTGGCAGGCACTAGTGTCTCATGAAATCCACGCTCAAACGAGGTTCTCCCGGTTGGCTTCTCTTTCAACCCTTTGGGTTGAGACGGTTGTTGGTTTGGAGGATTGTCGACTCTGGGGACCGATCATTTGGGATTCAGCTAAGTGAGGCCGCTTCAAGAGATGATGATGCCACACCTTCTGGGTATCGTATCATCGTTCTTGAAAGTCTGTGACGCTGATGACCGCATAGGATGCCGAACTTGTGTTAGTTTAGGTCCATACCCGTGAGTGGGAGGGTTTTTTGCAGGAAACTTGACTTCCAGCCTACCCGGTATTTTGGTTTTCTCTCGTCAGAGCAAACTTATCCCGTCAGCAGCGCAGCAGTAATCAGAGCTTTGTGGGGGCTGTGATCCCGTGTTTGCTGCAACTTGCATTGCATTTGCATGAACATTCCTGCATCATATTGCATGCCATACTCCAGCTAGTCAGAGCTCTTATCCGGCCGTTGTTTTGATTCTGAAGGTGAGTGTTGAAGACGACCAAGGGGATGAAGTCGATTTGATCAGGATCAAGCAGTGAAGTCAGTTGAAAGTTGCTGGTAGCGATGTCAGAGAGCAGCTTCCAGTTTGTTGATACCTTGTCAGGTTTCACTGTGACATCCAATCCTTTGTATGGATCTATGCATGACGAAGACTTTCCGCAAGTGAACAACCTTACTGCAGCTCAGCTTGTACAGCCTTCTGTTGAAGACCGAGGTCTACGTGAGCAGTTTGTTGTCCGAAGTGAACATTCTCCTTCTGTTGATATCTCCGACTACCAGGGTGTTGCCTTCCCTGTGCCAAAGTCCCGAAGAGAGGTCCCGATAGCAAAGACTGAAGACCCATTAGCTCCCGTGTATGCTAGAAGGTTGCGTGCATTGGATGAAAGATTCAAAGCCTTGAAAGGGAAAGACGCTGTTAACCCTAGTGCTGCAGACATGTGCCTGGTTCCTGGCCTAGTGTTACCTCCGAAGTTCAGAATGCCGAGGTTTGAAAAGTACAAAGGAGATAGTTGCCCGAAGCAACATTTGGTGATGTTCTGCCGAAGAATGACTTCATTTGTGCACGACGACAAGTTGATGATTCACTGCTTTCAAGATAGTCTGACTGGGGCACCTCTGAGTTGGTATATGCAGTTAGCGAGTGATCAGATCCGATCATGGGGGGATTTAGCCAATGCTTTTCTGAAACAGTATGACTACAATCTTGATGAAGCTCCTAGTCGCATGCAGCTGCAAGAATTGTCTCAAGGGAACAATAAACCTTTCAAAAAGTATGTTCAGAGATGGAGAGAATTTGCTGCTAGAGTGCAACCACCGCTTCTAGACCGAGAGTTGAAAGGCATGTTCGTAAACTCCTTGCAGAGCCCGTACTTCGAAAGAATGCTTGGAAAGGCACCAAATTTCTCTGAATTGGTAAGGGTAGGAGAGCGCATCGAGTATGGTGTAAAGATTGGAAGAATCCATAATGTTTCCGGCGGTCAGGCTGGTGAAACCGAATCTCTTTGTAGCTTTCAAACTGAAGAAGGAGTTGTGATCAACGCAATCCTGAATGATGTTGGGTATCCTCAAGTCGAATCGGTGAAATCTGTTGGTTCTCCGTCTTCTCAGCGGTCAGTATCTTCTGTGTTTCGTTATTCTGGACAGACAATTGTTCCTAGGGCACCACGTCGGGAACCTTATGTCATTCCTCTTGCAAATCCACGAGCCCGTGGCCAAGGTTACCAGAATCAGCGTCAGAATCAGAACCGACCTCGTAACAACTTGGAACGAAGGAATGCTCCTTCTCATCCAGTGCTTGTGCCGTATAGCCAGATTCTGCCACATTTGATTCAGAATTCATTGGTGGAACCTAAAGCTCTTAAGCCCGTGCCAGAGCCTTACCCTCCGGGGTACAATCCCCATGCTCAGTGTGGTTACCATGGTGGATCTCCAGGGCATTCAACTGAAGATTGTAAAGCTTTTCAGGCAAAAGTGCAGCAGTTGATCGACAAAGGGTGCATTTCCTTTCCAGAAGGAGTTTTGGTTGTGCATGCAACCTCTCAGCTGTCTGAGCTCGTAGATTCAGAGGTTTAGTTCCAGAAGCCAGTGGTCCAGACGGGTAGACGTCCTCAGCATTGGCAGTCCTCAGATTTTTATCATTTGCATTTGTAGTTTCTTTTCTATTAGTTACTACTTGCTGTTAAACATTGTTTGTTTCGAATGGTAATATTAATAAAGTGACTATGCATTTTTATGAATTAATCATGTCGTTGTCACTCATTTACTGCACTGCACTGACACTTGCATTTTATTTACTCCACTTTATCACTATGATTAGCAAAGATTGGAGGGAGGATGACGAAACTGAATACTCATAACCGATGATCGTATGCTTTCGGATAAAACCTTGCCTATGATGTACAGGCATTGTTTCAAATCCCCTAAACACCGGAGAGATAAGGAAGAGAATCCCTTGTTAACCACTTCGAGCCGAGAAGTAGGAGTTTTTTCGGACTTTTAAACCCTCACATCTTAACCCGGGGCAGGGTAGTTGCCGGTTAGCTTGACCGAACGTTCAAGTCTTATAGAGGAGTGTTGTCTTTCGAGGACCAATCACATCGTATTTTTCCCCAGAGGTCGTACCTCGTCAACCACAATGGTTAAACCTCACCAATCAGGAGTGAGACAGTTATAAACCTCTCGGATGAATCCAGACCACCAGTGTCGCACGACTTGTTCCAAGAAAAAGAAAAAAAAGAATAAGAAAGCCCGCTAAGTAAAAGAGAAAAGCTGGAAAGCAAATACTTAGGCAAAAATCAGGGCATCCCGCTGGACTTCAAAAATAAAAAAGAACTCTGAAGAGTCAGTCCAGGCAAAAATTAGGGAATCAACAGAATGAAAAAGAAAGGATATAAAAAAGAAAAATCCTCGAACAAGGACAAAGTCGTGTAGATACAGACACCGAAACGAAAAAGAAGTAACTGTCACTCCGAAACACCTTGTGAATTCTTTAACCAGTTGTTCCCAATATTCAACATACCTCTCGAAGAGGCAAGCGCTCGAGCCAAGTTAACTGAACTTTAGGATCGGAGATCATCACGCAGAAGGGGGGGGGGGGGTACAAATCATGACTTGAGCCTAATATCCCTTGTTTCCCGAACCGTGAACCCGACCACGATACAACCCTTAAAAGACCTAATTGAGGCAGGGTTTATTCTGAAAGCGCATTACGATGAGGTTGAGTAACCTGACTCCTATATGATTTTCTAATCATATCCTTGTTGTATTTGTCACTGATCGAATCAGCACTACGTTTGCACTCTTTGGTTCATTCGTCACTCACTATCATGACACGTAAATGAGTGACAGCACAAAATTTTTCGAAATCTACATGAACACTGCATTAAAATTACCATTCGTGAATAAACAATTTTAATTGCAGGTCAGTAGTTGGTACGAAGGAATTCCAACAGGGAATAATCAATCAGGACTGAATCGTCAGTAGTCTAGACCAGAATGGTATGCTGTGAAGCCCTGTGAATTTGGGGAATTAACTTCCAGTAAGTTCGGAATCAATTTGTCTGAGGACAAGTCCCGGAGTATCGGTTGATTATGGGGCAGATTATTCAAGAAGCAGTTGGTCAGAAGTTGATCTTCTCGAGACCCAATCAGGGGCAGCTATCCAGAACTCCTGTGATTTGAGGGCAGATCCCTCCAGTGTTTAATCAGGGCATGTTAAGTCGCTCACCGCTCGTTCAGGGGCAAGCTACTTCAGAAGTATACTGAAACCAACCATGATGAGAGTTGATTGATTGAGGATGAATCCTTCCGTTGTACAGATGTTGGGGCAAGCCATCTGAAGATTGTCTTGTTGCCAGCTGCTTTCTGTTCAGAATGAATTTTCCCAAAAGTCGGATTGGGGCAAGTTGAATTGCAATGGGGCAAGTTGTTCAAATGAGTTTGTTCACCCTAGCAAGAGTTGAGTGTCGGGGAATCGTGTCATTACCCTGCCGAAACCTGAGCCTTCTGAAGAAGCCTTGCTATCATTGGATTGTTATCCTACAGCCTAACCTGTTACTTGGCTGAACCTTGTAACCAAATCGTTTTAAAGTCCAGTTCTCGTCTGGCAAACCGGAGATCAGTTCTCGTCTGAAATCCAAAACAGAAACCAGCCCCATCTGGTCACCTTTTCTGTAACCTATTGTTCAACCAGTTCTCGTCTGGCTAACACAGTTTTAAAGTCCAGTTCTCGTCTGGCAAACCAGAAGTCAGTTCTCGTCTGATAACCTAACATATGTTGCTATCAGTTCTCGTCTGATAGTCTGCCCTCGAACGCTAGTTCTCGTCTAGTATTTCCCTGTCAAATCCACTTTTGTTGGTAACTAAAAATAAATCCATATCACCATAAACCTATCCCTAAGCCAGAAAAAGCCTAATTGTACCTGGCCCGATGATTCCTAGTGACTCGTATGTTGTCACATTCCCCGACACAAGGCTCGATTGATCCCAGCTCCATGATTGGTATTCTGTATTCCTTGTGTTGATGTTGTTGAATCAGGATTATTTTCTCAGCGGAGATGTACAGTTTGAGATTGTTTCCCCTGAGCAGTTTGAGATTGCAGCAAGTTGAGATGGCATTTATCCCTTATCAGAGTAGGATCAAGATTATCCTCGGCAGGTTTGATTGATATCCCCGGCAGAGTATGGCCATCCCAAGCATTGAATGTTGATTAGCCTAATGTGCTATTTTCCTAAGTGGGTTGAGACTGAAGCTTTCCCTGACCGATAGATTTGGGTTTATTTCCCCAGCAGTGGGACTGATGCAATGTTGTATCCCCCCAGAGTCCAAGTTTGACTCCTTTCCCCTCCGAGTCTAGGTCATTGACTCATTCCTCAAGCAGAGGTCAACGTTGATTTCCATCACTGAGTAATCTCCAGACGAGTAGATCTTGATGTCAGACAGAGAAGAGTTATTGCTCAACAGATTGCTGCGTACCCTATAAGGACCTAGGGTGTTCAAAAAGGACCGTTCAGGGTTGTTTTCCTCAATGAAGCGAGATTCAATTTCAGTGATCGATTGTTATCTTCCGCAGACACCAGAGGTGTTTCCTTGATAGGATCGGTACATCTCCAACAAAGTTGTACAATGAGTAGCTAAGGATTGATATCCCCAGCGGTGTTGATACACAGGTGTTCCTCATCAGACTTGATAGTCCAGCAGGTGTTACCTAGAAGGGTTAGTCTCCGTAAGGCATATGCAAGATTACCCTCAGCAGATCAGGATTGATATCCCCGATAGAGTGTAGCAGCATCTCCCTGCAGGGTCTGAACGCGAGACCAGGAGCATTGATATGTATCCCCAAGCAGAGAAGATTCTCTCCCCAATCAGATGTATCCCGAAGGAACGTCATCTCCCTAGCTGAGCCATACACTGAAGTGTGCAGCAATCGATAGTGCCAGACTGAAGTCTCCAGCGGAATTGAGATTCCCCACAGAGTCGTACTCTCCCCTGTAAGCAGGATGATTCCTTCTTCCCCAGCCGAGTTCGCAGTTCCCCAAAAGAGTCGAGTTCTTGGAAAGCCGTTGAGGCCATGATTGGTTTTCCCCAGTGGAATGTCGAATAGCTGATGCTGTATTTACCCACCGGAGTCGTTTTCTCCAGGAAAGTTTTGCCGCGAAGGCTTTGCAGTTTATTTCTGCGATTGACATCGTTTTCCTCAGCATTTGTGGTTTGAATACCCAGATGAGCAGGTTCAGTTCTCGTAGAGCTTTATTCCCCTGCAACAGTCAACTGAAGTTTGCTTCCCCATGCAGAGTCTAATTGAGATTGGTGTGGCTTCTCCTTGTCAGGAGGCTTTTCCCTTCAGCATTTATTTTGCTGATGGAGCCATAACATGTTGCATGATTGCATAACATTTACTCAAAAAACGCGTAGCATTTCCACCGTGTGGAGTATTACGTCATTATCAAAGCATATACATACAAAACAAGAGCCAGGTCGCCGACGTTCTTGTTTTGCATATGTTCCTCCTCAGAATGGTTTGGTTAAGATGATTCTTGAATTCCCCAGCAAGGTCGTTTGGGTTAGAACACAGATTGGTTCTTAATAATAACTCTTTGTTTTGATGATAACTGTTAGGAAATTTATATTTAAGAATTATATACTCTAAAATTTGTTTGAGAGTTTTACTGCAGATTGAAATTATATTAACTCTCTAGAAGCAAATCTGCCTTGTATACAAGAAGTTATTCTGACTCTGAAGCGCCAGAAGCACCTTACAGAAGAATCTGTTTGCTCTTTACAGAAGATCCTGAGCGTAGTCTCCAGAAGGATCTGAAGCAAGAAGCTCCAGAACATTCTGAGTCAGAAGCATCTGAAGATAATCAGAAGCATCTGAAGATAATCAGAAGCATCTGAAGCTGAAGCATATGAAGTATAGAAGAATATTGATTGAAGAGTTTCTCAAAGCATTAGTCTACAGAAGTTTCTAAAAGTACCTACGCTGCCAAGTACTGAAGTTCTGTGTCAAAAATGCTCTGATGATCAACACGCTAAAAGCACACGTGCTGCAGAAGACTCTGATACAACATAGTTCTGAATCTCATTAGAAGACTCTGAGCTAGTCAGACTCTGAAGAACTTGCTGAAAACTGAAGAAGTAATTTTCAAGAATATATCCGTTGGAGTTATTCAACGTCTCTTTCCTTATTTGTGCTAGACACACTTACACAGACAAAAAGGATTTATCTGTGCTATCTACTTCTAGGAAAGGTCACTTGATGTGAAGACAAAAGGCTCAGACCTTTTTGGGACTCCCTTTTCAACGCTCAGCATCCTTGGATCAGCTTCCTATAAAAGGAGAACTTCACCATACTCTTCAGTGACGCTACATACACACTTTGCTGAAAAGAAATCAATATATTCTTAAGCTCTCATTCTTATTCTTCTTAGAATCTTATTGTACTTAAACTTAAGAGAGAAATCACTGTTGTGATAAAAAGCTTTTTAGAAGCATTAATACTCTTGTAATTAATTTACATTAATTGTAAAGGAAATTCCTTAAGAGGATTCAGTTAGAATCAGTAGCTCTTGAGAAGACTAAGAACTGTTGTTCTTAGGTGATACTATTGTAATCAGTTTGATTTAATAGTGGATTAAGTCCTTGTTGAGAAAGGCAAATCACTCTAGGAAGGGTGGACTGGAGTAGTTGTTAAACGAACCAGGATAAAAATAATTGTGTGATTATTTTTTAAGTCTTAATTTATCATACTTATTCAACCCCCCCCCCCCCCCTTCTAAGTATTATCTCACCTTCAGTTGGCATCAGAGCTCCGGTTCTGAGTGTGCTACCACTTAACAGTGTCAGTAAAGATCCAGAGAGATATACTTTGATATTTATATTTATTTGTTATCATGGCTGATAATTCAATGTCAAATATTAACAATAAATATGAAGAGAGGGATAGGATCAGCACCAAACCCCCAATGTTTGATGGGGAGAAATTTGACTACTGGAAAGACAGAATTGAGAGTTTTTTCCTAGGATATGATGCTGATCTATGGGATCTTGTCATAGATGGATATGTACATCCCACAGATGGGGATGGCAAAAAGATTGACAGAAAATCTATGACAGATGCTCAGAAGAAAGACTTCAGAAATCACCATAAAGCCAGAACTATATTACTGAATTCTATCTCACATACAGAGTATGAGAAAATTACAAACAGGGAGACTGCTTTTGATATGTTTGAATCCCTTAAAATGACTCATGAGGGAAATTCTCAAGTTAAGGAGACAAAAGCTCTGGCTCTGATCCAGAAGTATGAGGCTTTCAAAATGGAAGACTTTGAATCTGTTGAAACCATGTTCTCCAGATTCCAGATACTCACTGCTGGGCTGAAAGTTCTGGACAAGGCATATTCCACGTCAGATCATGTAAAGAAAATCATCAAAAGTCTGCCTATCAGATGGAGACCAATGGTGACTGCCCTGAAGATGGCCAAAGATCTGAACAAGATCTCTCTAGAAGAACTCATCAGCTCACTGAGGAGCCATGAGATTGAGCTCGAGGAAGATGAACCTCAAAAGAAAGATAAAGGTAAATCTGTAGCATTAAAATCTAACAAAACTGCTAAAGCTTTGCAGGTCATTCAAGAAAGCTCTGAAGAATCTTCTTCTGAAGAAGAAGATGAGTTATCCATGCTGTCCAGAAGGATTAACAAACTCTGGAAGCACAAAGGGAAGAAGTTCAACAACTTCAGAAGATCTGACAACAGAAAGGAATCTTCTAGTCACAGAAGATCTGCCAAGAAAGAAGTTGTGTGCTATGAGTGCAAAGAACCTGGGCACTACAAGAATGATTGCCCCAAACTTCTGAAAGAAAAACCTAAAAAGAAGTTTAACAAAAAGAAGAAGGTTCTGATGGCAACATGGGATGACTCAGATGAGTGTGAGTCATCTTCTGAATCAGAAGAAGAATGTGCAAACGTTGCACTGATGGCCAGGACAGAGGATCAAGAGGAAGGTACCTCAGGATATGAATCAGAATCTAAATCTGATGATGATGCAGAAGAGGTAATGGCTAAACTTACTAAAGAAGAACTCATTAAAGTTCTAACAGAAGTTCTTAAAAGTTATAACAACATCAAACTCAAATACAAGAAGCTGAAAAGCAATCTTGAATCTGAGATTGGTCTTCTGAAAACAGAACTTGTTGAGCAAAAAGAAATAAATTTGAAAATCAAGAATGACTTTGAAATAACTCAACAAGAATCTGAATCTGAGACCAAGTCATGTGAAAATATTTTAGAAAAATATGACTCCAGTTTTCAGAGATTTCTCACTAAGAGCATAGACAGAAGCAAGATGGCTTCCATGATCTATGGTGTTAGTGGAAACAACAGAAGAGGCATTGGATATGAATCTTCATCTGGAAGCAATCCAAAACCTGTTGACAAACTTTTCATCAGAAAGACACCTCTGTATTCTCAATTCAAATTTGGTCATTTGAATGACATTAAACACACAAGCTCTGAGAAGAGTACTTATGTGTTTAAACCCAAGGCAAGTCAGAATAAACATTATGTTGTAAAAAAGAAGTTTAGACAAACCTACAAACCAACTAACCCCAAAGGACCCAAGAAGATCTGGGTACCTAAAAACAAAATAATTCCTGTTGCAGATGTTCTTAGCAGCAAGGTCAGGACACCAATCATGGTACCTGGACTCTGGATGCTCACGACACATGACAGGAGAAAAGTCTATGTTCCAAAGCCTGGAACTTAGATCTGGAGGTGACGTGAAGTTTGGAGGGAACCAGAAGGGCAAGATCATTGGATCTGGCACTATTGGAAATGGTAAACTTCCCTCTATCACTAATGTTTTACTTGTTGAAGGGTTAAAGCATAACTTATTGTCCATAAGTCAATTAAGTGACAATGGTTATGATATTACCTTTAATCAAAAATGTTGTAAAGCTATTAGTCAGAAGGATGGATCTATCCTATTTAGTGGTAAGAGGAAAAACAACATTTATAAAATAAATCTTTCAGAACTTAAAGTTCAAAATGTTAAATGCCTCTTGTCTGTTAATGAAGAGCAATGGGTCTGGCACAGAAGTTTGGGCCATATTAATATGAGACGTATATCTCAGATTAATAAACTTAATCTTGTCAGAGGACTCCCTGATCTGAAGTTCACTTCAGATGCTCTTTGTGAAGCATGCCAGAAAGGGAAGTTTTCAAAAACATCTTTCAAATAAAAAAATGTTGTTTCTACCTCTAAACCATTAGAACTACTTCATATTGATCTGTTTGGACCAGTGAAAACTGCATCCATCAGAGGCAAGAAGTATGGATTGGTCATTGTTGATGACTTTAGCAGATGGACATGGGTAAAGTTCTTAAAACACAAGGATGAGTCACAGTCTGTGTTCTTTGACTTCTGCAAGCAAGTCCAGAATGAAAAGAATTTCAAAATTATAAAAGTCAGAAGTGATCATGGTGGTGAATTTGAAAATAAATATTTTGAAAGATATTTTTCTGAAAATGGCATTGCTCATGATTTTTCCTGTCCTAGAACTCCACAACAGAATGGGGTTGTAGAGAGGAAAAACAGAACTTTGCAAGAAATGGCTAGAACCATGATCAATGAGACAAATCTGGCAAAACATTTTTGGGCAGAAGCAATCAATACAGCATGCTACATTCAGAACAGAGTGTCTGTTAGACCTCTTCTGAAGAAGACTCCTTATGAATTGTGGAAGAACAAAAAGCCCAACATTTCATATTTTCATCCTTTTGGATGTATTTGTTATATGTTAAACACTAAGGAAAATCTGGGCAAGTTTGATTCAAAAGCACAGAAGTGTTTCATGCTTGGATATTCTGAACGCTCTAAAGGCTACAGAGTATACAACACTGAGACACAGATTGTGGAAGAATCCATTCATGTCAGATTTGATGATAAGCTTGGCCCTGAAAAGCCAAAGCAGGTTGATAACTCTGCAGATAGGGAAGTAGTCTTTATTGACTCTGAAGTTCCATAAGCAGACAAACTTCAAGTGAAGGAACCAGAAGAAACTCCAGATGCTACTCCCTTAACTTCTCAGATGAATAATCTAAATATTTCTGAAGAGTCAACTATCAGAGGATCATCATCCAAAATTAAAGCTTCTCATCCAGAGGATGTAATTATTGGAAAGAAGGATGATCCCATCAGAACAAGATCCTATCTAAGATCATCTGAAGCTTCACTATTTGGACTAGTGTCAGAAATTGAACCATCTTCTGTAGAAGAAGCTCTGCAAGACAATGATTGGATCGTTGCCATGCAAGAAGAGCTAAATCAATTTAGCAGAAATGATGTATGGGATTTAGTTCAAAGACCTCAAGGATTCAATATTATTGGTACAAAATGGGTCTTCAGAAATAAGCTAAATGAGAAAGGAGAAGTTGAGAGGAATAAGGCAAGGCTGGTTGCTCAAGGGTACAGTCAGCAAGAAGGTATTGATTACACTGAGACATATGCTCCAGTGGCAAGGTTAGAATCTATACGCCTTCTTATTTCCTTTGCTGCACAGTATAACATCACTCTGTATCAGATGGATGTTAAAAGTGCCTTTCTTAATGGTATTATAGAAGAAGAAGTTTATGTCCACCAACCTCCTGGTTTTGAAAATGAAATATTTCCAGATCATGTTTTCAAATTAAAGAAATCTCTATATGGATTAAAACAAGCTCCCAGAGCTTGGTATGAGAGATTGAGCAATTTTCTTCTGGAGAAGAATTTCATCAGAGGCAAAGTGGATACAACTTTATTCTGTAAAACAATTAAGAAAGATCTTCTAATTTGCCAAATTTATGTAGATGATATTATTTTTGGATCAACAAATATTATGCTTGGAAAGGAGTTTGCTACATGTATGCAGGCAGAATTTGAAATGAGCATGGTGGGAGAACTCAGATTCTTTCTAGGAATCCAAGTTAATCAAACTCCAGAGTGCACCTACATACATCAGACAAAGTATGTTAAAGAACTTCTGAAGAAATTCAACATGTCTGACAGCAAGCTAGCAAAAACTCCAATGCATCCCACTAGCTCACTTGGCAAAGAAGAGGTAAGTAAGAAAGTAGACCAGAAGCTCTACAGAGGTATGGTTGGCTCTCTTCTTTATCTTACTGCTTCTAGACCTGACATATTGTTCAGTGTTTGTCTGTGTGCTAGATTCCAATCAGATCCTAGAGAATCACACTTGACAGCTGTCAAGAGGATTCTAAGGTATCTGAAAGGTACTTCTAATGTGGGTTTGTGTTACAGAAAATCTGATGATTTCAAATTAGTTGGATTCTGTGATGCTGACTATGCTGGAGACAGAGTGGAAAGAAAAAGTACTTCTGGAAGTTGTCAATTTCTAGGAAGAAATCTAATCTCCTGGTACAACAAGAAGCAACCCACAATTGCACTTTCAACCACATAGGCTGAATACATTGCTGCTGCTGGATGTAGCACGCAGATGCTCTGGATGAAAAGTCAACTAGAAGATTATCAAATTTTTGAGAGTAACATTTCTATCTTTTGTGATAATACTTCTGCTATATGTTTGTCCAAGAATCCCATTTTACATTCTAAGGCAAAACATATAGAAATTAAGCATCATTTCATCAGAGACTATGTTCAGAAGGGAATCATAAATTTAGCCTTTGTTGATACAGATCATCAATGGGCAGATATTTTTACAAAACCCCTTGTTGAAGATAGATTCAATTTTATTATGAAAAATATTGGTATGGATTTTTGTCCAGAATGACATTTAACAGAAGTAAATTGTTACAGATGCAAAAATGCTTAATTCATCTGAAGTATTTCTTCTATTTATTTATTTTATTCTGATTATTATTTCTGATATGAAACTATGAACTAACCATCTTTAGAAGATCTGAACGTTGGCTAACGTTTCATTTCTTGAGAGAATTCAGAATAGCATGCAAGCAAACACGTGTCCCACAAAATCTGAAGAGGTGGCGTGTGCATAACTGAAGAGACGTTGAGGTGAAATTTGAATAGTAAGAATCTTGGTTTTCCCCCCAAACTGTCAGAAGCATTTAATGTTTGAAATGATTTTATTCTCTTCATTTAATGCTTTGATCAAACGTGCATTTTTCTGACTTTTGATGTGCCTAAGTGTTTAGTATAAATACTTGTTGTGTATTCACTTTCACACTTTTCACTCTCTGAATTTACATGCGTTTTCATCTCTTGTTCTCTCTGCATAAAAACTCAAAACCTAAGTGTTTGAAAAAGCAATCTTCAATGGCGTCTTCTTCATCCACAACTTCTCAGTTCCAATCTACAATGGCTGCTGTAACTTCAGATAACCTAGGTGCTGCTCCATATTCTCCTCCCAAGAGAACACTTTTGACACCTATTGATAAACTAGAAATTCTGTGTGAATCTATGGTCGAATTTGACTCCTTGGCTGAAAATGGATTTGATTTTCGCTCCATTGTTAGAGCTCAAGGATGGGTGAAATACTTTGATAGGTTATTTGGACCAGTTTACCCTCTACTTGTGAAGGAATTCTGGATTCATGCATCTGTGTATCCCAAGTTTATTTTATCATCTGTGCTGGGAAAGGAGATTATCATCACAGAGGATCTGATAAGAAGACTGATTGGTTATGAAGAGACAGATGGTGTTTCCCACTTTCCAGCTGGGCGTGTGGATATGGATGAGGTTTATGAGGAAGTTATGACTGCAGGACAAGACTCTAACAGATTACAAGATCTGGGCCAAGATCTTCATGGGATGCATACATCACAGGAAGTCAACAAATTCCCCAGATTATGTCAACAATGAACAGATCTATTTTATGTACTGCCTTAGTCAGAGCAACAAGGTAGATCTTCCTTACATTCTGTTTATGCATCTGTGGAATCACATCAATGCATCTAGAGAATCTGTAAAAGAAAAAGGCCAGAAGATCAGGACTTGGATCCCTTTTGGAAGGTTGCTCTCAGATCTTCTCACTGAAAATGGTTTAGTGGCTGCTCTGTACGAAGCTGGGGTTACATAGGAATTAGAGTTCATTATGGGAAAGCCTCTGAACGCTAAAAGTCTTCTGAGACTCAAGATTTTAGATGAACTCACTACTGCTCCAAAAAGGCTGAATATGTCTGATCTAAATACGAGGGTTCCAGTATCTGACTTTCCTCTATTCTTTGCTGAAGAACCTAGACATATAGTACTGATGTATATAGAGGAATGCAAAAAGGAAGGAGTACCTGTTCCAGCCAATGTGTTTCAGCTTGTGAAACAACCACTACCAGATGCAGGAGAAGAAGAAGAAGTACCACTTCAGAGGAAGAGGACTCAGCCTGCAGAAGTATCTGAACCTGTCCAGAAGAAGGTTAAGATCGTTGAGAAACCCAAGAATCTCTTAAAGAGAAAGGATTCTAAAGAAGCTGCCTCTGCATCTGCCAAAAGGATTAAACTAAAAGGTACTAAGACTTCTGTTATTTCTAAAAATGTTGTTATTAGTGATTCAACTATTAAGTCTGTTCCTAAACCACCTGTTACTCAAACAACCTCTGTTGCTGCCCCTAGCTCTGTCTCTCCACAAAAACAAAACACTGCTTCTGTATCAAAAATACCTCAACCCAAAATACACATCAAACATTTTATTCCACGACCACAACCAACAGAACCACAACCATCAGAATCACAGCCATCAAAACAACAACAACAGTCTGAAAAACAAAACTCTGATCAACCACAGACAGAAAATCAACCACAAACCTCTGAACATCCAGAAAAACAAAACACAGAAGATCAACCAGAAAAAGACTCTGCCATTCCACCATCAAATACTCAATCTTCTGAACCTGTAGCACCTGTTACTTCTGAACCCACTAAAATAACCTCTGCTCCTAATTCTTCAGAACCAATAAATATTCCTTCTAATTCACCATCATATGAACCACCATCCAAACCTACAAATACTTCAGAACCTGCTCATATCCCTGAGACAGAAGCTCTTGATATCACTCCATTACAAACAGTGTTTCAAGTCTCTTCTACCTCTTGTTCACCTACAGCATCCTCCAACTCATCAGAATCAGAAATCCACCCAGACTTTCTGATATCCCCTTCTGAAAAATACCTTGTACATGAACCTGAAACTGTATCAACCATACATTCTAAAACTACTATTCCAGATCCTATACCTCCACCTGCACCTTCATCTGAGATGATTTTTCCCACTTCCAATCCATCATCATCTGGTATTTCCTGTGCTCAAGTTTCTTCTCTTTATCATAATTTATCTTATGGTTTCAAACTGAAAGATTTTTATGATAGAGTTGAACCTTCTGAACCCCTCAATCCTCTGAAACCAAAACTCAGCCAGGCTCTTCCATCTGTACTTCAATCTTATCTACAATCAATGATCAATGAGGAATCTTTAGCAACCATAACTGCAACTTCTGGTAAAGCTGTTGTTTCAGCTCTGCAACCTGCATCTGATAACCCAGTTGCATCTGATAAACCATCATCCTCTGCTTTCATACCATATTCTAATGAACCCTTTGATGATGTTTGCCCACGCACAAGACCAAAACCTAATCTGGTTAATGCCTTAAACAGATCCTTACCCCAAAAACTAGAAATTCCTTTCATTCCATATTATCCCCCTCCTCTGATTTCCATCCAAAAATCACTGATACCACCAATTCCCAAACCTAAACATATGACTCTGGAAACCGTGCTTAAACCACCACCCAGACTTAATATTGATCATTTATTTCAAACATTTATGCAAGAAATACAGATGTCTTTAGGTACTGTTCAAAAGAGATGCTCTGAAACTATGGATGCAAATGAAACTGACATCATCTGGAGAGGATTCATCAATAGATTCAACACTGTAGCTTCCAATCTGAAGAACGTCTGTTCTGATGATGCAAAGCTCAGAGATGAAAGAACTCAATTATGGATTGTCAACAAAGCTGAACCTCTGCTTCGTTTGGATGCTCCTCCTCCTCCAACAGAACCACCTGCCAATGCATTGACTATGACTCTGGTAGAACCCTCTACAGGATCTCCAGAATCTATGGAAATTGACTCTGTTCAGGCTGCAGAACCTCCACCTTCTTCATCAGAGATAAAGACAGAACATCCAGACCTTGGAGACAAGATTGCTGCTCTGGAGGCTGGTCAGTCTGAAATAAAATCTTGGATGGCTAAACATGATGAGAAGAATGAGACAATGACTAAGTGGATGTCAAAGCAGGAGCAATCTTCATCTGAGATTACAGACCTATTGAAGATGCTTTTGTCCAAACACTCTTAGATTTTTTTTCATTCTAATGTTTGTGCATCTGTTGTTTTGCATCTGAATCTTATTGTTATATCTTCTGTTGTTTATCAGTGTACTCTTGCTCTGTTACGTTAATGAATCAGTTTTTTTTCTCCATTGAATTATCTATTTATTGTTCCTTTTATTTTTCTTTATTAATGTTTTTACTTTTTGCTTAAGACAAAAAAGGGGGAGAAAATAAAGATCTGAACTGTTTAATATAATTTCACTAGAATGAATCTTCAGACATATATATTCTATCTAATAATTTAAATTGACTATTTCAGATCATTTGATAAGAAATTTCTATAAAAGAATCTCTGAGTCTCTCAGATCATTTGTTTTTCTATCAAACTCTGAATCTTATATCTGCAAGATATTTTGACCCTAAAATTGTTATAAGAACAAACAAGATCTAACTCTGAAGATTACTCAAGATAAAAGGGAAGTTTCCTTTCCTTTTTCATATTCAACTCAGGGGGAGATTCATCATCTCAGGGGGAGTTATAATTCTTTATGTTCAATTAAATAAAATTTCTGATACTTTTTGTCATCATCAAAAAGGGGGAGATTGTTAGAACACAGATTGGTTCTTAATAATAACTCTTTGTTTTGATGATAACTGTTAGGAAATTTATATTTAAGAATTATATACTCTAAAATTTGTTTGAGAGTTTTACTGCAGATTGAAATTATATTAACTCTATAGAAGCAAATCTGCCTTGTATACAAGAAGTTATTTTGACTCTGAAGCGCCAGAAGCACCTTACAGAAGAATCTGTTTGCTCTTTACAGAAGATCCTGAGCGTAGTCTCCAGAAGGATCTGAAGCAAGAAGCTCCAGAACATTCTGAGTCAGAAGCATCTGAAGATAATCAGAAGCATCTGAAGATAATCAGAAGCATCTGAAGCTGAAGCATATGAAGTATAGAAGAATATTGATTGAAGAGTTTCTCAAAGCATTAGTCTACAGAAGTTTCTGAAAGTACCTACGCTGCCAAGTACTGAAGTTCTGTGTCAAAAATGCTCTGATGATCAACACGCTGAAAGCACACGTGCTGCAGAAGACTCTGATACAGCATAGTTCTGAATCTCATTAGAAGACTCTGAGCCAGTCAGACTCTGAAGAACTTGCTGAAAACTGAAGAAGTAATTTTCAAGAATATATCCGTTGGAGTTATTCAACGTCTCTTTCCTTATTTGTGCTAGACACACTTACACAGACAAAAAGGATTTATCTGTGCTATCTACTTCTAGGAAAGGTCACTTGATGTGAAGACAAAAGGCTCAGACCTTTTTGGGACTCCCTTTTCAACGCTCAGCATCCTTGGATCAGCTGCCTATAAAAGGAGAAGTTCACCATACTCTTCAGTGACGCTACATACACACTTTGCTGAAAAGAAATCAATATATTCTTAAGCTCTCATTCTTATTCTTCTTAGAATCTTATTGTACTTAAACTTAAGAGAGAAATCAATGTTGTGATAAAAAGCTTTTTAGAAGCATTAATACTCTTGTAATTAATTTACATTAATTGTAAAGGATATTCCTTAAGAGGATTCAGTTAGAATCAGTAGCTCTTGAGAAGACTAAGAACTGTTGTTCTTAGGTGATACTATTGTAATCAGTTTGATTTAATAGTGGATTAAGTCCTTGTTGAGAAAGGCAAATCACTCTAGGAAGGGTGGACTGGAGTAGTTGTTAAACGAACCAGGATAAAAATAATTGTGTGATTATTTTTTAAGTCTTAATTTATTATACTTATTCAACCCCCCCCCCCCTTCTAAGTATTATCTCACCTTCAGTTTGCCCAAGATGATTCTTGAATTCCTCAGGGAAGTTGTTTTCTTAAGATGATTCTTAAAATCCCTAGTGAATTCGCCGGAGTTGGTTGCTCAAGTTGATGCTTAGAATCCCCGACAGAGTGTTTGCTCAGGATGATTCCTGAAATCTCCAGCAGAATTATCGGTTCAGGATGATTCTTGAAGATCCCGATGGAGTTATTTGTCCAAGATGATTCTTGATGTCCTCAGCAGAGTTGATTCATTCAGAATGATTTCTGGATCCCCGAAGCAGAGTTACTTGATAGTTCTCCAGAATCCCCAGCGGAGATGTGTCATCCCCAGCAGGTTTCTGAACAGCGAAGTTGAAACTTCCCCTGAAGACTTGATGATTGGAGTCCGACTGTATTAACGAAGTAGTTCTCTCAGCTGATGCAGAGTGCCTGATGGTAAAAGTTTGGATATCCCCAATTGGTTCATGATTGACCCAGAATTCTGTTCTCGACCTACTAATGAAGTCCGGCTGACGCCCGAAAACTCCTGTGAATGCCTGACGGTATGATTAGCTTGATTCTTAAAAGTTCCTAATGACCTTATGAGTCCCGAGGAATTCTTCTGCTATGACACAGAATGCCTGACGGCATAATCAACCATGTATTACCAGTTACCGAGTGACTAGCGACCCCTTGATGACTTGAGGACGAATATCTACAGCAAAATCAGATGATCATCCTAACGGAGATTTGAAATGAGACTTTTCCCCGGTTACCGTGTGACCAATTCCCCAGTAGAGTTGTCGTGCAACTGCCATGCTCAGTTTTGAAGATGTTCCTACCAATCAGAGTATCGTTTACCTGTGAGGTTGGCCAATCGCCTGTTACCGTGTAACCAATGATCCCTCGATGATTTGAGGACCCCATGATATCAGATAAATCAGAGAATCATCCTGACGGAGGTTCAGATCAGTATTTCTCCAGCTAGTTGCCGTGCAGCTATGATTTCAGCTTTCGAAGATTTGTTCCCATCAGAGTACCGTGTACTTGTGTAGTTGGCAAATTTCTGGGTTCTTTGGTATTCAACCGTCTTCTACCTTTGAATGTTTGAAATTCGTTCGCTCTTCAACCCTTCAGGTCCAAGCCGTTTGAATAGGGGCAGCTGTTGCACCCCAAAATTTGACCAACTACTTATCGCTATTTGGCTCATGTTTCGACTCATTTCATTTTCGCATTTGCATACCGCGTACATTGCATTTTTCCCAGTCAGATTGACTTTATCGGGATTACAGCCCTCTGATCGCGCTTCAGGCATTTCAGGCCAATACGAGGACGTATTTTGAGAATTAGTGCTCGTCCCGGTGTTTTCAGCTCTCGCCGTTGTTTTTGAGGACATCTCGGTGTCCGGGATTTTTACCGTTTATTTCGATATAGTCGCTAATCGATTGTCTTCTATTTTTGTTTGTATAGAAATTAGTGGAATTAATAGAATTAATGGAGTTTTTTCTATTTTTTGTTAGCTTAGAAATTAATAGAGTTTTATAGGTTTAATCCCCTTTTTTTAGATTTTAATCATTTGTTTAGATGTTAATTAGAATCTTATTAGATTTAATTAGGTTAGAATAGTTTTAATTTTCATTCAGGATTTAATTACAGTTTTTTAATCTTAGTTAGTGTTAATTGAGTTTTCATTAGGATTAATCAGAGTAATTAGTTATTAATCAAAGTCCAAGTTCGGTGGGACATTTGTCAGTTTTGGAGGCCCACCCCAGGTCCAGTCCAGGTGTCATCCATATAAAGCATCCGCGTGTGCACTTCAGGCTCTCTCCATTCATTTTGCCACGTTTTTCTTCCTCCATTCGCCACGTTTCGTCCATTCTCTTCCCCATTTTTTTCGCCACGTTTCACTCACACAATCCACCACTTCACGCTGCATGCCACCCCACGTGGCTCCCCCTCTCACTTCCGCCTCCACACGCGTCCCACTTACACTGATCCCCACATGCAGCAACGCCACGTGTCCCACTCACCACACCCTCACCGGAGACCTCGCCGGAGTCCATGCAAACGCCGGAGTTTCTCGCCGGTGAAATCACACGGCAGTCCCTACGGCCAAAACTCCACCAGAAAACTCAACTGCCGCCGGAAAATCCCCAGAACCTCCACAACCTTCATCCAAGATTCATCTTCGTGACTGTTTTGCATGAAGAACCTTCATCGATCTTGTGAGTTTTTTTTCCAGAAACTGATGAAGATTCCACACCTTCATCCTTGTCCTTCATAGAGCTTTCCAGAATCTGCAAGATCTTCATCAATATTCGTGAACCTTCATCAAGATCCTCAAGATCCCTACGCGTTTTCTTTAGAAGTTCCTCCCAGTTCTTCATCGTCTTCAACGTGATGTTCATCAAACTTCATAGATTTTCCAAATCCACCAGAAACATCAAGAACACATCCACATAATCTCCAGATTTCGTCATAGTTCATTAACCATCAACAAACATCATCAGAGCTTCAAACGATCTGCATATAACCTTCGGTGATCCTCAAATTGCTGTTAGTGTGCATCCGCTCTTCATCGAGAATCATCATCGATCCAAACTTCGTTCTTCAAAGATCTTCGCCCAGAAACCTTTCAACATAACGATCTGAGGCCACCGTCTTCGCCCGAATCCAGAATCACGAGCCAAGCCTCCAGATCCACCTTCATCGTCGTTCATCGCGACAACATCCAAGGACAATCGGCCTCAGATCTTAAGAGCTCCACCGCCACGTTCTTCTTCAAGTTTGTTTTCCGTCAAGAGCAACTCCAAGAACGGCTTCAACGGATCTTCACCAACGTTCATCTCTACGAATCTTCAAGAACCTCAAAGGATGAATCACGTTGTTTTTCCAAGTAGGTGATAGTTTTGTTGTTGTTGTTTATTCATTTGTGTTGTTGATTAGAGACGAAATCTGAAGATGATAGAGAGAGGAGAGAATGAGAGAGAGAGGCTGAGAAGGGAGGTTGGAGCGGCGTAGAAGGGATGAACAGTGCCTTGTCAAGAAGAGAAGAGTGACTAGGGTTTTGCCTGAAGAGTTTGTGTGGCCGTCAAATGGGTTGGGCTGTGGCCCATTGGTGTCTTCTGTCCGTACACCCCCCCCCCCCCCCCCCCCCCCGTTTGGACAATAAACCCTCCGTTTCTTTCTTCCCCTCCATTTGGTCTGATTGGGCTGGGCCCTGTCCGTTTTACCATACTACACCCTCCGTTTTGCATTCACACCCCCCCCCCCTCCCCCGTTTGTGTGTGTTTGGCTCATGGGTTGGGCCCATCCTTCGCTGATCACACCCTCCGATTTCTTTTCTTCCCCCTGACCCCTGTTTTTGTTTTTTTGAATTGCTTAATGGGCTGGGCCCCAATTCTGTTTCATTTTTCTGGCTCACACCCCTGGCTGAACCATTGCACCCCCCTTTGTTTTTTTTTTCATTATTTTCTTTTAGATTCATTTGTTTAGATTTTTTTAAAGAAAAAGAATATGTAATATAAAAATAGAAAAGATGGAAAATATAGTTATATAAAAAATGATAGTATTTTAATATTTTCTTTTTAGGATATATTTTCTTTTAGGAGTTTCTTTTATGCCTTTTTAGAGGTAGAATTAAAGGTCCACTTGTTAGGGGACTATTTTTCATTAGATTCTCCATGATAGATGGGTATGATTTTTTAGGAGTTTATCATTGTAACCTTCCGAATATTAATAAAATGAGATTTGTGATGTGGTCCCCGTTTTAGCTGTAAGCTGAACTACAACTGCTCTGATTTTCTCTGAAGAGAATATGTAGGCATAGGATGCAATGTCCTAGCGAGCACACTGTCGCTTGCGCGAAAATAAGGTGCCGGCATGACAGAAGAGTCGCCACCTTTCGTTATTTATCCCTCAGAGCAGGAAAGGAAACGATCGGAAAAACCTGACGAATAAGGGTAAGACAAGGTCATCGCAACCATTGTCTGGGTTCGGGAGTCGGTTACGCAAGGAGAAGGTATTAGCACCCCTCACGTCCGTCGTACTCGACGGGATCCACGCTTGTTGTGTTTACTTGGACGGGTTGGTTATAATCTATCTACCTATCAAGGCTGGCTGAAAAAGAAAAGAAAAATGACTCGGCAAAGCGTCGCACTTTATGCCTACGTATTCTCATCAGAGAATGAGAAATCAGAGTCCACGTAGTTCGACCTACGAAGGGTTACGGGGGAAGGTAGCTCGCCAAGACTTCGCCATCTTGTGCCTACGTACTCTCAACAGGTATGAGAGATCAGAGCTCACGTAGTTCGGGAAACTACGGTTTATTTCCTATTTTTTACGAAAGAAGTGTTTTTTATTGTGTTTGCGATTTCAACTGCACTAGAGACTATGACCTGAGAGTGAATGCGTCGCATGTCACCCAAAGGGTACCATACTAAACATCCAGATTATGGAAAAGAAACTCTCCCACAATCCTTTCTCAGATAGCTTAAGGCTCGTAACGTACGAAAGAAATCATTCATGATTACCGTATCTTAAACTGTTTTGAGATGAGAAGAGAACAGGCCCAACTAGGAGGGAGACTATCAAGTCCTACTGTTATCATGCCATGGATTCATCCTATGGTTGAGGTTTGAACAGGGAACTCCTAGATGTTGTCATGCATAGGTTTCAACCTAAAAGTCTATCATCAAATCCTTATCAAAGGAAATGAGAGTCCTAAGGGATCATGTCAATGATACACCAAAACAGACAAAGCATCAGCTTTAACAGTAAAATGCATGCAATGCAAGTGAGGGAGGAAATGTGTGTGGGGCTTCAGCCTCCACAAGCTCATCTCAACCTCAAGCCAGTCATGGAGTAACAGTAATCATACTGAAAAATAAACAACATGCTATCAAGCAATAAACAGTAAACTGCAATCATACAGATAAAAATGAAATGAAATGCCATCCATGCTTGAGAAAGAAATTATCTACATCTAAGCTCTCCCTAATCCTAACCCTAAAACAAAACCCTAATTAAATCTCTAAGCAAAGCCCTAAAGCAAAACCCTACACAAGAGAAATCAATCCCAGTCTTCAAGCTTCAAAACAAGCTTACCAAAGAAAGGGAGCTAAGTAGGCAGACTCATAGTGCCTTCCTCAGGAAAGCACTAGGAGGCTTATACTTAGGAATCATATCCCATGTGGCTCAACAATTGTGATCGGTTTACGTTCCTCCTCAGGAGAAACTAAACTCACATGAAGGCTCCAACATCATTGGATACTTGAGAAATCCTACATGAACTAAGGGAACTAAGTGAACAGACTCATAGTGCCTTCCTCAGGAAAGTACTAGGGGGCTTCCACTTAGGAATCATATCCCATGTGGCTCAACAACTGTGATCGGTTTACATCCCTCCTCAGGAGAAACTAAACTCACATGAAGGCTCCAACATCATTGGATACTTGAGAAATCCTACATGAACTAAGGGAACTAAGTGAACAGACCCATAGTGCCTTCCTCAGGAAAGTACTAGGGGGCTTCCACTTAGGAATCATATCCCATGTGGCTCAACAACTGTGATCGGTTTACATCCCTCCTCAGGAGAAACTAAACTCACATGAAGGCTCCAACATCATTGGATACTTGAGAAATCCTACATGAACTAAGGGAACTAAGTGAACAGACCCATAGTGCCTTCCTTAGGAAAGTACTAGGGGGCTTCCACTTAGGAATCATATCCCATGTGGCTCAACAACTGTGATCGGTTTACATCCCTCCTCAGGAGAAACTAAACTCACATGAAGGCTCCAACATCATTGGATACTTGAGAAATCCTACATGAACTAAGGGAACTAAGTGAACAGACCCATAGTGCCTTCCTCAGGAAAGTACTAGGGGGCTTCCACTTAGGAATCATATCGCATGTGGCTCAACAACTGTGATCGATTTACATCCCTCCTCAGGAGAAACTAAACTCACATGAAGGCTCCAACATCATTGGATACTTGAGAAATCCTACATGAACTAAGGGAACTAAGTGAACAGACCCATAGTGCCTTCCTCAGGAAAGTACTAGGGGGCTTCCACTTAGGAATCATATCCCATGTGGCTCAACAACTGTGATAATTTTACATTCCTCCTCAGGAGAAACTAAACTCACATGAAGGCTCCAACATCATTGGATACTTGGGAAAGAGGTGAGAAGAAAGAATGAAAGACATCCATAGTACCTTCCTCAGGAAAGTACCATGAACTTCCCTCAGACTCCAGGGTCTCAAACCTCACAGAAAGAGAGCAAGCTCTTAAACCAGGCCTTCAATCCACGCCTCCTCCAATCCTCTAGTATGCTCCACTAAGCTCCACAATGAGATGCCAAGCTCCTCCAATCAAAGGGATACCCCAAAGCAAAGCAAACTAACAAAACTTGCCCTAAAGGCCACACAAACAATCATTGAATTGAAAAATCAACTAAGAATAGCATATTATTCTATTAATTCCTGATATAAACGCTAGGGGACCCTACATAACTACCCTTAAGTCCCATATATTTCCCATAGACTAAATTGCCCTATAAAACCTAAATCTAAAATTGTTCAAATTCAACTATGCTTCATAAAACCCTAATTTTGTTATGCTAATGTTATTTAATCAAACTAACTAAAATCTAATCCTAAAAATCTTGGTATAAAAACCAGAGGGAACTAAGATCAACATCTAACATACTAAGAAGAATGGATTAAAAAACTTAAGGGAAGATCCTAAACCAAATTCTACAAAATCCAACATTAACCTAAATCATTAAAAAGCTATTTAAAAGAAAAATATGCAAAAAATATAAAATGAAAATAAAATTCTAATTTTATTATCTACTAATTTTCTAGACATAAATGCTAACATGATGCAAAAACAAGCAATTAAAAATATTCAATTTCCAATTATTTATGAATTTTATAAGATGCAAGAAAATAAAAGAAATTAAAAACTAAAATGAAATTAAAAGAAATGGGGAGGGGATGCTGAAAGCAGATGCGCCTAGTTCTATATCCATCTGGGCTGAAGAGGGGTGGTGTGAAAAGCAGGCGTGCCTAAGCCCAATACATTCAGAAAATCAAATTAAAAATCAAAAGAAAAAAGATTAAGAACACGGTGTAAACAGCAAGGAATTATAGTTCATTTTGGATTGGGCTGGGTTTTAGGGGTGTGATTAGCAACATGTGTTAGGCCCAGGTTTCAAATTAAGTGAAACGCGGCGTTTTCATCACTTCAGACTTTCCCTCCGTTTTCAAATTGAATCTCAGCCTTCAGATTGGTCTTTGAGTCAAGGTTTTAATCCTGATCCAATGGTCACTAAGTCGTCTTCCCCATTCAACCTAGGGTTTTCAGAAAACCACAACTCCATGCAGGGATCTTCCCCTCCTTCATTCTCACTCAATTCTCCATGGATTTCAAAACTTCAAGAACCAAAATCACACTACAATCTCCCAGGAATCCAGCCATACTAATATTTTTCATTAAAACGCCCGAGAACTCCAAACCCGATAGGTAGAAATCTCTGGTTCCAAGAATTCTCACTGTGATCAACCCTAACAATTCTAGATTCTAATGGTACTAAGATGTTCTTCATGTTGCACTGGCCTCAGCATGCTAATGGATGTTGATTAAAACTCACTATATAACATTTTCTTGATCATCAAAGATTCAACATCATGTTATCAAACCTCATGGAACTCTCTCAAACTCTCTGAATTCAATCATTTAATCAAGCCTAACAGTTCTAACCCTAAGATTCTAACTGATAACACATAAATAAGGAGATAGAGGAGGATTCACCAACCTTCTTCTTGGCTATGGCAGAGGTATGAACAGCTGGATTCAGAGTTTGAAACCTCTTCACAATGCTCCTCTAATGGTGATCTCTTTTCTGTTTGCAAAAACTTTGATGAAAGAAGCTTGTAATGGAGAATTCGTGGCTTGCTTGCACTTGAAGAAATTCTTGAGTATCACTCTCTCCACTGAATTCTCCAACTGAATTCTCTAACCCCTCATCTCATTTTGATCCCCTCAATATATAACAATCATTAGAAGAATCTAGATCCCTCTAGAATATGGTAGAAAGTCATGGAATTCTCACTTGATGACATATTGGAACCATCTCATATCATGCATACAGCCCTTCATACTTGTGCTAAAATCTCTCCTCATGAGATATTGAGATGATATGTGTGAAAAATCAGCTGATCCTTGCCTTATGTTGAGTTTTCCAAAGTTACCTTATTATGCAAGTAATAGGTTTTCAAAGCAACTCCAAATTTTAGGCCTCAACTAAAAAATGTGTTTAAACCATTGTTTCCAAAATGTTGTTTAGACTCAAAATCATATATTATATGACCTGTTTTGGATTTATAGATTTCTCATTCCATTTTCCAACTTGGATCCATTTAACTTATGTCTCATTTTTAGGTCATTTTCACCCATTCTTGTCAATTCTTGCTACAAGCTTCTCCAGAATGTCATGACCACTTTTTTAGACTCAAAACGTCATTTTGAACAACTTTGATGTTTTTAAGTTTTTCATTTGAGGCTTGGAAATAGGAGATATGGCCATATGCTTGAAATGACCTATAGGTTCAAAATGACCAAAATACCCTTGGCTTGTCAAAGCCATAACTTGAGTTCTACAAATCCTATCAAGGACTTATAGTACTCTCTAGAAAGATAAGAAGATGCTCTTAAACATTCATGTTGACCACGAGATCATAGGAATCATCCTACTAGGGCAAACGTTGTCTGCAAGTTGGGTGACTTTCAAGGACCCAGATTCACATACCTCAGATGACCTGTAATTTGTCAAAGCCATAACTTGAGCTCTGCACATCCTATCAAGGACTTCTACCACTAAAATTAAAGCTAAGAACAATCTCTACAACATTCATGTTGTGGGGAAGATGAGATGACAATCACATCTTGAGCTAAAACTGCCTGGAAGATAGGGATCAAACTAGGGGATTTTACACTGACAATCCTTAGAAACCCTAGCTTAAAACTTCTCAAACTCCTCAATCATGATGAGTTGGTCTAGGAATCATCCTTATAACATCTCAATACATCACTCCATGATCACATGGCTCCTGGATTAGGTCTCAACCTTCTCCAAATCTTCAGTTGACTTAGGGTTGACCCAGTCAAAAACCCTAATTCTACCATTCATGGTTGAATCTTCTGAATTCTTGCATAATGACCTCTCTGGGCTTCATGATGGCTTTCAATACATCTCATAGGCTTTCTCAAAGCTTCAAGTCCATTCTCAAAGTCTCAGAATCATCTGATGAGCTCCCACAACTCTCAAGTTATGAGACACACAACCTTGGTTTCAACCAATTCCTCTAAGGATCTCTTGAAATTTCTGATGAAGGTATCAACCTTCAAACACTTGATGGATAAATAAATGTTGGTCAAATTTTGGGGTGCAACAGCTGCCCCTATTCAAACGGCTTGAACCTGACTGGGTGAGGAGCGAACGGCTCTCAGCCAATCAAGGTGCGAGACGGTTGAATACCGGTAAACCCGAAAATTTGCCAACTGCACGAGCACACGATACTCTGCAGGGAACAAATCTTTGAATACTGCAATACTGGCTGCACGGCAACTAGCTGGAGGAATACTGATCTGATATCACCGTCAGTTATACACATTAAATTCTTCTGATATTGTCATCCAACAACCAAAACACCCAACATCACCGCTGGAAGACTAAACCACCTGACATCACCGTCAGAAGCAGATAAAATTCTGAGGAACACCCAACATCGCCGCTGGAAGACTAAATCTGACATCGCCGTCGGACAACCAAAGTACCCAACATCACCGCTGGAGAACTAAATCTGACATCACCGTCGGACAATCAAAATACCCCGCATCGCCGCTGGAGAACTAAATCTGGCATCGCCGTCGGACAATCAAAATACCCAACATCGCCGCTGGAAAACTGAATCTGACATCGCCGCCGGAAACACACATCACTCTGAGAGACACTCGACATCGCCGTCGTACAAACATCATCTCTGCTGGGGATTTAAAGAGTCTGACATCGCCGTCGAACATAATCTTCTGACATCGCCGCCAAAATAGACATAATCTGACCTCGCCGTCAAAACAAACATCCAACCTCACCGCCGGAAAACAAACATAATCTGACCTCGCCGTCAAAGCAAACATCCAACCTCACCGCCGGAAACAAACATAATCTGACCTCGCCGTCAAAGCAAACATCCAACCTCACCGCCGGAAACAAACATAATCTGACCTCGCCGTCGAAACGAACAAACCTCCAACATCGCCGCTGAAGAACATCAGGCATTCAGAGACTGAGAAAACTGCTTCCTTAACACTGTCAGACTTCAATCATGGAGTCTTCAGGAGAGATTCTAACTTCGCCGTTGGAAAACCTGCTGGGGATGATGCTTCGCTGCTGAGGAATCTGGAGAACTATCACGCAACTCCGTTCCGGGGGTCCAAAAATCATTATGGATTAATTAACTCTACTGAGGACTCCAAGAATCATCTTGAACAAATAACTCTGCCGGGGACCTTCAAGAATCATCTTGAACCGATAATCGTTCTGAGCAGACACTTTGTTGGGGATTCCAGGAATCATCCTGGACAACTCTTGCCGGAGACAAACCAATCACGGCTTGAGCAGCTTCTAAGGATTCGGCTCTCTTGGAGTTTCAGGAATCGTCCTGGGCGATCTTCGCCGGGGACTCTAGGTATCAATTTGAGCAACCAACTCGGGAGACTGCACTGAGGTCTTAAGAATCATCTTAAGCAAACGACCCTGCTGAGGGATTCGAGAATCATTTTGAACTGAAGACTTCGCTGGGGATCTCAAAAATCATCCTGAGCAAGCGACTCTGGGGGAGAATTCCAGGAATCATCCCGAGCAACTGATCCTTCGGCGGAACACCTGTAAAACAAGAACGGTAACAACCTAGATCATGTTTATGATGCATATGCTTCGGCGCCATGCTCCACGCGGTGGAAATGCTATGCGTTTATGCTAAATGCTATGCAATCATGCACAATGATGCGATCCCGTCAGCAAAATAAATGTCGGGGGGGGAGTCCTCCTGTCACGGGGGAAGAACTACTCAGATAGAGGAATCATCCTGCTGAGGAGAAAACTGCATGCCAATATCAATTGGACTCCGCCTGGGGAAACGATCTTCCGTTGACTGATGCAGGGGAAACAACTTCGGTTGATTACTGCAGGGAACGAAGCTTTACGAGAACCTGGACCTGCTGAGAGAAACGATATCTGTCGCGGGAATAAACTGCGGGGCCGCCATGGCTACTTTTCTGGGGATAACAAATCTGTGGGGAAACAACTTCAGCTGCTCAACACTCCACTGGGGAAACAACTAAACATGGTCTGATCAACTTCCAAGGACTCGGCTCTCTTGGACATCTGCAAACTCGGCTGAGGAAGGAGAAACCATTCTGCTTCGCTGGAAGGAGTACAACTCTGGGGGAAATACAGCATCAGCTGTTCAATGCTCTGCTAGGGAAAATCCGCTCATGGTCCCAACTTCTTCCAAGGATTCGGCTCTCTTGGGGACTGCGAACTCAGCCGGGGAGAGAGAAATTACTCTACTTCACTGGAGAGTACGGCTTTGATGAGGAATTTCAATTCCACTGGGGAAGAAGGAATCATCCAACTTCGGGGGAGAGTACAACTCTGCAGGGGATTACAGCATCAATTGTTCCAACACTCTACTGGGGAAGAGGGAATCATCCGACTTCGGGAGAGAATACGACTCTGGTGGGGAATCTCAATTCCGCTGGAGACTTCAGTCTGGCACCATCAGTTACTGCATACTTTGGCGTACGAACAATTTCCTACAAAACCTGCACTTGTGACCTGGTGCGGGGGGAACCCTGCTTCGGCGACTTTACTGGGGAAAACATGAGCTTCGGCACCCGAACATTTCTACGAAATCTGCACTTGTGACCCGGTGCAGGGGGCCTACGAGCTTCGGCGCGCGACTCAGCTGAGAGGATGACGTTCCTTCAGGATACGTCTGCTTGGGGAAGAGAATCACCTCTGCCTGGGGAGATATATCAATGCCCACGGCCTCGCATTCAGATTCTGCGGAGGAGAGACTACTGAACTCTACTGGAGAAGAAGGACTCGCCCTGCTTCGAGGATGCGCACGGTGCACCGTCTGGAAGGTGCTACACCTGCAACAACACAAACAAACAGACAAGATACCCTCCTCAAAGGGGCTTATCAAGGTTATTATCTCGTGGCAATATTCAGGTAATTAATTGTTTCGACAATCAATGGGCCTAGGCCCGTAAGTTTATGTATGCGCATTTTATCAAAAACATTGGCGTTTTCTTTCGCAAACAAAACAGATAAATACTAAACAGGCAAACAAAATTGCTGAATAACATGCATTTTATTGATGGTGAACCCCTGAATGGGCAAAAAATGTTTTACAACAGAGGCAAGCTCCTGGAATGAGGAAGCCGCGCAAAAATAAAACATAAATATACATCAGTATATACAGATGTCGGCAACGAGGCGTAGACGAACACCATGAGTTGATCCCTCTAAGACCCACTCGACTTCGACACTTCTCCAACGCTTCAGCTTCGGAAGAGATTGATTCAGATAAACGGCCCTCAGGTCCTCCAAACCACTAAACAATGAAAGTCCACACGCGGAACGCAGTCATTTGCTTATTCAAATCCCTAACTTTTGCGTGAACCACCCTTTACGGGTTTTCAGTTCACCAGGATACCCTTTTTTGCCGAAGCCGCCCAGTGTAGGTTTTCGACTTCGCGGGTGTACATTTTTTCAATATATCCCTAATTTTTGCCCGAACCTTTTATTCTGTTTTTTGGTTCGCCGGGATGCCCCTTTTTTGCCTGGACTCTTTCTTTTTTGTCCAGCGGGTCTCTTTCAAGCAAAGTATTTTTTAACTGCGTCCGCGTTCACCGAGGATGCAAAATCTTCACCATCCATTGTGGATAACAACAAAGCTCCTCCCGAGAAGACCTTGCTGACGACATACGGCCCTTCGTAATTCGGAGTCCACTTGCCCCGGTGATCGGAGTGTGGCGGAAGAATCTTCTTCAGGACGAGATCACCCGTCTGAAAGCTTCTAGGACGCACCTTCTTATCATAAGCTTTCTTCATTCGGCTTTGGTACAGACGACCAAATGCAATCGATGCTAACCTCTTCTCGTCCATCAGGCCGAGTTGGTTCAAACGATTCGTAATCCATTCTGCCTCGTCGAGCTTCACATCAACCAACACTCGCAAAGAAGGGATCTCCACTTCTAACGGTAGGACAACTTCCATACCGTACACCAAGGAGAAAGGAGTTGCCCCGGTCGACGTACGCACCGTCGTACGATAACCGTGCAAGGCAAACGGCAACATCTCGTGCCAATCCTTGTACGTCACAACCATCTTCTGAACAATCTTCTTTATGTTCTTGTTGGCGGCTTCGACGACGCCATTCATCTTCGGTCGGTAAGGAGATGAGTTGTGGTGTTCAATCTTGAAGCTCGGGCACAACTCCTTCATCATCTTGTTATTCAAATTTGAACCATTATCAGTAATGATCCGCTCGGGAACTCCGTAACGACAGATGATGTCCCTCTTTATGAATTTAGCCACCACCTGCTTGGTCACATTAGCGTACGAGGCTGCCTCCACCCATTTGGTGAAGTAGTCGATATCTACCAGAATGAAACGATGACCATTGGATGCAGTGGGCTCAATCTTGCCTATCATGTCGATGCCCCACATGGAGAACGGCCAAGGGGAGGACATGACATTCAATGGGCACGGCGGCACATGAACTTTATCAGCATAAATCTGGCATTTATGACATCTCTTCGTGAATCTGAAGCAATCTGACTCCATAGTCAGCCAGTAATATCCTGCTCTCAGGATCTTTCTCGTCATGGCATGCCCGCCAGCGTGCGTACCAAATGTGCCCTCATGGACTTCTTCCATGAGCATACTTGCCTCTTTCTCATCTACACATCTGAGTAGCACGAGATCGTGGTTTCTCTTATACAACACTCCATCAGGATTGAGATAAAAGTTTCCAGACAGACTCCTCAGAGTCTTCTTATCCTGGGTTGACGCACCCGCAGGATACTCCTTAGTCATAAGGAAAGTCTGGATGTCATGGAACCATGGCTTGCCGTCGGCGGCATCCTCGATTGCAAAGACAAATGCTGGCCTATCAAGACGCGAAAGGACGATGCTTGGAGCTTCATTCCAAAGATTGACTTTATACATTGAAGCCAACGTGGCTAAGGCATCAGCCATCTGATTTTCAGCCCTGGGTACATGATGGAGTTCCACTCGATCGAAGAACGGAAGCAGCCTCCTGGCATAATTCATGTACGGTACCAAATTCGCTTGACGAGTCTCCCACTCCCCTTTGATTTGATTGATTACGAGCGCTGAGTCACCATATACGTCTAGATTCTTGATTCTCAAATCAATTGCCTCTTCTAGACCCATAATACATGCTTCATACTCCGCCTCATTGTTGGTAACTGGAAACGTCAGTCTCGCAGTAAACGGGATGTGGGATCCGTGAGGAGTCGTGATGATAGCCCCGATGCCACTTCCATAGGAATTAACCGCTCCATCGAATATCAACTTCCACTGAGACTTCCTATCTGGCCCCTCATCGGGCAATGGCTCATCGCAATCCTTCGCTTTGAGAAACATAATATCCTCGTCAGGGAATTCAAACTTCATCGGCTGGTAATCCTCGATTGGCTGCTCGGCAAGGTAATCAGAAAATACGCTTCCCTTAATGGCCTTCTGGGACACGTACTGAATATCATATTCTGTTAACACCATTTGCCATCTGGCAATCCTGCCCGAAAGAGCCTGCTTCTCGAAGACGTACTTGATCGGATCCATCTTCGAAATTAGCATAGTGGTGTGATTGAGCATGTACTGTCGTAGACGTTTGGCAGCCCAAGCTAATGCACAACACGTCTTCTCCAGCATCGAGTATCGAGATTCGCACTCAGTGAACTTTTTACTCAAATAATAAATGGCATGCTCTTTTCTGCCCGTCTCGTCGTGCTGACCGAGAACACACCCCATACTATTCTCCAGAACCGTCAGGTACATGATTAATGGTCGTCCAGCCACCGGGGGTATCAATATTGGAGGTTCTTGAAGATACTGCTTTATCTTATCGAATTCCCTCTGGCAATCCTCATTCCAAGTAATCGCCTGATCTTTCTTTAAAAGCTTGAACATCGGTTCACAAGTGGCCGTGAGCTGAGAGATAAACCTTGCAATGTAGTTTATTCGGCCCAGGAAACCACGAACTTCTTTTTCTGTCTTCGGCGCTGGCATTTCTTGAATAGCTTTTATTTTCGCAGGATCAACTTCGATACCTCGTTCACTAACGATAAACCCCAATAACTTTCCGGACCGCACTCCGAAAGTGCACTTGTTAGGATTCAGCCTCAGCCTGAACTTCCTAAGCCTCTCAAAAAGCTTCAATAAGTTGACCAAATGCTCTTCCTCCGTTTGGGACTTTGCAATCATGTCATCAACATAGACCTCGATCTCATGATGAATCATATCATGAAACAAAGTTACCATTGCTCGCTGGTAAGTGGCCCCTGCGTTCTTCAGACCGAAGGGCATTACCTTATAGCAAAATGTTCCCCAGGGGGTGATAAACGTCGTTTTCTCCATGTCCTCCGGTGCCATCTTAATCTGATTGTAACCGGAGAAGCCATCCATGAACGAAAACACGGAGAACTGGGCTGTGTTGTCGACCAACACATCGATATGAGGCAACGGGAAATCATCCTTAGGGCTCGCCCTATTCAAATCCCGATAATCGACGCACATGCGTACCTTACCGTCCTTCTTCGGTACAGGCACTATGTTGGCAACCCACGGAGGGTAAGTGGTAATGGCTAGAAATCCTGCGTCCAACTGCTTCTGGACTTCTTCTTTGATTTTTACAGCCATATCTGGTCTCGTCCTCCTAAGCTTCTGCTTGACTGGAGGGCAATCTTCTCGCAACGGCAAGCGATGAACCACGATGTCTGTGTCAAGTCCGGGCATATCTTCGTATGACCAAGCAAAGACGTCACTATACTCTTGAAGCATCTCGACCAGTCTATGCTTGACATCATTCTGCAGCGCAGCCCCTACTCTGACATTTCTGACGAGCTCTTCAGAACCCAGATTTACGATCTCAATATCCTCTTCGTGAGGCAGAATAACATTTTCCTCTTGTCTCAACAAGCGGGCCAGCTCTTCCGGAAGGTCTTCGTCTTCATCAATCTCATCCTCGGTTTGATAGATCGGGCAATCGAAGTCGTAGTGAGCCGTAGAGGGTCCAGAGTCGATGTCGTCTGTTATGTGGATTCTGCAATAACAAGGGTTAAGTTTTAAAACAAGAATATGCAGGTTAGCACAATCCCGTTGCCATTTTACTGTTTTTCAAAATAAACATAAAACAGGAATAACAGAGAACACAATATTTGAGTACGAAGAAAACGCCTTTGATTTATTAACAAAATGCATGTACATAATCCAACAAGGCCCTGACAATAAAACCACTATGCCCCGGGTAGGACATAGGGTTGTACAACGATTGTAAAAAGGTAAATCATTACTCTTCACTTGTCAACTGGATAATCTCCTTGATGGTCCAATTGTTGAGGCGCTCGCCCGGCTTGCTTGGCTGAATCCAATAGTCGAGATCATAATCGCTATCCCCGCTGTCCTCTGACGCCGCATTGATGCTTTCGAAAATCACTCTGCCCTTGGTAAATAGGATCGGCCCCTTCCCACGAGACGAACTGCTAGACGAAGAAGATGAAGCTTCAGCTTCAGGAGAATACCCTAGTCCGAACTTGTCCTTCTTGATCGGTATCTCCAAAACATGCCCCCAGCCTGGGGTGGAACCGGCTTCGACGACGGCCCGAGCCTCTTTGAACGAGGAGAGATTCATCTCTTGCTTCTCTGTGACGACAGGAGCTACCTCTTTCACCTTGACGGCTTCAAATGCTTGGCAGAGAGTTTCATGGATTTCTCCATCCATTTCAACATACTTAAAGGATGACAAGTGGCTCACCATAAGGTCCTCCTTACCGCAGACGGTTACTATGCTTCCCCCGACAGCATATTTGAGCTTTTGATGCAACGTGGACGTCACGACACCAGCAGCATGGATCCATGGCCGACCTAAGAGGCAATTGTAGGCAGGCATGATATCCATGATATAAAAAACCGTATCGAACGTCTCCGGACCAACTTGAATCGGCAAGGTCAACTCTCCGAAAACGTGGCGCTTAGTTCCGTCAAATGCTTTCACCACCAGATCACTGGGCGTGCAAAGCAATCCACGAGTGTCCAACTTCATTAGTGCCTTCTTCGGAAGCACATTAAGCGACGAACCCGTGTCCACCAGGACATGCGACATGATAGTGCCTCTGCACTCTATCGAGACGTGCAAGGCGCTGTTGTGATCTCTCCCTTTAGGAGTCAGCTCTAAATCTGTGAAACCTAGCCCATTGCCAGCATTAACATGGGCTACCACCTCTTCTAGCTGATTCACTGATATTTCTTGCGGTACGTAGGCAGCGTTTAATACCTTCAGTAACGCGTTGCGGTGCGCTTCAGAACACAACAACAGGTTGAGAATAGAAATCTTTGACGACGTCTGATGAAGATGGTCTACAATCTTGTAGTCGCTCTTTTTGATTAACCGCATGAACTCCTCGGCATCTTTGACAAGCAAATCTTTCTCTTCCCCACAAGGGACCTCTTCGACGGCTTTGCCTTTACCCTTATCAACAACATCAGCTCTGACCACTTTCTCTGCCACAACCTCTGTCGGCGCAAACACTCTTTCGCTTCGAGTAATACCACTGACTCCTGCGAGATTCTGCACAGTCGACCCATACGGCTCCAACTCTAACTTCTGACCATTGCAATAGACTTCGGCGCCATAATGCCACGGAACGGCATTAGTGCTCTCGAATGGGATCGGCCCGGCTCTGGTAATAGTGATTGTAGGCGGTCGGGGCGCATAAATGGTAATAGGTTGACGAGGAATGGTGATGGTGGCGACTTCATCTGCCTGCTTCAGCACAACCTCCCCTGATACACTTTCAACTCTCCGGCTGAACTGCAAAATACCCTCAGACATCAGACTCTGGATACCTTCTACCAGCTGCTCACACCCATCAGGATGTGTAGCGCAAGCCATGCATAACTCTCCGCATCCTGGAAAGAACCCCTTCTTCAACAACTTAGCTTTGACGAAGCTAAGCGGCGTCTTTAAGTCCTTGACATCAGTCAACAAATCTGCACTCTCCTCTGCGATAATGGCATTCACTCCGCCTCCCCTATGATGAGGCATAGGGTTTTTGGTGACATTGGGCACATTATCAGAAAAGTTAATAATCTTGGCATCTACCAGGTCCTGCACCTTGTGCTTAAAGGCTTTGCAGTTCTCGATCGTATGGCCTGGTGCCCCTGTATGGAAATCGCAAGTGGCATTTGCGTCATACCCCGGTGGTGGTGCCCCTGTCAAGGGAGCCATCGTCCTCTTTTGAACTAACTGAAGCTGCAGCAAAGTTTGCAAGAGTTGCGCATACGACATAGGTGGTGCTTCGAAGTGACAGTTTGCCAAAGGAGCCCGATTCTGATATTTTCTATATCCCTGTTGATTCTGTTGCTGCGGTTGCTGCTGCTGCTGCTGCGGCGGAGCTGCTGGGATATTTATACTGGCTATCTGCTGCTGAGGGCCTTTGCCCTTTCTCCGAGCGTTGGTTACCGCGCTCGCATCTCCTTCTCTTCGCTTACCAGCATAAGGTTTCTTTCCACCTCCTCCAGTTGAGGATGATTCACCTTGAATTTTTCCGATCTTTATACCATTCTCGACGTGCTCGCCCATAGTGATGAGAGCCGAGAACGTTCCAGACATGCCACTGACTAGCTTTTCGTAGTAGATCCCAGGAAGGGTAGCAACGAACATCTGTACGAGCTCACTCTCAACCATCGGCGGTTGAACCCGAGCAGCCAACTCACGCCACCGCTGGGCGTACTCCTTAAAGCCTTCATTATTCCGTTGCGAAAGGTTCTGGAGTTGGACTCAGTTGGGGGCCAAGTCGCTATTGTATTGATAGTGGAGGACAAACGCTTCAGCGAGATCTTTCTAGGTGCGCACGGTAGTGGGCTCCAAACCCATATACCACTCGAGGGATGGACCAGAAAGACTATCTTGGAAGAAGTGCATCAGCAACTTCTCATTGTCGGAATAGGCAGACATCTTTCTATAATATGATCGAAGGTGGACACGAGGGCAAGTAGTACCCTTATACTTCTCAAAGACAGGCACCTTGAACTTATGAGGTACCTTGAAATCAGCAATTAACCCCAGCTTGGACATATCAACGCCCAAAGTATTCTGATTCTCAATGTCTCTCATTTTGTCTTCCAGTGCTTTGAACCTGATCCGCGCTTCAGCATTCAGCTCTGCTTCCACACCTCTTTGAGAAAAGATATCATCCTGATGATCCTCAAGCCACGGTTGAGGCACCAACAGGTTCCCGACGCCAGCATTGCCGTTGACCGGCCCGACATTGACATTAGCTCCCAGACTACCATTGCCGACGCCCGTCGCATTGAGTCCTATATTGGCCATTACATTGCCATTAGCATTGTCGTTGCCCCCGGCAACAGGAACAACATTCTGCGGAGTATCAACTGGAGGAGGAGTAGGTACAGCCCCGCCATGAAGTATGCCGTTACTATCAACCCTGGAGATCAAAGGTTGAACCAAAGTACGAAGCTGGTCCTGACCATTAGCGACTACCTGCATCAGTTCCATAAAACGATCCATCCGTTCACGGAGCTCTTGAACATCTGACTGCACCTGATCCATGATCCTTGTCTGATTAGCCCGAGTTGAGTAACGGTGAATGAGTCTCTGATCAATCCTGGAGACCGGAAGCGGCTCGGAACCTGTGAACCTGAAAAACCTGAAAATATTAAAGGTTAGGAAAAGCAGCAAAATGTACGCCATGCAAATGCTTCATGCAGATGCATGCGTGTGTCTGTGTGCTCGGGAGATTTCCCCCGATCCTAGCGCCTTAGTGCCAGTGCTGACAATAAGAAGAAGAAGAAGAAGTCCGAGCCCAATCATGGAAACATCAATCTCATATATATATATGGAAAGCCCATCAAGGCCGTACATAGCATCAGCGACAGTCAACTTCGACACATCAGGGGCCAGGAACTTGTACGCAACAGTCTTCCTGAGAGAGGCTATAATAATACAATAGGAGGCGAGAAATCCTGGATCGGGGAAACGGTACCTTCAACACAGACACACGTTAATGGAATGCAAATGAACATGCAAACTAATGCAAAATGCAGGCATGCAATAATATATCCCGGTAACTGCTGTGGAGATTCTGTGTCAATAATCACTGATGAGAAGAAAACCCCGGTGTAAGACCACTAATCTGATCTGCTAAGAACGACCTTCTGATAGGACCATATACATAAGATCAAAATTCTGCTCTGTCGAGAACAAATGTCTGATAATAAGGACCCCGGATGTATGATCAAGAAATATCTGCTGATGAAGTCTTCAGACCCCAAATCAAAAATCTGCCCTATCAAGAACAAACATACAGCTGCTGATGAGATCTTCAGACCCCACTCAAAATCTGCCCTATCAAGAACAAACAACATCTGCTGATGAGATCTTCAGACCCCAAAAATCTGCTCTATCAAGAACAAACCACTGATGACAATACTCTGATCAAAACCTGCTCTATCAAGAACAGACATACATCTGATGACAAGATCCTCTGATCAAAACCTGCTCTATCAAGAACAGACATACTGCAACTGAGAACCCTGGTACCAACATAACTGATTCACTGTCAAGAAAACCAGGTAGTCTGAAGGTCTAAGTTTCCTGCAATAAACCCAATCCCGCTCACAGGTATGGACCTAATCCACGGACAAAGGTACGGCATCCTATGCGGTCATCAGCATCACAGACTTTCATGAGTGACGATACGATTCCCAGAAGGAGTGGCATCATCAAGTCATGAAGAGGCCTCACTTAGCTGACTTCCAAATGATCGGTCCCCAGAGTCGACAATCCTCACGTCTGGACTCCCCTCAGATCCTCAGGACCGGAAAGGAGCACCTCGGCGAGAACCTCGTCTGAGCGCAGATTTCGTAGGGAACTGTGCCTGCTCAGCAGACAGGTTCGTCTACTACTCTCCGCAACTATGTCTAGGTGCATACTCAAGCCCAGGTCCGGCTTCTCACTCATAGTAACCTCCCTCTCCCACAGCAATAATCATAATAATATAGTGCTGAAAGTAAATGCGGAAAGGTAAAGGTACAGAAAAGTAAAGTGCGAAAAAGATAAAACACATATGCACAACACCTAACAGATAAACACCCAAGCGCTAGGATTGACTCGCGTAGGGGATGGGAAACGGTCCCAGCACAAGGGATGGGAAAAGTCCCTAGATGCTATAAGTCCCCAGCAGAGTCGCCAGCTGTCGCTTGCGCGAAAATAAGGTGTCGGCATGACAGAAGAGTCGCCACCTTTCGTTATTTATCCCTCAGAGCGGGAAAGGAAACGATCGGAAAAACCTGACGAATAAGGGTAAGACAAGGTCATCGCAACCATTGTCTGGGTTCGGGAGTCAGTTACGCAAGGGGAAGGTATTAGCACCCCTCACGTCCGTCGTACTCAACGGGATCCACGCTTGTTGTGTTTACTTGGACGGGTTGGTTATAATCTATCTACCTATCAAGGCTGGCTGAAAAAGAAAAGAAAAATGACTCGGCAAAGCGTCGCACTTTATGCCTACGTATTCTCATCAGAGAATGAGAAATCAGAGTCCACGTAGTTCGACCTACGAAGGGTTATGGGGGAAGGTAGCTCGCCAAGACTTCGCCATCTTGTGCCTACATACTCTCAACAGGTATGAGAGATCAGAGCTCACGTAGTTCGGGAAACTACGGTTTATTTCCTGTTTTTTACGAAAGAAGTGTTTTTTATTGTGTTTGCGATTTCAACCGCACTAGAGACTATGACCTGAGAGTGAATGCGTCGCATGTCACCCAAAGGGTACCATACTAAACATCCAGATTATGGAAAAGAAACTCTCCCACAATCCTTTCTCAGATAGCTTAAGGCTCGTAACGTACGAAAGAAATCATTCATGATTACCGTATCTTAAACTGTTTTGAGATGAGAAGAGAACAGGCCCAACTAGGAGGGAGACTATCAAGTCCTACTGTTATCATGCCATGGATTCATCCTATGGTTGAGGTTTGAACAGGGAACTCCTAGATGCTATCATGCATAGGTTTCAACCTAAAAGTCTATCATCAAATCCTTATCAAAGGAAATGAGAGTCCTAAGGGATCATGTCAATGATACACCAAAACAGACAAAGCATCAGCTTTAACAGTAAAATGCATGCAATACAAGTGAGGGAGGAAATGTGTGTGGGGCTTCAGCCTCCACAAGCTCATCTCAACCTCAAGCCAGTCATGGAGTAACAGTAATCATACTGAAAAATAAACAACATGCTATCAAGCAATAAACAGTAAACTGCAATCATACAGATAAAAATGAAATGAAATGCCATCCATGCTTGAGAAAGAAATTATCTACATCTAAGCTCTCCCTAATCCTAACCCTAAAACAAAACCCTAATCAAATCTATAAGCAAAGCCCTAAAGAAAAACCCTACACAAGAGAAATCAATCCCAGTCTTCAAGCTTCAAAACAAGCTTACCAAAGAAAGGGATCTAAGTAGGCAGACTCATAGTGCCTTCCTCAGTAAAGCACTATGAGGCTTATACTTAGGAATCATATCCCATGTGGCTCAACAACTGTGATCGGTTTACGTTCCTCCTCAGGAAAAACTAAACTCACATGAAGGCTCCAACATCATTGGATACTTGAGAAATCCTACATGAACTAAGGGAACTAAGTGAACAGACCCATAGTGCCTTCCTCAGGAAAGTACTAGGGGGCTTCCACTTAGGAATCATATCCCATGTGGCTCAACAACTGTGATCGGTTTACATCCCTCCTCAGGAGAAACTAAACTCACATGAAGGCTCCAACATCATTGGATACTTGAGAAATCCTACATGAACTAAGGGAACTAAGTAAACAGACCCATAGTGCCTTCCTCAGGAAAGTACTAGAGGGCTTCCACTTAGGAATCATATCTCATGTGGCTCAACAACTGTGATCGGTTTACATCCCTCCTCAGGAGAAAATAAACTCACATGAAGGCTCCAACATCATTGGATACTTGAGAAATCCTACATGAACTAAGGGAACTAAGTGAACAGACCCATAGTGCCTTCCTCAGGAAAGTACTAGGGGGCTTCCACTTAGGAATCATATCCCATGTGGCTCAACAACTGTGATCGGTTTACATCCCTCCTCAGGAGAAACTAAACTCACATGAAGGCTCCAACATCATTGGATACTTGAGAAATCCTACATGAACTAAGGGAACTAAGTGAACAGACCCATAGTGCCTTCCTCAGGAAAGTACTAGGGGGCTTCCACTTAGGAATCATATCCCATGTGGCTCAACAACTGTGATCGATTTACATCCCTCCTCAGGAGAAACTAAACTCACATGAAGGCTCCAACATCATTGGATACTTGAGAAATCCTACATGAACTAAGGGAACTAAGTGAACAGACCCATAGTGCCTTCCTCAGGAAAGTACTAGGGGGCTTCCACTTAGGAATCATATCCCATGTGGCTCAACAACTGTGATAAGTTTACATTCCTCATCAGGAGAAACTAAACTCACATGAAGGCTCCAACATCATTGGATACTTGGGCAAGAGGTGAGAAGAAAGAATGAAAGACATCCATAGTACCTTCCTCAAGAAAGTACCATGAACTTCCCTCAGACTCCAGGGTCTCAAACCTCACAGAAAGAGAGCAAGCTCTTAAACCAGGCCTTCAATCCACGCCTCCTCCAATCCTCTAGTATGCTCCACTAAGCTCCACAATGAGATGCCAAGCTCCTCCAATCAAAGGGATACCCCAAAGCAAAGCAAACTAACAAAACTTGCCCTAAAGGCCACACAAACAATCATTGAATTCAAAAATCAACTAAGAATAGCATATTATTCTATTAATTCCTAATATAAACGCTAGGGGACCCTACATAACTACCCTTAAGTCCCATATATTTCCCATAGACTAAATTGCCCTATAAAACCTAAATCTAAAATTGTTCAAATTCAACTATGCTTCATAAAACCCTAATTTTGTTATGCTAATGTTATTTAATCAAACTAACTAAAATCTAATCCTAAAAATCTTGGTATAAAAACCAGAGGGAACTAAGATCAACATCTAATTATACTAAGAAGAATGGATTAAAAAACTTAAGGGAAGATCCTAAACCAAATTCTACAAAATCCAACATTAACCTAAATCATTAAAAAGATATTTAAAAGAAAAATATGCAAAAAATATAAAATGAAAATAAAATTCTAATTTTATTATCTACTAATTTTCTAGACAGAAATGCTAACATGATGCAAAAACAAGCAATTAAAAATATTCAATTTCCAATTATTTATGAATTTTATAAGATGCAAGAAAATAAAAGAAATTAAAAACTAAAATGAAATTAAAAGAAATGGGGAGGGGGTGCTGAAAGCAGATGCGCCTAGTTCTATATCCATCTGGGCTGAAGAGGGGTGGTGTGAAAAGCAGGCGTGCCTAAGCCCAATACATTCAGAAAATCAAATTAAAAATCAAAAGAAAAAAGATTAAGAACACGGTGTAAACAACAAGGAATTATAGTTCATTTTGGATTGGGCTGGGTTTTAGGGGTGTGATTAGCAACATGTGTTAGGCCCAGGTTTCAAATTAAGTGAAACGCGGCGTTTTCATCACTTCAGACTTTCCCTCCGTTTTCAAATTGAATCTTAGCCTTCAGATTGGTCTTTGAGTCAAGGTTTTAATCCTGATCCAATGGTCACTAAGTCGTCTTCCCCATTCAACCTAGGGTTTTCAGAAAACCACAACTCCATGCAGGGATCTTCCCCTCCTTCGTTCTCACTTAATTCTCCATGGATTTCAAACTTCAAGAACCAAAATCACACTACAATCTCCCAGGAATCCAGCCATACTAATATTTTTCATTAAAACGCCCGAGAACTCCAAACCCGATAGGTAGAAATCTCTGGTTCCAAGAATTCTCACTGTGATCAACCCTAACAATTCTAGATTCTAATGGTACTAAGATGTTCTTCATGTTGCACTGGCCTCAGCATGCTAATGGATGTTGATTAAAACTCACTATATAACATTTTCTTGATCATCAAAGATTCAACATCATGTTATCAAACCTCATGGAACTCTCTCAAACTCTCTGAATTCAATCATTTAATCAAGCCTAACAGTTCTAACCCTAAGATTCTAACTGATAACACATAAATAAGGAGATAGATGAGGATTCACCAACCTTCTTCTTGGCTATGGCAGAGGTATGAACAGCTGGATTCAGAGCTTGAAACCTCTTCACAATGCTCCTCTAATGGTGATCTCTTTTCTGTTTGCAAAAACTTTGATGAAAGAAGCTTGTAATGGAGAATTCGTGGCTTGCTTGCACTTGAAGAAATTCTTGAGTATCACTCTCTCCACTGAATTCTCCAACTGAATTCTCTAACCCCTCATCTCATTTTGATCCCCTCAATATATAACAATCATTAGAAGAATCTAGATCCCTCTAGAATATGGTAGAAAGTCATGGAATTCTCACTTGATGACATATTGGAACCATCTCATATCATGCATACAGCCCTTCATACTTGTGCTAAAATCTCTCCTCATGAGATATTGAGATGATATGTGTGAAAAATCAGCTGATCCTTGCCTTATGTTGAGTTTTCCAAAGTTACCTTATTATGCAAGTAATAGGTTTTCAAAGCAACTCCAAATTTTAGGCCTCAACTAAAAAATGTGTTTAAACCATTGTTTCCAAAATGTTGTTTAGACTCAAAATCATATATTATATGACCTGTTTTGGATTTGTAGATTTCTCATTCCATTTTCCAACTTGGATCCATTTAACTTATGTCTCATTTTTAGGTCATTTTCACCCATTCTTGTCAATTCTTGCTACAAGCTTCTCCAGCATGTCATGACCACTTTTTTAGACTCAAAATTTCATTTTGAACAACTTTGATGTTTTGAAGTTTTTCATTTGAGGCTTGGAAATAGGAGATATGGCCATATGCTTGAAATGACCTATAGGTTCAAAATGACCAAAATACCCTTGGCTTGTCAAAGCCATAACTTGAGTTCTACAAATCCTATCAAGGACTTATAGTACTCTCTAGAAAGCTAAGAAGATGCTCTTAAACATTCATGTTGACCACGAGATCATAGGAATCATCCTACTAGGGCAAAAGTTGTCTGCAAGTTGGGTGACTTTCAAGGACCCAGATTCACATACCTCAGATGACCTGTAATTTGTCAAAGCCATAACTTGAGCTCTGCACATCCTATCAAAGACTTCTACCACTCAAATTAAATCTAAGAACAAGCTCTACAACATTCATGTTGTGGGAAAGATGAGATGACAATCACATCTTGAGCTAAAACTGCCTGGAAGATAGGGATCAAACTAGGGGATTTTACACTGACAATCCTTAGAAACCCTAGCTTAAAACTTCTCAAACTCCTCAATCATGATGAGTTGGTCTAGGAATCATCCTTATAACATCTCAATACATCACTCCATGATCACATGGCTCCTGGATTAGGTCTCAACCTTCTCCAAATCTTCAGTTGACTTAGGGTTGACCCAGTCAAAAACCCTAATTCTACCATTCATGGTTGAATCTTCTGAATTCTTGCATAATGACCTCTCTGGGCTTCATGATGGCTTTCAATACATCTCATAGGCTTTCTCAAAGCTTCAAGTCCATTCTCAAAGTCTCAGAATCATCTGATGAGCTCCCACAACTCTCAAGTTATGAGACACACAACCTTGGTTTCAACCAATTCCTCTGAGGATCTCTTGAAATTTCTGATGAAGGTATCAACCTTCAAACACTTGATGGATAAATAAATGTTGGTCAAATTTTGGGGTGCAACACACACTAACAACTAACTTTTGTTCTCTCGCTGCCGTGCGATTGAGACTTTCCCGCTGACGACTGATGTTATCCTCTTCTCTTGCCCGAGTGCATTTGAGACCAGACCGTAGTTCTAGTTCCCGTAGGTTCCCATACCTTTAAAACCCGACATACTACGTCCGTTCTACCGCAAACAGGTACGCCTAAGTCTCCAATGGTCGAGCAGCGTCCACCTAACTACTAGAATGCGTATGCTAGTATCGTCAACTTAATCTCTCACCCCCGTGTGACCGAGAACACCCTTGTCTAGCCGTAGTTAGCCTGAACTACGTCATGCTCTGATTTCTCTGATGAGAATACGTAGGCCCAAGACGCGACGTCTTGCCGAGCAAACTTCCCCCGTAGTTTCCCGAACTACGTAGACTCTGATTTCTCATTCTCTGATGAGAATACGTAGGCATAGAGTGCGACGCTCTAGCAGCCGTAGATAGATTGTTTTCACCCATAGACAAACCAACAAGCGTGGATCCCGTCGAGTACGACGGACGTGAGGGGTGCTAATACCTTCCCCTTGCGTAACCGACTCCCGAACCCAGACAATGGTTGCGATGACCTTGTCTTACCCTTTTTTCATTAGGTTTTTCCGATCGTTTCCTTTCCCGCTCTGAGGGATAAATAACGAAAGGTGGAGACTCTTCTGTTATGCCGACACCTTATTTTCGCGAAAGCGACAATATAGGAAATTGAGCAAATGGATTTTGAGAAAATATCCTATCAGTCGACCTGTAGAGCCATGCGTCGACTCATAGAAAAAAATTTCCTTTTATGCATCGACCTATAGGCTTTTATGGGTTAATGCATTTTCTCCAGTGAGCTTTCTTTCAAAATTTTGTTTTTATGCACCGACCCATGAGTCAACCTGTAGCTCTATGAGTAAATGTATATTGAATGAACACTTTTATGCACCTACCTATGAGTTAATGCATGCCAAATGAAAAATTTTATACACCTACCTATTGCATCTAGGAGTTGATGCATGTTGAATGGAAAATTCTATGCACCTACTTGTAGCATTTTATGAGTTGATGCCTAGAACATATTTTTGACCCAAAACCTTGTTCTTGACTTAGTATATGATTTTAAACAAATAAGTGTCATACCCAAATTTTGACCGGACATTTTCAAATTCGCATTCATTTTAACTTTGCATGATTTGTATAACATAATCATACATTTCATCGGGCTCTCAAGATATAGGATCAGAGGTTTTCTATTGAGTTGGATTTCCATTGTTCAGAGGTTATTTCACTGGGTTTTTATACTCAAGTTTGAGGCAAAGGTATTGGATTTTCAATTATCATGAGCAGTTCCTATCAGAGATTTATTAAAGCACGACATCAGCTTCTCTAAATTTCCTCAAAGGTGTCAGGTGTTTAGGGTTTCATCAGTGGCTTAACTAGAAAGATTCTGAATCAGGGTTTTGGTTCTCATCAAGTCGTTGGGCTTGGTGATATAGATGTTTGTGCCCTTGTCGAAGTGGCCCTCCTGCTACTCAAGAGGGAACTTCGCCTCCAAAGTCTCCACCGGTCGCTCGTTCTCATGCTTGATCACGCGGTCGAATAGGGAATCGACAACCACATGCAAGATCCTCGACGGTGCGGAAGAACAAGGGGAGCATGGCACCAACACAAAGATATTCACACACGAGCTCGAATCCTTGCATGAACGCGATTGCATTGGGATGAAGTTGTGAATGAGCCAAAGTCAACCACTGGAACATCCCCTTTTGGAAGTTGCTGAAGGGCATACGAAGCCCAACTTCCCAGAACGCAAAGTCATACATAGGGAATCGCATCCCTTTGAACGACGAGCATACCCGGTGTGTCTCCCTGGGTTTGTAGACCATCCAATTCGTTGAGGCCCCCTCGGAGAGATCCTCGACGGTCGCGAAGGAATCTGAATCGTCGACAGCGAAGCGCGAGGCAATGCTGAGAGGTTCCTGCCCGGCCCAAACGAACGGCAAGCGGCCCTGAGTGACCTCGGCCTTCTTTTCAGCCAAATCGAGTTTGGCTTCCTCGTCGATCACGATGACATCCTCGGGCTTTGTGGTCATTTTACCTGAAAAGCAGAGCAAAATGGTGAATTCGACATTTAAGATTAGCTCCACCCTTCTTCCACCACAAATCAAGTGAAAAGGGCAAAGAGAGGGGGAGAGGAAACGCTCAACAAACTTCCTCGACCGAAGCCCTTGCCGGAAAGCGCGCACCCAAGAGGAGACTCTCCTTGATGCAGAACACGAAACCTCCCTCCACGGGAGAAAGGTTCCCCGCGCTTAAAATTCCCCCAGTCAAACATGGAAATTCTCCTCGACTAGAGACCTCCTCGCGATACTCACACACCCGTGGGGAGAAAAGTTCCCCGACGTCGGGCCCGCCGAGGACGCTAAGAGCCTCAGAGGTCCCCCAGACCTTCATCGTAGGTCCCCAAGGCCTTTATCGAAAATTTCATGAGTTTTCTTAGAATCCTCATGAACTCCCCAGCGTCTTTATCGGAAACTTCATAGTTCCGCCAAAAACTTCATGAGTTCGCCAAAAACTTCATGAAATTCGCCGAAAACTTTATGAGTTCGTCGAGAACTTCATAGGCTCCCTAGAAAAGTCACCGGAAACTCAAGAAATCACTAGAATATAAAATAACTCGCCGAAAAAAGCATAAACTTTGGAAAGCAGCTGAAGACTTACTTGTGCGAATGAGTGTGAGAAGAGTAGAGAAGATCTTGAGAGAGATTCTTGAGCTACAACGAGGGAAACATGCAAATGAACTGACCTTTCCCTCTATTTATAAACCCTAACACGAGAAGCGAGACGTTTTGTAAGCACTCAAGCACCCTACTCATAGCCGTCATAGGCATTTATTGCTTCTGACATGTGGCTCAAGAAGACGTCATGCACGTCCCTTTGAGCCCCCTCGCACAGCTCGAGGAAATGATGTGTCAACCCTTTTCAGTTCCGTTGTACCACCCAGCATGTTGAGGATAATGTCTGACTCTTGCCCTACCATGAACACCTCCTCGAGAGGAGATGGAAGCGAGCCATGTATGCATGTGACGAGCATCTGCCCTCAGGATAAATGGATGGCTGACTCCGTCATCAGCCACGGACGAAGCTCATTGTCGAGCACGGTTAATGGCTTTTGTGTCTGGTTCCAGATGGCCCCGCGAGCTCAGCGCCTCGAGCAACGCACCAAATAACCCATCCTCGACACGGTAGTTGACTCTTAAGTCATTACTCCTATGCTTTGGAGCAACGACTTGGGGGGCTCCTGTTCTGGACTGGGCCAGAGGTTGGCCGACCGTCGGGCACGGTCCAGCCCAACTCCTCATGAGGAGGGCCCAATGAAAGTGCAATCCATCACCTCATATGGGGAACACCCACGCGTCTTTCCCACGTGCTCCCCACGCGGAGACACGTCATCAGACAACTACCCACGTCCGAAAGAACACGTCACCCACCTTCTGAGGATCACGGGGAAGTTGGACCAGGATGAAGATCACGTGCTGGTCTTTCCTACACCACATAGATCTTGACAGTTATTTATATTGGGCCTAGTGATCCAACTCAATGCAAAAAAACTATTGACTCAGCGGTAGGGGCACATTATAAATACCATTTTTCACTAGAGGGTCAGGTATTCTATTTTCTACACTCTGTACTTCCTCTCTCACTTTACTTTGTTTCTAACTTTGGTAACGGAGTACCTTGCAGGTACACCCCTTCCTCTTCACCACCACTGGCAAACTAGGAGTTCACGACACGTTGTTGGCGGCTGATCTCACACTGTTACATATTTATAATAAACTATTTATTTAAAAAAGTACTATTACATAATTATAATGAAATATTATTTTTAAAAATAAATATTAAAATAAATAATTATAACGAAAGTGTATTATATATATATATATATATATATATATATATATATATATATATATATATATATATATATATATATATATATATATATATATATATATATATATATATATATATATATATATATATATATATATATATATATATATATATATATATATATATATATATATATATATATATATATATATATATATATATATATATATATATATATATATATATATATATATATATATATATATATATATATATATATATATATATATATATATATATATATATATATATATATATATATATATATATTTATATTTATATATATTTATATATATATATATATATATATATATATATATATATATATATATATATATTTATATATATATATATATATATATATATATATATATATATATATATATATATATATATATATATATATATATATATATATATATATATATATATATATATATATATATATATATATATATATATATATATATATATATATATATTTATATTTATATATATTTATATATATATATATATATATATATATATATATATATATATATATATATATATATATATATATATATATATATATATATATATATATATATATATATATATTTATATATATATTTATATATATATATATATATATATATATATATATATATATATATATATATATATATATATATATATATATATATATATATATATATATATATATATATATATATATATATATATATATATATATATATATATATATATATATATATATATATACATATATATATATATATATTTATATATATTTATTTATATATATATATATATATATATATATATATATATTTATATATATATATATATATATTTATATATATTTATATATATATTTATATATATATATATATATATATATATATATATATATATATATATATATATATATATATATATATATATATATATATATATATATATATATATATATATATATATATATATATATATATATATATATATATATATATATATATATATATATATATATATATATATATATATATATATATATATATATGTATATATATATATATATATATATATATATATATATATATATATATATATTTATATATATTTATTTATATATATATATATATATATATATGTATATATATATATATATATATATATATATATATATATATATATATATATATATATTTATATATATTTATTTATATATATATATATATATATGTATATATATATATATATATATATATATATATATATATATATATATATATATATATATATATATATATATATATATATATATATTTATATATATTTATATATATATTTATATATATATATATATATATATATATATATATATATATATATATATATATATATATATATATATATATATATATATATATATATATATATATATATATATAATCTCACTTAATCAGAAAGGGATCAAGGACTTGCCACACGTCGTTAATCTGTTGCCTGTTCACCGGTGTTGAAAATGAGATGGAGGGTGTACCTGCAAGACACTCCGATGCCAAAGTAAGTGTTTGGACAGAGTGAGGGCAAATACAGAAAGTAGGTTGAGAAGAAAATACCTGACCCTCTTGGAGAAGAGGGTATTTATAGAGAGACCCCAACGCAGGGCCAACGGTCATTTGAGTTGGGCTAGATGGCCAGGCCCAACCCAAGTGACTGTTAGGGCTTACATGGCGTAGTGAAGACCAGAATGTGGTCTTCGCCCTAGTTCAACTGCTCTGTGAACTCCAGAAAGTAGGTTGATCTTCTCTTTCGGAGGTGGGCAGTTAGTGGATGACATGTCCCCGCGGAGGGGATCACGTGGAGAACGTGTGAAGGACACGTTGTTCTGCTCGACAGGGGAGAAGGTTCTTCCTGCGGAGGGACATATCTTTCCCGGCGGGGACTCTGTGCTCGACGGTTGTGGCCCAAGCTAGATTGGGCTTGGCAAGATATCATTAGGTTGGGCCTGCCCGGTCAAGCCGGGGCCCGGGCCAGAACAGGAGCCCCCCAAGTCGTAGCTCCGAGGGAGGGAGCGAGGACTTGATGACGTTGTGCCGGGGAGGAGAGGTTAGCCTGAGGAGAAAATCCTTCCATTCGCATTCTGCGGGGACGCGAGCACGTGAGTCCTTCCTCGTCACCGGGTGCCTGGGGGTGTAAGAGCAAGATTTGTCTCTACAGGATTATCTCTATGTTTTGATGATAACAATTAAGTATTTGTGAAAGAACCATTTTACGTTCTAATGTTTGTTATGTGGAGATCATGATAATTAAATATATAAGATCAAACAAACAACAGCAACGTGTGCAGCTAATACAATATGAGAGTTACTTTGTGTGATGTATCATAAAGCGCTTATGGGAGAAGCTAGTTTGCTTATGCATCTGATCACGATCAGAAAGATCCAAGGATGCTGGATATTGCAGTTGCAATGCTCATGTGGATTCTGCTTTGAGTAGTGCATCTGATCTGAAAGCAAACAAAGCATATTGAAGAAGCAAGTATGGCTCTGTATCTGATCACAATCAGAAAGATCCAAAGATGTTGTTTATTGTAGTTGCAATGCTCTTGTGGATTCTGCTCTGAGAAGTGTATCTGATCTGGAAGCTATCAACGCATCTGAGATATAGTCCTCTAAAGAACCAAGTTGTGAAGACTCTGATGACTTGAAGTTCTGAAGGTTGAAGGCTCTGAAGACCAAGTGCAGAAAAACTCTGAAGACTTAAGGGTTCTGAAGATCAAGACTCTGAAGATATAATCCTCTGAAGAATTACGTGCTGAAGACTCTAATGACTTGAAGCTCTGAAGGCTGAAGGCTCTGAATATCAAGTGCAGAAAGACTCTGAAGACTAGGTTCTGAAGATAAAGATTATGTACCTTCACCCAGATAAAGACGTGTTAATCAGATAAGTTGTTGCTATCAACTCTAATAAACAAGGTGCTGAAGTCAGACTCTGATGTTATTACGCTATCATACCAAAGTAGTTTCTGAACTACTCATCTGATACATCATCAGAAGAACCAAATCCAGAAGCTAATCTGTCCTAGCTGATAAATGAAGATCACATCATTTGTGGATAAGAGTTTTCTCCCACAATGATATATTAATGTTGCAAGAAAAGGAAAAGAAAGTGATGTCAGCACTATACAATGCGTGAGTATTCTATCTGTTGGGAAATGACCGTTGGAATATTTGAATGGACATCTCTACCCTCACAACATCTCTTTTGAATACACTATAAAAGAAGATCATTTGATTCATTCAAAAGTCAGCTAGCAAGTTAGCTCATTATACAATGCAAACCAGCTTTTCAAGAACCAATGATGTTGACGAGTGAAGTTAGCAACACAGTTTATTAACAAGAAAACCTTTATGCTAAGAAGCTGCAGTACTCACATAAGAAAGCTTTTAAGCAATATGGAAATTATTGTTCTAATAATCTCATAGAGATTTATCTTTAGATTAGTTTATGTATTAGTATGCAAGGAGTTGTTGCTCAATACTTGCTATGTACTTAATTAGGAGTAATCTGCTTGATAAGAAGCACTCATGTAATCTCCGGCAACACAAATTCATCTTAGAATTAGTGGTTCCTCAAGTGATCTTGTGAAGATCAGAATACTTGAGATGACAAGTGACAGTTGTCATTTGTGGTATTATAATAGGAGATCTTTTGTGATTGGATTCTATTGAGAGTCAATGAATGTTATATCCTATGGGATCTCTGAACGTGTCACTTCCTATTTGTTAGTCACCTGCAGTTAGCTTGTGCAACTGTAATCAGTTTGGTTATAGTGGATTAAGTCCTTGCTTGAGTAAGGCAAAATCACCTTGCAAGGGTGGACTAGATTAGCTTGAGAGTTGCTCAAGTGAACCAGGATATATCATGTGTTCTTTACTTGTGTTATGCTTTATTATATATGCTTCCGCAATGCATCTTATAGAACTCTATAGAAAGAAACAAATGAAGAAACCAAGAAAAAGTTTTTAATAGAGTAAATACCCAATTCAACCCCCCCCCCCCTTTTCTTGTGTATTTCTCACACCTTCAGTTGGTATCAGAGCTCCGGTTCTGTTATTGATGGATATCAAACACCTAACAGTGTCAGATAAAGATCCATAAGCTGTGTGAAGAAACACTCTTGGGGATTTTTCACTTCTCTTACAATTTCAGTCTCATATCAGTTTTTTGAGGATGATGAGTACTAAAATTGTAATCTATTGGGTTACCTTGAGCAGGTCACTGATTCAGTTAGAAGTTTGAAGATTTTCTACAACAAATCTTCTCCATTTTATCCTAGAAGAAGATTGAAGAATTAGCTGACAAGATAGACTCATCAGATAAGAAGATATATCTGTTGAATGCTATCTTAAAATACGATTGGATTTACAACGTATTAGCTCAAAGATCAAATCATCAGAAAGCAATATATCTTGATTGCTAAAGATTAATTCTATGTGAGTATGAGATGTTTTCAAGAAACGGATTAGTCCACTCTTGACTTTCTCATGAAAAGATCATTGGGATTTATCTTAAGTAAGAAAAGAAATATTGCTGGCTAATGAAGTTTATTCATCATAATGTCAGATTGAAGTCTGCAGAAAAAGGGCAAGTTCAGAGAAATGTTCAAATCTTGAAGAAATGACTTTTCTAATTCAAGGCATTTGAAAGATGCTTTCTCTGAAGAGTTTCAAAGAATTCTGCAGAGGTTTCAAGAAAGGCAATTCATTAACTCACTGGATTATGATGACAGATAAATTCTGAAGATCTTATTAGAGGTAGCATGGACAATTAAGTTCTGTTAACTTGAGATGTTATCTCAGTTGAACAAACTGAAATTAGTCAGATGTTATGAGACATTCTTTCTCAGAAGTTCGTAATGATTGGATCCTGAATTCAAGTTGTTCAGAAAGATACAATGACAGAAGTCATTCAATCTGTTTTTAAAAGGGATTTAAGTCTCTGGTGTTATTCAATATGAATAAGTTAGTAGACATACTGTTTCAAAAGCAGATGCTCTTGTTGAACTAACTTCTCTAGTTAGCTCAGCATTGCAAGAACAGAATTGTCATTTAAACTGTGTCTTGTAATGCATCTGAGTTTGATGATAATTTTATCTAGACTGGATTTGTATTTGTTTCAAGCAAACAAATTCAAAAGGTGAAGCTTAATGGAAGCTAGATGATCTCTTCTCATGAAGATCAGAATATATGTGCTTTAAAGATGTCCTTCAGAAATTAGATGGATGATGTGTTGATGAAGATGCTGCAGAACGCTACCAAAGGATATGAGATCAGTTCATAAGAGTTATTTAGAAGATCTTACTTCAAATGCTGTTATTGGTTCGTCTCACAGATTCTAAAGAATCAGAGGCAAACACTGTTCCAACTATAGATTCAGAAGCTACCCCAGATGCATCTCCATTAGCTGCTTATGAAGAATCAACTCTGAAAGGATCCTCCAGAATCAAATCTTCTCTTCCAGAGGAGATGCTTATTGGAAAGAAGGATGATCCCAGAAGAACAAGATTCTTTCTCAATTCTCAAGGCTAGTCAGCAAGAAGGTTTTTTGACTACACATAGACATATGCTTCTGTGGCAAGGTTAGAATTCATACTCTAGTTAAATTCCTTTGTTGCTCAGAATAACATCAATATAAATCAGATGAATATTAAAAATACTTCTTAAATGGTTTTATTGAAGAAAAAGTATGTGTTTCATTAATCTCCTAGTTTTGAAAATAAAAGATTTCCAGAACACGTTCTATAAATTAAAGAAATCATTCTATAGCCTAAAACAAGCTCTCAGAGCTTGGTGTGAAAGGCTGAGTAATTTTCTTCGGGAAATTAATTTTATCAGAGGAAAGATTGATATCACTCTTTTTCATAAATCAATTAAGAAAGATATTTTAATATGTCAGATTTATGTAGATGATATTTTTTTTGGAACAACGAATATTACACTTGGAAAGGAGTTTGCTAAGTGTATGCATGCAGAAGCTGAAATAAGCATGATGGGAAAAGAAGAAGTTTCTGTGATGCCAATTTTGCTGAAGCTAAAATTAAGCTACAAAATGATCTAAATGTTAAGCTACAGATTCCTCTGAATGATAAGCCACAATGCTTCAGAACATTCTGAGTGTTTTACAAGAAGCGAAGCTATAGAGGACTATGAAGAAGCAAAGCTACAGAAGATTCTGAGGAAGCAAAGCTGCAGAAGATTCTGAACGTTTGATGAGATGCAACTCTACAGAAGACTCTGAGTGCACTTATCTCAAATGCTGCAACTACAGAGGCTCTCAGAATCAGATTATGCATGACTCTGAAACGTCAGCAACAAAATTTACATCTGGATAACAAAGACATCTGAAGAATGAAGATCTACTCTGATCTGAAGCGTTCCTCTGGATGAACAGTTTACTGAAACATTCACTAGAGCTAAGCTGCATATATCTAAAGCTTACTCTGGAACTTCATCAGAAGATCTGAAGATTACTCTGATAAGGGGATAAATAGAACCTCATCAGAAGATCTAAACCTTACTCTGATAAGAAGAAGACGGAAAGTAATCAGAGGATCTGATGCAAGTTAACATCTATTGATGAAGCTCTTCTGGGCAAAGACTGAATGTCTAAGGTAGAGAATCTCTCCAGAAGATAAAACAGAAGTATCTAAAGCTCCAGCTCTTCAAAATTAAGTACAAATATTGAAGAAAGAACAAACTTCAAAAGAAATGTATGTAATCATGAAGAATGAAAGCATTTTATACAGTAGTCAGAATGATTACTCAGAACCGATTGCAATTAGTATCTATTATGATGCATATTGTTTATGGAAGTACAAATTGGTATCAAGGACTCAAAATTAAAGCACTGTTACTAAGATTCAACTCATGATTGAGTTGATAACAAGCTTGGAATCAGAAACCAAAGGCGGAGAAACCAAAGGTGGATTAGCAGAAGTTCTCACACCTTCAATTGGTACGAGAATTCTAGCAGAAGAAGTCACCCTCAGATGAACTGAGACTAATTGATAAAGAGCAAGATCGTCATTCAAATAGATGTTAGAAATACATCTTGGTTTGATGATAGTTTGTGATGATCAACTACATCTATTCAAAGGATAAGCTCTTATGATGCAAGAATTCTCTAGAAGAAGATAAATGATCAGAAGATTTGGATTATCTGGAAGGTCTGGATAAAAGATTCAATTAGAAGAAGTTTTGTCAAATCAAACTCTGATACTTCTGAAGTATAGTGTTTTGATATTGAAGAAAAAAGATGAAGAAAGATAATAGTCAGAATGGAAAACACTTAGATAAAGAATCATTCTGAAGATCCCAGAATCTTAAAGGAATATGAGCTCTCTGAAAAATGAAAGTTTTGACTCTGAGAGCTCCTCCCATCATCTGCATTTGTTCCAAGAGAATATGTTTTCAAAGTCACTAGAAGATGAAGTTCAACTGGTTAAGGAAAGAGAAGACAAGCTAGAAAGGATAAGAAACTTCAAACTTCTCTCTGAGAAGCAAAAAGAAGCTGAAGAAAGAGCTGCTGAAGAAGCGAGAATTCTAGCAGAGGAAGATTCAAGAAAAGAAACTGTCAGATTGACACAAGAAGCTGAAGATACTGAGAAGGCTAAGCAAGTTGATGTAGTTGGTTCTTCTTCTAAAACTACTCTTGTACATTGAGAACGTGACGATAGTGAGATTCAAGAAGATCAACAAGCTATGAAGAAAGAACAATAAGTTTTCAGAGAAAGCTTTGTTGAACAGAAACTTGTCAACAACTCTCTTCTATGCATGCTTCAACAAATTCTGGAAAAGATATCAATCTATAAGAATTTGAAACTCAGGTTTTATTTCTTGACTCTATTATTTTATTTAACTTTGATATAAAAGAGGGAGAAATAGAATATATTTTAAATCTTGTTTTTAATGAAAACTCACCTTTTGATGATGTTAAAAAGGGGGAGAAATATAATATGATTTTGATATAATTTGAAGAAATAGAATATAATCTGATATAACCTAAAGAGAATGCAAAACATCAACTCTGATATAAACTGCGTTTATTACTAACTGTATCTTTGATGTTTTACCAAGGAACTCTAAACAAGTTCACTAGGCATTCTAAAGACAGGTCAAATGAGTGAACTCTGAGTTCAAATGAACTGGTTGTTCGTATAATCGAAGTTATACACTTCGTGAACATATATTCAGAATCAGATGGACCCAATATTGTTCAAGAGAAAGTTAAAGTCATCTTGATTTTGGTATCATAATGTTCAAAAGATGTAAACTGTCTGTGAATATGATAATTCGAGCATAAGAATCAGAAATCTTCATAAAAGCAAGAATTGGTCTCAGACTCAGAATCAAGAATTAGTATCAGATTCAGTATTAAACTAATTGGTATCAGACTCAGAATCAAGAATTAGTATCAGATTCAGTATTAAACTAATTGGTATCAGACTCAGAATCAATTAGCTTCAAGAGACCAAGAATCAAGAGTGAATCAAGCTCTAAAGATCTTAGCTTCTGACCTATTGTAGCCAATGGGAGTTCACCCAGAAAGGTTCACAAGTCAGAATGTTTGATTTTTCACCCAGTCTGAAACTCATTAGGAGTTCACTCAGAAAGATGTTCTGATAAACAGAAGCAAATACTTTAGAAGGCTCTGAAGGTATATAGCTCTGATACGATGTTTAGAGAAAAAAGTTCTAAAGATCTGAAGATGAAAGTTCTGCTGAACTAGTCCAGATGCTGAAGACTTATGCTCTCTGGTATCATAGTGAAGTATTCCTTCTCTTCTACTCATTTTGTTTTATTAAATATTTCTTTTTTGTGAGTCTTGGGATCAGAGTAAGTCTCTGAACAAGCAAAAATGAAATTTTGAGGTTAACACATTCAGGGGGAGTTGTTGCTCGAAACTCTGAATATGTTATGCTTGGTGATTACCCTGTATAAAATGTTCTATCAAAATACATGTTTTGGTCATCATAAAAAAGGGGGAGATTGTAAGAGCAAGATTTGTCTCTACAGGATTATCTCTATGTTTTGATGATAACAATTAAGTATTTGTGAAAGAACCATTTTATGTTTTAATGTTTGTTATGTGCAGATCATGATAATTAAATATATAAGATCAAACAAACAACATCAACGTGTGCAGCTAATACAATATGAGAGTTGCTTTGTGTGATGTATCATAAAGCGCTTATGGGAGAAGCTAGTTTGCTTATGCATCTGATCACGATCAAAAAGATCCAAGGATGCTGGATATTGCAGTTGCAATGCTCCTGTGGATTCTGCTTTGAGTAGTGCATCTGATCTGAAAGCAAACAAAGCATATTGAAGAAGCAAGTATGGCTCTGTATCTGATCATAATCAGAAAGATCCAAAGATGTTGTTTATTGTAGTTGCAATGCTCTTGTGGATTCTGCTCTAAGAAGTGTATTTGATCTGGAAGCTATCAACGCATATGAGATATAGTCCTCTGAAGAACCAAGCTCTGAAGACTCTGATGACTTGAAGTTCTGAAGGTCGAAGGCTCTAAAGACCAAGTGCAGAAAGACTCTGAAGATTTAAGGGTTCTGAAGATCAAGACTCTGAAGCTATAATCCTTTGAAGAACTACGTGCTGAAGACCCTGATGACTTGAAGCTCTGAAGGTTGAATGCTCTGAAGACCAAGTGCAGAAAGACTCTGAAGACTAGATTCTAAAGATAAATATTATGTAGCTTCACCCAGATAAAGACGTGTCAATCAGATAAGTTGTTGCTATCAACTCTGATAAACAAGGTGCTGAAGTCAGACTCTGATGTTATTATGCTATCATACCAAAGTAGTTTCTGAACTACTCATCTGATACATCATCAGAAGAAACAAAGCCAGAAGCTAATATGTCCTAGCTGATAAATGAAGATCACATCATTTGTGGATAAGAGCTGTCTCCCACAATGATATATTAACGTTGCAAGAAAAGGAAAAGAAAGAGATGTCAGCACTATACAACGCATGAGTATTCTATCTGTTGGGAAATGACTGTTGGAATATTTGAATGGACATCTCTACCCTCACAACGTCTCTTTTTAATACACTATAAAAGAAGAACATTTGATTCATTCAAAAGTCAGCTAGCGAGTTAGCTCATTACAATGCAAGCCAGCTTGTCAAGAACCAATGATGCTGACGAGTGAAGTTAGCAACACAGTATATTAACAAGAAAAGCTTTATACTAAGAAGTTGTAGTGCTCACATAAGAAAGCTTTTAAGCAATACGGAAACTACTGTTCTAATAATCTCATAGAGATTTATCTTTAAATTAGTTTCTGTATTAGTATGCAAGGAGTTGTTGCTCAATACTTGCTATGTACTTAATTAGGAGTAATCTGCTTGATAAGAAGCACTCATGTAATCTCCGGCAACACAAATTCATCTTAGAATTAGTGGTTCCTCAAGTGATCTTGTGAAGATCAGAATACTTGAGATGACAAGTGACAGTTGTCATTTGTGGTATTATAATAGGAGATCTTTTGTGATCAGATTCTATTGAGAGTCAATGAGTGTTATATCCTAAGGGATCCCTGAACGTGCCATTGCCTATTTGTTAGTCACCTGCAGTTAGCTTGTGCAACTGTAATCAGTTTGGTTATTGTAACACCCCCTTTCTATACCCCAAAAATAAACAATTAAATCATTTAGGCACAAATTCAAAATTTCATCAGAGTACATTTGCAACGTGGCATAAAAGGGAAATATCACATTATCATAAAAATTCCAACACATACAACACTTGCTCAAACGGATATGCAACAATAGGGTAGCACCCACAAGAAATATTTAGAACAAGGCGGAAATATCCAAATATTCCATAATTCTCCAAAACATATGTTCACATATACAGTTATCATTCATCATGTTTACAAAACATATCATCAGCAGATACATACACAGATGTATCACAAAAGAAAAATCAAAATAATTCCTATCTACCCGGTGCTACATATCAGAGTCGACCGACCAAAAAGGGAAGAAGCCACGCTTCACAAAAATACCTTCAGCAATCTAATCTGCAATGCCTCGTAGAGCATTAAAAGAAACAACAGAAGGGTGAGAAACGATATCATAATAACGATGCATATAAACATATATATATATATATATATATATATATATATATATATATATATATATATATATATATATATATATATATATATATATATATATATATAATATCCAATATACGTCTTTCGCATTCTCACCGCAACTCACCTCGTCATACCGTACATCGCAATGTATTCACATTATCTATTTACAAATAGAACACCATGCATATACAATATGCATCAACAATGTTTATATCAGTTCATAAACACACAAAACATACATATACATATATTCACACATACATGTGTCTTCAAGCATACCAATCATGCCAATCATCAACAATTCATATAAACATTTACAATTATGTTTATTCACCATACACCATGCAAGATGTCAACATGCAACTCATAGAGACCGACACACGACTCTATGCAGATGCAAATGCGGTACCGACTCATTTCAGTAGGTTCAATTGAAGAACCAAATAACCATCGCTCACACCCCACATGGGCACACGAGGTTCTGCAGATTCTACGCGGAATCAAAATAACCATCGCAACATACGAGGTTCTGCAAATCCACCGAGGGATCAATAATTAACCATCGCTCACACCCCACAAGGGCACACGAGGTTCTGCAGATTCACCGAGGAATCAATCGACACAAGAATGCATACCATGATGCTTCACATGCAACATGACTCATGACACTCTTAAAATGCACACATGTTTACAAACATACCCATGCATTCTGCACATTCATTGCATATATTCATACAAACATCATACTTTTTTTAATCGAGCTAAACATTGCACATAATTGCCCAAACGGCCACAATTCATAATCTAGGATTCACGCCATACGGCTACCCACAACACATCACAAACCAGCATATAAGCTATTAAATCAAAGGAGGGTCAATCGCAACCGAAACCCCAAGCCACGACAGCACCACGCAATAGGGAAACTTCATCCTGCTACGTTCGCTACCTCCTCGCCTAGCGAACTGCTAGTTGTCGCTACTGCGAAAATCGGCGCCGGCTTGACAGGAGAGTCGCCACCGTGCGTTATTTATCCCTCAGAGCGGGAAAGGAAACGCTCGAAGTAAACCTCGCAAAGACGGGGAAAGGTATGGTCCTCGCAACCAAAACCTGGATTCGGGAGTCGGTTACGCAAGGGGAAGGTATTAGCACCCCTCACGTCCATCGTACTCGATGGGATCCACGCTTGGTGTTTATAGGTAAAAGGGTGTATTATCTATCTACGCTAATGGCTGGTCTGAAAAGAAAATAAAAGGACAGGACTCGACAGAACATACGGTGTTCTGGGCCTACGTATTCCCTCGTGCAATGGGAAAGTCAGAGTCAACGTAGTTCGACTTCCTACGTCTAAACGGGGGAAAGGTTGCTCGCCAGGACATCGCGTCCTGTGCCTACGTACTTCCATCTGGTATGAAAGATCAGAGCAAACGTAGTTCGGCTAACTACGGGTAAACAGGGGCTCTCACACAGCAGTGAGAAAACAAACTGGTCCTAAGGCTCGGGAACCTACAAATACGATCTGGTCTCAAATGCACTCGGGCAAGAGAAAGGGATAACAATCAGTCGTTAGCGGGAAAGTCTCGATCGCACAGCCGCGAGAGAACAAAGGTTAGTCGTTAGTGTGCTCGCTAGGACATCGCATCCTATGCCTACATATCTTCGTCTGGAACGAAGAATCAGAGCAGCTGTAGTTCAGCTAACTACGGGTCCAGCTACTCAACATCTCCTACAGAAAGGAAAGGGAAACCCTAGAACTATAGCTGAGAAACAAGGGAATCTACCTACTGCTATCACACCTGGTTGACTATCCTAATGTCTATCATAACAACTCCGCAACGGAGAAGTTAGAGCTCCTAAGGGATCATGGCAACATGACTAAACTACAAACAAGAAACTGCAAAGTAAAGGAATACTGAAAATATGCATGAATGCAACAGCTAAACAAACAAGGCACAGAGGCCGCAAACCACAGAGGCAAGGGAGCTCAGCTCTACCGAATACCAACAAGCAAAGCCACGCAATAACAAACAAGCAGAAGGAGGACCACCTCAACTTCTCATGCACACAAAGTCTACTTCTAAGATGCACCTATTCAGAACTATCTAGATGAATACCTAAGCCTAATGCAACACGACATCATACAAGTCAAGCAACACAAAGAGACTAACCCTGAGCAGGGCCTCCAACAAACCTGAAACAAGCTCCTAATCTATCTCCTAAACAAAACTCTATACAGCACCCTAAGCAAAGATCTAAGCAAAAATCTAATCAAAAACTCTAAGCAGGAGGAATCAATCCCAGTCTCCAAGCTTCAGAACAAGCTTACCAGAGAAAGGAAGCTAAGCAGACAAGCTCATAGTGCCTTCCTCAGGAAAGTACTAGGAGGTTATTACTCAGGAGTCATATCCTATGCGGCTCGACAACTGTGATCAGTTTACATCCCTCCTCGGGAGAGATTAAACTCACATGAAGGCTCCGGCATCATTGGATACTTGAGAAAACCTACATGCACTAAGGGAACTAAGTGAGCAGACTCATAGGACCTTCCTCAGGAAAGTGCTAGGAGGCTGACACTTAGGAATCGTATCCTACGTGGCTCAACAACTGTGATCAGTTTACATTCCTCCTCAGGAGAAATTAAACTCACAAGTTGGCTCCTACATCACTGGATACTTAAGAAATCCTAGATAAACTAATGGAACTAAGTGAATAGACCCATAGGACCTTCCTCAGGAAAGTACTAGGAGGCTTCCACTTAGGAATCGTATCCCATGTGGCTCAACAACATGTGATCAGTTTACATCCCTCCTCGGGAGAGATTAAACTCACAAGTCGGCTCCGACATCATTGGATACTTACGAAAGAGGTGAGAAGAAAGAATGAAAGTCATTCATAGTGCCTTCCTCAGGAAAGTACCATAAACTCCCTTCAAACTTCAGGATCTCGAACCTCACCAACAGACAACAAGCTCCTAGACTAAGCCTCAATCCACTGCATCTTTGCAAGCTCCAGCAGGACCTCCATCAGCTCCCACCTTCAAGAAGAACCCACAGGCCAACAAACCTCAAGGGACTATCTCTGAAGTTCAACCACAGTTGAACTTCAAAGTCAGAAGTCATCAAGACTTCTCCTATCTTCAGGCTCAGACAAATCACATCAGGACACCCTACAAAAATCTATCAAAAATCTAATGGGAGACCTACGTGGCTCTAGGATAACATACTGAAAAATCAGAACAAAATTCAACACCAGATGAAAGAGCTAAAATCAGCAACACAGACCTATCCACAGACCAATTTATTCAACATCAATAACAGTGAAAAAATGCAATTAAAATGAAAATGCATGATTAAGCTAATGTTTCTGCACTATAAAATTCTACACTGAATTACGAGTCCACAGAAAAAAGAACGGAATTATTTGACTAAATCTACCATTTTTTATGAATTTTCTAATGATATGCATGCATTGACAATATTAAAAACATCAATTAAAATGGAAAATATACAAAAAATAACAAACAAAAATAAAATGTCATTTTTATTTTTGTTTAATTTTCTAGATGCTTTCATGAAATGGTAGAAAAAAGAAGAATTAAAAAATCACTTATTTTTCATTTTATTATGAATTATTGAATATGCGAAGAAATAAAAGAAATTGAAAGAAAATTAAATTGAAATAAAACTGGAGGGGGTACCAACAGCAAGATATATGAGTTATTAATGCATTGGGCCCTACAGGTGGGGGTGCTAAAAGCAATAGGGCGCAGGGCCCATGTTTGAGAAATCAAACAGCCAGAAAAGAAGCGTATGGGGGTGCAGCACTAGCAAGTTCTGGTCAATTTTCATTGGGCCTACGCCCAGGGGGGTGCTGAAAGCAATAAGGGCCTAAGGCCCAAACTGATTACTCTGTCTCTCATACGCCAGGGAGGTGAACGAGTAACAAGGGTGTAGCGTTCAGCAAGATGTGCTTGGGCCTAAGCCCAATAGCCTAACCCTAATCCAATACTCAGGAAACAAAACCTAACCCCTCTCCCAAACCCTAACACTGTTCACTCACCTAAACCTAACGCCGCTCCTCTCATCCTCCTCACACCCTCTCTGAAACTCCCCTCAGAATCCTCAAACACATTTTCCATCAAATCTCTAAAAGCAAACCCTAATCACTATCACGCATGCAATTAACAGAACTCACCAAAACAAGAAACCCTAACCTAAACATCTCAAGAACTGCATCTATAACACACACATGCAAGGAAGAGGTTAGGAACCTGGAAAGACGAACGATACTTGAAGCTCGTTGAGGAAGCTAATGGTTCGCTGAAGATCCACAACCGGAGAAGATTTCCCGATGAAGATCCAAGAAGCGCGCTGAAGAATTTGACGAGATTCTGAGAATCTTGAGTGGATGAGTGTTCTTGAGGCGTTCTGAGGATTTTGCAGAAATTCTGGGGATCTTGAAGGCTATCTGAGAAATTATGCGTGACAATGCTCTCGGAGGACGAAGATCTTTGGAGAAGACGAAGACGAAGACGAACTGAGCTCTCACGATCTGGAAACGGAGGAAGATTGAAGGCGTTGCTGGAGATTGCTCGAAGGTTCTTGAAAGCTGATGAAGATTTGAATGCTTTCTGAAGAAATCTGGGCAGGACGATGAATGTTTGAATGCTGTCTGGAAAATTCTTCAACACCGATGAAGATTCCGGCGTATGTGGTTGAGTTCTCTGGTGAGGTATTGATGAAGGTGGACGGAGGAGGAAGGGGGAGAACGAAGAAGATAGGATGATTCTGGGTTTTCTGGTGGTTCAGGTGGTGGCCGGAGTTGGTTGGGGTTGCCGGCGGTGGGGGTTCACCGGATTTGCATGCCGGTCAGGGGGGTTTCCGGTGAGGAGGTGAGGGGTGCTGGGAGGTGGACGCGTGTCACAGTTGGTGGAGGGAGCTGGTGCATGCGTGCCACGTGTGGTGGCGTGGAGAGAGAGGGAGAGATAGTGGAGTCTGAGTGGAAAATGAGGTGGGGCCGTTCTTGTGCAACACGTGGCATGCCCCTATTTATGACACTGATATTCGCTGGGACTTTCTAGAAGTTTCTGGGAGATGGACGCTTTCTGGGCTTTTTTCTGGACATGCTGAGTCATTTGAGAACTGGGCCTTAACAAAAAAGACACCTCTGGGCCCATACGGACATGACCAACAAAAACTGTAAAAAAAACTGAATTAAAAAACAATTAATCCTAACTATGCCTAATTAACACTAATTAATACCTAATTAGCTCATTACCCTAATTAACTCTAAAAAATCTAATTAACTCTATATCAACCTAATTAACTAAACTAATGATACTACAATTAATTCCAACTAAAATTAATCTATCCTAATTAAATCTAAAAAAAACAATTAACCTAATTAAACTCTAAAAAAGTGATTAAGAGTCTAATTAATTCTATATTACCCTAATTAAATCTAAAAATTCTAGTTAAGATCTAATTAACTCTAAACTTCTACTAATTCTCTATTAAAATTCTAATATTATTTAATATCTATTAAAATCTATCATTAATAAAAGAAAAACTATATTATCTTCTATATTATCTAAAACAATTAAAACTCTACTAATCCTAACTTTTATCATTCTATTTAATATGCTAAGAAAAATTCACTAATATTCTAAAAATGATAAAAGCTATTTAAATTCTATTAAAAATTCTACAAATGATTAAAATCTATTTAAAATATTCTATAAAATTCTAAAAAGAGGATTAAGCTATTAAAATATTCAAAAACCCTATTTAAATTCCAGAAAAATCTATAAAGCCTGTTAAAAATTCACAAAAGCCTATTAAATCCTAAAAATGCAGATGAATGCACATGACCCCCGTAAAAGAGCGCACGAGACCAGATCGAATCGAACAGAGATCCCCGGGCATCAGAATATCATCAAAATCACTGTGCAAGCTAAAAATCACCGAGGAGCGCACAATTTCCTGAAAATAAAACCCTGGTGATCTGGACTGGGTCTGCCATATCTGATAGACAAAAATCAAGCTGTAAACTCTGATATCCCCTGCTTGTGCACAAATATCACATGTCTGAGCTGCGAATATGAATTTAAACCATGAGTCAAATGGGAGAACCGGTTGGTCAAATTTTAGGGTGCAACACTAGTGAGTAAGAACAGAGGCTACAGACCTCGTTCGCTACCCCGTTCGCCACAGCGAACCTCCAGCGAGCTCCTCGCTACTCCCTTCGCTGCCAGCGAGGGACATCAGGATCTCACTGTCCCAAGTCTGGGACCGTTCACTGCACGCTCGCCTAGCGAGCTGCTAGCGAGTCGCCTGCGAACAGCAACATTCAGTTCTGCTCCAGCACCTCCAAACTCACCAAAATCACCCGATTAAATCCAAAGTTGTTCTAGTAGCCTTAGTCTAACATATATCGTCTAACCTACATCATCTAATCACGATTCTATCCGTTAAACAACGATTCCTTTTGATTAACCCAAATTCAACCTAAAATGGAAAGTGTAGAAAAACTACCAACAATCCAAAACAATCCAACAAAATCATACATGATTATACACATTGATAGAATAATAAAGTTTCACACCCTTACCCGATCAATCGAAAGCTTTGGTGATGATTTCTTGAAGTTCTAGGTTTTCCTCTTGTTTTCTCTCCACTTTCTCTTCTCCTCTTTCTTTCTCTTATTTTTCTTTCTATGTTACTATATTCTTTTCTTTTCCTCTCTCATCTCATATTTCTATTTCTTTCCTCTCAAATTCTTTCCACACACCAATTAATCAATTCTCATAAAAATATCCACTTAGCATAATTACTAATGCCCAAAATACCCTCCAACCTATTTTTACCCGAAATATGCACACATAACATATTAAACAAATTAATCCTATATTTAAAATAATAATTCAATCAATTAAATTAAAAGGACTCAAAATAAAGGAAATCGGAATCGGGGTGTCACAACTCTCCCCCACTTAGGAATTTTCGTCCTCGAAAATATTACCTGATTCGAACAGCTCAGGATGCGACTCACGCATCTTACTCTCCAATTCCCAAGTCATATTGCCTTCCGCAGCACCTCCCCATGCTACTTTTACAAGCGAAATATCCTTGCCTCTTAGGTTCTTAACTTCGCGGTCCAAAATCATAACCGGTAAAACCTCAACCGTAAGATTGTCTCTTACCTCCACCTCATCCATAGGAATCACATGTGACGGATCTGGAACATACTTCCGAAGTTGCGAAACATGGAACACATCATGCAAATTCGAAAGATTCGGAGGCAACGCCGCACGATAAGCCACTGCACCAACTCGTGCAATAATTTGATACGGACCAATAAAACGAGAAGTCAACTTCTTCGACTTCAAAGCACGACCCACACCCGTAACCGGTGTAACTCTCAAAAACACATGGTCACCTTCTTGAAATTCAAGATCCTTCCTTCTCTTGTCATGGTAACTCTTTTGCCTATTCTGAGAAGCTTTCATCTTCTCCCGAATAAACTTCACCTTCTCCGTCGTTTTTTGTACCATCTCCGGTCCAACTACCGGTCTCTCTCCGGTTTCATGCCAACACAAAGGTGTTCGACATCTCCGACCATACAAAGCCTCAAATGGTGCCATACCAATACTTGCATGAAAACTGTTGTTGTAAGTGAACTCAATCAATGCCAAAAAGTTATCCCAAACACCACCTTGCTCGAGCACACAAGCACGCAACAAGTCCTCCAACGATTGAATCGTCCTCTCAGTTTGGCCATCCGTCTGCGGATGATACGCCGAACTCAATCTCAACTTAGAACCTAAAGCCTTTTGCAAACCCTCCCAAAATCTCGAAGTAAATCTAGGATCTCTATCTGACACGATACTCTTGGAAACTCCATGCAACTTCACAATCACCCGAACATAAATCTCGGCTAACTTTTCCAAAGGATAACTAATATCAATCAGAATAAAGTGAGCAGATTTAGTAAGCCTATCAACAATCACCCAAATAACATTGTGACCTCTTTGCGTATTTGGTAAACTCGTAACAAAATCCATTGATATACTATCCCATTTCCATTCCGGAATATCCAACGGTTGCATCAAACCGCTAGGCTTCTGATGTTCCACCTTAGACTTCTGGCAAGTCAAACACAAATACACAAACCGAGCCACATCCCTCTTCAATCCGGACCACCAAAAGATTTTCTTCAAATCTTGATACATCTTATTCGCACCCGGATGAATACTCAATTTACTCCGGTGTCCTTCCTCCAATATCATCTTTCTCAAATCCACATCGTCGGGAATACAAATACGACCACGGAATTTCAACACTCCAAAATTATCAACTTTAAAGTCCTCATTCTAATTCATCATCGAATCCACAAATTTCAAATCCAACTTTTGCTTTTCACGAACGGTAGCAAGAAAATCATTCGTAACATGCAACATACCAAGTTTCACACTTCTCGGCGTCATTTCACAAACCAAACTAAAATCTCTAAAATTCTCCAAAAGTTCCCATTCTCTTACCATCAATGTAGACATATGCACTAACTTCCGGCTCAAAGCATCGGCTACAACATTTGCCTTACCCGGATGGTAATTCAAACCAAAGTCATAATCCTTCAAAAACTCTAACCACCTCCTTTGCCTCATATTCAATTCCTTTTGTTCAAATAAATACTTCAAACTCTTGTGGTCGCTAAAAACTTCAAATCTCGCACCATAGAGATAATGCCTCCAAAATTTCAAAACAAATACCACGACCGCCAATTCCAAATCATGCGTAGGATAATTCTTCTCATGCACTCTTAATTGCCTTGAAGCATAAGCCACAACTTTACCGTCTTGCATCAAAACACCACCCAAACCGGACAAAGAAGCATCACAATTAACCACAAACGATTTCGTCGGATTGGGCAAAATCAAAACCGGCGCCGTTGTCAACCGTCTCTTAAGTTCAACAAAACTCTTCTCACAATTAATGTCCCGAACAAAAGTCTTTCCCTTACAAGTCAACTGAGTCAACAGAAGTGCCAACTTCGAAAATCCCTCAATAAACCTCCGATAATAACCGGCCAAGCCCAAAAAGCTTTGGATCTCCGTAACCGACTTAGGAGCCTCCCATTGCATCACCGCATCAATCTTGGACGGATCAACACAAATACCATTACCAGAAATAACATGCCCAAGAAAACTCACTTCCGATAACCAAAACTCGCACTTGGATAACTTAGCATACAATTGCTTCTCCTTCAAAACTTGCAACACAACCCGCAAATGCTCTTCATGCTCTTCTTGAGACTTAGAGTAAATCAAAATGTCGTCAATAAACACAACTACGAAACGATCCAACTGCTCATGAAAGATACGATTCATGTATTCCATAAACACACCCGGCGCATTAGAAACTCCGAATGGCATCACAGAAAATTCATAATGACCATACCATGTCCTAAAAGCCGTCTTTTGAATATCTTCTTCTTTAACACGAATCTGGTGATAACCTGACCTCAAATCAATCTTACTAAAAACACGGGCACCAACCAATTGGTCCATCAAATCATCAATTCTAGGAAGCGGATACTTATTCTTAATAGTCACCTTATTCAACTGCCGATAATCAATACACAACCGCATGCTCCCATCTTTCTTCTTTACCAACAATACCGGCGCACCCCAAGGAGAAACACTCGGCCTAACAAATCTCTTTTCCAATAAATCATTCAATTGTTTCTTCAACTCTACCAACTCCGATGCCGACATACGATACGGTGCCATCGAAATCGGTCTAGTACCGGGAACTAGATCAATCGAAAACTCAACTTCCCTTTCCGGCGGTACATCCGTAATGTCCTCCGGAAATACTTCTGGAAAGTCACATACCACTGGAACCAAATCCAATTCAACCTTATTCTCTACCGACAGCGACGCAAACAAACAGAACACTTGAGCTTCATCCGCCAAAAGTTTCTTCAACTCTTTAGTGGATAGAAAACTCTCCTCCTCCTCATCTTCCAAAGATGGAAACCTCACAAACTTGTGATAACAATCAATACGAACTCTATTATACTGCAACCAATTCATACCCAAAATCACATCTAATCCTTCTAATGGCAAACACACCAAGTCCATAATAAAGTCCTTACCATACATGGTCAAGGGACAACTCAAACATACCGAAGACGTAGTTACCAACCCCGAAGCGGGCGTCTCAAAAACCATATCGCCACCACAAGAAGAAAAACACAAATCTAAACGCTTAGCGCACTCGAAAGAAATAAACGAATGAGTCGCTCCGGTATCAATAATAGCAACTAAAGGCATATTATTAATAAAGCATGTACCTTTAATCAACCGATCCGCATTATTAGTGTCCGCACCCGCTAATGCAAATACCTTCCCGCTTGACGGAGCTTGCTTTACCTTAGTACACTTTGCACTAATATGACCAACCTCCCCACAGTTAAAACACTTAATCACATTCCTTCTACATTTAGTTGTAGCATGACCGAGACCACCATAGTTAGCACACTTCTCCCCAGCCTTCTTACACTCAAAAGATTTGTGCCCCACTTCGCCGCATCTATAGCACTTAATGGGACCAGAACTTCCACCACCGGATCTCTTAACAAAGTGTTCCCCATGCTTGCCTTTATCAGCAGGCGTTACATAAGGTCCACTCCTTACCGGTTGCTTTCCTTTCTTCTCATGTAAACTCTTATAGTGAGTAGAACGAGCTTTACTATCTTCTTCATAGATCCTGCAGCATTCGGTCAAGTCCTAAAATCTTCGAATCCTCTTATAACCCACCGTTTGCTTGATCTCAGGACGCAAGCCATTCTCATACTTAATGCACTTGGAAAATTTCGCCGTCACCGCATCATAGTGAGGATGGAACTTCACCAACTCCGTAAACTTAGCCGTGTAGTCAACCACGGACATGTTCCCTTGTTTCAATTCTAGAAACTCCCTTTCCTTGTTTCCCTTCACACTCTCCGGATAATACTTCCTCAAAAATTCAGTGCGGAACAAATCCCAAGTTATTTCCTCATCATCAACTTCAAGAATTTGTCTTATGCCGACCCACCAGTCATCGGCTTCTTCTCTCAGCATGTGAGATCCAAGTCTCACCTTGTTCCCCTCAACGCAATTCATAACTCTGAAGATCCTCTCGACCTCCTTCAGCCAAATATGAGCACCATCCGGATCAAACCTTCCTTTGAACACCGGCGGCTGATTCTTTCTAAACTCATCGTTAGCATTCACATTCGGCGCACCCTGCACCGCTCGAGCCATAGCCTCCAATGCCGCAGCCATAGCGTTGTCATTACGACCATCCATATTCTGATTATTCCCAAAAATAACAACAAGGTCAAACAACCGTTCAACCAACAAAACAGCGAGACAGATACAACTGACTCAACACTAGCTCTGATACCACTTAATGTAACACCCCCTTTCTATACCCCCAAAATAAACAATTAAATCATTTAGGCACAAATTCAAAATTTCATCAGAGTACATTTGCAACGTGACATAAAAGGGAAATATCACATTATCATAAAAATTCCAACACATACAACACCTGCTCAAACGGATATGCAACAACAGGGTAGCACCCACAAGAAATATTTAGAACAAGGCGGAAATATCCAAATATTCCATAATTCTCCAAAACATATGTTCACATATACAATTATCATTCATCATGTTTACAAAACATATCATCAGCAGATACATACACAGATGTATCACAAAAGAAAAATCAAAATAATTCCTATCTACCCGGTGCTACATATCAGAGCCGACCGACCAAAAAGGGAAGAAGCCACGCTTCACAAAAATACCTTCAGCAATCTAATCTGCAATGCCTCGTAGAGCATTAAAAGAAACAACAGAAGGGTGAGAAACGATATCATAATAACGATGCATATAAACATATATATGTATATATATATATATATATATATATATATATATATATATATATATATATATATATATATATATATATATATATATATATATATATACATATATATATATATATATATATATATATATATATATATATAATATCCAATATACGTCTTTCGCATTCTCACCGCAACTCACCTCGTCATACCGTACATCGCAATGTATTCACATTATCTATTTACAAATAGAACACCATGCATATACAAAATGCGTCAACAATGTTTATATCAGTTCATAAACACACAAAACATACATATACATATATTCACACATACATGTGTCTTCAAGCATACCAATCATGCCAATCATCATCAATTCATATAAACATTTACAATTATGTTTATTCACCATACACCATGCAAGATGTCAACATGCAACTCATAGAGACCGACACACGACTCTATGCAGATGCAAATGCGGTACTGACTCATTTCAGCAGGTTCAATTGAAGAACCAAATAACCATCGCTCACACCCCACATGGGCACACGAGGTTCTGCAGATTCTACGCGGAATCAAAATAACCATCGCAACATACGAGGTTCTGCAAATACACCGAGGGATAATAATTAACCATCGCTCACACCCCACAAGGGCACACGGGGTTCTGCAGATTCACCGAGGAATCAATCGACACAAGAATGCATACCATGATGCTTCACATGCAACATGACTCATGACACTCTTAAAATGCACACATGTTTACAAACATACTCATGCATTCTGCACATTCATCGCATATATTCATACAAACATCATACATTTTTTTAATCGAGCTAAACATTGCACATAATTGCCCAAACGGCCACAATTCATAATCTAGGATTCACGCCATACGGCTACCCACAACACATCACAAACCAGCATATAAGCTATTAAATCAAAGGAGGGTCAATCGCAACCGAAACCCCAAACCACGACAGCACCACGCAACAGGGAAGCTTCATCCTGCTACGTTCGCTACACGCTCGCCTAGCGAGCTGCTAGCGAGCGTTCACTACCTCCTCGCCTAGCGAACTGCTAGCGAGTAAGAACAAAGGCTACAGACCTCGTTCGCTACCCCGTTCGCCACAGCGAACCTCCAGCGAGCTCCTCGCTACTCCCTTCGCTGCCAGCGAGGGACATCAGGATCTCACTGTCCCAAGTCTAGGACCGTTCGCTGCACGCTCGCCTAGCGAGCTGCTAGTGAGTGTTCGCTGCGTGCTTGCCTAGCGAGCTGCTAGCGAGTCGCCTGCGAACAACAACATTCAGTTCTGCTCCAGCACCTCCAAACTCACCAAAATCACCCGATTAAATCCAAAGTTGTTCTAGTAGCCTTAGTCTAACATATATCGTCTAACCTACATCATCTAATCACGATTCTATCCGTTAAACAACGATTCCTTTCGATTAACCCAAATTCAACCTAAAATGGAAAGTGTAGAAAAACTACCAACAATCCAAAACAATCCAACAAAATCATACATGATTATGCACATTGATAGAATAATAAAATTTCACACCCTTACCCGATCAATCGAAAGCTTTGGTGATGATTTCTTGAAGTTCTAGGTTTTCCTCTTCTTTTCTCTCCACTTTCTCTTCTCCTCTTTCTTTCTCTTGTTTTACTTTCTATGTTACTATATTCTTTTCTTTTCCTCTCTCATCTCATATTTCTATTTCTTTCCTCTCAAATTCTTTCCACACACCAATTAATCAATTCTCATAAAAATATCCACTTAGCATAATTACTAATGCCCAAAATACCCTCCAACCTATTTTTACCCGAAATATGCACACATAACATATTAAACACATTAATCCTATATTTAAAATAATAATTCAATCAATTAAATTAAAAGGACTCAAAATAAAGGAAATCGGAATCGGGGTGTTACAGTTATAGTGGATTAAGTCCTTGTTTGAGTAAGGCAAAATCACCTTGGAAGAGTGGACTGGATTAGCTTGAGAGTTGCTCAAGTGAACCAGGATATATCATGTGTTCTTTACTTGTGTTATGCTTTATTGTATATGCTTCTGCAATGCATCTTATAGAACTCTATGGAAAGCAACAAGTGAAGAAACCAAGAAAAAGTTTTTAATAGAGTAAATACCCAATTCAACCCCCCCCCCTTTTCTTGTGTATTTCTCACACCTTCAGGGGGTTGAGGACACGTGTTGGCGGGGAGACGTGACGGGACGCGACTGTCACCCTTCGCCACATGTCATGCGTTGGATGGCTGTGAGGACGGCTACCCTAGGGCACTCGAGTGCCTTGTGACGCTTCGAGTCCCGTGCTGGGGTATAAGTAGGTGAGTCCCTGTCCATTCACACTTTCGCCTTACTTGCTTTCATACACGAGGATCTGTTGTTCCGCCTTCGTTGAATATCTCCGCCGTGACTGCCGCCGCGTACTCCGCGGGAAGACTAGAACGGAAATTCAAGGAGTCTCTCCCCTCGTCCCAAGAATCGTCGACCCCGGCTAGAAAGGCCCCAACCCGAAGTAGTGCGCGAGAGGACCATGTCGCCAAGGAGACAAGTCTGGGAGCAACGGCTAGCCAATGGGGATCCCCCGACCAGACCTCCGAGGGTCGAACCTCCGGTCAGGAGGCCAAGGACGCGAAATCAAGCGCCTCCGCCACCAGGGCCATCACCCCCTCAGTCGCCAACTCTCAGTGACGAGGACGACTACAGGACCACCTTGTCACGAGAGATCATGGCGGCTCCCATCCCCCACGGGATGGAGAAGTCCCCAGCACTTTCGACGTATGACGGTACCTCCAAACCAGACGACCACCAGGAAGACATCGAGGCCATGCTGACTACCAGAATGTCTGAGGAGCTATCAAATGCAGACTCTTCCCGACAATGCTGAGAAAATGTGCCATGACGTGGTACAAAAGTCTGGAGCCAGAATCGGTCACGTCGTGGAGGGCCCCTGAAGGATCTCTTTTCAAGACACTTCACAGCATCCCGGCGCCATCCGAAGACAGAGGCCGCGCTGGGCGCCATAATCCAGACCCCCGACGAACCCCTCCGGAAGTACATCGAAAGGTTCACACGGGAGGAAGTGCAGGTAACAACGTCAGACGAGATGAAACGTTACCTAATGGAGCAAGGTCTGCGACGAGACTCCAAGTTCTACGAACCTGTGGCCATACACCGACCAGCCTCTCTGCAAGACTTCCACCACCGGGCCGCGCATTACATCCGGTTCGAGGAGACTCAAGCGGACAACTCCGCCCGAGAGACCCCCCGCGGGTCCCGAGAGGACGGAGCCTCGAGCCACCGGCGCGGAGGAGAGTGACGACGGGAGGATCGCCCTCGCGAGCCCCGCGAGCAACGCGGTCCTGTCGAACGATTCACAGAGTATACAGCCCTAGTCGCTTCCCGCGAGCGCATATTGGTCGAGTGCGCCAAAACGGAGTTTGTCCAGGCAGGTGTCCGCTTCCCCAAGTCGACACCCCCCCCCCCCCAAGCTCAACATGGACAAATCGAAGTTCTGCCGCTTCCACAAAAGCCACAGGCACGTTTCAGAAGACTGCATCCACCTCAAGGACGCAATCGAAATCTTGATCAAGGATGGGCACCTGAAAAGATACACCCGGGGAGGAGAAGCCCGGCGGCAAGATGCTCCCGAGGTCAAGAGAGTTGAAGACCTCCCCTTTCCTGACGGTGACAACGGTCTATAGGTTGTCCTCAGCGTCAGTCGGCCTGAGGATTGGTTCGCGCTTAGAGCCTGATCTGCCCGACGAGCCTGTACGCCCCACCAGCCGATGGGAGTATTTTCCGAAGGCCATGGTCATCTCCGGCGGATCTCTGAGGAACCTATCCGTGGGATAGGTAAAAAGGAAGTTCTAGGAACTCATCACCAGCAACTCCGGAAAAATTAGCACCCTCGACAAGTTTCGTGGCCGATCCAACCTGATCACTTTCTACCTCGAGGAGCTTCTCGGGGGCTCCCCCAACTCAAACATTCCGCTCCTGATACGGGCACAGATGGAAAACTTCGACGTCAAATGTATCCTGGTCGATGAAGGAAGCTCGGTGGACATCATGTACACTCACCTTTTCACAACCCTCTAACTCGACAAGTCCAACCTGTCCCCCTAGGTGGGCTCTGACCTCCAGGGGTTCAACGGGACAACAACAAGGCTGTGGGGGTACGTGGAGTTAATGGTTACCTTCGGGGAAAAAGAAACGGTCAGGGAAGTCAATGCCTGCTTCCTGGTCATTGAATGCCCATCCCTCTACAACTGTATCCTGGGCAGGACAACGATGGTCGAGCTCACCGCAGTGCCCTCCACCGTCCACCTAAAAATGAAGTACTACACTAGACGAGGGGCTGTTGTCACCCTAAACGGCGACATTGAAGCTGCCCGGAGATGCTTCGAGGCCGCGTTGAAAGGCCTAAGCACGATCGCCCCAGCGACCAAAAAAGCAGCGCCCACCACTACTTCGAAGAGCGAACCCAAGGACCTCGTCGGCTCGATAGACCTCGACAGCCGCTTCACCGAAGAGTCCGACCGCGAAGACGAAGCCAGCGACACTCCTCCATCCAACAGGTAGCCCACCCACCCAGCGCGCCCCATCCCCGACGGTGATTTCGATATCGTGGAACTCGGGGATGACAAGAATAGAACCGTGAAGATCGGCGCAGGACTGCCCGACCTGGCGAGGAAACAACTGAAGGCCCGCCTCCGTGAGAACACGGACCTTTTCTCCTGGAGCGCCGTGGAGATTCCGGCACTCGACCCTGAGGTCGCCTGCCATCAGCTCTGCATTAACCCACCACCAAGGCCGTAGTACAACGTAGGCGTAGGTAGTCCCTCGAAAAGTCAGCGGCTGCTGAAAAAGCTGTAAACGACCTCCTAGAGGAAAATTTTATTTCGGAAGCCCGGTATTCAACCTGGCTGTCCAATGTTGTACTTGTTAAAAAGAGTAATGGAAAATGGCGCATGTGTGTTGATTACACCGATCTAAACCGGGCATGTCCTAAGGACGCCTACCCTCTTCCTAATATCGACAAGCTCGTCGACAATTCGGAGGGCTTCAAACTCTTGTCCTTTATGGACGCGTACTCGGGATAAAACCAGATCCCTATGACCGAGCGCGACAAACAGAGCACGACCTTCATGACGGAGTCGGGCAACTATTACTACAACGTAATGCCCTTCGGCCTGAAGAACGTCGGCGCCACATACCAACGGATGAAGAATAGAGTCTTCCGAGGAGAGAGTGGCGACATGCTCGAGGTGTATATGGACGACATGATTGTCAAGTCCTGCACGGAATTCGATCACACGGCTCACCTTAGAAAGGTCTTTGACACAGCGAGGAAATGCAGAATGCGCTTCAACCCGAAGAAATGTACCTTCGAGGTCTGAGCAGGGAAATTCCTCGGCGTCTACCTGACCGAGCATGGGATCGAGGCAAATCCGGACAAGTGCCAAGCTTTTTCGGAACTCACCACACCAACCTCAAAGAAATCCATACAATCCATCAACGGCGTACTCGCCTCGCTTTTCCGATTCATCGCCAAGTCCGCACATCACGCCCTCCCTTTCTTCAAGTTACTCAGAAAGGAAACCATGTTCGAATGGATAGAGGAATGCAAGAAAGCCATCCATCACCTCAAACGCGTCCTGTCAGAACCACCCGTGTTAACGAGGCCTGAAGTTAGAGAAACCTTGTACATATACCTGGCCATGGAAAACGAGGCCGTCAGCGTCGTGCTGATCAGGGAAACTCCCGAGGGATAAAAGCCACATGTTGTTAATCTGTTTCCTGTTCACCGGTGTTGAAAAGGAGATGGGGGGTGTACCTGCAAAACACTCTGATTCCAAAGTAAGTGTTTGGACAGAGTGAGGGAAAATTCAGAAAGTAGGTTGAGAAGAGAATACTTGACCCTCTTGGAGAAGAGGGTATTTATAGAGAGACCCCAGCGCAGGGCCAACGGTCATTTGAGTTGGGCTGGATGGCCAGGCCCAACCCAAGTGACTGCTAGGGCTTACATGGCGTAGTGAAGACCAGAACGTGGTCTTGCCACTAGTTCAACTGCTCCGTGAACTCCAGAAAGTGGGTTGACCTGCTCTTTTGGAGGTGGGCAGTTGGTGGATGACGTGTCCCCACGGAAGGGAGCACGTGGAGAACGTGTGAAGGACACGTTGTTCTACTCGACAGGGGAAAAGGTTCTACCCGCGAAGGGACACTGCCTGCCCGGCGGGAACTCTATGCTCGAAGGTTGTGGCCCAAGCTGGATTGAGCTTAGCAGGATATCATTGGGTTGGGCCTGCCCGGTCAAGCGGGGGCCCAGGCCAGAACAGGAGCCCCCCAAGTCGTAGCTCCGAGGGAGGGAGCGAGGACTTGATGACGTTGTGCTGGGGAGGAGAGGTTAGCCTGAAGAGAAAATCCTCATGTTCGTATTCTACTGGGACGCGAGCACATGAGTCCTTCCTCATCACCGGGTGCCCGGGGGTTGAGGACACGTGTTGGCGGGGAGACGTGACGGGACGCGACAGTCAGCCTTCGCCACATGTCATGTGTTGGATGGCTGTGAGGGCGGCTACCCTAGGGCACTTAAGTGCCTAGTGACGCTTTGAGTCCCGTGTTTGGGTATAAGTAGGTGAATCCTCGTCCATTTCACACTTTCGCCTTACTTGTTTTCATACACGAGGATCTGCTACTCCTCCTCCGTTGAATATCTCCTTCGTGACTTATGTCGCGTACTCCGTCGTTAATCGCACCTAATAAGTTTTTCTTTTCCTTTCTCTTGTTTTTCTTCTTTGTTATGAAACTGGGGTCGAGGTGTATTGAATGCCTCGAGGAGAGAGGTGCGCCTCCACCGCTGTATGCGGTGTTTTCTAGGGTTTTGAGATGAAGGCGTAGAGGACGCGCGAAGGGACCATTGGAGCTCCCGGGGATAAACGTTCATTCCGATGAACGCCCCGGGGAGAGACGCTAGGCCGGTTGAACGTCTCGGGGAGGAGAGTGAGTAGCTTAGGCGGATAGTTGTCTTGGAGAGAAGAGAGGATTAGGAATGAGCCCCCGAGGAGGATGCTCGGGTGCTTTTCGACCGTTGCTCGCGGGGCTGTCCTAGTCGCCCTTTCACTTGACTTGTGGTGGAAGGGTGAATTTGATCTTGGTTATCGAATTCACTGTTACCTTCTGCTTTTCAGGTGTTCATGTCTTCATGAATTCCGGGGACCATGGTCGCTGATGAAGAGCAGGGCGTCTATCTCACCTACGAGCGCGTCCGGTCTATCGAGGAGTGGGTGGCCGACGAGCCCCTATCCACGCCCTTGTATTTCGCTAGTGATCCGGTCAGGGCCTACGCCGCCGTGGAGGATAGGGGCGAGGACGATCCTTAGAACTGGAAGGTCTACCGGCCTCGAGAGCACCACCGTATTTGCTCGAAGTACGGGAGGATACGGTTCCCCATGTACGAGTTCTACTTTCGCGAGGCCAGGCTCAGGTTCCCGTTCTCAGATTTTTATCTCGAGCTCTTTGACTGGCTACGGTTGGCCCCCTCGCAGTTGCATCCAAATGTCGTGGCTTTTGTGCGGGCGTTCGAGGTCGTTTGCCGCTTCCTGGAGGTCGGGGCCACATTGTCGCTATTCTTCCACCTCTTCCATCTGCAACGGCAGACGGTGAATGGACGGCATGGTTGGGTTTCGTTCAAACAACCGAAGAGGCTTTTCAAGACGTACATGGATTATGTACGAGATTTCAAGGGGCGTTTCTTCGTCGTTAGCCCGATAACCGTTGCCGGGGTTGACTCTTTATATGAGGAAGGGGAGCCGGTGGTGAATGGTCGGAGGGAAACCGTCATGCTGCCAAAAGTGCCGGTGGAGTGGACCGACGAGCATTTCACTAAGAGGACCGACCGGTATATCGTGCGTGCGGGGTCTCTCAATGATGAGGACATGGCGGGCTATTTGAAGATAATTGCGTTCGTGCGCAGCCTGCCCCCGTCGAACCTGGTGACACCTGATGGTCGATACATCCTCGACAGTCAAGGAAATATCCACCAGATGGAGAGGTTTGTCAACACGAAGGCCCTGCTCGAGTGTTCCTCGGGAGAGGAGGCCTTTAGCTTGCCCGACTTGTTTTTCCCTTTCTCATTTTTCTTTCGCCTGTTACCGACTTGTTTCTTTTGTTTGCAGGGAACATGTCTTCTGTCGAGGAGAGGGTGAAGAAGTTGCACGCATCAAGGGCCCCTGCTGCTGCGAGGACGCGCGTAAGTCAGGTGGTTGCTGAAGACCAAGCGGGTAAGGGTTTTTCCTCGTCTCCTCAGAACAGTGAGTCCCCCACTTCTCAGGGGGCCCCGAAGAGGCCCAGGGTTCAACCGATGGAGAGCATGGTTAACCTGACGGTTGGCTCCACCGAGGAGGGCTTCTCAATCCCGCCCTGCCATCAGCACCCCCACTACTTCCACGGGGCGAGGTCACCGAATATCCCAGTCGGGGAAGTGAATGTGGTGCTTGGCACGGACCAGGCTTCTCGCCGACAGGTCTTGACGAAGGATTTGGCCGCTTTGATGCAGACTTTCACTACCGCCATGGTCCTGAGTGATGAGGATTGTTCATCTTCCGAGTTGTCCAAGCTGCAAGAGGATCTTACCTTCGCGTAGTCGCGTTTGAACAAACTTGCCGAGGAGCTGGAAGAGAGCAAGGAGGAGACCAACGGCCAACGCAAGAGGGGGGATAGCGCTGAGGAGAAGTTGAAGGCTACTGAAGAGGAGGTACGAGCACTAAAGGTTCGTGTGGGGAAGCTAGGGAGTGCCTTACATCCCGCCGATGATGAGACCGAAGAGGACCGGTAGATGGTCACTCGGGCAGATCTGCTCGCCAGGATTCTGGTGTTTGAGGGCGATTGCCTGGAGGCCTTCTCGGCGGTTTCTAATGGCGCTGACGCGCAACTTAAGGTGGTTAACCCCGACGTCGCCCTGGTCGAGGATGGCATCAGGCCGTTCCATGAGATAGTCGATGGTCGGGTGGTCGACCCCAACCTTGAGGACGCTGGCCACGACGCCCGTCCCGCCGAGCCTGAAGTGGAGGAGGAAGAGGAAGCGTAGATTAGTTTCGGGCTTGTGTGCCCGTGGATTCTTGGCCTGCGTGCCTAATATTTTGTATATATTTTTTTTAAGTGTTTTCTTTACTGGGCCTGCGTGCCCTTTTTGGTGTTATAACATTAACTACTGGGCTGGTGCCCATCTTTATATGGTATAATTTCTGAAATTTGTTTAACTGTGCGCTTCGTTTTGTTTTTGCATGGTGTTATGCTCGTTTTACTTCTGCACTTTGTATGTTTGTATGTTTGAAATGCATGTTTGTCATGCTTTTGGGACTGTTCGGGGTAGGTAGCTCGACGATATTTTTTTCCGGTAGTGAGGAGAACTGGCCGGTCAGCCGGTTTGATTTCCCAGTCCATCCGGGGGTAGTTTATCCCCGGGTGTTGTGGTGAAATCTGGATATCAAGCTATTGATTAACTTGAATTTAATTCATTTACAACCGGACTTTAATTTATCCAAAAAGGAAAGGTTTAAAGAAAGAAAAACCTATAAGAATGCAAAGCAAAAGGCAAGGCCTAAAGCTGAGCAAAGAGATCTAAAGGTTCGGTGGTTGGTTATACCTAGGGAAGGTGTTAGCATCCTAAGTATCTGTAGTACTCTACAGGAACCTCTTGTTAATATTTGTGTTTGCAAAATTGATATGCTTTGAGGCAGCAAGGAGGGCAATTTAGTGTTTATGCACAAATTGATCATGTAAACCATACACACATATCTCATACACATTGTCAAATGTTTTCAAACAAGAAAAAGGGACTCAAACTGACTGTAATGAAAAATTGCATTCAGGCTGCTATTTGGTCATTTGAAGAAGCATGAAAGGATGCAAAATGGTTTCTATGCACATACATGTCCAATTAGACACACATACACATCACATACATGTTAATGAATGAGATTGAGCACAAATTATGGTTCAGTACTGACTGGTGTGAGAGATGGTATTCAAAGTGCAAGTTGGTGTTTGTGATATGCATGAAGATTCTCCTTTTCAGTTCCAAACATTTTCAAACCAAATAAATCATGTACATATCACACATACATGGTATTGAATGAGTTTAAACACAAATTGAAGTCATCAACAGACTGTTATGAAGAATGGTCTATAAACTGTGGTATTGTGTTTTGGTTATGCATGAGAAATTCAATTTCAACTCTTGTGCACATTTTGATCATTTAGACTATGTACACTCTCTTCATACATGTTAACAAACATTGTCAAGCATGGAGTTGATTTCAAAACAAGCCGAGGTAAAAAATGAAGAGCAGGCTTCCACTTGGTATTTGGCAATGCAATAGGGTTTTCAAAATCAGGTTCAAGCAGGCTCAGGTCAAATGCAACATACACACATGTCATATATCATCTATATGAGGTAATTGTATTACCAAAATTGGTTAATAATCTCTAAAAGACCAAACTGGTATGGTGATGCTTATTTTTTTGTTAAAATGCATTTTGAAATGAAACTCAAGTACCAACCAATCTCAGATCAAAACAACTATCCACACACACCATAAATATGCCAATGAACAATTTCCAACACAAATTCAGGTTAAAAGCCTACTGTTGTGAAAACAAGGTGCTCAAGTGCAAATTTGTTGTGAAATGCATGAAGATGCTCAAATTCCAATCCAAACATTTTCAAACTGATCTAACCATATACACACCACACATATATGATATTGAGTGAATTAAAACACAATTTGTAGCTAAGAGAGGACTGTCATGAGAAATGGTTTTCAAGTTGCAACTTATCATGAATATGATGCATGATGATGTTCAGTTCTTGTTTAAATCATTACTTTGGTAAATGAATCACATACACACATCATATATATGGAAATAAGGATGTTCACACTTAGGAATCAATTACATTGTGCACAGAACCAATTTTGGGGTATCTCGTGGCCACTTGTCTTGAAATATGCATTTTAGAGGTGAAATGTCAAAACAGATGGGAATAGGTTAGGCAAGATATCTACACATATTCTAAACATGATGGTAAGGGTGTTCATACCAAGAAAACAAGCAAACTTTCATCAATGCAAACTTTGACATATAGAATGCTTATGCAAAACTGTTTTGGGACAACATAAGTGTAATTTCAAAACAGGACCTCAAACTTTCAAGATATGGTAAGGTAAAGTATGAGAGGGAGTTTCAAAGTCACATACCTCTTGTAGACAGTCTTGAACAAGTGAAAACACCAAGAAACCCAGAGAACTTCAGTCACCTCCTTGCCTTGAGACTTTTCTTCCTTTTGAAGCAATGTGCAAATATTGTGACAGTTGGAGAAATAAACTTTACCAATGATCCTCAATGCTTTAGACAGTTGAGATATGATATATATGAAGTGTTTGAGTGATTATAACATCAAGCAAATGCCTAGAACAAGATTTGCCAGATTTTATGCATTATGGTCAAAGTAACTTGGTATGGAAGTTGACTTTTTGAATGGTGAGGTTTTTGAATGGTTTAAGGTCTTGGACACCTTCTATATCATATTTAGAGATTGTGTGGATGATTTTTGGGGTGTTTGAATGTAGAGAACTGAGTTTGGCAGCAAAACTACCAAGACAGATTTTTGGTGGTTTTTGGTGAAATGTGATTTTGTGATTTTTGAAGCAAAGTGTGCAAGGATGGAAGCTTGAGCTTTTTTCTGGTTTTTAGAATGGATGTTGTGTAGCAAATGAAGTGGTGAGGGCTCTATTTATAGGCAAGGAAGTGGCTTGGGGCAGATTTGGAGATTTCTTCACTTTGAAGAAAGGTTTTACCACTTTTTAGATCAAACCTCCATAGGAGGGTTTCCTTGGCTGCAAGGCAGGCTTAAAGTCAAGCTTCATGATGAATTTGAAGTTTCTAAATGCAGGCTAGAGAGTGTAGCTTGGGGCTGGTTTAGAATTGCTTTACACCTCATGCTTACTTTTTTACTTTTGAATGCAAGTTGCAAACCAACTTGCAAGGCAACTTGCAAAGCTTGGCCTTTTGAGTTTTTCTGCATAATTCCTTTATTTTCATGCTACAAACTCCTCACATATCAGATACAACATGGTTCACCAGCTGAGTTTGGTCAATTTTGATGAAAGAATGAATTTTTGAATTTTGACAATGTGAGACTAAAGTAAAAAAAACCACCAACTTGCCATGACCATAACTTTCAGCTCACAAATCCTTTTGAGATGTGCTAGTACTTTTTAGAAATCCCTCACATAGATCTAAAACATTCATGTTTTCATGAGTTTCAATTTCTCAAAGGAACTTGGCCAAAAAGCCTTCCAAAGTTGCTAAAAAATGAACTTAAAATTGAATTTTCCCTAAGTCTTTTTCCCCTCTTGAAATGAATTTGATCATAACTCCAAATCTATGCATTTTCTGATCATGGACCACTTAGGAGCTTTTGTAGGACTTGTCAAGAGCTTCCAAATGAGCTTTGAACCAACTCAATTGGATGTGTGGTTAAGGAGTTATGGTTTAGCCCCTTTCAAAACCCTAATTTCCCAATTTTTCGATTACTCCTTCATTCTTGATCCAATGGTCATGAAAATTGATATGCAAGTCCAATATGACATAAGGAACAACTTTGTTTCACAACTTGAAGTCCAATTCCTAAATTTTGGAGAGTTGACTTTTCGGTCGACCGTACGACCGATCAGTGATTACCGAGTCGCCTGTTGACCTTCTGGGCCTCCTGAGACTTTGAAACTTCTTGGATGAACTTTATTAGGCTATATGAACTTCATGAATCACAATCCCACCATTTAAACATCTTCCAACATCAAAGTCAAACCACAGTTGACTTTTTACCAGTCAAAAATCCTAATCGGGTGCCCTAAAATACACTGCTCTAGATTCTGGGGTAACAACCTCAAATTGGATTCTCCATTGACATCATATGATACCCTTGATCTTGTTTCATGATTAAATTAGCCTAAAACTTTGATTGATCACAAACCCTGAAACTTCGATTTGACTGTACCAAACCCTGATTCATCTGTAACTTGAAAAAGATAGACTTGCACTGGGTTAAGGTTAGATAATTCATGAGTATGCTCCTAAAATGTTGATGAGAATCTAAGGGGTCAAAATTTGGGGTATGACACCGGGGCATGGACGTTCCATCGTGAGCTGGGTGTCCTGCCGATTCTGGTACAGCGACAGGGAGCCTCGGTCGAGGTATACTTCGTCGAGCAGAGCCTTCTGCCCGCACATACAAAGGTAGTACCTGTTGCACCCCAAAATTTCCCTAACCTTTTCTTACTTGGTTTATGTTTCACTGCATTAGCATTGCATTAATCTAACATTTGCATAGCATAACATTGTTCATTTTAACAGGGGATCAAGTGTGGAGCCTTTCTAGAGGTCTTGTGCAAGTTTGAGAAGTCATCATAATCATCAGGAAGAGGGTTGGTTTCTCAAGAAGTTCATTTGTTTGTATGGGGTTAGTCTCCTGATTTGAGGACCAATTGAAGATCATCAATGGATGGTGAGGTCTTGATCAAGGTGAGAGGGTGTGAGTAGAGCTCATTGGAGTGCTTTGAAGGCCATGGTGGAGCTCAATTAAGTCATTGTGCCATGTGTGAAGAGCCACATTTAAGGGTGTTGCAAGTAGGGTTTTCATCTGAGTAATCCTAAGTCAACTGACCAATTGAAGAGGATTAAAGCATAATTCTAGGTCTTTGCAATCATGGATAGTTGTGTTGAGACACATGAAATGATATTTCAATATCTATGCAAGAAAAGTTCAAGGTGTGAGGAGTTGCTAAATTAGGGTTCTCAGGGTAAAATCCCTTATTCAGTGCCTAACTTCAAGACCACTTATCTCAAGATTCAAGTTTCATCTCCATTTTTGGCCAACATGAAACTTGTAGATCATGCTCTTAGCTTTAATTTGAGTACTAGATGTCCTCCATTGGATTTATAGAACTCAAGTTATGGTCCAGACAAGTTACAGGTCCTCAGATGCATCTGAAATTTGTCTGTGAAAATCATCTGACTTCCAAGCAACTTTTGACCTAGGAGGGTGTTTCTCCTAAACTTTTTGCCAACATGAAAGTTGTTCCTATTGATCTTAGCTTTCCAAGTTGTATTAAAAGTCTTCCATCTGATTTGTAGAACTCAAGTTATGAGGTTTACAAGTTAGGGGTATTTTGGGAATGTGAGATTATAGGCCATTTTCAATTATAGGTCAAAATCTCCAACTTGCACATCTCAAATGCAATTTTGTTCAACATGGAACTTGCTCAAAATATGGTTTTTAGGTCAACCAAGAGCTCATGGTGAATTGATTTGGTCCATAGTAAGAGTTGATTTGAATTGGTTTTGAAAGAAGAGAAATTAAAGGCATGATTTGGTGGGAAATTTAAATAAATTGTTATGTGCACAAAATATGCCAAATGACCACTCAATTTGATCAGAAATGATGTTTTAGAAACATTGGCATTATTAGAATTTGCAATTGACCTATAATTCATGGAGATTTGACATGTTTCTTCACTAATAAGCAACATCACAAGAAATCATTCACAAAGCCAATTTGGAAGCTCCTTGTGGTCTGAATTCATTCCACATGTGTTATGCAAGCTAGCCAAAGCTTCCCAAGCAAGCTTTTGAGCCAAATTTCTCACGTGGCATGTTGAATTTTTTTGAAGAAAATTGAAAATTGGTTTTTCTGTTTTGGGCCTCCATTGGATCAAAAAAGCCCATAAATACTTTCTATTTAAGTTCTGTGGATGAATTGGAACGTTTTTGGAGAGCATTTCGCACCAGAGCCAAGGATTAGAGTTGGAGCTTGAAGGAGAAATTTGAAAATCGTGTTTTTGTTTCTAAGCCAGATCCAAGCAAATTGAAGTTAGCAAAGTGTTCCTCATCAAGCATTGAAGCAATCTGCATTGTTTTGAGGCCAGAATCGTGTTCTAGACACCTCTGTTTGAAGCTTCAAGTCAGGTTGGTAGATCTCAAATTTTCTCTTAATCTAGCATGATGTAGTTAGAAATGAACATGTGGCTAGGATCTATGTGAAATGTAGCACGTTTTAGGATCAAATTGGTAGCAATTGGTGATGATTGATCATGTGGTACATTTTTGTTTTGATTCGAAACTCTCTGATCTGGATGAATTAATACACAATGAATAGCTTAGGTTAATCAGTGAAGTATGAGGATCATTTCTCTACCATTAATTGGACAGTTGGTGAGGATGAATGACATGACATAATTTGGATCTTGATTCGGTTTTGAAAATCTAGAAGGTTTCAGTTAATTTGGATAGGTTATTCGTGATCAGCATGAAATTTTGAGTGGAATTTGTTGCACCCCAAAATTTGCCCAACCTTTTCTAACCTAGGTTTATGTTTCAATTGCATAGTCATCTGCATTGTCATCATGTACATAGTGTATTCATCTGCATTGCATAACATAGGCAAGCTATCTTTATCAGTGAATCAAGTGCTATTCTTATCTCAAGAGGCATATTCAAGAGGTTTCATTCATATTCAAGACTACTCAGGTCATCAGGGAAGAATTTGAGCTTTGAAGAGCTGCCAGGTTGATCAGTGAATTCTCTCCTATCTTGAGGCTAGTGGGGGGATCATCAGAGGAAATATGAGCTATGAGCCAAGAGCATGAGGTGTGTATGGAAGTTATGAAGAGTCTAGAGAATCATTTTTGAGTAGAACCAAGTCATTTGAATGATTGCAAGAGCCTCAGTTGAAGTCAGTCAACTAGGGTCAACACTGGGTCAATTCTAGGTCAAAGAAGTGTTTTGAAGGGCATCAAGGAGTATTTGAAGAATGTGGGATTCATTATTTTCTATATGGATATGGATATTATGTTGTGATAAAGAAAAATCAAGAGGAGTCAAGGAGAACTGGAGTTACTAAATTAGGGTTTCAGTGTAAAATCCTCTGATTTAGGTCAAACTTCAAAGCAGTGTAACTCAAGATGCAAGCTTCATGTGAATTCTTGGTCCACATGAAACTTGTAGATTATCTTCATAGCTTTAATTTGAGTGGTGGAAGTCATCAAGATGATTTATAGAACTCAAGTTATGGCTCTTGCAAGTTACAGGTCATCTGAGGGCACTGAAATTTGTCTGTGAAAATTGTCTGTCTTCCAAGCAACTTTTGACCTTCAAGAGTATTTCAAATGGATTTCTGTCCAACATAAGAATTGTTCCTTATTGTCTTAGATTTCTAGAATGGTATGGTATGCCTTCATATGATTTGTGTAACTCTACTTATGGTCTTGGCAAGCAAAGGGTATTTTGGTCATTTGAGGATTACAGGTCATTTTTGGCCTATGCCTAAAACTCATACAAGGGAGCTTCAAATGAAAAACTTCCCAACATCAAAGTTGCTCAAAATGTCATTTTAAGTCAAGAAAAGAAGTCATGGAAGTTTGGAAATGCATGGAATGAGACTTGACCAAAGTTGGTGGAAAATGACCTAAAAAAGGCATATAAGTTGAAAAAGTTGAAATAAAAAATTGGTTTGAGAGATCTACAAATCCAATATGGGTCATCCAATATACAAAATTGATTCCCAAAAACATTTTAAAGACTTTGGTTCAGCCACAATTTTGATTTGAGGGTTAAAAAATGGACTTGCTTTGTAATTCCATTACTTGCATAATAAGGTACATGTGAGAAACTCAACATAAGGCAAAGGAATCCCTTGTTTTTCACCCATATCACTCCAATTTGTCATGTCATGAGATTTTCAAAAGTGTTTAAGGGGCTGCAAGTTAGATTGAAGGGATATATCATGAGATGGGGATTATGTCATAACATGAGAAATTCTTGAAGTTTCTAGAATCATCTTGGATTGAGCTAGAAGTCTCTAGATCTTTCCATGCTCTCCTATATATTGGATTGAGATCATTAAGAGTAAAGGTTGGTGATAGTTGATGTTGAATCCATTTTTCTCCATTTGCAAATCATATTGAATTTTTTTCTCTTCACCATTTTTTCCATTTTTCCCACACTTTCACATTTTGGAATTTCCATTTTTTTTCAATCTTTTTTTTTTCTCTCACTTTCCATACTTTTTTCTCTTCACCAATCAATTACACAACAATTATAGAGATGGTTCATCATTTTTTTTGAGAGAATTGGAGCAAGAGGAACCTTGTAGTAACATGAAAAAGTGGTGAAAACTCAAATTCCAATTTTCACTTTTTCATCAATTCAAGACTTGTCAAGGCTTCAAACATATTCACCAAGTATTGTTGAGTGATTCTACATCATTTTCTCAAAGAATTGGTGATCGAGTGAAGCTCCATAAGCCATTTTTCGGAGGTATAAAGAATTCGACATAACTCATTATTTAGGAGTCTTTCTTGCATTATTTTTATTGCATTCCATTGCCATAAAGGTCTACATGGATTCTAGTACAAAAAAGATGGGTTTTATGACAATTTTTGGTTCTTGAGTTTTTCTTGAGGTGCCACGTTTTGGGAGTTAGAGAGAGTTTCAAGAAAATCTAAGACCATATTTGGATTCCTTGATTTTTTTCCTTCAAGTTTGACCAAAATTTTGTGCGAAACGGATAATTATTGATGGAGTTATGGTGCTTCAAAGTAGCAAAAAACTCATGTTCATGGGGCTGCGGGTTACTATTCACAAAGTTGAAAAATTTGATTTGGAGAAGAAGGTGTTAACACCGTCGGATGCATTTCCAAGTCAAGGTTTCTTCCATTCATACAACGCCTCTCACTGCGCCACGTAATCGGCCACATAAGCCTCATGCCACTTTTATTTATTCATGTTATTTTCTTTTATTTTCCTATTGCCATGTTTCTTTTATTTTTTCTGTTTTATGTGCTGACTTCAAATAATCATAAAAAATAGGAAAATTAGTCTTTTTGATCCCCATTTTTTTTGTGCTGAATCTTTAAGATGTCTAGGATTTAATAAAACTAGAATTATAATTTTACCATTTTTTGACATTTTCTTTGGATTTTTTACATTTGGGTCGTCATAAAAAGGCCAATGCTGGTGCTATCATTTTGTTGAATTTCTTTGACCTATCAAAACACAATTTAAATGTCAATCCTTTTGCAGGGATCTCATACACACGTTGAGGTATTGTGATATATTTTTGTGGGAATTTTATTGTACCATTTTAATTGGTTTTGGATGCTTTCTTTAACATGCTCCACTTTAATCTTTCCTTTGGTATACATGAGATATCTTGCAATGTTTTCATCTTGTTTGACCATTTATCTTTGGATATTTTTGTGGTATCTCTCACCCCTGGTTTGTGGCTTGATGTAGGGTATTGGAGATTTTTATTTGAATTTTTTAGCACCTTTTGCTATTTTTCTTATGTTTTGTATTCGAACTTGTAATTTGGACTTCCGAACGGACTTTATTTTTGTTAAGGCTCCAACGGCCGCTTTGTGTTTGCGTGATGAACTCCGTGGCTTATATTTCTTATTGTAGATAGGTTAGAGGTATTGGAAGACCCTTAGGTGGCTGTTATTTGTATGTGTAGCTTGCCCGATTATCGACTTGTTTGCATGATAGCACGTTGCGATTCCAAATAGTGGATTACACGTTTCATTCGGAGTTTTCACTCGATTCTTTGCATATGATCACTTGATATTTTATTATTCCAACCATGAATGGGCTTGAGGTTGAGATGAACCTTCCTCCCTCCTTTGCATTGCATTTACCATTGCTATATTCATGTTCACTTGTATGCGGTTATTACTTGTATTTCCGTTTCTTCCTTTCGTTTTCCTTTCCCGTAGGACTTCCATTCTTCCTTGTTCAAGGGAGGATGTGATAGACATTAGGAGTTAACCCATGCATGATAACATTAGGGTAGATTTTATTCCCTTTTAACCCTAGGATTTGTAGAGTGTCATCTCTTCTTCCTTCAAAACAACAGAAAAACACTAATAAAGGTTATAACAAAGATTAATTCACTTCTTCCGTCAAAAGATTTGAACAAACATCAACATTTTTGCAATAAGAAAACCCTTGTTTAAGGTGAGATTTTTCATAAAAGACACTTGAACAGCTTGTGCCGTGCGTAGCCCGAACTACGTTTGCTCTGATCTTCCAGGCTGTGTGGAAGTACGTAGGCATAGGATGCGATATCCTAGCGAGCAACCTTCACCCACCTTTCCCCGTAGTTAGGCGAACTACGTTGACTCTGATTTCTCGTTCCAGACGGGAATACGTAGGCATAAAGTGCGATGCTTTGCCGAGTCATCTTTTCTTTTCTTTTCAGACCTCATCCTTTAGCTTAGATAGAAGTGTAATCCGTACAAACCAAGCAAGCATGGATCCCATCGAGTACGATGGACGTGAGGGGTGCTAATTCCTTCCCCTTGCGTAACCGACTCCCGAACCCAGGTTTTGGTTGCGATGACCATACCTTTCCCTTTTTCGCGAGGTTTACTTTGAGCGTTCCCTTTCCCTCCTGTGGGATAAATAACGCACGGTGGCGACTCTTCTGTTCAGCCGGCGCCGATTTTCGCAGTAGCGACAGCTGGCGACTCTGCTGGGGACCCAACGTCCCCTGGCTACTAAGGACTGCGATAGTTCTTATGCATTTGGGATCCAACGTCCCTTAAGAGAGTCAATCCTAGCGCTTGTTTGCCCGTCGAGGAATTTGTATGGATTTACGTTTCTGTATTTACCTTTCAGCATTATATTATCATTATTATTGTTGTATTGTGGGGTTGTGACGGGTGTTCCATGATGGAGAGATAAGCCGGACCTGGGCTTGAGTGCACCTAGACTTAGAGTAGAGATTAGTGGGCGCGCACGTGCTTTGCATGTCCTAGTGTCCCGCGAAATCTACGCTCAGACGAGGTTCTTCTGGTTGGCCTCCTGTCCTGCCCTTTGGGTGGCTCGGGTTGCTGGTTAGTTGGATTGTCGACTCTGGGGACCGATCATTTGGAAGTTGGCTAAGTGAGGCCTCTTCAGGATTTGATGATGCCACTCCTTCTGGGAATCGTATCGTCACTCCTGAAAGTCTGTGACGCCGACGACCGCTTAGGATGCCATACCTTTGTCAGTTACTAGGACATCCACCTGTGAGAGGGTTTGGGGTTATGCAGGTAACTAGACCTTCAGATACCGGTTATTTCTTGATCAGAGATCCTGGGTATTTATGGATATTTGTGAGGTCTATCAGAGACCAGTCTGAGTTTTGATTTGAGGTCTATCAGAGACCAACCAGGGTATGGTTTGAGGTCTGTCAGAGACCAGTTGAAGTTATATTATGGGTCTATCAGAGACCAGTGTGGAGCTTTGTATTGGGTCTATCCGAGACCATGATTTGAGACCTTCGATATGATTCAGGCTTCTCGGCTACAGCACTTGGTCCCTGTTGCATGTTGCTTGCATTGCATTGTTTGCATGATCATTATCATTGCATCCCATTAACGTGTGTCTGTGCTGCAGGTGCATTTGCATATCCCCGAGTTCTAGTGTCTGGACTTCTGAGTATTGATTATGGCGGGTTTGAGGATGACAGTTGCCTACAAGCTACCTATTCCTGATATTACTCCACTCCTGGGTCTGATTTCTCTGGCAGGTGAGGATGTCCGTAGAAGCTTCAGGCAGAGTTACGGACGGCTGTTGAGTTTGGTTCGCAGATCCACTGATGATGAGTTGAATGGGCTGATGCAATTCTATGACCCGGCTTTGAGATGTTTCACTTTCGCTGACTTTATCTTGGGACCCACCATGGAGGAGTATGTAGAGTTTACTGAGATGCCGGTGCAGAACGCAGTTCCCTTTATTCACTCTGCCGCTGAACCTAAGTTGGAGGATCTAGCCAAAGCCTTGCATATGGATGCTTCTGAGTGGTTGATGACTTGCGAGGAGTTCCGGGTTTTTCTCTCCAGTTTCTGGTTGGTAAGGCTCAAGAGTACGCCAAGAATGGGTGTTGGGTGGTCTTTAACGCTATTTTGGCTCTATGCATTTACGGGATAGTGTTGTTTCCTAACTTCCCAAACTTCGTGGACATGGATGCGTTTCATCTGTTTGCTGCTGGTAACCCAGTACCTACACTGATTGGGGACTTTTACCATTCGATGCACTACAGGAATGAGAACAGGAGAGGCAAGAATGTCTCTTGTTGCGTGCCTCTGCTGTCCATGTGGTTTAAGAACCATCTTCCACTGAAGGGACCTTTTGTGGATAGTGCAACCACATCTGACTGGCCAGAGCGTATGATGAGGCTAACTTCTGCAGACATTGAGTGGTTTGATCGAGATCTGTTGGGGTCCGAGCTTATTTGCAGTTGTGCTAGGTATCCTAATGTTCCGTTGATAGGGAGAAAAAGGTGCATCAACCACAACCCATCTTTGTTCGTCCGTCAGTTTGGATATGCGCTGAAGAACCCGCCTCAGGAGGAAGAAGTACAGGAATCTCTGTACTTCACCGGTGATTTGAGTGGAGAGCTACTAGCCAAGCTTCGGCATGCCTGGACGCGTATCAACCAAAAAGGGAAACCGCTGTTGGGGAAGAGTGATTGCCAGGCGTATGCACCCTACAAAGTTTGGATTCAGGAGAGAGCCAGACAGATATTGATGCCATTTCCAGCTGCACCAGTCATAGTTCCTATTCCGGTAGAAGAGCCGGCTACTGTTTCCAGGGAGGTCTACGAGCAAGTGGTGAAGGAAAAGGAGGCTCTGTTGGTGGTTAATGAAGATCTAGAAATAGAATTGGCCCGGGTTCGAAGTGAGAAGAATGAGGTTGCGTACTCCCTTCAGCAACAAACTGAGTTGGTAACCTTGTTGAAGACTAAGTTGGTCAAAGAAAAGGAGAAGCGGGAACGCCTGGGACAAGACTTTAAGAGCTCTCATGACATGATGGAGGCTAAGAAGAAGTCGTTGGACATTGCTCACCGAGAGATCGCTTCATTCAATAAGACATGGAATGCCACCCTTACTAACAACAAGGAACGGGAGGATAAGTTGAAGCAACAGATCGCCGATCTTCAGAACCAATTGAAGGCCACTAGGAGGCAGCACGAAGAAGAAGTCATGACTAGATATGCCCTCCAAGATGCACTGAAGCAAGTTGAGGCCCGCAGAAAGGAAGCTCGGTCCCAGAAGAGGAAGCTAGATGAGTGCTTTGGTGAAGGCACATGGGAAGAGTCCATCAACGGCTTGCGGCAAGTTCTTAAGCAGAGGAGTCTACTCATAGAGGGATTGCTTGTCCAGCCTGATCATCCCAAGACAAAGAAGCTGTTAGGGGATTATAGGGATTATGGGCATACCTGATTTGTTCATGCTTTATTGTATGCTGACCATCACCCGGCTTGTGGATTGAGGTCATACTTTTGTTCGTCTTGTGATACATTGGTGTTATACTTTAGCCTTTGAAGGCCTGTTCAATACATGAGTTGTTTTCCCTTCTGTGATTGAATTTCAACTTCTTGCAACTGCTTGTCACCGCACTGTCACGGCACTGCCCTGTATTAAATGTATCAACACTAGAACAGGGAGAGTAATATTATCCAATGCACAGACACATTGCATTTTGCATACATACTCATATTTGCATTACAGGTTTGTGATCCAGGTATCTTATCTCCCGCATTTTTCGGAGGTATTTTCAGGATTGCAGAACAGCGGGTCCACCGTTATTCTACAAGAACCAACCAGAAGAAGATCATGGACGCCATGCAGAGTGAAATGCAAGAGATGCGTGACAGGATGGCCCTGTTCATGCAAACCATGGAGACTATCGCCAAAGGGCAGGAACAGTTACAGAGTCTGGTGCAGCCGTTGGTTGCTCGTGCCGAGAACAACGGTACCCCGCATGGTGAAAACGTGGCTAACTCTCCCAGGGTTGAAAATCACCAAAGTGCTGATCACATTCCAGTCGCTGGGCTGAACAACGGAGAAGCTGGTCCTGCTGGTGGGAACGGAAATACTGGTAACACTAACGGAGATACTGCAGGGGTGTTCGTAGGGAACGTCAACCAAGGTTTCAACGTGGGTGCGGAGAACGTCGGGCTGAATGGCGGCAATGGTAATCAGGGCTTTCAGGGTATGAATGTGAGATATGGCAATGTGGCTGGCGTCAAAACTGGATATGGAGACCATGGTTATGGTAACGCAGGATATGGAATGGGTCTGAACAACGGCCAGGATATGGGCAACCTGAGGGGTGATCCCAGGTACTTTCAAGCAGGTCTGGGTCGTAACGCTGGACATGCTGCATATGAAGAGATACCTCGTTGGGAAGATCATTAGGAAGACGTTTTCTCCGGTCATAATGAAGGCTACGGGAGGCTTACTGGGGACAGCCTCCGCATGAGATTGTTGGAAGAAAAGGTAAATGGTCTGGCTAATCAGAACGCTGTGGGACTGGATATGTCCAACATGGGATTGGTACCAGGGCTGAGGGTACCTCTGAAATTCAAAGCGCCATCTTTTGATAAGTATAGAGGCGACACGTGCCCGAGGGTGCATGTCCGTTCATTTTACAGAAGGATGTCCGCGTATTCAGACGACGAAAAGATGCTTATGCACTTTTTCCAAGACAGCTTGTCAGGGCCGTCATTAGAGTGGTACATGAGCCTGGAGCCAACACAGATCAGAACTTGGAAAGAATTGGCGGAAGCTTTCGTGAAGCATTACCAATACAACAGCGATCTCGCTCCTAACAGAGTTCAGTTGCAAAGCATGTCCCAGAAGCCCAAGGAAAGCTTCAAAGAGTACGCCCAGAGATGGCGTGATTTGGCTGCTAGAGTACAACCCCCTATGGTTGAACGGGAAATGATGGACTTGTTCGTAGGGACATTCTCAGGGATGTACTATGATCGGCTGCTCAACTTCTCAATGAGTACCTTCTCCGAGCTGATCCTGATGGGGGAGCGTATAGAGAACGGGATAAAAATTGGTAAGATTCAACCGGGAGAATCTGTTTCATCTGGAAGCAACAAGAAAGCCTTCGGTGGTAAAAGGCAAGGTGATGCTAATGCGGTGTATAACGTTCAGCGGAGAAATAGGAATCAGAATCGGCGTCCACAGCCTCAAGTTGCAAGTGTGACTATTCCGGGACTACCTCAGCAGCAGCCTAATCAGAATCAGCGGAGGTTTCAGGCTCCAAGACCAAGGAGGGTATTTGAGGTACCGTCGGTATCTTACGCCGAGCTCCTTCAGAATCTTTTGAAGTTACAGCTAGTTGAAAAGAGAACCTTGGCGCCGCCGACTGGCACGCCACCAGTAGGGTACAACATCAACGAGCACTGTGATTTTCACTCTGGTGCACCCGGGCACAATATCGAGAACTGTTTAGCTTTCAAGCACAAGGTGCAAGATCTGCTTGATAGCACAACCATCAATTTTGGGAAGGAAGGTCCCAATATTACTCAACAACCAATGCCAAACCATGAATAGGCTGGAATATGGTGGACAAAGAGGAGTTCTATAGTTCGGGTGGGCCGTTAAAAGTAAATCAGAACAGTGGCAGGCTGCCTCTAATAATTGATCGTGAAGATAGCTGGTTCAGCAGCAGGACAGGCGTGAAAGCCCGGTTCTCGGAAGCTGGCATTTTTATTTGTTTTATCTTGTCATTTCTTTACGTTTGTAGTTTCTTTCCTGTTTAAAATGCAATCTTGTTTGTAAAACTTGTTGTTTTCATTTCAATTGATGATAATGAAATAAATATGCATGTTTTGATTAAATCCATTCGTGTTCACTAATTGTTTTTACAAATATCCAACGCCTGGCCGGTTAAGAGGAATCCGGGGAGGATGACGAAAATGAACGACATGCAAAATTCCGATTGTATGCTTTTGAAATGAAACCTGTTGACGATGTACAAGCATTATTTCAAATCCCTAAACACCGGAGTTATAAGGAAGATAATCCCTTGTCAACCCCTTTGAGCCTTGTAGTAGGAGTTTCTTTCTGTGCATGAAAAACCCTCAATCTTAATGTGGGGCAGGGTAGGTGTTAGCTAATTTGACCGAGTGTTCAAGTTGCAAAAGGAGTGTCCGTTCGAGGATCAGTCACACCTCTAGAGGTCGTGCCTAAAAAACCACAATGGTCAAATCAAGAGTGAGACAGTCGCATCATTCTCCAATGAGTCAGGCAACCAGTGTCACACGACTTGTTCGAAGAAAAGGAAAAAGGAGAAAAGAATCAAAAGCCCTCTAAGTCAAGAAAAGAAAACAATTGACTTAGGAAAAAATGAGGGCATCCCGCTGGACTTAAAAAATCAAAAGAAACTCAAAAGGAGTCAGTCCAGGCAAAAGTTAGGGATAAGGAAAAAAGATGAAAGGAGGACAAAAAGAAAAATCCTCAAATCAAATGCGAGTCGTGTGACCCTAAGTGTCAAAGACGAAAAGTGAGTGGCTGTCACTCCAAAAGTTCATGGGTTCTCGAACTATCACTCCTATCTTTCAGCCTCTGGGAGGTGAGCGCTAAGGTCGAATTAGCTGAACATAGGATCGGAGAACATTAAGGAGAATGGGTGGGTTAAAATAAACTTTGAGCCTTTATCCTTTCCTTCAAAACCGTGAACCTGACCACGTTACAACCTTCAAAAGTCCTAATTGAAGCAGGTTGTTTCGAAAGCATACTTCGGTAAAGGTCGCGTCGATTCTAACTCCTGAAAGGGTTCCTCTTACCATGTTGGTACTGATGTTGATAAATGTTTTGTGCAGTGTATGCTATAAACTGTTTTTCCCTTTTCCCAGTGAACAGATTGGATGTCAAAACTATCATATGTGTTGCATTAATATGTCTTTTACGCAGAACAACTTGTTTTACTTGCGAGTAAGCGCTTGACAGCAGGAAAGTTTTCTGCAATGGAAAGTATGGTCAGGATAGAATACAGAGCGCCCGAATGTTCCGAGAGCAGGGGCAAGCTATTATCGTGATTCCCAGTAAGGTCAGCCATGCAAAGTCAGCTACTCTGGGGCAATCAGGTCGAGATTCAGTAAATCTCTCGTAGTTAGAGGTACCGTTCCGGACCAGCTACTCGGGGGCAAAGTCATTGCGATCAGGGGCATTGACTTCCATTGAGTTCGGAATCAGTTAGTCTGAGGACTGAAGGTGAGAAAATACTTAGAAGGGGGGGGGTTGAATAAGTATGACAGAAAATAATCAAAGATAAAAACTCAAGTATTTTTATCCTGGTTCGTTGAACTCAACTACTTCAGTCCACCCTTTTCAAGAGTGATTTGCCTTTCTCAACAAGGACTTAATCCACTATTCAAATCAACTGATTACAAATAGCAACACCTAAGAACAACTGTTCTTAGTCTTCTCAAGAGCTACTGATCTGACCTAGATCCTCTTAAGGAAAACTTCCTTTACAAATTAATGTAATACAATGTAAGAGTAATAAATTGCTTCTATGAAAGCTATAAACACAACTGTGTTATTTCTCTAAGTTTAGAACAATGTATGAACAGCAAAGAATATGAGAGCTTGAGAGTTTTTCGCGTGAGAGTGTTCTTGCAATAGTTTTCGTCACTTGAAGAATGAGCTATGATTTCCTTTATATAGCCACTTGAATATTGGAGAGAATATTTTACCGTTGGAGAAGATATTTCCAATATCAAATAGTACTGTCCTTTGTACTATTGCAGCAGAGAGACGGCGCACAAAATGTGGGTGTAGCAATTGTCTGCTGAGCTGTGAATTTACCATATGTGGAATGTATCAGAGGAATAATCTTCTTGCAGAGATTTATGTCTATCCCAATTAAGGAAAGATTTGCTGGCATATTCCAACGGATATATTAAAATAATCTTCTTCAAATAATTCTTCAGATAGTTCAGATCAACAATCAATATCAGAGTCTTCAGTCTTCAGAATCTTCTGGAAACTTCAGAGCCTAAGATGTTCTTCAGATGTTGCTGAATCAGAGTCTGGTGCAGCTGTGTGCTTGAAGCGTAACATGCTCTTAGATCAGAGTCTTCGCTCAGATCAGAGTCTTCTCTCATTCAGAGTCTCTTCACTCAGAGTCTTCTTTCATTCAGAGTCTCTTCACTCAGAGTCTTCACTCATTCAGATTCTTGATAATATATGCAGCGTTGTATCTTCAGAATCTTGATGACTAAGCTCTTATACTTCAGATTCTTCTAATCTTCAGATGCTCTTGAGCCATTCAGAATTTATTGTTCACATCAAATTTGCTCTTTAAGATTAAAATCTTTTGTGCCTGTAGAAAACAGTTTAGAACAAATTTAGAGAGTATAATTCTTGTATACAAATTATCATTAATGTTATCATCAAAACATAGAGATATTACTAAGACACAATCTGTGCTCTTACAATCTCCCCCTTTTTGATGATGACAAAACATGAGAAATTTGTTCAATAAAAAATGAATTAAAATTACTCCCCCTGAGATTAACAATCTCCCCCTGAAATGAATACTCTAATGGAATTAGATACTTCCCTTTCTGGTTGAGTACATTTCAGATTCAGAGCCTGATTGAAGCCTGGTTGACATCATTGAAGCCTGGTTGACATATGTTTGACTTCTAGAGTCAAAGCTTGATGCCATATTAAAGCTTGATGCCAGATGAACAACTTCAGAACACCTGGTTGTTTATCTTGCCATTTCTTGTCTTGAGTTATCTTTTAGATCATAGTACTCAAGGTTAGATATCAGAGTCTGGTCTACTCAGATTTAGCTATTTTTGATCAGGTTCTGAAAAGATAGATCTCAGGAAAAACTTCAATGAAATTTGTCAGATTTTTTAATAATATCTGGGACACTTAAATTCAAAGAATGTTAGTAACATGTCTGACTTAGTTCAGATAATTGCTTATAGATTTGAACAATCAGATTCTATTTTGTTTCTCCCCCTTTTTGTCATAATCAAAAAGAATTTTAAAAGACAGTAAAGATGCAGAAGAAACACATATCCAGATAAGCAAAAAGATCATTGTCATTAAGTCAAGAGAACATGCAGATTCAGATAAAAGCAACAAAACATATCAGAAGAAAATCAAAACAAAGCAAAACATGAAAAACTTGTGCAAAGCATCAAGTAGGTTTAGCAGATGAGGCTTGTGAAGAAGCAATGAGTTGCAGCAGTGCTGTAATCCTTTCTGAATTTTCATCTTGCTTAGCCATCCAAGTTTTCATTTCTTCATTTGTTTTCTTTTGATCAACCATAAAATCCTTAAGTTCTTTGACATCCTTCTGAAGATCTGTAGATTCTGAAACAGTAGATTCTGGAACAGTCTGAGTAACATCAGGTGCAGGAATTTCTGGAGGTGGAGGAGCTTCTAGAAGAAGAATAGGAGGAGTGTTTCTCTTAATCCGTTTTTGATAAGCAGCAAACCTTACTTTTGACAATCTAAGACATTGAGTCCTGATTTTCAAAGCCTCCCTATTCAGTCTGTAAAGATATTTCTTCCAAACAGCGTTAGCAGCCTCTTTGTCCATAGTAGTCATGCAAACATTCATAATGTCAGCAAAGTCTGAGACATTATCCTTATCAAAATCTCTTAACAGAGTATAAACACGTGATCCCAATTCTGCTTCATCAGGGGTTCTGGGTTTTCTTGGTTGGGTTAGTTGTGTTTGTGGTGTTTGTTCAGAAGGTTGAGGTTGTGAAGATGGATGTTCAGATGTTTGTGGTTCAGAATGTTGAGGATTGATTTGTGGTTCAGATGTTGGTTGGTTGGTTTGTGGTTCAGATGTTTGTTGGTCAGAATGTTGTGGTTGAGGTATTGAGGGAATTGGTTGGGTTTCTGTTGGTTGTGGAGTGTTTTGGATTTCAAGAGGTTGTGGAGTGAGAGTTTGAGTTGGGGAATTTTGTGGAGAAGGTGGATGTTCAGAAGTTGGAGATTTAAACAGCTGTTTCCAAACACTCTCAGAACGAGATTGTTTGAGATCATTCAAGCATTCATTAATGTAACCAGATGATTCATCATCAGATGATGTATCAGAGTGGTTAGATTTTTCAGAAGTTGAAGATAAATTGACAGACTGGTTTAAAGGTGTGACATCTAATATCTCATTAGGATCAATGAGATATTCAGGTTGGTCAGAGTGTTCAGGGTGAACATCCTCTGGAATGGTATATTCTGGGATAGTGTTTTGTGGTTGTGGTGTTGTTTGTTGAGTTTGTTGTGGAATTTCTGTTTGTATGTTTGTTGGTTGCTTGGATTGTGGTGTATGAGGGGGAACAGAAGATGGTTTAGAGATAAAAGTTTTAGAAGGTCTGGATCTTCTAAATTTAAGTGGGGAGTCAGAGGATGTGGGGTTATCAGAATGATGAACAGGATTAGAATCAGTGTTAAATACCTGTTTCAGAGTATCTCTAATTTCTTCAAAAGTTGCTGCAGGAGGATTTGGTTGAACCTTCTTCAGCTTCTTCCTTTTCTTCTTCTTTTCAGCATCTGAATGCTTCCTTTTCTTCTGATGACCTTCACTATCCATTTTTCTCTTACGTCTTCTTTCCCTTGTCAAATCAGGAAGAACTTGGCCTTCCTTCTGCACAAGATTGGCAGGAATCTCAACACCATCTCTTAGGCAGCGAGCAACATACTCAGCAATAATTTCTCTAGGTTCATCTGAGGTGAATAAAGTAAAATCCTTAACAGGAATCCTTCTTCCCTTAACTTCTTCAGAGTTAGTTTTCCTTGGTTTCTCAGATAAATCATCAACCAGTTTCATCCTTCTCAAAGTTAAACCGTTTATTTCAGAGCCAATGATATAAGTCAGATCTTCTGTCAGCCCAGCCTCTTGCAGATGCGCCACAAGTTGGTTTTCTATCAGAATATCTGAAATCAGCCTTCCCATAGGGATCCATGTTCTGACTTTTCCAAATTTATCTCTGGCTGTTTCCCTTGTTTCCTTGACGTGAGACACCAGATGATTAAACAACAAATATGGAAGATCAATCTGAATGTTTTGGTGTAAACAATACATGAAGTAAAGTTGTTCAGCATTAACATAATCAGAAGAGTTTGAAGAGGGTCTATGAAAGATGGTGCTCATGAAAATCTTAGCCCATATCTTGTAAGTGGGTTTCAAGAACTTAACCTTCTTACAAGGTTCACCAGTAGTACAGATTTCTTGACATACATCTTTCAGGTCTTCACGCGCAGAAGACAGAGAGGTTACTCCATCAGTTGCCTTAAAACCTATGAGTTTCCTTATCAGGTTTTCAGTGATAACTATCTTTTTTCCCAGCACAACTGAGTGAATGAACTTTGGAGTAGCATATGCATGGATCCAGAACTCCTTCACTAACTTTGGATACGCAGGACCCATAAGCCTATCAAAGTAACCGTCCCAGCCTTGTGCTTTGATTGAAGAAATCAGATCAAACCCATTTTCAGCAAGATCTTCTAAGTCCACGAAACTTTCACACAGTACTTCTAGTGAATCAACAGCAGTTAGGAGAGTGCGTACTGGTTCTATGACAGTGGTAGCATTGTTGGTAGTAACAGCTTTTGAAGTAGATGCCATTGTTGACGATGATGAAGAAGATGAAGGTTTCTGAGTTCTTTTAGGGTTTGCAAAGAGAGAGAACAACAAACAAAAGCGCATATGTGTTTGTGAATGTGAAAAGTGTGAATGTGTTATGAGAATGGTTTATATAGACAAATAAAGCAAGCATGGGAAACACAACAGACACACATAGGACACATACGCACGTTTGCATTAAATGAAAAGTAATCATTTTTAATTATGATATGACATTTGGGGGGAAATCAAGACAGATTGAGATTTTCAAAGCAATACCTTAAACGTCATAATCAGTAGGTGTACTCCATCTTTTCAGATTCTGAGTGACACGTGTTTGCTTGCATGTGATTCTATAACTCTTAAGAAATGAAACGTTTTCAACTTTCAGATCCTCTGAGATGGTCAGTACAGAGTTTCACACACAAAAAAAATAATAATTCACAGATAAATTAAACAAGCAAAACAGATGAAATACTTCAGAGTGTTAAACACTTAGCATCTGAGAAGTTGACTCTGAGAAATATTACTCTGGACAAAAATCCATACAAATATTTTTCAGAATAAACTTAAACCTATCTTCAGCCAGGGGTTTTGTGAAAATATCTGCCCATTGATGATCTGTATCAACAAAGGCTAAATTTATTACACCCTTCTGAACATAGTCTCTGATGAAATGATGTTTAATCTCTATATGTTTGGCCTTAGAGTGTAAAATTGGATTTTTGGATAAACATATAGCAGAAGTATTATCACAGAAGATAGAAAGATTACTCTCATAGATTTGATAATCTTCTAGTTGACTCTTCATCCAGAGCATCTGAGTGGAACATCCAGCAGCAGCAATGTATTCTGCCTCTGTGGTTGATAGTGCAATTGTTGGTTGCTTCTTGCTGTACCACGAGATCAGATGACTTCCAAGAAACTGACAGCTTCCAGAAGTACTTTTGCGCTCAACTCTATCTCCAGCATAGTCAGCATCACAGAATCCAACTAGTGAATATTTGTCAGATCTTCTGTAACACAAACCAACATTAGCAGTACCTTTCAGATACCTTAGAATCCTCTTAACAGCAGTTAAGTGTGATTCTCTAGGATCTGATTGGAATCTAGCACATAAACAAACACTAAACAGAATGTCTGGTCTAGAAGCAGTCAAATAAAGAAGAGATCCTATCATACCTCTGTAGAGTTTCTGATCTACCTTCTTACTTACCTCTTCCTTACCTAGAGTGCTTGTAGGATGCATTGGAGTCTTTGCCATTTTGCTATCCAGCATGTTAAACTTCTTCAGAAGCTCTTTAACATACTTGGTTTGATGTATGTAGGTGCATTCTGGAGTCTGAATTACTTGGATTCCCAGAAAGAATCTCAGTTCTCCCATCATGCTCATCTCAAATTCTGCCTTGCAACAGGAGCATATGTTTCTGTGTAGTCTATGCCTTCTTGTTGACTGTAGCCTTGAGCAACCAGTCTTGCTTTGTTCCTTTCAACTTCTCCTTTCTCATTAAGTTTATTTCTGAAAACCCATTTTGTTCCAATGACATTGAAACCTTTAGGTCTTGGAACCAGATCCCAGACTTCATTCCTTGTGAATTGATTCAGCTCCTCTTGCATAGCTAAAATCCATTCATTATCTTCCAGAGCCTCATCAACAGATGTTGGTTCTATAATTGACACTAAGCCACAGAAGGAAGATTCAGAAGTTCTGAGAAATGCTCTTGTCCTTATTGGATCATCTTTCTTTCCAATTATCACATCCTCTGGATGAGAAGCTTTCATTCTGGAAGAAGATCCTCTGACTGTTGGTCTTTTAGAAATATGCAGATTGTCAAGTTGGGAAGTTAGAGGCGTAGCATCTGGGTTTGCTTCAGAGTCTTTGTCTTCAGTCTTGTCTGCCTCTGAGCCTTCAGAGTCTGTGAGAATAACTTCTCTATCTGCAGAACTTTCAACTTGCTTTGGCTTTTCAGAGCCAAGCTTATCATCAAATCTAACATGAATAGATTCTTCCACAATCTGTGTTTCAGTATTGAATACTCTGTAGCCTTTAGAGCGTTCAGAATAACCAAGCATGAAACACTTCTGTGCTTTGGAATCAAACTTGTTCAGATGATCTTTAGTGTTAAGCATATAACAAATACATCCAAATGGATGAAAATAAGCAATGTTAGGCTTTCTGTTTCTCCACAATTCATAGGGAGTCTTTTCCAGAAGAGGTCTTACAGACACTCTGTTCTGAATATAACATGCTGTATTTATTGCTTCTGCCCAAAAGTATTTTGCCAGATTTGTCTCGTTGATCATGGTTCTGGCCATTTCTTGCAATGTTCTATTTTTCCTCTCTACAACTCCATTTTGTTGTGGAGTTCTAGGACAGGAGAAATCATGTGCAATTCCTTTTTCAGAAAAATATTTTTCAAAATATTTGTTTTCAAATTCACCACCATGATCACTTCTGACTTTAATAATTTTGCATTCTTTTTCAGTCTGGACTTGATTGCAGAAGTCAATGAACACAGAATGAGACTCATCCTTGTGTTTTAGAAACTTTACCCATGTCCATCTGCTGTAGTCATCTACAATGACTAACCCATACTTCTTGCCTCTGATGGATGCAGTTTTCACTGGTCCAAACAGATCAATATGAAGTAATTCCAATGGTCTAGAAGTGGAAACAACATTTTTTGGTTTAAAATGAGATTTTGAAAATTTACCCTTTTGACATGCGCCACACAGAGCATCTGAATTGAACTTCAGATTAGGGAGTCCTCTGACCAGATTGAGTTTATTAATCTGAGATATACGTCTCATATTAATATGTCCCAATCTTCTATGCCAGACCCATTGCTCATCATTCACAGATAAAAGGCATTTTACATTTTGAACTTTAAGTTCTGAAAGGTTAATTTTGTAAATGTTGTTTTTCCTCTTTCCACTGAATAGGATTGAACCATTCTTTTGACATACAGCTTTGCAACATTTTTGATTAAAGATGATATCATAACCATTGTCACTTAATTGACTTATGGACAATAGATTATGTTTCAATCCTTCAACTAACAGAACATTAGAAATAGAGGGTAGGTTACCATTACCTATTGTACCAGAGCCAATGATCTTGCCCTTCTGGTTCCCTCCAAATTTCACGTCCCCTCCAGATCTAAGTTCCAGGCTTTGGAACATAGACCTTTCGCCCGTCATATGTCGTGAGCATCCAGAGTCCAGGTACCATGATTGGTGTCTGGATTTTGCTGCTAAGAACATCTGCAACAGGTATTATTTTGCTTTTAGGTACCCAGATCTTCTTGGGTCCTTTGGGGTTAGATGTTCTGTGGTTTTGCCTAAACTTCTGTTTTTCAACATAGTGTTTATTCTGGCTAACCCTTGGCTTAAACACATAAGTACTCTTTTCAGAGCTTGTATGTTTAATATCATTCAGATGACCAAACTTAAAATGAGAATACAGAGGAGTCTTCTTGATGAAGAGTTTATCAACAGATTTTGGATTGCTTCCAGAGGAAGATTCACATCCAATGCCTCTTCTGTTGTTCCCACTAACACCATAGATCATAGAAGCCATTTTGCTTCTGTCTATGCTTTTAGTGAGGAATCTTTTAAAACTGGAGTCATATTTTTCTAAAATATTTTCACTTGACTCTGTTTCAGTATCAGATTCTTGTTGAGTTGTTTCTAAATCATTTTTGAGTTTTAAATTTATTTCTTTCTGCTCAACAAGTTCTGTTCTCAAAAGATCAATCTCAGATTCAAGATTGCTTTTCAGCTTCTTGTATTTGAGTTTAATCTTGCTGTAGCTTTCCAACATGTCAGATAAACTTTCAACAAGTTCAGCTCTGGAGAGTTTAGAAAATACCTCTTCAGAGTCAGAGTCTGATTCTGACTCAGATTCAGATGATGACGTTCCTTCATCTTGATCATTTGTGTTGGCCATCAGCGCAACATTTGCACATTCTTCCTCAGATTCAGAAGATGATTCAGATTCATCTGAGTCATCCCATGTAGCCATCAGAACCTTTTTCTTTTTATCAAACTTCCTTTTGGGTTTTTCCTTTTGAAGTTTGGGACATTCACTCTTGTAGTGTCCAGGTTCTTTACATTCAAAGCAAGTGACCTCTTTCTTGCCAGATCTTCTGTGTCCAGAAGATTCTCTCTTTTGATCAGATCTTCTGAAGTTGTTGAACTTCTTCCCTTTGTGCTTCCAGAGTTTGTTGATCCTTCTGGACAGCATGGATAGTTCATCTTCTTCAGAAGAAGAAGATTCCTCAGAGCTTTCTTCATTTACCTGCAAAGCTTTAACAGATTTGTTAGATTTAAAAGCTAAGGATTTACCTTTATCTTTCTTCTGGGGTTCATCTTCCTCCAGCTCAATCTCATGACTTCTCAAAGAACTGATGAGTTCTTCTAATGAGATTTTGTTCAGATCCTTGGCCAGCTTCAATGCAGTCACCATAGGTCTCCATCTGGTAGGAAGACTTCTGATGATCTTCTTGACATGATCAGATGTTGAGTAGCCCTTGTCCAGAACTTTCAACCCAGCTGTTAGAATCTGAAATCTGGAAAACATAGTCTCAATGTTCTCAGATTCTTCCATCTTGAACGCTTCATACTTCTGTATCAGCGCCAGAGCCTTTGTTTCTTTCACCTGAGAGTTTCCCTCATGAGTCATTTTGAGAGACTCAAACATATCATGAGCAGTGTCTCTGTTGGTAATCTTCTCATACTCTGTATGAGAGATTGCATTAAGAAGTATGGTTCTGGCTTTGTGATGATTCTTGAATTCTTTCTTCTGCTCCTCAGTCATTGATTTTCTATCAATCTTTTTGCCATCCTTAGTAGGATGTTCATATCCATCAATGACTAAATCCCAGAGATCAGCATCATACCCCAAGAAAAAACTTTCAAGTCTATCTTTCCAATAATCAAATTTTTCTCCATCAAACATTGGAGGTTTGGTGCTGATTCTGTCTCCTTCATATTTGTTGCTTGATGTAGGAATATCACCCATATTAGCAACCAAATAAATAACAGAGTATTTTTCTCACTGGATCTTTATCTGTCACGGTTAAGTGAATGCACACTCAGAACCGGAGCTCTGATGCCAACTGAAGGTGAGAAAATACTTAGAAGGGGGGGGTTGAATAAGTATGACAGAAAATAATCAAAGATAAAAACTCAAGTATTTTTATCCTGGTTCGTTGAACTCAACTACTCCAGTCCACCCTTTTCAAGAGTGATTTGCCTTTCTCAACAAGGACTTAATCCACTATTCAAATCAACTGATTACAAATAGCAACACCTAAGAACAACTGTTCTTAGTCTTCTCAAGAGCTACTGATCTGACCTAGATCCTCTTAAGGAAAACTTCCTTTACAAATTAATGTAATACAATGTAAGAGTAATAAATTGCTTCTATGAAAGCTATAAACACAACTGTGTTATTTCTCTAAGTTTAGAACAATGTATGAACAGCAAAGAATATGAGAGCTTGAGAGTTTTTCGCGTGAGAGTGTTCTTGCAATAGTTTTCGTCACTTGAAGAATGAGCTATGATTTCCTTTATATAGCCACTTGAATATTGGAGAGAATATTTTACCGTTGGAGAAGATATTTCCAATATCAAATAGTACTGTCCTTTGTACTATTGCAGCAGAGAGACGGCGCACAAAATGTGGGTGTAGCAATTGTCTGCTGAGCTGTGAATTTACCATATGTGGAATGTATCAGAGGAATAATCTTCTTGCAGAGATTTATGTCTATCCCAATTAAGGAAAGATTTGCTGGCATATTCCAACGGATATATTAAAATAATCTTCTTCAAATAATTCTTCAGATAGTTCAGATCAACAATCAATATCAGAGTCTTCAGTCTTCAGAATCTTCTGGAAACTTCAGAGCCTAAGATGTTCTTCAGATGTTGCTGAATCAGAGTCTGGTGCAGCTGTGTGCTTGAAGCGTAACATGCTCTTAGATCAGAGTCTTCGCTCAGATCAGAGTCTTCTCTCATTCAGAGTCTCTTCACTCAGAGTCTTCTTTCATTCAGAGTCTCTTCACTCAGAGTCTTCACTCATTCAGATTCTTGATAATATATGCAGCGTTGTATCTTCAGAATCTTGATGACTAAGCTCTTATACTTCAGATTCTTCTAATCTTCAGATGCTCTTGAGCCATTCAGAATTTATTGTTCACATCAAATTTGCTCTTTAAGATTAAAATCTTTTGTGCCTGTAGAAAACAGTTTAGAACAAATTTAGAGAGTATAATTCTTGTATACAAATTATCATTAATGTTATCATCAAAACATAGAGATATTACTAAGACACAATCTGTGCTCTTACAAGGACAAGTCCCGAAGCTTCAGTTGATTAAGGGGCAGTATGCTTGAGAGGTAACTAACCAGAAGTGAGTCTTCTCGAGATCCAATCAGGGGCAGTATGCTTGAGAGGTAACTAATCAGAAGTGAGTCTTCTCGAGATCCAATCAGGGGCAGTCATGCAGAATGTGGAGATTTGAAAGCAGATACTTCAGGTGGATAATCAGATCAGGATAAGTCGCTAGAACGCTTGTTCAGGGGCAAGTCACCGCAGAGAACGTTGAAACCAACTGGGTTGATCAGGGCCAATGGAGATGGAATCTTTTTGCCGTATAGATGCCGGGGCAAGTAGTCTCGAGGTCGTCTCATAGCAAACGGTTCAGAGCAAGTATTCTCAGGAGTTAGATAGGGGCAAGTTGAGTGCACTGGGGTAAGTTATTCAAAAGCTCGCAAAGTTCCCCGCCAGAGTCCATGGCAGGATGGTACCCTCTCCAGAGGATGAACGTTGTGGCTTCCCCCGGTGAAGTCGCCCCAGGCAAAGTTGAATGTTGTCTCCCCAAGGAACGGGAGATTGCGTTGAAGGAACAGATCAATGTATCTTCAGTCCAGAATTAGCTCATCAAGCAGAGCCGAGTCTTCCCCAGTGAAGGTCAAGACGAACGTGATTAACTTCCCAGAAAGTTTTGTGCAGTGCAAATCAGAATGTGTAGTTCCATCCCCAGCTCAGTGATAGCGGGATGATTTCCCCGGCTCAGTGATAGCAGGAGAGGTTCCCCACAGAGTGTGATCAGGTGGTTGGAGCTGCTGAAAGGAGTTTCCCCGAGCAGGGTTGTCCTTTCTTTTCCCAGCAAGTCGCTCTTCCTCGTCAGGAAGACCATTCTCAGCAGATTTTGGAGTTTTGAGTTCGTGAGCTACTTTCTCAGCAGGATGGTTATCCCCAGCGGAGTTAGTTCATCTTTCCAACATTTATTTTGTTGGAGGCGTATCGGTGGTATTCCGGCCATCCCCAGCGGATCCAGCTTGTCTTCAGCATTTATTTTGCTGAAGCAACTCTTTGCCTAAGCATGCGTCATGAGCATTTGCATTTTACCTAAATACGTAGCATTTCCATGCAGTATGGAAGCATTGTGTCATCATCAAGCGTGCATTGTTGAAACATAAGCCAGGTGGTTATCTCTTCAGTTTCAGATATGTGGTTCCCTGCCGATAAGAGAATTCGTGATCCAGGAGGATGCTATTTTGTATCATTTTGGGGGTTCAGGCTGTAAGGCACGCAGTGACCGTGTTGATCGTGGTGTGTTGATCTGTGGCCCGAGTATGCAGTGATCGTATTTGTGCCAGGTACGGGGTTCATGTTGTAAGACACGCGGTGATCGTGTTGATTTTGAGATGTGGGTTTGTGGCCCAAGTATGCAGTGATCGTATTTGTGTCGGATATGGGATTCATGTGGTAGGACACGCAGCGATCGTGTTGATGTTGGTATGTGTATCTATGGTCGAATGGCGCAGTAATCGCATTCGTCCCGATCTAAGAAGATGGTTTGGTAAGGCACGCAGTGATCGTGTTGGTATCATCTCAGGGTTTTATTGAGCAGGACGCGCAGTGATCGTGTTCACTTTATTATTGGGCAGGACACGCAGTGATCGTGTTTACCATGTCATGTGATGGTTGTTGGTCGAGATACGCAGTGATCGTAGTCGTCCGTTATACAGTGGTTATAGATTGACGCGCAGTGATCGTGTTCATCCAGATTTTGTTGGTCGATATGCGCAGTGATCGTATTCGTCCGTTATACAGTGGTTATAGATTGACGCGCAGTGAACGTGTTCATCTGGTTGTTTGTGGCCGAAGTACGCAGTGACCGTATTCGTTCCATATTTGAAGTTGTGTCACAAGGCACGCAGTGATCGTGTTTCCTCCAGTCAAGAGGGCCGTGACATGAAGCGCGCAGTGATCGCGTTCACCCCATGTAGGGTTGGAATATGCAGTGATTGTATTCGTCCAGTTATGTGGGTTAGTTGAGACACACCACATGCAGTGATCGTGTTTTCTCCAGTCTAGAGGATCGTGGCTCAGAACGCGCAGTGATCGTGTTCAAGATACGCAGTGATCGTATTCGTATAGCATGCAGTGATCGTGCTGATAATACCATGGGAACTTGTGATACGGGGCGCGCAGTGATCGTGGCTATCGTATCAGTTGGTTTTGTTGGTCGGTATACGCAGTAATCGTATTCGTCCTGTTACATGGGTTGGTTTTGTAGCACACGCAGTGATCGTGTCGACATCATTTTGGGGTTTCGTTGGGTAGTACGCGCAGTGATCGTGTTCGTCTTGTCGGTATCTATGGTCAATACACACAGTGATCGTGTTTGTCCTATTGCAGCACACGCAGTGATCGTGTTCTTCATATGGGTGGTTGAAGTGCGCAGTGAACGTGTTCGCCTCTTCTATGTGGATTTATTTCGTCTGGCACGCAGTGATCGTGTTTATCTCATCCGATTGGATTTGTGGTCGATGTGATTTTGGTGGTAACGCAACATGCAGTGATCGTGTTTGTCCCATTATGTGATTTTGTTTATGGTACCATAGCGTGCAGTGATCGTGTTTTTCTCCTGTCAAGAGAGTTGTGGCGCAGGGCACGCAGTGATCGTGGTCATCGTCAGGTTGTGAGGATTTGTGGTAGAGTACGCAGTGATCGTATTCGTCCTATACGTGGTTTTGTTTGCAGCACCAGGACGCGCAGTGATCGTGTTTTCTCCTGTCAAGAGAATGTCGATGTAGAATACGCAGTGATCGTGTTCATCCGTTACAGAGTGTTGTGCCAGATACGCAGTGATTGTATTCGTCGTGGCATATCCCCCTAGCAGAGTTGCTTGGTCAAGCATTTCTCTTTCTCCCCAGTCGAGTCCATTCTCGGAGTGCTGAAGAAATAGCAGGGTGCCGATTGTTGGGTGGTTACTCACAGTTTCCCCAATAGAGATATAATCCCCAGCGGGGTGATCTTCAACGAGATACTTTGTTAAGTTCCTCGTGTTCCCCGTCAGAGTATTCTTTGAAAAGTCGCTTGTTTAAGTTACTTGTATTCCCCATCTAAGTCTTTCTCAGGATGCTGTGGAGTCAGTATTATGAGACGGTAATACAGATTTTCGGGTGGTTACCCGCAATTCCCCAACAGAGTTATGTGCCCCAGCAGGGTGTTACGTTAGTGAGTTGCTTGGTTAAGTCTCTCACAGTTCCCAGCAGGGTGCTCGCTACAGGAGTTGTTTGGTTAAATTCCTCGTATTTTTCAACAGGGTTAATCTCGTCAAGGGTGCTTGGTTAAGTTCCTATTTTCCCCAGCAGGTGTCTGACGGCAGTCGTCAGAAATTGTCCCCTCAGAGTTGCTTGGTTAAGTTTCTCATTTCCCCGCAGATGTCGGTTGTTCATGTCTTCGGACATTGTCTCGTTTGGTTAAGCGTTCGCTTGTTTCTTCAGGATACGAAAAGTTGATCAGTGAAGTCAACACGACAAGTGAAGTCAATATTCTCCCGCTGGTTAGCGTGTGCTCAGTTGATAAGTGAGATCAACAGAGGTTGATAAGTGAGATCAACAGAGGTTGATAAGTGAGATCAACAGACGTTGATAAGTGAGATCAACAGAGGTTGATAAGTGATATCAACAATTTATCGTGGTGTGCTCATTTCTTCGGAATGGAGTGGTCTGCGGACAACATCAGATTATTTGACAGATGGATGGCTAGTTGTTGCCGTGACAACAGAAGCCAGTTCCCAGGGTTTTCTCAAGCAGTAGTTGTTTTCGCAGTTTATTTTTGCGGTTGGCAAATTTCCGGGTTCTTTCGTATTCAACCGTCTCGTACCTCGAATGTCTGAAGGTTGCGCGCTCTTTATCCAGTCGGGTCCAAGCCGCTTGAATAGGGGCAGCTGTTGCACCCCAAAATTTGCCCAACCTTTTCTAACCTAGGTTTATGTTTCAATTGCATAGTCATCTGCATTGTCATCATGTACATAGTGTATTCATCTGCATTGCATAGCATAGGCAAGCTATCTTTATTAGTGAATCAAGTGCTATTCTTATCTCAAGAGGCATATTCAATGGGTTTCATTCATATTCAAGACTACTCAGGTCATCAGGGAAGAATTTGAGCTTTGAAGAGCTGCCAGGTTGATAAGTGAATTCTCTCCTATCTTGAGGCTAGTGGGGGGATCATCAGAGGAAATGTGAGCTATGAGCCAAGAGCATGAGGTGTGTATGGAAGTTATGAAGGGTCTAGAGAATCATTTTTGAGGAGAACCAAGTCATTTGAATGATTGCAAGAGCCTCAGTTGAAGTCAGTCAACTAGGGTCAACACTGGGTCAATTCTAGGTCAAAGAAGTGTTTTGAAGGGCATCAAGGAGTATTTGAAGAATGTGGGATTCATTATTTGCTATATGGATATGGATATTATGTTGTGATAAAGAAAAATCAAGAGGAGTCAAGGAGAACTGGAGTTACTAAATTAGGGTTTCAGTGTAAAATCCCCTAATTTAGGTCAAACTTCAAAGCAGTGTAGCTCAAGATGCAAGCTTCATGTGAATTCTTGGTCCACATGAAACTTGTAGAGTATCTTCATATCTTTAATTTGAGTGGTGGAAGTCATCAAGATGATTTATAGAACTCAAGTTATGGCTCTTGCAAGTTACAGGTCATCTGAGGGCACTGAAATTTGTCTGTGAAAATTGTCTGTCTTCCAAGCAACTTTTGACCTTCAAGAGTATTTCAAATGGATTTCTATCCAACATAAGAATTGTTCCTTATTGTCTTATCTTTCTAGAATGGTATGGTATGCCTTCATATGATTTGTGTAACTCTACTTATGGTCTTGGCAAGCAAAGGGTATTTTGGTCATTTGAGGATTACAAGTCATTCTTGGCCTATGCCTAAAACTCATACAAGGGAGCTTCAAATGAAAAACTTCCCAACATAAAAGTTGCTCAAAATGTCATTTTAAGTCAATAAAAGAAGTCATGGAAGTTTGGAAATGCATGGAATGAGACTTGACCAAAGTTGGTGGAAAATGACCTAAAAAAGGCATATAAGTTGAAAAAGTTGAAATAAAAAATTGGTTTGAGAGATCTACAAATCCAATATGGGTCATCCAATATACCAAATTGATTCCCAATAACATTTTAAAGACTTTGGTTCAGCCACAAGTTTGATTTGAGGGTTAAAAAATGGACTTGCTTTGTAATTCCATTACTTGCATAATAAGGTACATGTGAGAAACTCAACATAAGGCAAAGGAATCCCTTGTTTTTCACCCATATCACTCCAATTTGTCATGTCATGAGATTTTCAAAAGTGTTTAAGGGGCTGAAAGTTAGATTGAAGGGATATATCATGAGATGGGGATTATGTCATAACATGAGAAATTCTTGAAGTTTCTAGAATCATCTTGGATTGAGCTAGAAGTCTCTAGATCTTTCCATGCTCTCCTATATATTGGATTGAGATCATTAAGAGTAAAGGTTGGTGATAGTTGATGTTGAATCCATTTTTCTCCATTTGCAAATCATATTGAATTTTTTTCTCTTCACCATTTTTTCCATTTTTCCCACACTTTCACATTTTGGAATTTCCATTTTTTTTCAATCTTTTTTTTTTCTCTCACTTTCCATACTTTTTCTCTTCACCAATCAATTACACAACAATTATAGAGATGGTTCATCATTTTTTTTGAGAGAATTGGAGCAAGAGGAACCTTGTAGTAACATGAAAAAGTGGTGAAAACTCAAATTCCAATTTTCACTTTTTCATCAATTCAAGACTTGTCAAGGCTTCAAACATATTCACCAAGTATTGTTGAGTGATTCTACATCATTTTCTCAAAGAATTGGTGATCGAGTGAAGCTCCATAAGCCATTTTTCGGAGGTATAAAGAATTCGACATAACTCATTATTTAGGAGTCTTTCTTGCATTATTTTTATTGCATTCCATTGCCATAAAGGTCTACATGGATTCTAGTACAAAAAAGATGGGTTTTATGACAATTTTTGGTTCTTGAGTTTTTCTTGAGGTGCCACGTTTTGGGAGTTAGAGAGAGTTTCAAGAAAATCTAAGACCATATTTGGATTCCTTGATTTTTTTCCTTCAAGTTTGACCAAAATTTTGTGCGAAACGGATAATTATTGATGGAGTTATGGTGCTTCAAAGTAGCAAAAAACTCATGTTCATGGGGCTGCGGGTTACTATTCACAAAGTTGAAAATTTTGATTTGGAGAAGAAGGTGTTAACACCGTCGGATGCATTTCCAAGTCAAGGTTTCTTCCATTCATACAACGCCTCTCACTGCGCCACGTAATCGGCCACATAAGCCTCATGCCACTTTTATTTATTCATGTTATTTTCTTTTATTTTCCTATTGCCATGTTTCTTTTATTTTTTCTGTTTTATGTGCTGACTTCAAATAATCATAAAAAATAGGAAAATTAGTCTTTTTGATCCCCATTTTTTTGTGCTGAATCTTTAAGATGTCTAGGATTTAATAAAACTGGAATTATAATTTTACCATTTTTTGACATTTTCTTTGGATTTTTTACATTTGGGTCGTCATAAAAAGGCCAATGCTGGTGCTATCATTTTGTTGAATTTCTTTGACCTATCAAAACACAATTTAAATGTCAATCCTTTTGCAGGGATCTCATACACACGTTGAGGTATTGTGATATATTTTTGTGGGAATTTTATTGTACCATTTTAATTGGTTTTGGATGCTTTCTTTAACATGCTCCACTTTAATCTTTCCTTTGGTATACATGAGATATCTTGCAATGTTTTCATCTTGTTTGACCATTTATCTTTGGATATTTTTGTGGTATCTCTCACCCCTGGTTTGTGGCTTGATGTAGGGCATTGGAGATTTTTATTTGAATTTTTTAGCACCTTTTGCTATTTTTCTTATGTTTTGTATTCGAACTTGTAATTTGGACTTCCGAACGGACTTTATTTTTGTTAAGGCTCCAACGGCTGCTTTGTGTTTGCGTGATGAACGCCGTGGCTTATATTTCTTATTGTAGATAGGTTAGAGGTATTGGAAGACCCTTAGGTGGCTGTTATTTGTATGTGTAGCTTGCCCGATTATCGACTTGTTTGCATGATAGCACGTTGCGATTCCAAATAGTGGATTACGCGTTTCATTCGGAGTTTTCACTCGATTCTTTGCATATGATCACTTGATATTTTATTATTCCAACCATGAATGGGCTTGAGGTTGAGATGAACCTTCCTCCCTCCTTTGCATTGCATTTACCATTGCTATATTCATGTTCACTTGTTTGCGGTTATTACTTGTATTTCCGTTTCTTCCTTTCGTTTTCCTTTCCCGTAGGACTTCCATTCTTCCTTGTTCAAGGGAGGATGTGATAGACATTAGGAGTTAACCCATGCATGATAACATTAGGGTAGATTTTATTCCCTTTTAACCCTAGGATTTGTAGAGTGTCATCTCTTCTTCCTTCAAAACAACAGAAAAACACTAATAAAGGTTATAACAAAGATTAATTCACTTCTTCCGTCAAAAGATTTGAACAAACATCAACCTTTTTGCAATAAGAAAACCCTTGTTTAAGGTGAGATTTTTCATAAAAGACACTTGAACAGCTTGTGCCGTGCGTAGCCCGAACTACGTTTGCTCTGATCTTCCAGGCTGTGTGGAAGTACGTAGGCATAGGATGCGATATCCTAGCGAGCAACCTTCACCCACCTTTTCCCGTAGTTAGGCGAACTACGTTGACTCTGATTTCTCGTTCCAGACGGGAATACGTAGGCATAAAGTGCGATGCTTTGCCGAGTCATCTTTTCTTTTCTTTTCAGACCTCATCCTTTAGTTTAGATAGAAGTGTAATCCGTACAAACCAAGCAAGCGTGGATCCCATCGAGTACGATGGACGTGAGGGGTGCTAATTCCTTCCCCTTGCGTAACCGACTCCCGAACCCAGGTTTTGGTTGTGATGACCATACCTTTCCCTTTTTCGCGAGGTTTACTTCGAGCGTTCCCTTTCCCTCCTATGGGATAAATAACGCACGGTGGCGACTCTTCTGTTCAGCCGGCGCCGATTTTCGCAGTAGCGACATAATTGATATAAGGTTTGTAATTTCTGGACATCTGCAACTTGGCCTTCACCGGAGAAGACGGTGGCGCCACCGTCTGGGCCACCGTCTGAGAATCACAGTCTTGCCTGAGCTCAATGGAGAAGAAGGTCTGATGGCCTTTGGATCATACTGAAAGATGGACTTTGTAATGCAATCGTGTGGCTCAAATTTGAACTGAGGGTTCGCTCCAATATGAAACGCATCGTTTCATTAATCCCAGTCAGCGTGTGACTGGGATGCCTGCGTGGACGCACTGAGAGGCCTTGGATCTGTTTACTTAGTCAATCCATCTAACGCATCACATTAATTCCCTGATTTTAATTAGTTTAATTCTTTTTTCTATTTTCATTAATTCCTTTTATCTTCTAAAATCATTTTTAATTTCAATAATTGTCAGAAAAATAAACTAAAAATATCCCCATGATCTTTGCTTCATTTGTGATTTTTATGTAGCATTAAATTTAATTTTTGTTGAGTTTTCAATTTAATTCATATTTTTCTTATTTTGGATATTTCTTTAATTTTGCATAATTGGGCTGTCTATTTGTTGATTTTTGTTCTCTCATTTGGTTTGGAATTTTGTTTTGAATATTTGATAGCTTCTAGGTTAGATATGTATTCTCCCATAGGATTTTTTTCACATTTTTTTAGAAAATCATAGCTTCTGATTTAGAGATAGGTTTAGAGCCTTTCCCCATTAATGGTTCCCCTTGATACCTTTCAACTTAGGATTTTATTAGAGGACTTAGGAATTGAATTAGGTCCTGATTTTTGAAATATAGATCATTAACAAATGCATGTTCCCATAGAAAAATAATTAGATTTTTAGGATGTGTTTTGCTATTTTATATAGAATATTCAAGTTGTTTGTTCATTTGGTGCTTCAACTTTGGTGATTGTTTTGGAATGGACTCAAAGTGGGCTTTTCTTGCATGTTGGGTTTCTGGTTCCTCTTGGATGGTGTCATGGACATGATGAAGCTTTTGAGAAGTGGCTGGTGGAGGTTGTTTTGGAGCTTTTCTTTTCTTTTTGTTAGTTTTTTGTAGCTTATAAGATTAGGGATTTTAGGAGAGAGCTTTAGAAGTAGTTTTTCCTTCAAATAAACATGGTTGGTTTCATTCACCTTCCATTCTCATCCTATGATTCAAAGTCCTCATGTGAAAGTCTCATCTCTCCTTTGGAGGTATGTGTGACATGTTACAATGAGTAGAACTTTTGAGGATGCATTTCTCTGATGACTAGTTGAGTGTCAGATGGGATTCCTTTGGTTTCCTTTCTGCTTCCCATCATCAAATACTCATCTTGTTGATTCTCTTCATTCTTGGTGGGTTGGTTTGGTAAAGTTTGAAGATGGAGTATCCCTTTCCTTCTCTTGAAGGTGATGTGAACTTGAAGAGCAGTTACAGACTTTGGATTGGATTGCTGTCAGAAGATTGCTCTGTTGTGGAGTTTGCTGGCTTGTTTTCCCTGTTTGTCTGTTTTCTTCTTGTTCTACTGTATTGATGTGATTTGCTTGGAGTGTTGCATTAGGTTTTAGGCTTCATGTAGATGATAATAGGCCTAAGAGCATCTTAAGGGTTGAGCTCCTCCCCTTGCTTGTATTGCATTAGAGGTGGAGTTTCTCCCTCTGCTTGTATTTTTACTGTGTGGCTTTGCTTGCTGGTGTTTGGTAGAGCTCAGCTCCCTTGCCTGTGTGGTTTGTGGCCTTTGTGCCTTGTTTGTTTAGAGGTTGAGCTTGGCTCCTTCTGCTTGTGTGATGCATAGCATGCATTTTATTTACATCATTTTGTTTACAGTAATTTCTTTTCAGTTTTTCTGTTTACTGTTGTTTCCATTGCCATGTTCCCCTAGGAACTCTGACTTCTCTGGTTCCAGAGAAGTTATGACAGACATTAGGATTCTAACCATGCATGATAACATTAGGTAGTTTCCCTTTTAACCTCAACCGTAGGACAAATATTGCATGATAACTGTAGGATCGAGTCAGTTCCCCTGTAGAGAGTCTATTTCTCTTCTCATCTACAAACAAAATCAAAATACGGTAATAAAGGATAATTGACGTCGTACGTTACGAGCCTTAAGCTATCTGAGAAAGGATTGTTGGAGAGTTTCTTTTCAACAGTCTGGATGTTTAGTATGGCACCCTTTGGGTGACATGCGACGCATTCACTCTCAGGTCATAGTCTCTAGTGCGATATCAGTTGCAAATATCCATAAAAGACACTTCTCTAAAAAACAGAAAACAAAGATCAAACTCTTTTTGTCCGCTTGGACCTCTAATCCCTCGGGAAACCTTTTTCAGAAGGAGAGTTCTATTAACTCCCGGTTCTACCGCAAACGGTAAACGCCTAAGTCTCCAATGGTCGAGCTGCATACACCAACTGCTGGAACCGTCTGTTAACTTTACTCAGATAAAAAAGACAAACTTGTGTCCCTCGTGTCCCAAACTACGTTTGCTCTGATCTTTCACGCTGTGTGAAAGTACGTCGGCACAAGATGCGATATCTTGGCAAGCAACCTTCCCCCATAACCCGTAGTTAGGAGAACTACGTTGACTCTGATTTCTCGTTCCAGACGGGAATACGTAGGCATAAAGTGCGACGCTTTGCCGAGTCATTTTCTTTTCTTTTCAGACCAGACCTTTAGTGTAGATAGATGTAACAAACCCGTTAGATAAACACAACAAGCGTAGATCCCGTTGAGTACAATGGACGTGAGGGGTGCTAATACCTTCCCCTTGCGTAACCGACTCCCGAATCCAGACAATGGTTGCGACGACCTTGTCTTATACCTTTTGCGTCGGGGTTTTCCGATCGTTTCCTTTCCCGCTCTGAGGGATAAATAACAAAAGGTGGCGACTTTTCTGTCTTGCCGGCCTCGTTTTTCATAATAGCGACAGCTGGAGACTCTGCTGGGGATAACCAACGATTCCCTATGCGAGTCAATCCTAGCGCTTGTGTGTTTACCTGTTGGGTTTTACTTATCACATTTACTTTCTGCATTTTATTTTTCAGTATGATTATTAGTTGTGCTGTTGTGGGGAGGGGATCTGATGAGCGAGAAGCCAGACCCAGGCTTGAGTGTACTTAGCATTAGTTGTGGAAAGTAGTGGGCGCGTGCTTTCTTTGCAGGCACTAGTGTCTCATGAAATCCACGCTCAAACGAGGTTCTCCCGGTTGACTTCTTTTCCGTCCCTTTGGGCTTGAGGGGTTGTTGGTTTGGAGGATTGTCGACTCTGGGGACCGATCATTTGTGACTCAGCAGAGTGAGGCCACTTTAAGGGATGATGATGCCACACCTTCTGGGTATTGTATCATCGCTCTTGAAAGTCTGTGACGCTGGGAAACACATAGGATGTCATACCTTGTCTATGATTTAGGTCCATACCTGTGAGCGGGGTCGGGTTTATTGCAGGAAACCTTAACCTTCAGACTACCTGGTTTTCTTGTCAGTGAATCAGTGTTGTTGGGTTCAGAGGTTCTTATCGTCAGAGATGTGGTTGTTCTCGACAGTGTGTATTTATTGGTCCTCTTCAGAGTTGTGCTATTAGAGCAGTGTGGTGATTGTGTGGGATCAGAGCTGTGATCTTCTCAGCAGCCATCTTGATCCTCTGTGGCATTGCATTTTGCATTTTTGCATACTCATTTTCATATTATTAACGTGTGTCTGTGTTGCAGGTACATTATCCCCTGGTTCATGTTTTCTTGTCTCCTATTGTGCTATTATGGGTTCTCTAAGGAAAACTGTGGCCTATAAGCTCCCCACTCCAGATGTTGCTCAGTTTTCTAGTCTGATTGCTTTGGCAGATGATACTGTTAGAGGCGAATTCAGAAAGTCTTATGGGAAGCTGCTCAGTTTGGTCCGTAAACCTTCTGTGTATGAGTTGAATGGGTTGTATGCCTTGCTGCAGTTCTATGTTCCTCCTTTGAAATGCTTTACTTTCCCAGACTTCATTCTTGCACCTACATTAGAGGAGTATGTTGATTTATTGGGTGTGCCTATCAGGATTCAGATGCCTTTTGTTCATATGGATGCTGAGCCTAATTTGGCTAATCTTGCTCTTGCTCTTCATCTGGATGCCTCTGAGTTGATCTTGTCTAGTTGGAACGGGGTTTCTAATTTTTCTTTGCAGTTCTTAGTTGGGAAAGCCCAACAGTGTGCCAAAGACGGTTGTTGGATTGTGTTCAATGCCATTCTTGCTCTCTACATATATGGTATCATTTTGTTTCCTAACATGCCTGACTTTGTGGACTTAGATGCCTTTCATATCTTCGCATCAGGGATCCAGTCCCTACCTTGATTAGAGATGTCTACCATTCCATCCATTACAAGAACAAGAATAGAAGGGGTAAGAATGTATCATGTTGTATGCCCTTGTTCTATAGATGGTTTGATAGTCACCTACCCAATAAGGGTTTCTTTGCTTCATCTGCAGCCACAACTGAGTGGTCTGAGCGATTAATGAGTTTATCAGCAGAGAGTATTGTGTGGTTTGATAGAGATATGTTGGGTACTAAGGTTATATTCAGTTGTAGTGGGTTTCCGGATGTGCTTTTGATTGGAAGAAAGGGCTGTGTCAACTATAATCCATCTCTACTTGTCAGACAGTTTGCTTATGCTTTGAGAGCTCCGCTAAAGGATGAAGAGGTATGTTATCTAGGCTTCAGCATGCTTGGAATGATATCAGTAGACGAGGGAAACCATTGTTGGGAAAAAGTAATAGCCAAGCCTACGCTCCATATGTGACCTGGATCAGAGCCAGAGCAGAGATTATAGGGATGCCTTTTCCACCTGTTACGCAGGAATGCCCTCCAGTGGTGGAAGAGCCTACTACCGTGTCTATTCAGCAGTATAATCAGGTGTTAGCTGAGAGAGAAGAGCTGAAGAAGGAAAATGAAGAGTTAAAGAAAGAGTTGGCACAGATCAAAAGCGAGAGAAACGAAGTCGTCCACTCCTTCAAGAGGCAAACAGAGTTGGTGAACAGGTTGGGTACGGATTTGACTAAGCAGATGGCTGAGCGTGAGCATTTGGATCGGGACTTCAAATATGTCAATTACGTACTAGCCACTAAGAAGCAGCACTTGGATGAAGCGTATAGAAGAATATCCAAGTTTAATCAACAGTGGGATGCCACCATTACCAACAACAAAGAGAGAGAAGATAAACTAAAGCAGCAGATCTCCAAATTGAAGACTCAGGTGAAGGCTAGTGAGAAGAGGTTTGATGAGGAAACCACTCGCAGATACGCCACTGAAGATTTGTTGAACAAATCTCTCGCTAACTTGAAGGATCGCAAGCAGAGGTTCAAGTCCAAGAAGCGAAAGCTAGAGGATTGCTTTGGCTAGGGAGCATGGGAAGATTCAGTTGAGGGTATCCAGTGTACTATCCTACAGAGAGATTTGCTTGTTGAAGGATTACTCACTCGTCCTGATTACCCCGAGACCAGAGAGTTGCTAGAGGAGTTTCGTGCCCGCGGTCACACTTGATTATCTTTGTAGCTCTTTGTATTTTTCTGATTCTTGTTGTAGGCTGACCATCACCAGACTTGTTGGTTGAGGTCACGCTATTCCCTTTGTATTCGTTAACTTTGTACTACTGCCTTGTGGGCCTTATCTATATATGAGATGTTATTCCAGTGGCTATACCCGGACTTCTTGTTATCAGCACTTGCACTCTAGCACTCGAATCGGGGGAAAATCTCCCTAACACACAGACACACGTTTGCATTTGCATAAATCATTCGCATAGCAGGTACCTTGTATTATTCTCTTAACTCTCTGTTGATGCAGGTTCCAGGATTGCCGACCAGCGAATTCATCGCTATTCTACCAGAAGCAACTGTAAGAAAGTCATGGACCAGATGCAGACAGAAATGCAGGAGATGCATGACCGTATGGCGCAGTTCATGCAGGTGATGGAGACTGTGGCTAAGGGCCAGGAGCAGCTGCAAACTCTGGTGCGGCCGCTAATTGCTAGGGTTGATAGTCAGGGTGTGCTACATGGAGGTTTTTCTAATCATTCTTCTCGAGTCGGGACTCCGCAAGCAGATGACACGGTGCCGGTAGTTGTCCTCAATGCGACTGAGAATGATAACAGAGCTGAGAATGTGGATGTGACGGGTAATACTGGTTTCAATGTTGGCATTGGGAATGCTGGTCTCGGTGCTGGGAATACTGGTATGGGTCTTGGTATTGGCAACGCTGGGTTCGGTGGTAATCAGGGCTATGGTAATTAGGGATACAGAAATTCGGGTTACGGTAATCAGGGCTTCGGTAACGCAGGCTTCGGCAATGCAAGCCATAATGGTATGAGAATGGGTGTTCATAATGCTGGTTTTGGGCCAGACGCTGGAAATCAAGGTTTCGGTAATATGGGATACAGTCCTAGGGCTAATCAGGTTGGCTTTGGTCCTCATAATGCTTATGCTGAGTATGGTAATGAGGACTCTCACTAGGGTGAAGATCTCCAGGAAGATGCTTTCCCTCCTCCATGAAGGGATTTTGAGGCACCCGCTGATAATGATAGACGGTTCAGGTTGTTGGAAGAATAGATGAGGAATCTTGCTAATCAGAACGCCACTGGGCTGGATGTGGCTAACATGGGATTGGTCCCTGGCTTGAGGGTACCAATTAAATTCAAAGCGCCCACATTTGACAAGTATAAGGGGGATACTTGCCCGAGGGTTCACGTGAGATCTTACTATCGAAGAATGTCTGCCTACTCTGATGACGAAAAGATGCTGATGCATTTTTTCCAAGACAGCTTGTCGGGGCCATCATTGGAATGGTACATGGGGTTAGAGCCTACTCAAATCGGTAGCTGGAAGGAACTAGCAGAAGCTTTTTTCAGGCATTACCAATACAACAACGACCTTGCGCCAAACAGGGTCCAGCTCCAAAATCTCTCTCAGAAGAAAAATGAGAGTTTCAAAGAATACGCCCAGAGGTGGCGTGAGCTAGCTGCCAGGGTGCACCCACCTATGGTAGAGCGGGAGTTGGTAGATATGTTTGTGGGCACTTTCTCTGGGTTGTACTATGACAGGCTCATTAATTGTACGACGGCTAATTTTTCCGAGTTGATACTCTTGGGGGAACGTATCGAAAATGGTGTTAAGATTGGTAAGATCCAAGCGGGTGATTCAACCTCAGCTGGAGGTGGCAAGAAGGCTTTTGGGAACAAGAGACAGGGAGATGACAATGCAGTATATAACGATCGGAGAAGGGATAGAAGTCGGAATTGGCACAGGCAGCAGGTCGCCAGTGTAACCATTCCTGTACCGCAGCAGCAACAACAACAGCCACAACAGCAACAAGGACGACAGGACGCTGCTCCACAGAGATATCAAGGTCGGGATAGGGCTGTGAAAAGAGTTTTTGAAACACCGCGCTACCTTATGCTCAGCTGCTTCCAACCTTGTTACAGTTGCAGCTTGTTGAGAAAAGGACGCTGGCTCCGCCGAAGGGCACGCCTCCTTATGGGTATGATGTTAATGCGCATTGCGACTTCCATTCTGGGGCACCCGGTCATACCATCGAGAATTGTCAAGCGTTCAAGCACAAGGTACAAGATTTGCTAGATAGCAAAGCTATAAACTTTGCTAACGAAGCGACCAATATTGAGAAGAATCCTATGCCGCCTCATGGAACTGCAAAGGTAGGTGATGTGTTGGAGGATGTCAGTCTGAATCTAATTATGAATATGGACGATTTGAAAACACCTTTGGGTTATCTCAAAAGCATATTGCTGAAAGGGGGAGTGTTCCCTGGGTGTGACGCTGATTGCGTTGATTGTTTGGCTCAGCCTGAGGGTTGTAATAACTTGAGAAGAGGTATTCAAGGAATAATCGACGAAGGTACGCTGCAATTTACGCACTGCTGAAGAAAAGCCTGTTGAGGCAAAAGTTGAGAAGCAGGATGAAGTTGCAACGATTATAATACCATTCAAAACTGTCACGATATCGGCACCTCCCAAGAGGCCGACTATCACAATTACCAAAGCTGGACCTATCCCGTATGAGAGTACTAAAGCCATCCCCTGGAATTATGGGGCGGAAGTATATTGTAATGGGGAGAAGATTAACTTGCCGAGCTCGCCTATAGGATCTGTTGATAATCTTGTGGGGGCAGGGGGCATAACCCGCAGTGGCAGAATCTTTACATCGCCAGAAATAGAAGCTGAAAGAATTGCAAAGGGAAAAGGTAAGGTTAATGAGGAAGGACCGTCGCAGGAGAAATAAAAAGAGGCTTTGACCAAAGATGTAGAAGAATTCATGAGATTGATTCGGAAGAGCGATTATAAAATCGTCGATCATCTGCAGCAGACGCCTTCCAAAATATCAATCTTGTCATTGCTGCTTTGTTCAGAGGCTCACCGGAACGCGTTGTTGAAAGCTCTAGACGCTGCCTATGTACCCCATGAAATATCTGTGAATCAACTCGAAGGAGTAATTGCACACGTGAATGCGGGGCATGGCCTTGGTTTTACTGACTTTGATTTGACGCCCAGGGGCCATAACCATAACAGTGCGTTGCATATTTCTGTCGAGTGTTAGGGCACTGTCATGTCCCACGTCCTTGTTGACACTGGCTCATCCTTAAATATCTTGCCCAAGAAAGCATTGCTGAAGCTAGATACTTGAGGAGTAATCTGCACGCCAAGTGATTTAGTGGTGAGGGCATTTGACGGAACGAGAAGGTCTGTATTTGGAGAATTGACTTTGCCGATCCAGGTCGGTCCAGAAGTGTTCGACACTGTGTTTTACATCATGGACATACAGCCAGCTTATAGTTGTTTGCTCGGACGACCGTGGATCCATGCTGCAGGGGCTGTGACATCGACGTTACACCAAAAGCTTAAGTATGCGGTCGGTGGTAGTATTGTCACTATCTGCGGGGAGGAAGACATTCTGGTCAGTCACCTGTCATCGTTTAAGTATGTCGAAGTGGATGGTGAGATCCACGAAACATTGTGTCAGGCCTTTGAGGGAGTGCAGATCAATGACAAATCTCCTATCGTCAGCAAGGAGCTGGAAGTGGCTATGTCGTCGTACAAGGAAGCCCAAGCGGTGGTGCAAGCCGGTGAGGTTAAAAGATGGGGTCAGGTTCTGGAGATTCATGTTAAGCAAGACAAGTTCGGCTTAGGGTATCGCCCGTCGTCATCATCTTCTCACGGCAAGCCGGGATTCAAAGGGGCGATTGTGTTCACTCCAAGAGGAGTCAGTTTTGAACAGATCAACGATGTGTCTGACAGTGAAGAAGGCGATAGTGACTGTGACATGGAATCGTGGATCAAGCCCAGCGAGCCAGGACAGAGGCTATGCAACTGGTCTATCCAGAACTTTATTCAAGTGACGCCGAAACAGTAATGCCTTGTTTTTTCGATTATTATACAATCCTATGTCCTACCCGGGGAATAGTGATTTGATTTCAGGGCCTACTTACTTATGTGTATGCTTTGTTTTAATCATTAAATAAAGGCGTTTTCCTCATGCAAATTTTGTGATCCCTGTTTTTTTGTTTTTATTTTTTCAATAAAATGGCAATGTGGTCGTGTGCTTCGTTTGCATATCATTTGAAGCATTTAACCCTTTCTATTGTATGATGATCCATATTGCAGATGACACCGATCAATATCTCCCTATGACTCACTTCGACTTTGAGCACCCGATATTCCAAGCTGAAGAAAAGATTGCTGAGGATGACGACTTATCAGAAGAGTTGACTCGTATGTTGAAACAAGAAGAGAGAATCATTTGCCTCATCAGGAGGATATCGAGATCATTAATTTGGGTTTGGAAGAGATTGTCAGGAATGTTCGGATAGGGGCTGCGCTGCAAAGCGATATCAAGCAGAGACTTGTCGAGATGCTGCGAGAGTATAGTGACATCTTTGCTTGGTCTTATGAAGATATGCCTGGGCTAGACATTGATATCATGGTCCACCGCTTTCCATTGCGTGAAGAATGTCCGCCGGTCAAGCAAAAGCTCAGAAGAACAAAACCAGATATGGCCGTAAAGATTAAACAGGAAGTGCAGAAACAGTGGGACGCTGGTTTCCTAGCTGTTACAACTTACCCTCCTTGGGTCGCCAATATAGTACCTGTACCAAAGAAAGACGGTAAGGTGCGGATGTGCATTGACTATCGGGATTTGAACAAGGCGAGCCCTAAGGATGACTTCCCGCTTCCTCATATTGACGTGTTGGTCGACAACACTGCTCAATTCTCTGTGTTTTCCTTCATGGACGGCTTTTCGGGCTATAATCAGATTAAGATGGCGCCGGAGGATATGGAGAAAACAACTTTTATTACCCCGTGGGGAACGTTCTGCTACAAAGTGATGCCCTTTGGTTTGAAGAACGTTGGGGCAACGTATCAACATGCTATGACGATGCTCTTTCATGACATGATGCATAAAGAGATTGAGGTCTACGTTGATGATATGATTGCCAAATCCCAGACGGAGGAAAAGCATCTGGTGAATCTTTTGAAATTGTTTGAAAGGCTTAGGAAATTCAGGTTGGGGCTGATTCCTAATAAGTGCACCTTCGGGGTGAGATCTGGTAAGTTACTGGGGTTTATTGTTAGCGAAAAAGGAATAGAGGTTGATCCTGCTAAAATAAAAGCGATACAAGAAATGCCCGCGCCGAAAACAGAGAAAGAGGTTCGTGGTTTTTTAGGGAGGTTGAATTACATTGCCCGGTTTATATCTCACCTAACTGCCACGTGTGAGCCAATGTTTAAATTGTTGAAAAAAGACCAGGCAATTGTCTGAAATGAAAATTGTCAAAAGGCGTTTGAAAAAATAAAAGAGTACTTGCAGGAACCTCCGATTTTGATACCCCCAGTAGCCGGGAGACCACTGATCATGTACTTGACGGTTCTTGAGAATAGTATGGGTTGTGTTCTCAGTAAACATGACGAGACTAGACGAAAAGAGCATGCGATTTATTACTTGAGTAAAAAGTTCACAGAATGTGAGTCTCGTTACTCAATGCTTGAAAAGACGTGTTGTGCACTTGCTTGGGCTGCCAAACATCTGAGACAATACATGCTAAATCATACAACCATGCTAATTTTGAAGATGGATCCGATCAAATACGTCTTTGAGAAGCAGGCACTTTCTGGAAGGATTGCCCGATGGCAGATGGTACTGACAGAGTATGATATCCAGTACGTCTCGCAAAAGGCTATCAAAGGTAGCGTGCTGTCAGAGTACCTGGCTGAGTAGCCCATTGATGATTACCAGCCGATGAAGTTTGATTTTCCTGACGAGGATATCATGTACTTAAAGGTGAAAGATTGCGAAGAGCCGTTGCATGGTGAAGGTCCTGAGCCAGGTTCCCAATGGCAATTGATTTTTGACGGTGCTGTGAATTCATATGGAAGTGGAATTGGGGCAATCATCACGACTCCCCATGGGACGCACATCCCATTCACTGCCAGATTGACATTTCCAGTTACCAATAACGAAGCTGAATATGAGGCGTGTATCATGGGTCTCGAGGAGGCTATTGATTTGAGGATTAAAAATCTTGATGTGTATGGAGATTCCACGTTAGTTGTGAACCAGATCAAGGGTGAATGGGAGACCCGTCAGCCCAATCTGATACCGTATATGAATTATGCAAGAAGACTGCTGCCTTTCTTTGACCGGGTAGAGTTTCATCATGTGCCTCGGGCAGAAAATCAGATGGCTGATGCTCTTGCGACGTTGTCTTCCATGTACAAGGTTAACTTCTGGAATGATGCTCCCATAATAGTTATTTCTCGCCTTGATAGGCCCGCCTTCATATTCGCCATTGAGGAAGGTTCCGATGGCAAGCCTTGGTATTTTGATATCCAGAATTTCCTAAAGAACCAAGAGTATCCGACTGGGGCATCCAGCCACGATAAGAAGACTCTTAGGAGATTGGCTGGTAATTTCTACTTGAATCCGGATGGTGTTCTGTATAAAAGAAACCATGATTTGGTGCTTTTGCGATGTGTTGATGAGAAAGAGGCTAATCTACTCATGGAAGAGGTCCACGAGGGAACCTTTGGCACGCATGTCGGCGGACACGCTATGTCTCAGAAGTTATTACGGGTAGGGTATTATTGGTTGACAATGGAAAGATATTGCTTTAAGTTTGCAAAGAAGTGCCATAAATGCCAAATTTATGCGGATAAGATTCAGGTGTCGCCGAGCCCTTTGAACGTCATGGCGTCCCCGTGGCCTTTCTCCATATGGGGCATCGATATGATTGGCAAAATTGAACCCACCGCATCCAATGGACACAGGTTTATCCTGGTGGCTATTGATTACTTCACCAAATAGGTTGAAGCAGCGTCTTACGCTAATGTCACCAAGCAAGTGGTAGCCAGGTTTTTCGAAAAAGATATCATCTGTCGGTACGGTATTCCTGAAAGAATCATTACTGACAATGGTTCGAACCTGAATAACAAAATGATGAAGGAATTGTGTCAAAACTTCAAGATTGAGCATCACAACTCATCTCCCTACAGACCCAAGATGAATGGCGCTGTTGAGGCGACCAATAAGAACATCAAGAAGATAGTTCAGAAGATGGTTGTGACGTACAAAGACTGACACGAGATGTTGTCCTTCGCTTTGCACGGTTATCGTACGACGGTACGCACATCGACCGGGGCAACACCTTTCTCACTAGTGTATAGTATGGAGGTTGTCCTGCCATTAGAAGTTGAGATTCCTTCCTTGAGAGTATTGCTCGATGTCCAACTTGATGAGGCGGAATAGGTTGAATCAGCTCAGTTTGATGGATGAGAAGAGACTTGCATCTATCGCATATGGTCGGTTATATCAGAGCCGGATGAAGAAAGCTTACGACAAGAAGGTGCATCCTCGAAGCTTTCAGACGGGCGATCTTGTGCTAAAGAAGATTCTCCCATCACAATCGGATCACAGGGGCAAATGGACTCCCAACTATGAAGGTCCATACATTGTGCGAAAGGTCTTCTTCGGAGGAGCCTTACTATTGTCCACTATGGATGGTGAAGATTTTTCATCCCCTGTGAACTCGAACGCAGTTAAAAAATACTTTGCTTAAAAGAGACCCGCTGGACAGAAAAAAAGAGAGTCCAAGCAAAAATGGGGCATCCCGGCGAACAAAAAAGAAAAGAAAAAGTTCGGGCAAAAATTAGGGATAAAAATTGAAAAGATGTACACCCGCGAAGTCGAAAACCTGAGAAGGCGACTTCGGCAAAAAAGGGTATCCCGGTGAATTGAAAACCCGCAAAGGGCGATTCAGGCAAAAGTTAGGGATTGAAAAGCAAATGACTGCGGTCCGACTCTGATACTGCATTGCTTAGTAGTTTGGGAGTACCTGAGGGTCGATTATCTAAGTCAATCTCTTCCGAGGACGGAGCATCGGGAAAGCGTCGAAGTCGGGTGAGTCATAGGAGGATCAGCTCATGGTGTTCGTCTGTACCACGTTGCCGACATGTATACCAGTTTCTTTGTACCTCTGTACATGTTTGTATTTGTTTTTGTAGCTTCCTCTTTTCAGGAGTTGCATCCATTGTACAAAACTTTGCCTATTTACAGGCCCGTTATCAATAAAACGCATACTATTCAGTACTTGATGTTTGCTTCTCATTTTAACTTTTATTGTTTTGTTTGTGGAAAACGCCGATGTTTTGATAAACTTGCACATGCATAAACTTGCAGGCCTCGGCCAATAATTGTTAAAACTTTGAATTGACTGAACAATTGTCATGAATACTGACCTGGATATTTCCTTTTGTATAGGATATCTTGTTGTTGCTCATGTTTTACAGGGTCGTTACCTTCGCAGCAAACATCCCAGGGATCGTGTTTCCCTAGCCGGAGTCCCTTAATGTGGGAGCAGGCTCTAGGGGATCTTATTTCTCCCCAGCGGATGGAAGTCTCATTTTTATCCCCAGAAGAGTTAGATGCGAGTTAGCAAGAGTTCAGGCAGTGATGTGCATTCCCAACGGTGGTTGTGTGTACATTTAATCCCCACAGGGTACAACCAGGTTGTCCATGGTTTGAAAAGGGTCGCCCCCGCGCAGGTTGTTTCTTTCTGTTCGCCAGTGGGTCATTTTTCCTCCAGTAGGATGATCATCCTCAGCAGAGTTTGTAATTCCGAATCGTAACGCTGGTCACCGGCAGGATTGTCTCTTCTTCCCCAGCGGAGTCAGCGTACTTTTTCCGGCATTTATTTTGCTGGAAAAATTCTGTGATACCCGGTTATCCTCAGTGGAGTTGGCTTTGTTTTTAGCATTTATTTTGCTGAAGCGGTTATGTATCCAGCTTTTCTCCGGCAGCCCGAGCCTGCATTTGCATCTTGCATATATCATCATATTGCAAATGCGTAGCATTCCATTTCGTATGGAGCATTACGCCATTATCAACATATGCATTTTGAAGCATAAACCAGGTTGGTTACCTACTTTGTTTCAGGTGTTTCCCTGCAGGTTTGGAATTCTTGTTCAGGATGGTTTCGGATGTTCAAATTCTTGACATGAGATATGTGATGATCGCGTTCATCCTATCCTGTGTTCCCTCATTAGAGTTGCTTGGTTAACTTTCTCTTCCTCCCCAGCGGAGTTTTCCTCGGATTGCCGTTATGTCAGCATTTTAAACCGTTGAAGTCTTTATTCGTCGTCAAGGTAAATGTCTGGCGGTTAATGTCAGCAATTCCCTAGTAGAGTCTTCCTCGGATGGCTGTTACGTCGACATTGAAAGCTTCATGATTATACCTTTGAAGTTGTTACCCATGTTTGTTCAAGATGGATGTCTGGCAGCTGATGTCAGAAATTCCCAGCAGATTTGCTTGTTCAAGTCTTCGGATGCTCGACTCGCTTTTATTTAGCGTTTGCCCATTTCCGAGTAAATAGAAGGTCAGTGATATTGACATTTCTCTCTTTCTTTTAGCGTGTGCCCATTTCCGAGGAATTTGAAGGTCAGTGATATTGACAGTTCTCGCTTTTATTTAGCGTGTGCCCATTTCCGAGGAAATGGAAGGTCAGTGATATTGACATTTCTCGCTTTCTTTTAGCGTGTGCCCATTTCCGAGGAATTGGAAGGTCAGTGATATTGACAGTTCTCGCTTTTATTTAGCATGTGCCCATTTCCGGGGAATTGGAAGGTCAGGGATATTGATAGTTCTCGCTTTGATTTAGCGTTTTCCCATTTCCGAGGAAATGGAAGGTCATTAATATTGACATTTCTTGCTTTTATTTAGTGTGTGCCCATTTCCGAGGAAATGGAAGGTCAGTGATATTGACGTTTCTCGCTTTCTCTTAGCGTTTACCCATTTCCGAGGAAATGGAAGGTCAGAGATATTGACGAGATTCGATTTTATGAAGCGAATGCCTGTTTCTACGGAAATGGGGGATCAAGGATATTGATGTCATGCTTTACGTAGTGCTCGCTTATCGTAGCGTTTGTCGCTGACTCGACACCTGTGGCGTCACGCAGGTGTTTGATATTGAAATCAGGTTCTTTGTCGGATGATTGATCAGTTGTTGCCGTGACAACTGGATTCAATTGTTTGGATGTAGTGTTCCCAAGCAGTGTGGAAGTTTATTTCTTCGGTTAGCAAATTTCCGTGTTCTCTAGTATTCAACTATCTTCTACCTCGATTTCCTGAAAGTCGTTCGCTCTTCATCCTATCGGGTCCAAGCCGCTTGAATAGGGGCAGCTGTTGCACCCCAAAATTTGCCTAACCTTTTCTTACTTGGTTTATGTTTCACTGCATTAGCATTGCATTAATCTAACATTTGCATAGCATAGAATTGTTCATTTTAATAGGGGATCAAGTGTGGAGCCTTTCTAGAGGTCTTGTACAAGTTTGAGAAGTCATCATAATCATCAGGAAGAGGGTTGGTTTCTCAAGAAGTTCATTTGTTTGTATGGGGTTAGTCTCCTGATTTGAGGACCAATTGAAGATCATCAATGGATGGTGAGGTCTTGATCAAGGTGAGAGGGTGTGATTAGAGCTCATTGGAGTGCCTTGAAGGCCATGGTGGAGCTCAATTAAGTCATTGTGTCAAGTGTGAAGAGCCACATTTGAGGGTGTTGCAAGTAGGGTTTTCATCTGAGTAATCCTAAGTCAACTGACCAATTGAAGAGGATTAAAGCATAATTCTAGGTCTTTGCAATCATGGATAGTTGTGTTGAGACACATGAGATGATATTTCAAGATCTATGTGTTGCACCCTAAAATTTGACCAACCGGTTCCCTATCTGGTTTATGTTTCAATACATTTTGCATTCGCATTCGCATACGGCATGCATTGCATTTTTATAATTTAGATTGATTTTTATCGGGACTATAGCCCCTGGCGTTTCAGGAAGTACAGGCCAGTCAGAATAAAAGTCTGTTGAGAGGTGGTGCTCATCTCCCGTGTTTTCAGACCATCTCGGTGTCCGGGTTTCGCTACGGTTGCGTAATTGGGTTTTAATCGGTTAATCGGCTTCCTGGCATTTTTAGGATTTTTCTGTCATTTTTCTGGATTTTAATGCACTTAAATGGATTTTTCTGGATTTAATAGAGTTTTTTAATATTTTTTAGAGTTTAAATAAATTTTCTTTTTCATTTTTTAGAAATTAATAGATTTTTAAAATTTTTTTTAGATATTATGGTTTTAATAATTCTTAGAAGTTTTAATAGATAAATAGTTTTTTCTTTCTTTTAAAAAAAATGGAGTAGATAAAAGAAAAATAATAAATGGATAGTGGTTTGTTTAGATTTTATTGTTAAAAAAAGAGAGAGATTTAATAGAATAATTAAAAAAATATAGAGATTAATTGGTTTTTTTAGATGTTTTTGATTTTTATTCTTTTTTTTCAGAATATTAATTAGGATTAACAGTTTTTTAGATTTATTAGATTTAATTAGGTTTTATTCTTTATTTTCGTTTTAGATTTTAATTAGGGTATTTTTTTTAGTTTAAATTTGTTTAATCAGATTTTAATGCTGTTTTAAGTCATATTAATCCAGGATTAATCCATTTGGGCCCAGTATGCAATATCCATTGTCCAAAGCCCAGAATCAAAGTCCAGGTCCAACGCCACATGTCATTTAAAAGGCAATGCCACGCGTATGCCAGAGTCTTGGCCACCTCATTTTTTCTCTCTCCCCAGAACCTGCCACTTGTCCACTCTCAGACCCCACTCCCTCACACGTGTCTCTCCCTCGCCTCTCCCCTCTGCCACCTGCCCCTCGCCGGACACTCCTGCCACCGGCCATGCAAACGCCTTGTCCAACCGTCTCCGGCCACCAGAGCTAACTCCGACCACCGCCAACCGTCGCCGGAGCTGCAAAAAACCCCGATTTCCCAGAAAACTCCTCCAAATTTCATCTTCTCCGATCTATCTTCATCAACCACTCGCCGGAAACTCCATTGATGTTCATCCGTCTTCAAACATTTTCCAGAAATCTTTGATTCTCCTCAAGAACAGTCAACAACCTTCACAGAGTTTTTCTAGATTCGTTCATCGTCCTTCAAACGCTCTTCAAGAACCTTCGTCGCCCGATTATTCTTCCCGATTCCTTCATCAAATCACCAGAAACTTCAAGATCTTCAACGATCTTCATCAACCCCGTCGGAAGTTGCACGCAGACTTTTCCAGATTTCCATCTCAACCTCAGATCTTCATCCTTACATCGTTTTCCAACATCATCGCTCATTATCAAAATCATCGGAGATCTCTTCAACTACGTTCATCCTTCATCAGATTTATCAATGATCCTCAAGCGTCTTCATACGTCTCCAGAAACGCAAACGTCAACGGGCTTCGTTCAGCAAGATCGTCTAGTTTCTTCCGATCTGTCAACCTACGAACTTTTCCTCTGCAAGAACTTTCAAGAACTTTCTCCAGACGGCCCCACCCTCATAGTATCATCCAGGTTCTTTTCTTTAACTCGTTACGCCTCATAGTTGTTTGGTTAGCTGGATTCAGGATCTTTTGAGAGTTGAATGTTAGAATTTTGTGAGGCTAGTTAGATTAGGGCGTGGGTTGAATTGAAATTTGAGGTATTGGATTGATGAACAGAGTTTGTGAGAGAGATTGAGCTGAGATTGAGAGAATCGGAGAGAGAGGTTCGAGAGAGTGAGGGTTTGCGCCGTTAGGGTTGCAGGTGGGGGAATGATGAACAGTACTCATCAATGTTAGTTAGTATAGGGTTTTTGTTTATGCTGAATTGGGTTGATAGAACCCGGGCTTTAGGCCCAATTACACGAGTTGCTGAACCATATTCCCTGGATTCCATTCACACCCCTCCCCCTGGAATGGAATAATGCGTGGGCCTAACCCCATTGCTGTTGGCACCCCCAGTTTGGGAACCCCATTCATGTCCAACTGTTAAAGCTAGGAGCTATCTGCTGTCTGATGCTATCAACTGTCAGAGTTTGCTGTTTTTCAGAGTTGGTGTGCTGTCAGAGCTGGGTTTTTGGGGTTTATTTTCTTTGCTGTATTGTTTGTTAATTTCCCCTTGGGTTGAAGTGAAGTCATTTCACTTTGCCCATTGTTTTCTAGGTTCGAGGTTGAGTGGGACTCCCTTGCCTCGCTTGTACTGCTGCATTCATGCATTTTACTGCTTTATTGTATATATGTTGTTTCTTTTTCGTTTATTCCCTTAGGATCTCTGTTTCTCTCTGTGCAAGAGAGAAATATGACAGACATTAGGCTTTGATCCATGCATGACAACATTAGGGTAGATTTTGATTCCCTTTTTAACCCTAGGTTTTAGAGCTTCTTTCTCTTCTCATCTCAAAACAATTAAAAAACACAATAAACATTTCAAACATCAATAAAAAACAGTTCTTGCGTAAAAGACTGTAAACCAATCAAAGAGTCATTTTTGTCCGCTCGGACCCGTAATCAGGAGAAAACCTTTTTCAGAAGGATAAAAGATAAACAGACAAATCTGTGTCTTCCGCAGCCCGAACTACGTTTGCTCTGATCTTTCATGCTATATGAAGGTACGTAGGCATAGGATGCGATATCCTAGCGAGCAACCTTCCCCTCCTTTCCCGTAGGTAGGCGAACTACGTTGACTCTGATTTCTCGTTCCAGACGGGGATACGTAGGCATAAAGTGCGATACTTTGCCGAGTCATCTTCTTTTCTTTTAACCCCAGACCTGTAGAATAGATAGAATAACAATACGTACTAAAAAACAAGCGTGGATCCCGTCGAGTACGACGGACGTGAGGGGTGCTAATCCCTTCCCCTTGCGTAACCGACTCCTGAATCCAGGATTTGGCTGCGATAACCATTCCTTTCCCGTCTTTGCAGTAGGTTTACTTCGAGCGTTTCCTTTCCCTCCCTTGGGATAAATAACGCACGGTGGCGACTCTTCTGTTCAGCCGGCGCCGATTTTCGCAGTAGCGACAGCTGGCGACTCTGCTGGGGACTCCAACGGTTCCCTACGCGAGTCAATCCTAGCGCTTGTTTTCCCGTCGAGGATTTTGTATGGATTTACGTTTTTGTATTTTACATTCAGCATTATATTATTGTTATTATTGTTGTGGGTATGAGGGGGTTCTATGATTGAGAGATAAGCCGGACCTGGGCTTGAGTGCACCTAGAATTAGAGTGGAAATTAGTGGGCGCGTGCATGCTTTGCATGTACTAGTGTCTCATGAAATCCACGCTCAGACGAGGTTCTTCTGGTTGGCTTCTTTTTCAACCCTTTGGGTTGAAGGGGTTGTTGGTTAGTTGGATTGTCGACTCTGGGGACCGATCATTTGGAAGTTGGCTAAGTGAGGCCTCTTCAGGACATGATGATGCCACACCTTCTGGGTATCGTATCATCAATCCTGAAAGTCTGTGACGCCGACGACCGCATAGAATGCCATACCTTGTGTCAGTTATTAGGACACCTACCTGTGAGAGGGGTTGGGACATGCAGGTAACTTGACCTCCAGATTACCGGTTTTCTTGATTGAGGTTCAGTGGTATTTGAGGACAGTGCTATTGGGTCTGTCAGAGACCAGGTTGGAGCATCGTGGGTGATTTTGAGCAGTTTGTGGGTCTATTTGAGGCCAATATTGTGGATTGGACTTCTCAGCCAGGGGCACTTGACCCCTTGTTGCATTGCTTGCATATTGCATTGTTTGCATCATCATGTGCATATCATTAACGTGTGTCTGTGCTGCAGGTGCATTTGCATACTTCCCGATTCTAGTGCTCCGGACTTCTATCTGTTATTATGAGTACTTTGAGGAAGACTGTTGCGTATAAGTTGCCTACCCCTGATGTGACTTCTCTGTTGGGTCTGATTTCCCTAGCTGACGATGATGTGAGGAGAAGTTTTAGAAAGAGTTATGGGAAGCTACTGAATTTGGTTTGCAGACCAACTACATATGAGCTGAATGGGTTATACACATTGATGCAGTTATATGATACCTCCTTGAGGTGTTTTATGTTCTAGGACTTCATTTTGGCTCCGACCATGGAGGAGTACGCTGAGTTTCTAGAGTTGCCAGTTCAGAACAAAATGCCCTTCATTCATTTTGATGTTAAGCCTAAGCTGGAAGACTTAGCTATTCCCTTGCATATGGATCTTGCAGAGTTGTTGTTGACTTCCTGGCATGGAGTTTCTGGGTTTTCTCTCAATTTTTTGGTTGGCAAAGCTCAAGAATATGCCAAAAGTGGCTGCTGGATCGTGTTTAACGTTGTTCTTGCGTTGTGCATCTATGGGATTATACTGTTCCCTAATCTGCCTGAGTTCGTTGATTTGGATGCCTTCCACTTGTTTGCCGCAGGCAACCCGGTGCCTACCTTGATTGGAGATTTATATCATTCCTTGCATTATAAGAACGAAAACAGAAGGGGGAAGAATGTCCATTGTTGTGTACCATTGCTGAATATGTGGTTTGAGAGCCATATGCCCAAGAAGGGTCCTTTTGTGGAATCTGCAGATACAGTTGAATGGCCCGGGCGTCTAATGGGACTTTCTTCAGAGGACATTGTCTGGTTCAATAGAGATTTATTGGGGTCAGAGATTATCTTCAGTTGCGCCGGGTTTCCCAACGTTCCTTTGATTGGAAGGAAGGGATGTATCAATTATAACGCATCTTTGTTGGTTCGACAGTTTGGGTATGCTTTGAAGAGTCCACCGAAGGAAGAAGAAATACAGGAATCTCTGTATTTCACTGGTAACCTGAGTGGGGAAGTATTAGCCAAGCTTCAGCATGCTTGGAACCAAATTCGCAGAAGGGGAAAGCCATTACTAGGCAAGAATGATTGTCAAGCTTATATGCCTTACAAGGTGTGGATTCAAGAGAGGGTAAGGCAGGTGCAGATGCCTTTCCCAGCAGTATCACGTCCCGTTCCCATTCCAGTTGAGAAACCAACTACTGTAGCTATTGAGGTCTATGAGCGGGTTGTGAAAGAAAAAGAAGATTTGATAAAGATCAATGAAGAGTTAGAGAAGGAATTGGCTCAGATTCGGAGCGAGAAGAACAAAGTTGTGTATTCCTTCCAACAGCAGACTGAGTTGGTAAACAGACTAGGGGCCGAACTGACAGAAGAGACAAAGAAACGTGAACGCCTGGGAAAATAATTCAGAAGCTCTCATGATATGTTAGAGTCCAAGAAGAAGTCCCTTGATGCCGTCTACCGGGAAATCGCTTCGTGCAACAGAACGTGGAATGCTACGCTAACCAACAACAAAAAGAGGGAAGACAAATTGAAGCAACAAATTTCTGAACTCGAAGATCAGTTGAAGGCTAGCAAGAGAAAGTATGAAGAGGAGGTTATGACAAGATATAGTCTTCAGAACTCATTGAACAAAGCCATCGAGTGCCAGAAGGAGGCGGTGTCTCAGAAACGGAAGTTAGAGGATCGCTTTGGAGAAGGGGCATGGGAGGAATCTACTGGTAATTTACGATGTATTCTCAAGCGAAGAGATCTACTTGTCGAGGGTTTGCTTGCTCAACCAAATCACCCCAAGACTAAGAGATTACTAGAGGAGTACCAGGCGTATGGTTGCACTTGACTATCTCATGTATTGATGTGTATGCTTTATTTGCGTTGTGCTGGCCATCACCAGGATTGTTCGTTGAGGTCATGCCTTCTTATTGTACGCTCATGAATATTGTATTCCTGACTTGATGGGATTTTTTTGCAATGTATGAGGTGTTTTTCTATGATTGGGTTTCGAGCTTCTCATTGCTGTCACTGTCACCGCACTGGCACATTGGCACTAGAATTGGGGAGTAATATTCCCTAATGCACAGACACATGTTGCATTTGCATACACATTCATATTGCATTACAGGTGATTATTGAACCGTGTCTCATTTCCTGCATTCTCTAGGTTTTTCCAGGATTGAAAGTCAACGTCCTCACCGATACTCTACTCGTACCAACTGCAAAAGAGTTATGGACTAGGTGCAGAGCGAGATGCAGGACATGCGTGAGAAGTTGGCGCTGTTCATGCAGACGATGGAGACAATTGTGAAAGGGCAGGAAAACTTGCAAACTTTGGTGCAGCCATTGCTGGTGAGAAATGCTGGGCATGGAAACGAAGACCACAATTCTGTACGTGTTGACACCATTCATGGGGATGGTACTCCTACACCGGTAGCTCCACCTCTGGTGAATATACCTGCTATGAACGTGAACAATGACGCTGGCGCCGGGAATGGTAATACAGGAATTGGTAATGAGACTGTCATTAACAACGTGGGATTCGGAGACGCCAATTTGGGCAGAGATAACAATGGAGGTAATGGTTTTGGTAACAACGGATTTGGCTATAATGACCAGGGGTTTGATTATGCTAACCAGGATGGGAAGCTTGGCTTCAACGCTCAGGGTTTCGGACAGGATGTATTTGGTAATGCCAATCAGGGTTATGGTGGATTCGGTAACGGAAATGGTGCTGGAATGATGTCTTTTGGACCTGCCGGGGTCGCTCAAGGGTATGGTAACAGGGGACGGGGCCCTGTGATGAATCAGACTAGATTCGATCATAACAACGGGTATGATGGATACGGGAACGAGAATGTTAATTGGATGGAAGACCAACAAGAGGATGCTTTCTCTGGTAGAGGTTTCGAAGGTCCTGTAGACAACACTCAGCGAATCAAGATGCTCGAGGAACAGATGAAAGGAGTTGTGAATCAAAGTGCTGTTGGTTTAGATATGACCACGATGGGTTTGGTGCCTGGCCTGAGGGTACCGTTGAAGTTTAAAGCTCCTACATTTGACAAATATAAGGGAGACACTTGCCTGAAGGTGCATGTTCGCTCCTATTATAGACGGATGTCCGCTTACTCAAATGATGAAAGAATGTTGATGCATTTCTTCCAAGACAGTTTATCCGGACCGTCTCTTGAGTGGTATATGGGGTTGGAGCCCACTCAGATAAAGACATGGAAGCAACTGGTTGAAGCGTTTGTAACTCATTATAAGCACAACAGTGACTTAGCACCAAACCGGGTCCAGTTACAGGGGTTGTCACAGAAGAAAGATGAGAGTTTCAAAGAATATGCGCAAAGATGGCGCGACATGGCTGCAAGGGTTCATCCTCCTTTGGTTGAGAAGGAGATGAATGATATGTTCATAGGAACGTTCACCGGTATGTTTTATGATAAGTTGTTTCCTGCTTCCTTGGGCAGTTTCTCGGACCTAATCTTGATGGGCGAGAAGATTGAAAGTAATATCAAAATGGGGAGATTCCAAGCTGGGGAATTCACTTCAGTCGGAAGTAACAGAAAAGCTTTTGGTGGTCGCCAACAGGGTGACGCAAGTGCAGTATTCGGGGGCCGAGGCCGAGGCCGTGGCAGAGGACGGAATCAGTATAATCATCCGCAACAGGTGGCAAGCGTCACAATTCCATTTCATCAACAACCAATGCCACTACAGCAGATACCACAATAGCAGCAGCCGCAGCTGCAGCAGGGGCAGAATGCTGGCCAAAGAAGATTTCCGAATGCGAAGCCGAAAAGAGTGCTTGAAGCGCCTCCTTCCACGTACGCGGAACTCCTTCAGACATTGTTGAGGCTGAATTTAGTTGAAAAGAGGACCTTGGCACCGCCCACGGGGCCAACCCTTCCTTATGGGTATGATGTTAACAAGCACTGTGACTTCCACTCCGGGGCTCCCGGGCATGACATAGAGGTCTGTCACGCGTTTAAACATAAGGTTCAAGATCTGTTGGATAGCAAGGCCATACATTTTGGACGAGCAGGTCCGAATATAGTACAGCAGCCAATGCCCAACCATGGGGCAAATGCTATTTTGACCGAGGAGGGTTTGAATCTGGTTATGGATGTTGATGAACTGAAAACGCCGTTATGTGAAATAAAGAGCAGGTTATTGAAAGGAGGCGTGTATCCGGGCTGCGATGAGTTTTGTCTAGAATGTTGGACCCAAGCTGGGGATTGTGCTGAATTGAAGAAGGGTATTCAGACCTTGATGGATGAAGGCACGTTGCAATTCGACAGAACGGCAGTCGAGAAACCTGCAGAAGTGTTAGCTGATGAGCAAAGTGATGTAGCTATGGTGACAATTCCCTGAAAAACGATAACTATAACGGCGCCAGCCAGGCGACCGACGATCACTATCACGAAGGCAGGGCCAATCCCTTATGAGAACACTAAGGCAGTACCCTGGACTTATGGGCTGGAAGTATACTATGACGGGGAGAAACTTGATATCAGTACACAGCCAGCTGAGGTTGTGGACAATGTCGTCGGAACCGGAGGGATGACAAGAAGTGGGAGAATTTTTATATCGCCTGAGGTAGAGGCTGAACGATTGGCAAAAGGTAAAGGAAAAGTGAATGAGGATGTTCCTGTGCAGAGGAATGAAAAAGAAACGGCACTGAAGGACGTAGAAGAGTTTATGCGTCTTATCCGTAAGAGTGACTATAAGATTGTTGAGCACCTTCAACAAACGCCATTGAAGATATCCATATTGTCATTGTTATTGTGTTCTGAAGCCCATAGGAATGCGTTATTGAAAATCCTGGACACGTCGTTTGTACCCCAAGATGTTTCTGTGAATCAGTTGGAAGGGGTGATGGCGCACGTGAATGCGGGCCATAGTCTGGGATTTACGGATTTTGATTTGACCCCGAGGGGAAGAGAGCATAATATGGTGTTGCACGTCTCAGTTGAATGCAGGGGCGCAGTCATGTCCCACGTGCTGGTAGATACCGGGTCTTCCTTGAATGTGCTGCCAAAGAAAGCAATGATGAAGTTGGACATCAGGGGGATCATTTGTACGCCTAGTGACTTGGTGGTCAGGGCATTTGATGGTATGTGGAGGTCAGTCTTTGGATCCATAACTCTGCCTCTGCAGGTAGGGCCGGAGATTTTTGAAACGGAATTCTACATTATGGACATTCAGCCAGCATACAGCTGTCTTCTTGGACGACCATGGATCCATGGTGCTGGGGCAGTCACGTCTACCTTACACCAGAAGCTGAAGTACATGGTGGGGGACAGTGTGGTCACAGTTTGTGGAGAGGAGGATATACTGGTCAGCCACTTGTCGTCATTCAAGTGCGTGGAAGTCGACGGCAAGATCCATGAAACACCCTGTCAAGCCTTTGAAGGGTTGCGCATCAAAGACAAAGTTCCAGGGCCGAGTAAAGCATCAGAGGTTGTAGTATCGTCATACAAAGAGGCTCAGGCTCTAGTGAAGACTGGTGAGACCAAGGGCTGGGGCAAGGTTCTGGATATTCCCGTAAAAATGGACAGATTTGGGCTGGGATATCAACCATCATCATCAACGCCTGCTGCAGGAGCACCCCATTTCAAAGGACCAATAACAATCACGGCTAGTGGAGTATATCACGAGACCATCAATGCTGTTTCAGATTCCGAAGAAGGAGACAGCGATTGCGACATGGACGCCTGGATTCAGCCGAGCGTGCCAGGACAAGGGCTGTGCAATTGGTATATTCAGGAGACTGTTCCTGTGACAACTAAACAGTAATACTTTGTTTTCTTAATTGTTGAACAATCCGGTGTCCTACCCGGGGCATCGTGATTTTGCTTAGGGTCATTCTGTTATGTACATTGCACTGTTTGATCATTAAATAAAAGGCGTTTTTCATGTACAAATATTGTGATCTCTGTTTATCCTGTTTTTTATTTTTACATTAAAATGGCAACGTGGTTACTCGCTTTGTATGTGTTTTGAAGCATTTAACCATTTCCTTTGCAGGATTACTATTTCAGATGATATCTATGAACCGCCTATGACTCACTTCGACTTTGAGCACCCGGTATTTCAGACCGAAGAAGAGATTGTTGAAGATGGTGACATTCCAGAAGAGTTGTCTTGGTTGGTAGAACAAGAAGAACGAATCATTCTGCCTCATGAGGAGGTCATTGAAATCGTCAATCTGGGGTCGAAAGGGGTTGAAAGGAACATCCGTATAGGGGCCACGCTGCAGAGCAACGTCAAGCAAAGACTGGTTGAAATGCTCAAATAGTATAATGATATTTTTGCTTGGTCGTATGAGGACATGCCCGGGCTGGATACAGATATGGTTGTGCACCGTCTGCCGTTAAAGGAAGAATGCCCGCCGGTTAAGCAGAAGCTCCGAAGAACTAGACCGGACATGGCTGTAAAGATTAAGGAGGAGGTTCAAAAACAGTGGGATGCTGGTTTCCTAGCTGTTACGAAATATCCCTCATGGGTCGTTAATATTGTGTCAGTGCCAAAGAAAGACGGTAAAGTGAGAATGTGCGTAGATTACCGTGATCTGAACAAGGCGAGCCTGAAAGATGACTTTCCACTTCCTCACATCGATGTGCTGGTCGATAATACCGCTCAATTCTCCGTATTCTCCTTCATGGATGGCTTCTCGGGCTATAATCAAATTAAAATGGCGCCAGAAGACATGGAGAAGACTACCTTCATTACTCCCTGGGGAACATTTTGTTACAAAGTGATGCCCTTCATATTGAAGAATGCTGGGGCAACGTATCAGCGTGCAATGACGACTCTCTTTCATGACATGATGCATAAAGAGATCGAGGTTTATGTTGATGATATGATTGCCAAATCCCAAACGGAGGAAGAACATTTGGTGAATCTGCTAAAGTTATTCAAGAGGCTTAGGAAGTTCAGGTTGAGACTGAACCCTAACAAATGCACCTTCGGGGTGAGATCGGGTAAACTGTTGGGGTTTATCGTGAGCGAAAAAGGAATAGAGGTTGATCCTGCGAAAATAAAAGCAATACAAGAAATGCCGACGCCTAGAACAGAAAAAGAGGTGCGCGGGTTTTTAGGGAGGTTGAACTACATCGCCCGGTTCATATCTCACCTAACGGCTACGTGTGAACCGTTATTCAAGCTGTTGAAAAAAGACCAGGCTGTAACATGGAATGAAAATTGTCAAAAGGCGTTCGATAAAATAAAACAGTATTTGCAGGAGCCTCCCATTTTGATACCTCTAGTGGCAGGGAGACCTTTGATTATGTATTTGACGGTTCTTGAGGGAAGTATGGGTTGTGTTCTCGGTCAACATGACGAGACAGGGCGAAAAGAGCATGCGATATACTACCTGAGTAAGAAGTTTACTGACTGTGAATCTCGGTACTCAATGCTCGAAAAAACTTGTTGTGCGCTAGCCTGGGCCGCCAAGCGTTTGAGGCAGTACATGCTAAACCATACAACCATGCTCATTTCGAAGATGGATCCTATCAAATACGTATTTGAAAAGCAGGCACTATCTGGGAGAATTGCCCGTTGGCAGATGGTTTTGACCGAATATGACATCCAGTATGTTTCACAGAAGGCTATAAAGGGGAGCGTGTTATCGGAGTATCTTGCTGAGCAGCCCATTGAGGACTACCAATCGATGAGGTTTGATTTTCCTGACGAGGATATCATGTACCTAAAGATGAAAGATTGTGAAGAACCGTTGCCGAATGAAGGACCAGAATTGGGTTCCAAGTGGCAGATGATATTTGACGGAGCTGTTAATTCCTATGGTAGCAGAATAGGGGCAATCATCACTACTCCTCATGGGTCGCACATCCCATTTATTGCCCGATTGACCTTTTCGGTTACCAATAATGAGGCCGAATATGAAGCTTGCATCATGGGGCTTGAAGAAGCCATTGATTTGCGAATCAAGAATCTGGATGTATACGGAGACTCAGCTCTGGTGGTGAATCAAATAAAAGGAGAATGGGAGACACGTCAGCCCAATTTGATACCGTACATGAATTATGCAAGGAGATTGTTGCCTTTCTTTGACAAGGTTGAATTGCATCATGTGCCGCGAGCAGAAAATCAGATGGCTGACGCCCTGGCCACATTGTCTTCCATGTACAAAGTCAACTTCTGGAATGAGGCTCCCAGAATTATTATCTCTCGGCTTGATAGGCCCGCCTTCATATTTGCCATTGACGAAGCATCTGATGATAAGCCCTGGTACTTTGACATCCAGAATTTCCTGAAGAAAAAGGAGTATCCGGCTGGGGCATCCAGTCAAGATCAGAAGACTCTTAGGAGATTGGCTGGTAATTTCTATCTGAATCCGGACGGTGTCCTATACAAAAGGAATCACGACTTGGTGTTGCTACGTTGTGTAGACGAGAAAGAGGCGAAGTTGCTCATGAAGGAAATACACGAGGGTACATTTGGTACACATGCTGGTGGGCATGCTATGACAAGAAAGCTGCTGCGGGCAGGTTATTACTGGCTAACTATGGAAACTGACTGTTTCAAGTTTGCGAAGAGGTGACATAAGTGCCAGATCTATGCGGATAAGATCCATGTGCCTCCGAGTCCTCTGAACGTGATGTCGTCACCGTGGCCATTCTCAATGTGGGGAATCGATATGATTGGAAAGATTGAGCCGACGGCATCTAACGGACACCGTTTCATTTTGGTAGCAATTGATTATTTTACCAAATGGGTGGAAGCAGCATCCTATGCTAATGTGACCAAGCAGGTGGTAGCCAGGTTTATCAAACGAGATATCATTTGCAGATATGGAATCCCTGAGCGGATTATTACCGACAACGGTTCGAACTTAAATAACAAGATGATGAAGGAGCTGTGTCAGAGCTTCAAGATCGAACATCACAACTCTTTTCCGTACTGACCCAAGATGAATGGCGTTGTCGAAGCGGCCAATAAGAATATAAAGAAGATCGTTCAAAAAATGGTGGTGACTTATAAGGACTGGCATGAGATGCTACCTTTCGCTCTGCACGGTTATCGTACGACGGTACGCACATCAACCGGGGCAACCCCGTTCTCGTTGGTATACGGAATGGAAGCAGTGTTACCACTGGAGGTTGAGATTCCTTCCCTGAGGGTATTACGAGATGTCCAACTCGACGAGGCAGAATGGGTGAAAGACAGATTGAACCAGTTGAGTTTAATGGATGAGAAGAGGTTAGCTTCTCTAGCATATGGTCGGTTGTACCAGAGTCGAATGAAGAAAGCGTATGATAAGAAGATACATCCTCGGAGCTTTCAGACGGGCGACCTTGTGCTGAAAGGGATTCTCCCGCCACAGGCAGATCACAAGGGCAAGTGGACCCCCAACTACGAAGGGCCATACGTTGTCAGGAAAGTCTTCTCCGGAGGAGCGTTGTTGTTATCCACCATGGACGGTGAAGACTTTACGTCGCCTGTGAATTCGGACGCAGTTAAAAAATACTTTGCTTGAAATTGACCCGCTAGACAAAAAAAAAAGAGTCCAGGCAAAAATGGGGCATCCTGGCGAACCAAAAACAGAATAAAAGGTTCGGGCAAAAATTAGGGATAAAAATTGAAAAAATGTACACCCGCGAAGTTGAAAACCTACACTGGGCGGCTTCGGCAAAAAAGGGTATCCCGGTGAACTGAAAACCCGCAAAGGGCGGTTCACGCAAAAGTTAGGGATTTGAAAAGCAAATGACTGCGGTCCGGATTTGATGCTGCATTGTATTGGTGCGGGAAAATATTTTGGGGGATTCGATTATCAGATACAATCTCTTCCGAAGGATGAATACCGGGAAAGCTCCAGAGTCAGGCGAGTCATAGGAGGATCAGCTCATGATGTTTGTCTGCATCACGTTGCCGACATATGTGCAAATTTGATTTGTCATTGTATTTATGCTTCCTGTGCATACTTGTATATTTGTTATGCGTAACTTCCTCTTTTCAGGAGTTACGTCCAGTGTACAAAACTCTGCCCATTCAGGGGCCCAATCAATAAAACATGTTATTCAGTATTTGATGCTTGTTCTTTACTGTTTTGTATGTGAAAAACGCCAATGTTTTGATAAAACTAGCAGGTGCATAACGTTGCTGGCCCTTGCCAATAATTGCTAAAACTTCGAATTGACTGAAAATGATGTCGCTAACGCTAACTTGAATAGACTTGGTTGTATAGACTTGTCTTGTCTCGTTTGTGGTGTTGCAGGGTTCTTGCCCATATGAAGTGGACGATCAGAAGATTGTAGTCCTAACCAGAGGCTCGTGACGAAAAGACTTGATCATTATGTGAAGTGAATCCCTGTGCAGGTCATGCTTCATTCCCTGAAGTTGAGATGACAATGTTCCTTACTGAAGAAGGATCAAATTCCCCAGCTAATCGCAGCTTATCCGAAGGACATTCTCCAGCAGGGTCGTTTGCCCTCAGCAGAGTTTGGTGATTCCAAGATTGTGGGCTGTTTTCAGACAGTGTGGTGTCCCCTAAAAGGATTCCCCTATCCCGAGCAAATTCGTTTAGCTTCAGAAGACTAATATTTTCAAACTTGTGAGCTGTACCCAGACAGTCTACTCTCCCCAGCGGAGTCAGTATATTTTCCCCCAAGAGAATCGTTTCGTCCCCAGCGGAGTTCTCTCTTGTCAGCAAGTTTTTTATTTCCTCCCATTGGAAATTGAAGGTTTAAAGCTCTCCCCGGCAGAGTTGGTTGTGTGTCCTGGCATTTATTTTGCCGGAATACTTTGTGATACCCGTTCACTCCCCCCAGAAGGGTAATACATGTCCTCGACGGCCAAGATTGATGAAGCGAGCTTGTTAGAGCTATCCCAGCAGTTCGAACCTGCATTTGCATTTGCATGCATTATCATGTTTGCATCCACCTAGAAAACGCGTAGCATTTCCATGCTGTATGGAACATTACGCCATCGTCAAACATGCGCATTTTGAAACATAAGTCAGGTGGGTTAACCTTTTGCTTTCAGGTGTGTTTTCTCAACAGGAGTATGGATTTCTAAAGCTCAGGGGTCTTTTCAGATAATCAAAGTCTTGATGTGAGGCATATGATGATGTGATTCAGTTTATTGCCATCCTCACAGAGTTACTGATTGAGGTTTTCTCGTGTCCGATCAGCGGATTGTTTTATCAAGTTTGTTGCTGCAGTAGCATCTCAGGGTTCCATGTATCAAAATTGCAGAGGTGGTCGCTTGTTGTCAGAACGGGTGTCGGTCATTGGTTTTCAGAATATCTCCAGCTATGTTGATAGAATTTATTCGTGTTGACGAATTATTTCCTCCGTGTTGACGGAATGTGGCGTCCTGATGAGGACAAATTACGCCTATGTTGATAGGATTTCTCCATGATGATGGAATATAGAGTCCTGTTGAGGACGAAGTTTGACTTCTCCATGATGATAGAATATGGAGTCCTGTTGAGGACGAAGTTTTATGTCTCCGTGTTGACGGAATATAGAATCCTGTTGAGGACGAAGATGGACTTCTCCATGATGATGGAATATGGAGTCCTGTTGAGGACGAAGTTTTATGTCTCCGTGTTGACGGGATATGGAGTCCTGATGAGGACAAGTTTTATTCCTCTGTGTTGACAGAATGTGGAGTCCTGATGAGGACAACTTACGCCTATTTTGATAAGATTTGTTCGTGTTGGCGAATTACTCTCCCCGTGTTGACGAAGTATGGGGCCCTGATGAGGACGAGTTCTCTCCGTGTTGACGGAGTATGGAGTCCTGGTAAGGACAATTCACGCCTATGTTGATAGGATTTATTCGTGTTGACGAATTATTTCTCCGTGATGACGGAATATGGGGTCCTGATGAGGATAATTGATGCCTATGATGATGGGATTTCTCTGTGTTGACAGAATAGGGAGTCCTGATGAGGATAAGTACGCCTATGTTGATAGGATTTTTCTGCGTTGACAGAATGTGGAGTCCTGATGAGGACAACTTACGCCTATTTTGATAAGATTTGTTCGTGTTGGCGAATTACTCTCCCCGTGTTGACGAAGTATGGGGCCCTGATGAGGACGAGTTCTCTCCGTGTTGACGGAATATGGAGTCCTGATGAGGATAATTTACGCCTATGTTGATGGATTTTATTCGTGTTGACGGATTATTCTCTCTGTGTTGACGGAATATGCGTCCTGAGGAAGACAATTTATGATTATGTGGATAGGATTTCTTCGTGTTGACGAAATGTGAGTTCAGAGATGTACAAGAATGGTACTCCTATGATGATAGGATTTATTCATGTTGATGAATCTATTTCCCTTGTGTTGACAAGATGCGGATAGCCCATCCCCAGTGGAGTCGGCAAGCTTTGTTTCTCCATGATGATGGAATATGGAGTCCTGATGAGGACAAATTTGAAAAGTACTGATGAGGGCAAGTTGTATTCCTATGATGATAGGATTTCCTCGTAATGACGAATTTATGGCTTTTCGTGGTGACGAAATTTAAGGGCAATTGTGAATAAATTTTCCTGTGATGATCGGACCTTTACTCATGTGGATGAACTTGTTTCTCATTTTGTGTTGACAAGGATAGTCCAGTTGTGGACAGAGGTATTTTCGCGAAGATAGTTCAGTACCCGTGGTGTTACATGGGTAGCGATAGTCAAAATCAAAGTTATTCACAGACGGCTGATCGGTTGCTACCGTAATGATCATAAGAACGTCGTTCCCCAAGCAGTGGTGCAGTTTATTTCTGCGGTTGGCAAATTTCAGGGTTCTTTGGTATTCAACCCTCTCGTACCTCGATTGTTTGAAGGTCGTTCGCTCTTCACCCAGTCGGGTCCAAGCCGCTTGAATAGGGGCAGCTGTTGCACCCTAAAATTTGACCAACCGGTTCCCTATCTGGTTTATGTTTCAATACATTTTGCATTCGCATTCGCATACGGCATGCATTGCATTTTTATCATTCAGATTGATTTTTATCGGGACTATAGCCCCTGGCGTTTCAGGCAGTACAGGCCAGTCAGAATGAAAGTCTGTTGAGAGGTGGTGCTCATCTCCCGTGTTTTCAGACCATCTCGGTGTCCGGGTTTCGCTACGGTTGCGTAATTGGGTTTTAATCGGTTAATCGGCTTCCTGGCATTTTTAGGATTTTTCTGTCATTTTTCTGGATTTTAATGCACTTAAATGGATTTTTCTGGATTTAATAGAGTTTTTTAATATTTTTTAGAGTTTAAATAAATTTTCTTTTTTATTTTTTAGAAATTAATAGATTTTTAAAAAATTTTTTAGATATTATGGTTTTAATAATTCTTAGAAGTTTTAATAGATAAATAGTTTTTTCTTTCTTTTAAAAAAAGGGAGTAGATAAAAGAAAAATAATAAATGGATAGTGGTTTGTTTAGATTTTATTGTTAAAAAAAGAGAGAGATTTAATAGAATAAATAAAAAAATATAGAGATTAATTGGTTTTTTTAGATTTTTTTGATTTTTATTCTTTTTTTTTCAGAATATTAATTAGGATTAACAGTTTTTTAGATTTATTAGATTTAATTAGGTTTTATTCTTTATTTTCGTTTTAGATTTTAATTAGGGTATTTTTTTTAGTTTAAATTTGTTTAATCAGATTTTAATGCTGTTTTAAGTCATATTAATCCAGGATTAATCCATTTGGGCCCAGTATGCAATATCCATTGTCCAAAGCCCAGAATCCAAGTCCAGGTCCAACGCCACATGTCATTTAAAAGGCAATGCCACGCGTATGCCAGAGTCTTGGCCACCTCATTTTTTCTCTCTCCCCAGAACCTGCCACTTGTCCACTCTCAGACCCCACTCCCTCACACGTGTCTCTCCCTCGCCTCTCCCCTCTGCCACCTGCCCCTCGCCGGACACTCCTGCCGCCGGCCATGCAAACGCCTTGTCCAACCGTCTCCGGCCACCAGAGCTAACTCCGACCACCGCCAACCGTCACCGGAGCTGCAAAAAACCCTGATTTCCCAGAAAACTCCTCCACATTTCATCTTCTCCGATCTATCTTCATCAACCACTCGCCGGAAACTCCATTGATGTTCATCCGTCTTCAAACATTTTCCAGAAATCTTTGATTCTCCTCAAGAACAGTCAACAACCTTCACGGAGTTTTTCTAGATTCGTTCATCGTCCTTCAAACGCTCTTCAAGAACCTTCATCGCCCGATTATTCTTCCCGATTCCTTCATCAAATCACCAGAAACTTCAAGATCTTCAACGATCTTCATCAACCCCGTCGGAAGTTGCACGCAGACTTTTCCAGATTTCCATCTCAGCCTCAGATCTTCATCCTTACATTGTTTTCCAACATCATCGCTCATCATCAAAATCATCGGAGATCTCTTCAACTACGTTCATCCTTTATCAGATTTATCAACGATCCTCAAGCGTCTTCATACGTCTCCAGAAACGCAAACGTCAACGGGCTTCATTCAGCAAGATCGTCCAGTTTCTTCTGATTTGTCAACCTACGAACTTTTCCTCTGCAAGAACTTTCAAGAACTTTCTCCAGACGGCCCCACCCTCATAGTATCATCCAGGTTCTTTTCTTTAACTCGTTACGCCTCATAGTTGTTTGGTTAGCTGGATTCAGGATCTTTTGAGAGTTGAATGTTAGAATTTTGTGAGGCTAGTTAGATTAGGGCGTGGGTTGAATTGAAATTTGAGGTATTGGATTGATGAACAGAGTTTGTGAGAGAGATTGAGCTGAGATTGAGAGAATCGGAGAGAGAGGTTCGAGAGAGTGAGGGTTTGCACCGTTAGGGTTGCAGGTGGGGGAATGATGAACAATACTCATCAATGTTAGTTAGTTTAAGTTTTTTGTTTATGCTGAATTGGGTTGATAGAACCCGGGGTTTAGGCCCAATTACACGAGTTGCTGAACCATATTCCCTGGATTCCATTCACACCCCCTCCCCCTGGAATGGAATAATGCATGGGCCTAACCCCATTGTTGTTGGCACCCCCAGTTTGGGAAGCCCAAACGAAGATGCAAAGGAATCCCTGCTATCTGCACCCCTCCCCCGTTTGTGTTTGTTTTTATTTTTCTTTTGTGTTTTTCTGAGCAGACTGGGCCCAGCGCATTGCTGAGCGCACCCCCTCCTGGGCCCAATGTATATTCTGAACTATAATAGCTGCTTCTAGCACCCCCCCTGTTTTCCAATTTCAATTGTTTTTTTTTCTTTTCTTTTCATTTGTTTATAATTCATAAATAATTCATAACAAATCAAAAAATGATCATTTCAACATGGGATTTTTTGCTACGTTTCAATAATGATGTCAAGAAAATTTTGAGAAAATAAAAATGGTATTTTAGGCCTTTTTCCATTTATGGTGATTTTTTGCATTTTAATTGTTTTTATTTTCATATTGTTTGTACCTACATATTGGTGAATTTTTTTTAGGCATTTAAATTCGTATTTTGATTCCATTCTTTTTGTGGTAGTTAGATAAGAACTTTAAGTTTCCCCTGGGTTTATTCCACATTTTTGTGGATTAATCTTGATTAGTTTTGATTAGAGAACATTAGGATAGTATAATTAGGGTCTAAACTCAACATAGGTGCATTATGACATTTTATTTTGGGCTTTTTAGCATGAATTAGGTCATGGGATATATAGGGTATGTAGGGTAGATATAGGACTCCCCTTAGAATTAATCTTAGAATTTTAAATACTATTTACTATTTTTAGTATATTTTGCAAATTGTGTGGTTGTGTGGTGTGCCCACTTGGGGTTTATATTTGTTTGCTTGGGCTTTTGGGCTTTTTATTTGGGGTATGGGCTTGGCTTGAGCTTATGTGGAGCATGAAGAATCAATAGAGAAGATCGAAGATGTTAATCAAGGTTGAAGCATGAAGATTGCTTGGATTGAAGATGTTTTGAAGACTTAGGAGAAATAGGAGCAAATAGGCAGAGCCTTAGAATAGACCAAATTCTTTCATAAACATGGATAGCTTCTTGTGCTTCCATTCCTCTCTATGACATAAAGTCCCTCTATGATATTCACCTCCCTCCTTTGGAGGGATAAGTGGCTTTATCTAGGAGGTAGAACTTTGAGGGAAACAGTCTGTTACAATGTCAACTGTTTATAGGCTTCCTTTGGTTGTCAGTGAATTGTTTGACATTCAATTTATTCTGATAAATCAATTCTCACCTGGGAGAGCTTGTCTTGAAGAAAGAAGCCATTGAAGATAGAGATGAAGATCAAAGATTGACAAAGATGAAGATTGTTCATGTCAAAGCTGTGCAACTGTTAAAGCTAGAAGCTATCTGCTGTCTGATGCTATCAGTTGTCAGAGTTTGTTGTTTTTCAGAGTTGGTGTGCTGTCAGAGCTGGGTTTTTGGGGTTTATTTTCTTTGCTGTATTGTTTGTTAATTTCCCCTTGGGTTGAAGTGAAGCCATTTCACTTTGCCCATTGTTTTCTAGGTTCGAGGTTGAGTGGGACTCCCTTGCCTCGCTTGTACTGCTGCATTCATGCATTTTACTGTTTTACTGTATATATGCTGTTTCTTTTCCGTTTATTCCCTTAGGATCTCTGTTTCTCTCTGCGCAAGAGAGAAATATGACAGACGTTAGGATTTTATCCATGCATGACAACATTAGGGTAGATTTTGATTCCCTTTTTAACCCTAGGTTTTAGAGCTTCTTTCTCTTCTCATCTCAAAACAATCAAAAAACACAATAAACATTTCAAACATCAATAAAAAACAGTTCTTGCGTAAAAGACTGTAAACCAATCAAAGAGTCATTTTTGTCCGCTCGGACCCGTAATCAGGAGAAAACCTTTTTCAGAAGGATAAAAGATAAACAGACAAATCTGTGTCTTCCGCAGCCCGAACTACGTTTGCTCTGATCTTTCATGCTGTATGAAGGTACGTAGGCATAGGATGCGATATCCTAGCGAACAACCTTCCCCTCCTTTCCCGTAGGTAGGCGAACTACGTTGACTCTGATTTCTCGTTCCAGACGGGGATACGTAGGCATAAAGTGCGATACTTTGTCGAGTCATCTTCTTTTCTTTTAACCCCAGACCTGTAGAATAGATAGAATAACAATACGTACTAAAAAACAAGCGTGGATCCCGTCGAGTATGACGGACGTGAGGGGTGCTAATACCTTCCCCTTGCGTAACCGACTCCCGAATCCAGGATTTGGTTGCGATGACCATTCCTTTCCCGTCTTTGCGGTAGGTTTACTTCGAGCGTTTCCTTTCCCTCCCTTGGGATAAATAACGCACGGTGGCGACTCTTCTGTTCATCCGGCGCCGATTTTTGCAGTAGCGACACTATGCAAGAAAAGTTCAAGGTGTGAGGAGTTGCTAAATTAGGGTTCTCAGGGTAAAATCCCCAATTCAGTGCCTAACTTCAAGACCACTTATCTCAAGATGAAAGTTTCATCTCTATTTTTGGCCAACATGAAAATTGTAGATCATGCTCTTAGCTTTAATTTGAGTACTAGAAGTCCTCCATTGGATTTATAGAACTCAAGTTATGGTCTAGACAAGTTACAGGTCCTCAAATGCATCTGAAATTTGTCTGTGAAAATCATCTGACTTCCAAGCAACCTTTGACCTAGGAGGGTGTTTCTCCTAAACTTTTGGCCAACATGAAAGTTGTTCCTCTTGATCTTAGCTTTCCAAATTGTATTAAAAGTATTCCATCTGATTTGTAGAACTCAAAATATGCCAAATGAGCACTCAATTTGATCAGAAATGATGTTTTAGAAACATTGGCATTATTAATTGACCTATAATTCATGGAGTTTTGACATGTTTCTTCACTAATAAGCAACATCACAAGAAATCATTCACAAAGCCAATTTGGAAGCTCCTTGTGGTCTGAATTCATTCCACATGTGTTATGCAAGCTAGCCAAAGCTTCCCAAGCAAGCTTTTGAGCCAAATTTCTCACATGGCATGTTGAATTTTTTGAAGAAAATTGAAAATTGGTTTTTCTGTTTTGGGCCTCCATTGGATCAAAAAAGCCCACAAATACTTTCTATTTAAGTTCTGTGGATGAATTGGAACGTTTTTGGAGAGCATTTCGCACCAGAGCCAAGGATTAGAGTTGGAGCTTGAAGGAGAAATTTGAAAATCGTGTTTTTGTTTCTAAGCCAGATCCAAGCAAATTGAAGTTAGCAAAGTGTTCCTCATCAAGCATTGAAACAATCTGCATTGTTTTGAGGCCAGAATCGTGTTCTAGACACCTCTGTTTAAAGCTTCAAATCAGGTTGGTAGATCTCAAATTTTCTCTTAATCTAGCATGATGTAGTTAGAAATGAACATGTGGCTAGGATCTATGTGAAATGTAGCACGTTTTAGGATCAAATTGGTAGCAATTGGTGATGATTGATCATGTGGTACCATTTATGTTTTGATTCGAAACTCTCTGATCTGGACGAATTAATACACAATGAATAACTTAGGTTAATCAATGAAGTATGAGGATCATTTCTATACCATTAATTGGACAGTTGGTGAGGATGAATGACATGACATAATTTGGATCTTGATTCGGTTTTGAAAATCTAGAAGGTTTCAGTTCATTTGGATAGGTTATTCGTGATCAACATGAAATTTTGAGTGGAATTGATATAAGGTTTGTGATTTCTGGACATCTGCAACTTGGCCTTCACCGGAGAAGACGGTGGCGCAACCGTCTGGGCCACCGTCTGAGAATCACAGTCTCGCCTGAGCTCAATGGAGAAGAAGGTCTTATGGCCTTTGGATCAAACTGAAGGATGGACTTTGTAATGCAATTGTGTGACTCAAATTTGAACTAAGGGTTCGCTCCAATATGAAACGCATCGTTTCATTAATCCCAGACAGCGTGTGACTGGGATGCCTGCATGGACAAACTGAGAGGCCTTGGATCTGTTTACTTAGTCAATCCATCTAACGCATCACATTAATTCCCTGATTTTAATTAGTTTAATTCTTTTTTCTATTTTCATTAATTCCTTTTTATCTTCTAAAATCATTTTTAATTTCAATAATTGTCAGAAAAATAAACTAAAAATATCCCCATGATCTTTGCTTCATTTTTGATTTTTCTGTAGCATTAGATTTAATTTTTGTTGATTTTTCAATTTAATTCATATTTTTCTTATTTTGGATATTTCTTTAATTTTGCATTATTGGGCTGTCTATTTGTTGATTTTTGTTCTCTCATTTGATTTGGAATTTTGTTTTGAATTCTTGATAGCTGCTAGGTTAGATATGTATTCTCCCATAGGATTTTTTTCACATTTTTTAGAAAATCATAGCTTCTGATTTAGAGATAGATTTAGAGCCTTTCCCCATTAATGGTTCCCCTTGATACCTTTCAACTTAGGATTTTATTATAGGACTTAGGAATTGAATTAGGTCCTGATTTTTGAACTATAGATCATTAACAAATTCATGTTCCCATAGAAAAATAATTAGATTCTTAAGATGTGTTTTGCTATTTTAGATAGAATATTCAAGTTGTTTGTTCATTTGGTGCTTCAACTTTGGTGATTGTTTTGGAATGTACTCAAAGTGCGCTTTTCTTGCATGTTGGGTTTCTGGTTCCTCTTGGATGGTGTCATGGACATGATGAAGCTTTTGTGGAGTGGCTGGTGGAGCTTGGTTTGGAGCTTTTCTTTTCTTTTTGTTAGTTTTTTGTAGCTTATAAGATTAGGGTTTTTAGGAGAGAGCTTTAGAAGTAGTTTTTCCTTCAAATAAACATTGTTGGTTTCATTCACCTTCCATTCTCATCCTATGATTCAAAGTCCTCATGTGAAAGTCTCATCTCTCCTTTGGAGGGATGCGTGACATGTTACAATGAGTAGAACTTTTGAGGATGCATTTCTCTGATGACTGGTTGAGTGTCAGATGGGATTCCTTTGGTTTCCTTTCTGCTTCCCATCATCAAATACTCATCTTGTTGATTCTCTTCATTCTTGGTGGGTTGGTTTGATAAAGTTTGAAGATGGAGTATCCCTTTCCTTCTCTTGAAGATGGTGTGAACTTGAAGAGCAGTTACAGACTTTGGATTGGATTGTTGTCAGAAGATTGCTCTGCTGTGGAGTTTGCTGGCTTGTTTTCCCTGTTTTTCTGTTTTCTTCTTGTTCTATTGTATTGATGTGATTTGCTTGGAGTGTTGCATTAGGTTTTAGACTTCATGTAGATGATCATAGGCCTAAGAGCATATTAAGGGTTGAGCTCCTCCCCTTGCTTGTATTGCATTAGAGGTGGAGTTTCTCCCTCTGCTTGTATTTTTATTGTGTGGCTTTGCTTGCTGGTATTTGGTAGAGCTCAGCTCCCTTGCCTGTGTGGTTTGTGGCCTTTGTGCCTTGTTTGTTTAGAAGTTGAGCTTGGCTCCTTCTTCTTGTGTGATGCATAGTATGCATTTTATTTACAGCATTTTGTTTACAGTAATTTCTTTTTAGTTTTTTTGTTTACTGTTGTTTCCATTGCCATGTTCCCCTAGGAACTCTGACTTCTCTGGTTCCAGAGAAGTTATGACAGACATTAGGATTCTAACCATGCATGATAACATTAGGTAGTTTCCCTTTTAACCTCAACCGTGGGACGAATATTGCATGATAATTGTAGGATCGAGTCAGTTCCCCTGTAGAGAGTCTATTTCTCTTCTCATATGCAAACAAAATCAAAATACGGTAATAAAGGATAATTGACGTCGCACGTTACGAGCCTTAAGCTATCTAAGAAAGGATTGTTGGAGAGTTTCTTTTCAACAGTCTGGATGTTTAGTATGGCACCCTTTGGGTGACATGCAACGCATTCACTCTCAGGTCATAGTCTCTAGTGCGATATCAGTTGCAAATATCCATAAAAGACACTTCTCTAAAAAACAGAAAAACAAAGATCAAACTCTTTTTGTCCGCTTGGACCTCTAATCCCTCGGGAAACCTTTTTCAGAAGGAGAGTTTTGTTAACTCCCGGTTCTACCGCAAACGGTAAACGCCTAAGTCTCCAATGGTCGAGCTGCATACACCAACTGCTGGAACCGTCTGTTAACTTTACTCAGATAAAAAAGACAAACCTGTGTCCCTCGTGTCCTGAACTACGTTTGCTCTGATCTTTCGTGCTGTGTGAAAGTACGTAGGCACAAGATGCGATATCTTGGCGAGCAACCTTCCCCCATAACCCGTAGTTAGGAGAACTACATTGACTCTGATTTCTCGTTCCAGACGGGAATACGTAGGCATAAAGTGTGACGCTTTGCCGAGTCATTTTATTTTCTTTTCAGACCAGACCTTTAGTGTAGATAGATGTAACAAACCCGTCAGATAAACACAACAAGCGTGGATCCCATTGAGTACAACGGACGTGAGGGGTGCTAATACCTTCCCCTTGCGTAACCGACTCCCGAATCCAGACAATGGTTGCGACGACCTTGTCTTATACCTTTTGCGTTGGGTTTTTCCGATCGTTTCCTTTCTCGCTCTGAGGGATAAATAACGAAAGGTGACGACTCTTCTGTCTTGCCGACCTCGTTTTTCGCAATAGCGACAGTACCTTTTCAGCTTCTCAGCGTTCCATGGTCGAGCTAGTTGATCCCCGTGTAGGTTTTCGAGGTAGTAGGACCCGTGCTCCGTCTTGTCGCGAACACGATATGGACCTTCCCAATTCGCGGCTAGTTTTCCCTCGTGAGAGTCCTTCTAGTTTCTTCGCAGGACTAAGTCGCCGATCTGAAACTCGCGTTTCAGGACCCTGAATGTTCTGTTCACGTGGAACGTGTTGAACTTCTGTGGAGTCAAAACTTTGCATTTTTCTGTAATGAGGGCCAGGTACTCGGCCAGGTTATTGTTTTTCGCCTGATACTCCCCCCGTACTTGTGAGGCGACCAGCTGGGAATCCGTGAAGATTCTTATTTCCTTGGCCCCGAGGTCTGATGATAGGCGAAGCCCGTCCAGGAACACCTTGTCCTCGTGAAGGCGATGATGAGGGCCAAAGCGACCTTTTCGATCTGTTGGTATCTCACCTCGGGACCGTGATGACGGCCTCGTTTGCCACGGCCAGGTATAGGTACATGGTTTCTCCAACTTCGGGCCTCGTCAGCACAGGTGGTTCTGACAGGACGTGTTTGAGGTGATGGATGGCTTACTCGCATTCCTCTGTCCATTCGAACGTGGCTTCCTTTTTGAGTAACTTGAAGAAAGGGAGGGCGTGCTGTGCGGACTTGGCGATGAATCAGGAAAGCGAGGCGAGTACGCCGTTGAGGGATTGAATGGATTTCTTTGATTTCGCGTCCTCGGCCTCCTGACCGGAGGTTCGACCCTCGGAGGTCTGGTCGGGGATCCCCCCTGGCTGGTCGTTGCTCCCGAACTTGTCTCCTTGGCGACCTGGTCCTCTCCCGCACTACTTCGGGTTGGGGTCTTTCTAGCTGGGGTCGACGATTCCTGGGACAAGGGGATGGACTCCTCGAATTTCTGTTCTGGCCTTCCCGCGGAGGGGACCTCAACGAGACTTCTTGCTCTAGTGCGTCAATCCGTGCGTTTTGTTGGAACAACAACTGGTTCGTTTGGTTGATGGCCGCGAAGAGGGCGGCCAGTGTCGGGTCTGCTCCGGCCGGGACAGGGATGGGCTGGAACGCTGTCGGACTCCTTGGTCGAAGAACAGTCTGGTGTGCCGCTTCCGCGGACGAGGGAGAGGCAGTATGGTCATCCCTCCCGTCGGTCTCCGGAGGTTGGGATATCTTTGTTTGCTTGCCGCCGTTCACGGCGGGAGCGAGAATGAGGTCATGGACGACATCGTCGTGGTGAGGGCTAGCCATGATCGCGGAATGTTGATGAAACTTTGGTTCTCTGCTCGGAAGAACGGGGAAGTTTTATGTTCCCACAGACGGCGCCTCTGATCTGACCTGATCAGAAGGGGATCAAGGACTTGCCATACGTCGTTAATCTGTTGCCTGTTCACCGGTGTTGAAAAGGAGATGGAGGGTGTACCTGCAAGACACTCTGATGCCAAAGTATGTGTTTGGACAGAGTGAGGGCAAATACAGAAAGTAGATTGAGAAGAGAATACCTGACCCTCTTGGAGAAGAGGGATTTTATAAAGAGACCCCAGCGTAGGGCCAACGATCATTTGAGTTGGGCTGGATGGCCAGGCCCAACCCAAGTGACTGTTAGGGCTTACGTGGCGTAGTGAAGACCAGAACTTGGTCTTCTCCCTAGTTCAACTGCTCCATGAACTCCGGAAAGTGGGTTGACTTGCTCTTTCAGAGGTGGGCAGTTAGTGGATGACGTGTCCCCGCGGAAGGGAGCACGTGGAGAACGTTTGAAGGACACGTTGTTCTGCTCGACAGGGGAGAAGGTTCTGCCCGCGGAGGGACACAGCCTATCCGGCGGAGACTCTGTGCTCGACGGCTGTGGTCCAAGCTGGATTGGGCTTTGCAGGTTATCATTGGGCTGGGCCCGCCCGGTCAAGCCGGGGCCCAGGCCAGAACAATATATATATATATATATATATATATATATATATATATATATATATATATATATATATATATATATATATATATATATATATATATATATATATATATATATATATATATATATATATATATATATATATATATATATATATATATATATATATATATATATATATATATATATATATATATATATATATATATATATATATATATATATATATATATATATATATATATATATATATATATATATATATATATATATATATATATATTACAATATTTAAATTAAATAATTTTAAGATTAATTATGTATAAATGGTAACACATAAATTATAATACATACATGATATAAAATAATATAAAATGGTAACACATAAATAAATTATAATATAATTGTGTAGGGTTTTAAAGAAATTGACTAATTTGCTGTGTTGCGAGAGTGATGTTTGGCCTTGTGTTATTCAAATACAATAATCTACCAATGAGTCATATGTGTGATGCGATGTCTTCAAAGGGCTTGCTTCCATCTTGATGCAGTTTTATTGAAGGATTCTTAGGTGTAGCAGCAGGTTTGGATGCAAGTAAACATGTGTCATGTATCAAATCCATGCATTACTTTCTTTTTGAAATGGCAATTCCTTCTCTTGAATATGTCGCCTCAATACCAAGGAAGTACTTTAGAATTCCTAGGGCCTTGGTTTTAAAGCTATATGTAGCATACCTTTGATTTTGTCAAATTCTTATAAGGAAGTTCTAGTTAGAATAACATCATCTACATACACAAGTAAGACTGTGATCTGGTCATCTTTTGAAAGAGTGAACATGGAATAATCTGAATTTAATTGAGTATGTAACCAAGTTTCAGAAGCACAGGGTAAGATTCTCATATTATTTCCTATTTGTTTGTTGTAAATCATAAAGACTTTTAACAAGCTTGTAAACTTGATTTGGTTTGGTGCATTTGATTCCTTGAGGAACACACATGTACACATCTTCCTCTAAATCACCATGTAAGAAAGCATTATATACATCAAGCTGATGTAAATGCCAATTTTTTATGGAAGCCACTTCAAGCAAAACTCTGACAGTGGATAGCTTTGCAGCTAGCGAGAATGTGTCTAAGAAATCCAATCCTTCAACATAGTTGTAACCTTTAGCAACCAACATTGCCTTATATATCTCTACAGATCAATCAGCCTTGTGCTTAATTTTGTAAAACCATCTGCTGTCAATACGTTTAACATTTGGTGGCAAGTAAACCAATTTCCAAATTCCATTGATAGCTAGTTCTTCCAATTCATAATTCATGGCCCATTGCCAATTTTCATTCCTGCAAGCTTCTTTAGAGGATTTTGGTTTTGAATCATTTGTTACTAATGTACCAAATACTCTATGAGAAGGTAAAAGAAAATTGAAGGAATGAAAATAAAGAAATTATATAGATAATACATGAAAATAATGATGGTAAGAATGAAACCAAAAATTTGAGGAGCATATATGATCATTAGCTCCTGAATCTATGACCCAAGAGTTCAAAGTGCAACATTTATATACAAAAGAATGAGAATTACCTTGTCATTCAAAAGTGAATGACTTGTGAATGAAGAGGAGCCAACCTGATTGGAAACTATAGGAGTTAAAGTTTGATGAATTCTGAAAAAGAGTCACTAGTTTTTCAAATTGATCTCGAGTAATTGAAGAGGAACCACTAGTGGTAGTTGGTAGTTAGATAGGTGTACTTTCATTATCATCAGCATCATTCATGGCAACATTATTGCCCATTGAATTTTTTCCAAGTGAGGTGGAAAACCATGTTTTCTATAGCAACCTCAATGGTGTGATCAATCCTACCAAATGAGTGCAGACTTTGGATTTAGAGATATAGTGTTGAGAATTTGAAGTACCTTGTTTGAAATTGAATTTCTTATATCTGACAACATTGATCATTGCGTAAGAGTCATCACCAGGTGTAAAGTTTTCTTGCCTTTCATGTTGGAGGACCATTGAAAAAACTTTTTTCATTGGTGGTAATGGATCCATGAGTAATATTTGTGGCCTTGCTTTCCTTATAGCTTCAGAAGAGCATTGAATTAGACATGTACAATTGAGAATGGGCATGCAAATTTCCAATTCTTCCCAAAGAACCTTCAGAGTGGATAAAATTCAGCAACAGATTTGGAATCTTGCTTGAAAATATAGATTTCCTACTGCAACTCTGAAACTCGAATGATATCACTTTGAGAAAACCTCTCTTTTAGATCATGTGATACATGGATTACATTTTTCATAAACACAATAGATTGTGTGATCTGTAACATTCTAATTTTTCATACTTTAAATAATATATCTGAATAGATTTGAGATTTTAACATCGCTAATTATTAAAAACTAAATATTGAAATTAGCACATATAATAATTAATTTATCAATTAATTACCCTTTATTTTTATTATTAATATTATTATTTAATTTGAATTTTATTGTTTCATTTTATAAACTAAACTTTGAAATTAGTACTTAAAATACTTAACTTTAAGTTAATTAATTATTCATATTATTTTTATTATTATTGTTGTTGTTGTTTTGTTATTATTATTATTTGATTTTATTTTATTTAAATATTATCATTTTATTCTACAAACTGATTAGTAAATAAAATAATCATAAGTTAATAAATATATCAAATAATTATCCTTGTTATTATTTTTTTTTATTATTATTATCATTTTATTTTTATAAAATAAAATATATATCTCATTTTTTTATTAACATCCTACATAATTGTATGTCATAAAACATTAAGATATCAAACTCTCATACATTTCTTATAAATTATTTTCACAAAGTCATACTAGAAAATCTAAAGAACTATTGATTTAAGACTAGTAAGTATTTGATAAAGACATATTTACTAGCAAGAGTTGAAAAGTTAGAAGGTATGGGCAAAAGAATATACATTTATGTTATTTTAATATTTTACAACTAGTATAAATAGGGGTCTTTCCCACCCCATTTTCATTCATTCATCCACAAATCATTTTGCTTACCTCTTTATTTATTTCATTCTCTAGTTTCTTCATATAGTAATATTAGTTTTAGTTATCGAGTTTCTCACGGTGTTAGTTCGTAATTTTTAGAGATATTTTGTGGTAAAAGTTCTTTTAAAGTTTCAAAAGAGTTTTATACGTCAAAGTTCTACCCAAATCATTTTCATAAGTAACCGGTAAGCCGTTATAATGTCCATTTTAATTTAATCATATTATTTTAATTATGTTATTTATATAAAGGTTATTTTAAATTTTCTATGCAAATTCCGTTCAGACGTCGAGATATTGAACTTATAAAGTCCAAAATAAATTTTACCATTTTAAGTCCCTATAATGCCCAAATATTGTTATAATTTAAAAGTTATTATAAATATACTCTTGATAATTTTCTAAAACGAACAAATCCAAACGGAGGTATAGTCTAATTTATATTTGAATTTAATAATTATTTAAATATAATGGAGATTATTATTAAATATTTTAATAAATAAATATTTCAAGTTGTAATGGAATTATGTTTAATTAACCATAAATTATATTTTAATTATTTTATAAACTTGTACAATGCAATGATTATTGTAAATTAGGTTCTTAGCAAAGAACGAAGAAAACGTTTGTGGACTTTCAACAATGCTCAACAACAAAAGATGGGGACAAAATTTCGTATACGTTGGGACGATTAGCGTAAAATAGCTTAATATATATGTGTGTAGTGGTGACCCAAACCCTACTTGTGATAAATAAGTAAGGAGAGCCTATTCTCGAATAATGATTTTCACGAACCATTGAGCGAAGTTACGTCAACCTTAATTATTTATCATAGGAATAATCTATGAAAATTTGAGGTTGTATTGTGCTTGCATTGTTTGATTAATTGTCTAATTGTTTATTTTATTTATACTTGAATGATTGTGATTGTTAGACTAAGAATAATGATCTATTAAGGAGAAGACAAAATTACTAGATATTAAGTATTAGAACCCTAATAACATAAGGGAAGTTGGATACATTGAGTAGTTGTATTTGGTTAGATTCTGACTAAGAAAAGACTTGGTTGTCTATGTCCTTTACGGCCCACCTCTCTTACATGGGAAGTCAACCATACAATTATTCATTATACAAACTGAACTGATTATGTAGAGATAAGGATCATGCCAAGAAGAAATATGACAAGTGATCAGTGCATTTTAATGTACCTTCCTCTATGTTTAGACTTAGGCATTTCTACCATTTAGTTTATTTAATTTCCTATTTTATAATGTTTTTACAATTTATTTTATTTTAAGCTTTATTTAATTTTCGTTTGTTATTTTTCAGCATTAATAGCTTTTAGTGAAAAATTCATAACTAGAGCTACAGGAATCGGATTGAGGCATTCTACCAGTCGTTGGAAAGCTAAGAAAGAGATCAACAACTTTCATGTTTCACAAAGGAGCTGATTCGGATTTCTTGAGTCTCGAATAATTCGTTGAAGTTTCTGACTTGTGACAATGTAGTTTTCCTTGCGGGTCTAGTTTAGGTTTCTGGCCCAGTTATTTTCTATTTAAAGTTGTTGTTGTGATGCAAAACAGGGACCTAGTTTATTTTTCCGAATTTTTTCCTTTGTTTTATAGTTTTCATGGAGAACTAATACCTCCGGGCAAATCCTGCTGTGTACGGTTTCAACACTTTGAGGTTATTATTATGTCAATTTACTCTGATTCCTTTCAATCCTTTTCTATGAAGTCATCTGCTTAATTTGATTACAATTGTTTGCTTAATTCAATTGTTGTTCATAGGATAGAATTGGTTAAATTCGATTGTATGCATGTTCCTAAATTTAATTGCGTATTATCGTTTGCTTAATTCGTTAATTCGTCATATTCTTAACCGTTTGCTTAATTCGGTAAACAGGAACATAATTCATTTGATGTTGATAAGCGCTTGTCTGATTAATATCATAATCGAATAGGATTGGTACCGCTTAGGGATTAATGTTATAATAACCGATGATAAGTCGGAACCCGAATCAGTAGGATTAACCGTTTTAGTTTATCTGATAATCACTTTTTTTTAATCACTTTTTTTTTCTTATTTTATAAATCAAAACTTAAAACCCCCATAAACATTTTCTTTAGTTGGTTGAAATAATACAAGAATCCTTGTGAGAACGATATTTCGAGTCATTTGTCGCTATATTACATTTTTACAAAAATAACTCGTTTTTGATCCACGAGCGACCGCGGATCAACAAGACATTTAATGGATTTGGCACTCAACCTAAGTATCTAGATACTAAGTATAACATTAAAGGTTGATACGATATTTTCCAAGTATTAACTTAATATTTATGGTTGAGAGTCGCCACAAGATGATTGAGTGATCATATAGACTTGCATTGAGGAATGTGTAAGTCCGCTGTCGTGCAGCATGGAACGCACGAGGTTGACCGGTCGCCTACAATCCCGACAGAGATTATTATTTATGCATGCTAGGCAAGGCAAGGTTCTTGGCCTGAATTCTCAAGGACGATCGACTTATAACACCTAGACTCCATGTGAAGTTAGGTGGCGTAGCTCTTGGTAATTGAGAGTACGTTGGTGGCATGTGGTCTTGTGATATTTGATCTTGGTAAATGGGATAGATATCATTGACAGCATTTAGTGGCCTGAGTCAGCATATAATTCAGGGATGCATTAGAATAAATAGAGATAGAGTATATGTAATTATGAGTTAAAGATACGCTTGTTTGAATAATTGTGGTTGGCATATATAGTATTATTTTACACACTCATTCCCACTTTTAAACTTGTACATAAATCTTAGCCTTGTGTCCTTTTTGTCTTGCATTTTGGGTTAATCTATGAAAATCAGACGACGAGCTCAAATCTTGCTTACTTTCCGACAGTTCAGAAGAAAAGGATATGAAGTGACGTGGAGATGGGTTACTATGACGTCTAGATTGGGGGTTGTTAACATTTTGTCAAGCGTTGATCATATCCCTATTACTACAGTCAGTATAATTGTCAGTCTTGTTGGACTTAGGAGGTCCTTTTTGTTATACTTTCTTTTGGTTTCCTTTCTGTACTTTTATTTTATGTTTTATCTATGTGGCAAGGCCACTAGTCTTAACGATGTCAAGCTTTATGTAAAGTATATTTGAAGCATATGTATGTGAAGCAGTATTGTTCTGGACTGACCCAATGGATAGGCATGGTCCAATCCACTTCTGCTCCCAGAACGACCCAATGACCTAAGTCCAACCTCTTTGGTGGAGAGTTTACCTTTCTGCCCCTCCAACAGGGAAGGTTGACCAATTTACCCTTGATCACAACACCTCTCCCCGTCACGCACGGTTCCACCATTCAGAAACAGCCAAGATGCTTGTGCCCGTAACTATACATCTACCCGTCCCAACGGCTAGTTCTGCCAGTTACCTATTCTTCAGAAAACGGTTATCTCGTCCCGAAAATAAGGACCAATGCCCAAGTTCTAGGGGCACTATAAAAACCTTATCACTTGAGAGGATCAGGTATAAAAATATTCATCCTGAAATACTCATATTTTGTACTTGTTCTCTCTCTCTCTCTCTCTCTCTCTCTCTCTCTCTCTCTCTCTCTCTCTCTCTCTCTCTCTCTCTCTCTCTCTCTCTCTCTCTCTCTCTCTCTTGCTCGTTTTCTTACTTTAGCATCAGAGTGTCTTGCAGGTACACCCCCTCCTTCTCTTTCACACCCAACATCACAGACCCTTGTCTTTGGCACATCTCAGGTTCTGATTGACAAGTAAGATCAGTGGTGTCGTCTGCGAGAATCTTGTTATCCCCGTCTTTTCTCTCTTTGTAGAACACAAGACTAAAAAAAATCTTCAAATTTCTGACCACGGCTGCCCGTGACAACAATCTTGATGCTCATAACTCTGATTTTCTCTCCGTCAGCAAGACTGATGTTGATGAGGCCACCATCTCTCGTGGCGGCGACGTCCTCCGAAAAAGGGACGGAGTCACTGCTTCCCTGTCCCCCGCTCATACAGATTACGGCGAGGTTCCTTTTGTCCCGCAACAACTGTCAGTTCTAGTTCCACTCAACACCAACCTCCTAATCCTCAACCAGAACGCGAGGATTGGAGCATTAGAAGAGTCCAGTCATCCGAGATCCTCTCCTCCAAGGAAAAAACATCATCTACGAAGGAGTCCCCCTCCCCGGCGTGAGAGGAACTATCAAACGCCTCCAAAGCCAGAGACCCTAACCATCCACAAACGCGACCAAATTTCTCCCCGGAACCAGCACTCCCCACAACCCAAGAGAACCAGAAGAGCCCACCAGGAAGAATCCCAATGTTCGCCTCTGCCCAGATCCAAGGGTCGAGCATGAACCCCGTCTCCCCGACGAGACCATCGTCTTGCCTACAGACGGGACGCCCGCTCCCCATCTTGGACCAGCAGCAGCAACAACGACGAGCCCCGCGGCCCGTTGTCCCAGGAGATCATGGTCATGCGCCTCCCAAAAGGACTAGAGAAACCTCCATATCTAGGCACATACGACGGAACAACTGACCCCGACGAACACATCGAAAACATCGATGCGCTGCTCGACTATCGCAGTGTTCGGGGCGCCATAAAGTGCAGGTTATTTCCGACCACACTCAGGAAGGGGCCAATGACCTTGTACAAAGGGCTTCCTGACGACTGCATCACCTCATGGAGGCAACTGGAAAGACTCTTCTCCAGACACTTCACGGCCTCTCGTCGTCATTCGAAGATCGAAGCCTCCCTCAAGGCCATCATTCAAGGGAGAGATGAACCCCTGCGAGCCTACATTGAAATATTCAACAAGGAGGTCGTCCGTCCCCGCACAGAATTTGCTAAAGTCGTTGGCAACCGAGCCCCAACAACGATGGACGCCTTCCTCCTCAATGTCCAAGCGTACGTTTAGTACAAGAAAAAGAGGCTGTCAGCTCTGCCCGTGATTCTAGACACAGGGAAAACGCTCGTCCATCCAAGTTCGACGAGCCCTCGACATCCTGTCGAGGAGATAAAAGACGAGAAGACCGTCCCCGCGAGTCCCGGAACAACAAGGGACCCTCCGGTCGGTTCCACGAATACACTCCCATGACAGTTTCAAGGAAAAAGATCCTCACTGAGTGCGCCAACTTAGAATTTTGGCAGGCAGGAGTCCGGTTTCCAAGGCAGATACCATCCAAACCCAACACTGATAAGTCCAAATACTGTCAATTCCACAAGAGCCGTGACCATACAACTAAAGACTGCATCCATCTGAAGGATGCCATCGAAATACTCATCAAGGACGGGCATCTGAAACAATTCGCCAAGTGAAAGGAAGCTCCTCGGCTAGACACCCAAGAGTCCCAGAAGGTCGAAGAAGAAGTGCCTTCCTCCGAGGTCCGGCGGAATAAATAATGACAACAGCAGAGCAATGCGCAAATTGACAACAAACATCCAAACATGCTTATGAACAAATAGCATAAATCAGAATAAAAAAACAAATAAAGATGAGATTACCTTTTGAATGCTATTAACATCTTTCCATTTTTACTAGAACACGTTTGGTTGTGCTCAATCTTGTAATTCACAACTTGCCATGATTGTTTGAATCTGATAATGATGATTATGCACAATTCAATGCTGCTGTATTTTAATCCTTGTTTCCTGTTGTAGACAATACAAAAGATCAGCTCCCACTTATGGTAACAGTTTATGCGAACCTATTTCTTTATTGGGTTAAGAATGCTTTCACCGCATTTGAAGTCAATGCCGCCAATTCCACACAAGTCGTCAAGCTTACTAATTGGATAGAGGACGCCCCAATTTAACAAATTGTAATTAGTTAACCGACTGTATATATTAAGAATTGTATTCTCCTTCTGCAAGCAATAGAATACTTTCATTATTAAAACAATGAAGACTCTATCAGGCATTTGTAGTTTTAATTTGTAACTCCTTGTTCATCCTATAAAAAAGATAGAGATTTTATTTCAAAATTATGAGCTCTTTGAACTTATTCAAATCAGTATGGACAACTTTGGATTTTGTTGAATTAGGCAGTGATGAATTTCGCTTTTGAACTCGGTATCAACCACATATTGAAACTATATCTAAATTGCTCTAAAGGGTGGTAATTAACATTTTTAACTCAAATATTATCTCAACTATACGACTTCTACGGCATTTTGAATCCATGAATAGCATGCAAATTTGTGGGTCTTTCATGTAGTGTGAACTTTTAATTTACTTGAGTTCAAAATTCATGAAATTCTTATAATTAATCTTATCCTCGAATTTTTGTGAAGCATGTGAACTACTATACTTCGAGCTTTAAGTGAAATCAGACTAAATCATCACCCCGAACTTCTTGAATTTGGATTTAAGAACAAAAGAGGCTTGGACTTCACCTTGAAGACTTACTAAAACTTGACCCAATATTCTTATCCAAACTTACAACCTCACAACATCAACAAAAAAATTCTAAATCTTTCTCTTATGATTCAAAGGATCATAATGATTCAACCTCCTTGATAGGAATGAAGTGAAACTTGATCTTTAATTTAATCGCAAACCCAAGAAGCAAAATATTCCAATCTGATGAACTCTTAATCTATACAATGAAGACACACTGTTTTACATGCCTTTTTGAAAGCAAGGTACACATTCTTGCCAATATCATACAATATTTCATGTCCTAAATGATCATACTTCATATCAATGGATAAGAAAGCTTAATCCTCCTTGTGGAAAACTTTTGAGAAATCCCAGAGAGAATGACCTTGCATTAATCAAAAGGACCATAAGAATAAGGGCACATCCTTCTTTTATATCCACGAGAATTCAAACACGGCTTGTTGGGGACTATGAGCATGCACAAAGCCTTTATGATCTTTGAAACTTTCTGCGGCACTTAACTTCACAAAACAGACAAAAACTGATAAAACGGTTAGCTCATGCATGGAGGGTTAACCTAAGAAATTATATGGGAAAGAATCAAAGAATCTAAGGATAAAATTTGGGGTATAACAGGCCGCATTCGAATGGACAGAGGAATGTGACAAAGCTCTCCTTCACCTAAAGCAAGCCCTGTCCACACCACCGGTCCTTTCCTGGCCTGAAAGTGGGGAAACCTTATTTCTCTACCTCGTCGTCGCATCCAAGGTTGTGAGCGTCGCCCTCATCCGTGAAACTCCTGACGGGCAGAAAGCCATCTATTTCACGAGTAAAGCACTGCAGGGACCAGAGTTGAGGTACCTACAAATAGAAAAGATGGCCCTCGCCCTTGTTAACGTTGCAAGAAGATTGGGACATTACTTCTTGGGCCATACGATTGTGATACGCACAGACCAACCCATAAAACAGCTCATAGGCCGTCCAAATACGGTCGGCGGGATGCTCAGATGGTCGCTGGAGCTATCTGAATTTGACATCCAGTACGAGAGCAAAAAGGCCTTCAAGGTAGAGGCACTAGCTAACTTCGTAGCGGAAATGACATTGTCCAGCCAACTGGACAATAACCCCTGCAAATGGGTCATATTTGTTAACGGAGGATCCAGCTCGGTCGGGAGCGGAGCAGGCGACAAGCAGTGCTGGATGACCCTAGTATACAACTACCTCACTAAAAATGAACTACCATCCGACCCGAAGGAAGCCAGCATAGTAAGGCGTAGAGCATGCTCCTACGTTCTGGTCGAGAATAAGATGTATAAACGAGGATTCTCCCTACCCCTCCTCAAATGCGTCAAAGAGGAGATGGTCGCCCACGTCCTACGCGAGATCCATGAAGGAATTAACGCCCAGCACCTAGGTGGGAGATCCCTCGCGAGGAAAGCTCTGTGAGCAGGTTACTACTGGCCGACCATGCAAAACGACGTGAAAGAGCATGTGAAGAAATGCGACAAATGCCAACGGCACGGGGACATGCTCCTAGCGCCACCCAACGAGCTCAAGGCAATGTCCTCCCTGTGGCCATTCTCCTGGTGGGGCCTGGACATCCTGGGACCCTTCGTCGTAGGCTCTAACCAAAATAAATACTTAATAGTAGGCGTGGACTACTTCACCAAATGGATAGAAGCTGAGGCCCTGGCCAAGATAACGGCCCACAACATACTTCGTTTCTACAAAAGAAACATCCTCGCCCGTTTTGGCATTCCTCAAGCGATCGTCACAGACAACGGGACACAGTTCATGGACAAAAAATTCCAGAAGTTCGTCGCTTAACTTGGCACTAAACAACATTTCGCATCCGTCGAGCACCTGCAGACTAACGACAAGTCGAAGCAGCGAACAGAGTAATCTTACGAGGCCTCAAACGAAGACTAGACGAAACAAAAAGGCAGTGGGTCGAGGAGTTGCACAGCGTACTCTAGGCCTACTGCACCACACCTCATTCATCGACCGGGGAAACCCCTTTTGCCTAGCATACGGGACGGAGGCGGTAATCTCCATCGAGACCCACGTACCGTCCAGGCGAATAAAAGCACCTTTGGACGAAGAAACAAACAGCGAGGCCCTGAGGGAAGAACTCAACCTCGTCGAAGAAGTTTGGTCAGAGGCAGCCCTCCGCGAAGCCTCACTCAAACAGAAAATCACAATTAGGCACAACGCCAAAGTCATCCGACGAGAATTCCAAGTAGGCAACCTCGTCCTAAAGAGGAATCACAAAGATTCCTGAGAGGGCAAGCTCGACGCAAACTGGGAAGGACCCTACCGCGTTAGAGCAAAAACGGATAACGGGGCCTACTACCTAAAACACCTCACTGGGGAAGAAATAGCTCGACCATAGAACCATGAAAAGTTGAAACAATATTACAGCTAAGGCCCTCCTCTGTCGACGTGCCTCGCCCAGGCGGCGGACACGACAACCGACCACAGGTGCACGCCCAGGTACAAGCGATGCACCACCAAAAAGGACCTAAGCAAGGGTCAGGCGAAGAGACCTACCCATGCTCGACGGCGGTTCCTCGGTCGAGTCTGCCGTTGTCACAGTACCATGAACAGCAGAACCCCTAGCTCGCGATGGGAAGTTCACGCCGCGAACTCAGACCATGATCGTGACTTGAGCTTCACCCCTACCCGGACACAACCTGGGCCTTTCGACCAGTTCCCCACACTATCGAACGTCATTCTCCGAGCATACCCGGTACATAACAAATTACTAAGTGCCTCTTACGACCGAGTTGGACGGTGTAGTACACTTAGAAAATATTAGACAAGATGCAAATAATCACACAACATTTTGACATATATTAAGATAACGCGGTCACGATGGGTTGATGTTGTGCATGATACAATAAAAAGGGGTCAAGCCCCACAAAATAAAATTACACAAATTACAACATTAATTAGGTGGCATGCAGGCCAAAGCACAAACTAGGGAAAGCATATTGCTCCTCTTGCTGAGCCTCCTCATGAGTCACCTGCCCCTGCTCTTCACCGCCTTCGCCGAACTGGAGGAAATCAGGGACGACTATCTGGCCCTCTTTGACCGTATAAAGGAACCATGTGCCTTATGTGGTCAGCTCGACCCCAGGGTTCACCAGCTTCAGTTGGTCCACAGCATTCTGAAAAGCCTCATCGCCGATAGCCACAAGGTCGTCTGCAGCCTGAGTAAATCGAGTGACCAGCTCTGACCGAGTCAACAACTTCTTCGTCTCCTCCGGCTCATCTTCAGCGGGGGCAGCAGCGGCTTTCAACTTCGCCACTAAGTCCTCGACGACTATCAACTTTGCAACCAGGGCGTCCCTTTCCGAAGCCATCTCCTCGCGACCCTTGCGTGCAGCCTCTTCGAGCTCCCTGTCCCGCTCCTCCTGAAGCTTTTTTACCTTTCCTTCCAGGTCCACCGCCGCAAAGTGGGATTTCTTCAGCTCGAGCTCAAGCGGAGAGCCGTCCTCGGTGTATACCACAGTCATCTCCAGGATCCTCATCAAGGCAGAGGCATCCTACGCAAGCATGGCCCGCTTGCTTGGGCGGTCCATTTCCTCAAGCTTTAGAGATTCTGCCTGAGGAATGGACAGGGAGGACCCCTCAAAGAATTTCTTGTTATGCAGGCAGGGAGGCAGCTCAAACTTTCTTTTGACGGACTCCCGGCTGAGGTCCACAATTTCATTCGTGCGGGCGCGCTTGGGCCTCGAGCTCATGGACAGAAGGGACGTCTGAGTGGCCGGAGGAGTTGACGATGAAGTCCCCGACCCTGTCTGCAGGGGAGTCGTTCGCTGGCCAAGGCGACTTCTTCCTAGGGCAACGCCGCCCTTCATCTTTTCTTGGGCATGCTTTACCATCCTCTTTTGTGCCGAAGACATTTTACGTGCAAAAATAACGAGCACGTCAGCACGTGGAAAGAAAAACATCTCAAATAAAATAAGAAAAAGCAAAGAGTTACCCAAAAGTTCGAGAGCCTCCTCGCGAGTTCTACACTCAATGAGCTCTTTAGTGTTAATATATCGGGCTTCCACCTGCTGCCCCCCCCCCCCATCTTCCTCATAAAGAACCTGCTCGGTGCGAGTCACACACTGAGCAGGAAATAAGCCGTCCACAAAGGCCACCAGCTTGGCATAGCTGACCCGATCATCATCTACCAACTGATGAGGAGTAACTATATACTCATCAGTCGAACGGGTGAAGTGACCCCCCTCCAACAGAAGGGGAAGGTGGACAGCCTCCAGACAACTATTTTACCCTCCTCGTCTATCAGGTTCTCCCCGTTTTTGTCCGTGGAGACCTCCCACACAAAAGTCGAGTCGGTGGCTTTCCCCGACACCGGCTCGATCACATAAAACCTCTCTTTGAAAGTTCGGATGAATTTAGAGAAAGGCTTGAATAGTTTCCTTTCCTGTTTCAAGGAAACCCAACCGAACTTCCTCCTCGACACCTACCGTTGAAGATGGAAGATAGTGAAGAAGAGTGGAAGGGTGGCCCTGATCTGCAAGTATTCGCACACCAATTCATACGCCCGCATGAAGGCAATGGAATTTGGATGCAGTTGGGATGGCGCCAAGTTCAGATGTACGAAGACTGGCCGTTGAAAATCCGTGAAGGGCAGCCTCAGCCCTATCTCCTTAAAAACGTATTTGTACATGGGAAATCTCTCCCTGTATACCGAGCAGATACAGTCATCATCTGTAGGGAAGTGGACCATCCACTCTCTCTCTGGTCCCACCGTGGTAAATGTGTCCCTAGTGTACGAAACGAAGAGCGGGGCATGCTTCATCGGCTCAGCTACAGTCCATTCATCAGCTAATGACCTCGCGGCAATCATCCCCCCAACATCAAGAGACAAGGAGTCGCCATCTGTCTCAGTGTCCTCCAAGGAGCTATCCTCAGACAAATCTCTGGGTTGTTCATCCTCATCAACTCTGCGACACCATTTTTACCTGAAAAACAGAAGGAAAAAGTGAATTCGATGGCAAAATCAAATCCACCCTTCCACTGCTAGTCAAGTGAAAGGGCGCGCAAAGGGTCAAGGACAGAATCCTCGACCTAAGCCCTACTCAAATGGCACAGCTAAACGATATCAGTGTCTGGGGGTCCTCCCCGACACGTCCAGGGAAAGATCCCCGCGCACAAAACCCAGAACTCTTATGAAAGAACCACCAGAGTTCGTGGCCCCCTCTGGCAGTGGCGTCGTCGTATTGTCCCTGCACCAGAATCAGCTAAGACATATGGCTTGCTACATTGTCCTTTCCTAAAACGATCACTACGGCGGCGACAGCAGAGAAAGTGGTCGCGCCCCCGTCTGCCACCTACAGCCACACAAAGTGCCTTAGAACTACCTTGTTTCATCCCTAACCACATGCATTCTAAATCATAACACCAGAAAAGAAAATAGTAAATAAAGATTCGACATACTTACTTGGTCGAGGAAGAAACTTCTGGTTGCGAGTAGCTCTGCTCGGACTTGGTACAGTGGCCGGAATAAAACTGGTTGGTGACGAGCGGCGAAGAACGAAGAACAGGAAATAGTAGGAGAGAGAAGCAAAAGTTTTGAATAAACAGACTCTCTCACTATTTATAGGCAAACTCCAAGCACGTGCACGAGGGCATCATCATGACCCTAACCTAGCTATCATCACACATTTAATGCGGCATACGGCTCGAGGCACACGTGGCATCTCCACTCTTCAGATCCCATCAACCGTTGGGCTCCCCGGATCCCAAGCTCCCCGACGACGACATTTCTTGCATTCGGGCAAGTATTCATCCGAACACAAGGAAGCTCACGACGACTATGCCTGGGAAGCAGATCATCCTTAAGTCATCGTTATCGTGCCTGGTAGCAACGAGTTGGGGGCTACTGTTCCGGACTGGCTCAATGGTTAGGCATGGCCAAATCCGCTTCTGCTCCCAGAACAATCCAATGACCTAAGTCCAACCTCTTTGGTGGAGAGTTTATCTTTCTTCTCTTCCAACAGGGGAGGCTGGCCAATTTACCCTTGGTTACAACACCTCTCCCCGTCAGTCTCTGTCTGTCACGCACGATTCCACCATCCAGAAACAGTCAAGATGCTTGTACCCGTAACTATACCTTTGCCCGTCCCAACGGCTAGTTATGGGCATGTCTGTCCGTCTCAACGGCTAGTTCTGGCAGTTACATATTCTTCAAGAAACGGTTATCTCACCCCGAAAATAAGGACCAATGACCAAGCGCTGGGGGCACGATAAAAATCCTCTCACTTGAGAGGGTCAGGTATAAAAATATTCACCCTGAAACACTCATATTATGTACTTGCTCTCTCTCTCTCTCTTGCTTGTTTTCTTACTTTAACATCGGAATGCCTTGCAGGTACACCCCCTCCTCCTCTTTCACACCCAGCATCACAGACGATTCTCTTTACTCCATGTCAAGTTCTGATTGATAGGTAAGATCAAGTATGTTTTTAATTAATTTTGTCTTGTTATTTAAAAGTTTCAAATTTTCTGTATTTTATTAAATGTTTCATTGGAATTTCACTAATGGAAAATATGTTGCCTCACAATTGATTCAAAAACATAATTAAGTAACCATGAGTGAGGATATTACATATGTTACAGGCATGAAAAGAAGGATCAAAGTGATCATCTGGATATGGTATGGATCCATCTACAAACTCAAGCTTCATTTTACCACCTAGAGCATGACGAATGGATCTGACCTAAGAACGGTAGTTGAAACTTTGAAGAATCAGTGTAACTTTGATAGATGAAGGTCTATGACTAGGATAAACATAATATAGACCGCTTTAATCCAATTGTAGATCAATGGGAACTATGCGAGGAGGCATGATTGTAGGTAGATCACATAGACTCAAGATACATGTTAAGAAATTGAAAATGTGATGAATGAGAAAAAGAAAGAAAGAAAAGAGAAAAAACTTAAAGCCACAAAATTGGATTGATTGAGCTTGAAAATGAGATTACACGAGTCATTTTTATATAGTTAATGGAACATCATGTAAACTATATCCAACTAATTAAATTTAGTCTCAACTAACTTCAGCAAACTCAAACTAACCCTACCTAATTAGTTTTCTAAAATGAAAACTTTGTATCTAACTTTTAAAAACCAATTACTAAAAATAATAAGTTTGTTACAAGATGAAAAGGCTTTAAAACATCATCACATTGCTGCTAGTTTGATTTATACTTTCAACATTAGTTTTCATAAATTATAATTTTTGAAAGTTGCATAGAAAATACAACAATCTCATTGTTAAATAAAGATCTTTTAATTTTTAAATATATTATGCACAATTTACACTGTGATAATTTATCAATCTATTTAAGTATAAATTCACTAAGACTTATAATATTCTAAGCAATTTAAATGTTCATATTTTTCATTTAATTATAGATGAATTAATTATCTCATTTTTTTTATTATTCAAAATTTATTTGATGAAGTATTTGTTAAGAAAAAAAAACATCTTTTTGTAATTACTCAATCTATTTAATGCATAGTATATTTAATTCAAAAGTTGTAGAGAAAATATGATAATTTCATTGTTAAATGGTGATCCTTTGGTTTCTAAAAAGTTTGATAATTTATAATTCATTCAAGTATAAATTCAATAAGACCCATAATATTCTAAGCAATTTAAATGTTCATATATTTCATTTAATTATAGATGAATTAATTATCTCAATTTTTTTTTATTATTCAAAATTTATTAGATGAAGTATTTGTTAAAAACATCTTTTTTTAATTACTCAATTTATATAATGCTTAGTTTTTTTTTCTCCTAAAGATGCATAGTTTAATTTCACTCAAAGGTTTCCTGCATCCGCTTAACTATTATATATTCTATTCGAGATATTCTTTTTTTTTTTTACTAACTGCTTGATTTATTCAACTTGTTAGTTTCTTTAATTAATTAATTTATCAATTTCACCCTTTCACTTCACCTTATTTATGTAAGCAAATAATAAATTATTACTATATTAACCCTCTTCCATTGCATGACTAAAATATATATTAAGTTATTAACCATTATGCATCTTGCTCTTTTTAGATGCAACATTTTCAATAAAAAAATTGTCCAAGCAACAAAATGAAAACAAAATCCAATATTCACTAGGTAATTAAGTTTTTCTTTGTTTTTATTGTCTTTTAAATATGTTACTTTCATAATTTCTACTCTCATTTATTCATGTTGATTGGCCATAAAAATAAGTTTGTAACCATTATAGGCTATCAAATAAATGATTAAATAATTGTAATAAAATTTAAAAGAATCAATTATTCTTTTGACAAATATAAATCATGTAGAAGAAAGTGCTTAAAGATATAATTTTGTCTCTTCTTACTACAGAGTTTTAATCAATAAAGAGAAACTAAAAAGAAGATGGATGATTATTGGAACATGATCTGTGGAGGCAAACCTATAAGTTATGATTTCAAGTTATTGAAAGATCCTTCTTCATGCATTAACCACTTGTTGCTCATTGTCTTTGATTTATTCATGTTGATGATGTTATCAAGCATCATGTTCCTGAAGTTTTCCTCAAGACCCTTTTGGAGTCTGGTAAGATATTCAAACTTGCAGTTAGTTTCTGCTATAACCAATGCATCTCTTGGTTTGTCGCATTTTTGCTTAGGAATTTGGGTTTTAGCCATGAAAACTCACAAAGCCTTTCCTCTTAACTGGTGGTTTCTAGAACTCTTTCATGGACTCACATGGTTGTATGTAACTTTTACTATAAGTCTTCGGATAAAACAACTCTCAAGAGCATGGATGTGGTTCTTTTCGATTCTCGTATTTCTTGTTTCTGGTATATTATGTGGTTTATCGATATCTTATGCGATTGGCGCCAGAGAACTATCCCTCAAGGCAACTTTAGATGTCATGTCTTTTATAGGAGCGGCTTTGCCGTTGTTATGCACTTACAGTAGTGAAGGTGATCAGACAGACACTGTTGAAAGCCTTGATGACCCTTTCAATGGCCAGTTAACCCCATTTGCTAAGGCTGGATTCCTTAGTAAGATATCATTTTGGTGGTTGAATCCGCTGATGAAAAAGGGTCAAGAAAAAACACTTCAAGATGAGGATATTCCAAAGTTACGAGACTCTGAAAAAGCAGAAAGTTGTTATTTGTCATTTGAAGAACAATTAAACAGACAAACACAGAATGAACTGCCGTTGCATTCGACAGTTTTTTGGACAATAGTTTTATGTCACCAAAGAGAGATTTGGATAACAGGATTCTTTGCTTTGCTCAAAGTACTTTCTATATCTTGTGGCCCTCTACTTCTAAATGAATTTATATTGGTTTCTGAGGGTAATGAAAGTTTCAAATATGAAGGTTATATCTTGGCCATATCACTCTTGTTCATTAAGATCGCAGAATCCATATCACAAAGACAATGGTATTTCCGAGGTAGAATTATTGGGATGAAAGTTAGATCACTACTTACAGCAAAAGTTTATAAAAAAACATTAAGGTTATCCAATTCTGCTAGATTGATTCACTCTAATGGTGAGATAATGAATTATATGACTGTAGATGCTTATAGAATCGGAGAATTTCCATTTTGGTTTCATAGGACTTGGACGACGATTCTCCAATTGTCCATTGCATCGGTAATTCTTTTCCGCGCAATTGGACTAGCAACATTAGCATCACTACCGGTGATAGTTCTCACCGTGTTTTGCAACGCACCACTAGCAAAGTTACAACACAAGTTTCATAGCAAACTTATGGTGGCACAAGATGGAAGATTGAAGGCTAGTTCTGAAGCTTTAGCGAATATGAAAGTGCTAAAGCTATATGCATGGGAAACTCATTTTAAAAATGCAATAGAAAAGTTAAGAAATGCGGAACTGAAATTGCTATTTGCGGTTCTATTAAGAAAGACATGTGTTGTCTTTCTCTTTTGGACCTCACCAATGCTTGTATCAGCTGCTTCTTTTCTAGCATGCTACTTGCTGAAAATTCCTTTGCATGCAAGTAATGTTTTCACTTTTGTAGCAACTTTACGCCTCGTACAAGAGCTGATTACAAGCATCCCAGATGTTATTTCAGTAACCATTCAAGCAAAAGTTGCATTTGCTCGGATCGGTAATTTCCTTGAGGCATCAGAACTGCATAGTTCAAATTTCAATAGCAGGTGTTTTAATGACAACCTCAAAGGCTCGGTTTTAATAAAATATGCCGACTTTTCATGGGAAGATAATGTATCGAAGGCAACACTAAGAAACATAAATTTGGACATTAGACATGGACAAAAGGTGGCTATTTGTGGAGAAGTTGGTTCGGGAAAATCGACCCTCTTAGCATCGATTCTAGGAGAAGTTCCTAATACAAAGGGAACGGTAAGCTTTTGTTTCCTTTCTGTTCATGAATACACTCAGTTTTCTATTGTGAATTTTATTTTGATGGGTTTCTGATTCTTTTTCTGCATTGCAGATTGATTTTTATGGGAAGTTTGCATATGTTTCTCAAACAGCATGGATACAAACAGGTACAATACGGGAAAATATTTTATTTGGATCCGAGTTTGACGATCAAATATATCAAGAAACACTTCAAAGGTCTTCACTGATAAAAGACCTTGAGTTGCTTCCTTACGGTGACCTCACCGAAATAGGCGAGAGAGGAGTTAATTTAAGTGGAGGACAAAAGCAGCGAATTCAACTCGCCAGGGCTCTTTATGAGAATGCTGACATATATCTCTTGGATGATCCGTTTAGTGCAGTTGATGCACATACTACAAAATGTTTGTTTAATGTAACAACATATTTTCTTCACATACTACTTGTATATCTCTACTGTCATTATTTACTAAAGATGTCTTTGAAACTTGACAGGAATACATCATGGAAGGACTTAAAGGGAAAACTGTCTTACTTGTGACTCATCAAGTCGAATTTCTACCAGAATTCGATTATGTTTTGGTAAATCCACTCATCTCAAAGCAATGATTATGACTTCGTTCATCTTGTAGTATTTTATAATCTCCATTTTTCATCTCTTCTATTTACAGTTGATGTCAGATGGGGTAATCCTTCAAGCTGGTTCATATCACCAGCTATTGACAACAAGCCAAGAATTCCAGGATCTTGTCAATGCTCACAAGGTTACTGCTAGTTCAAACCACCTTGTGAATGTTACGTATTCTCAAGCTTCTAGTAAGATTACTCAAGGTTTAGTGGAAAAAGAGTGTAAAGAATCAAACGGAAATCATTTAATTAAGCAAGAAGAAAGAGAGGAAGGAGACACAGGGTTGAAGCCTTACTTACAATATCTGAATAAGTTGAAAGGCTATATTTTCTTCTTCGGGGCTTCGTTCTGTCACCTTATTTTTTTGGTTTCTCTGATACTGCAAAACTCGTGGATGGCTGCTAATGTTGATAATCCTCGTGTCAGAAAGTTGCAGTTGATTTTAGTTTATTTCTGGATCGGAGCTTCTTCAATACTTTTCATGTTGATCAGAAGTTCCTTTATAGTTGCTTTGGGTCTTCATTCTTCTAAATATTTATTTTTACAATTGATGAACTCCCTCTTTCGAGCGCCAATGTCTTTTTATGACTCTACACCATTGGGAAGGATACTAAGTAGGGTAAGCTTATGAAACAATCATTTCCCCTGCTATGAAATACAAAAGAAAAAAACAATAATTAAATTTTAACCACTTTTTCTTTGTTTAGATTTCATCTGATCTGAGCATTATGGATCTTGACATGCCATTTAGCCTCCTTTTTTCGGTCGGAGCCACTATAAACTTTTATTCGGTTCTTATAGTTTTAGCAGTTGTCACTTGGCAAGTAATGATTGTGGTTATACCAATAGTATACATTACGATTCGTCTACAGGTAATGATCATGTTCTTGTTTGACTTATCTCAAAAGCAAATAATGTAAAATATTTTGTGTGGTTTAAGCAGAGATACTACTTAGTCTCAGCAAAAGAAATGATGAGGATGTGCGGCACAACAAAATCCTCTTTAGCTAATCATGTAGCTGAAACTGTTGCCGGAGCTGTGACAATAAGAGCGTTTGAGGAGGAAGATCGGTTTTTTAAGAAGAATCTTGATCTAATTGATATTAATGCTAGTAGATTTTTTCATTCATTTGCCTCGAATGAATGGTTGATCCAACGATTAGAAACAATGAGTGCGCTTGTTCTTTCTTCTGCAGCATTTTGTATGGTTATACTTCCACCAGGGACTTTCACCTCCGGTGAGAATTCGGTTATTTAAATCATTTGCTTTATCTTCAAACAATAGCATCAATCTCGCTAAACAAATTACTAAATTTCAATATCCTTCATTTCAGGATTTATCGGTCTAGCTCTGTCATATGGCCTTACACTAAATGCTTCCTTAGTATTTTCCATTAGAATCCAATGCAATCTCGCAGATCATATAATATCGGTAGAGAGGCTAAATCAATATATGCATATACAAAGTGAGGCCGAAGAAATAATAGAAGACAATCGTCCTCCTTTGAATTGGCCGATTGCAGGCAAAGTAGAAATAAGCGACTTGAAGGTAATTTTTATTTATTTTCAAAAAATGTGAATCATAATGTTAAGGTAAAATGAGAGTTGAAATGAAGTACTAGTACTTAACTTTTTTATTTATACAATCTTAGATACGATACAGACCTGGTGGACCACTTGTACTTCATGGGATCACATGCACATTTGAAGCAGGTCACAAGATCGGTATTGTTGGCCGAACAGGCAGCGGGAAGTCCACTCTTATTGGAACTTTATTTCGTCTCGTGGAACCAGAAGGAGGAAAAGTTGCAGTTGACGGCATAGACATCTCGTCTATTGGCCTTCATGATTTGAGGTCACGTTTTGGGATTATACCTCAAGATCCTACCCTTTTTAATGGGACAGTAAGATTTAATTTGGACCCTTTATCCCAACACACTGATCAAGAGATTTGGGAGGTAAAATATCCAACATCTATATTTTTGTTTAATGCATAAAAAATGTAAACTAATTATTTGTAAATATGAAGGTTCTTGTGAAGTGTCAACTAAGGGAAGTTGTCCAAAAGAAAGAAGGGGGATTAAACTCCTCAGGTAAACTTTTAAATTTGATTGCTAATTTGTTAAATCAATTAAGTTAGTAATGACTTGTGAAACATTGTTGTGCAGTTGTTGAAGATGGATCAAACTGGAGTATGGGACAAAGACAGTTATTTTGTTTAGGGCGTGCTCTTTTAAGGAGAAGTAGGATATTGGTACTGGATGAAGCAACTGCATCGATTGACAATTCAACTGATAAGATTCTACAGAAAACCATTAGAACGGAATTCGCAGATTGTACAGTGATCACAGTAGCACACAGAATACCGACTGTGATGGATTGCACTATGGTTCTTTCAATAAGTGATGGTAAGTTTTTTCATTTTGGTTCTATTTTCTCTCTATCTCAATTTACACATTTTTTAGACTAATACATTACTCCGTAATCCATAGACATTTTTTTATGTTGATGATACATATTCTAACAGACACACACCAATCATAGGGTAATAAACAATGAGGTAGTTGGTTTAACATGTTGACATAGCATATAGCACATAAATCATAACATGTAAAATCTTGGGTACTTGACTTTCAGACTTGAAATTGTTAAGATATTGTTTTATTATTATTCTGTATATATTGTTTTTATTAGTAGTATCAATTAGGATATTTAGGATATTATTGTATTAAATCTTTCCTTAATTAGTAGGGTTGATTAGGAGGCTTAGACCTATATATATATGTGTGTATTTTTCTCCACTTAATATATATACAAGAAATTCAGATTCAAGAGAAATCATGAAAAAGAAAAGGTTAAGGATATGTTATCACTTACTTGATTTCTTCGAAGAATGAAAAGCCTCTGATTGTATTTCCAGGAAAGTTGGTGGAGTATGACGAGCCAATGAGCTTGATGATGAGAGAAGAATCCTTGTTCAGAAAGCTTGTCAAGGAATATTGGTCTCATTTTCAGTCTGTGGAATCGCATTGATGTTAACAATGATTCTGTTATGCCAGCACTACTCTCTTTCTCTTTTCCTCTCTTGTACTAGAAAAAAGTCCAGAAACCGAGTAGAATGTAAAATGCCTTTTGTTTGGACACCTGAAAGATGAGAAAGGATTGAGCATAATGAAGACGAAGAAAAAAGCGATCAAATGTAGCAAAGCCAAACAATACTGTGTTTGGTAATACAAAAGCTTAATATAAAAATGTAATAGCTTCACAATAATTAAGAGAAACAAAAGCTAGTATTCTAATTCACCAAATTCAAATGTTTCAGATGTATGAGATGATGAAACCACTAAACAAATGTTTGAGATATTCAAATGTTTCAGATGTATGAGATGATGAAACCACTAAACAAATGTTTGAGATATTCAAATGTTCTTGGTACACTTCAAGAGTTTAATGAACTCTTCACGAATTCATCAATGCTCTCCAGCACAAGTCTTATCCGGTGAAGTCATCATCTATAAGCTTTAATTCATAACTCTTTGAACCAAACACGCCTTTAAAGTTCAATGCTCTCACAAACTCCTCAATTTTTTCCCTCTTGCCCCTTCAATTACGATACCACAATCCAACTATAATCACCAAAGTTACTTGTAAGTTAACACTTGTTTAACATTTTAAGCCTGTTTGGATTGACATATTTGAGCGTATCTACTTGCATAAGTTTTGTGACAATGTTTGGATGACCATCTTATAACACTTTTTAGAAGAAAAAAAAATTGCACTTATTTTATAAATTCTCCAAGATTATGAAAACAACTTATAGCATATATATATATATATATATATATATATATATATATATATATATATATATATATATATATATATATATATATATATATATATATATATATATATATATATATATATATATATATATATATATATATATATATATATATATATATATATATATATATATATATATATATATATATATATATATATATATATATATATATATATATATATATATATATATATATATATATATATATATATATATATATATATATATATATATATATATATATATATATATATATATATATATATATATATAAATAAGTTATATTTATTTTATCTTTTGTTTATATAAATAACTTATGCTATAAGCTGGTTAAACAAGTCCTAAATCCTCAAAAATACAATGCTTCTAATCCTCCAACATCTAAAAACTATACCGAATTATAACAAATGAACTGGAATTTCACAAATCAAAATGAGTATATTGCAACACAGATTCAAGGTAAAGTATGAAATTGAAAATATTTTGAAAAATGATAGCGCACAAGACAAAAACATATATAGAAAATTTTAGAGACCTTGGCTGAACTGTTAACTGAACAGAAATGCGTCAACAGGAGGAGCTGCTTTGAAGGTGGATGGAGGTGCTGCGATCCCCGGTGGACGACACCGTAGCCGGAATCGGAGAAGAAGGGGGTTTTGCACGGAGTAAAGCGAGAAATTGGAATAAAGAAAATTATTTATCAAAAAGATTTAATTGTTACGCACAGATATTTTAAACTAGGCAAAATAACTTTTTGGTCCCTTAACTTTATCTCGGGGTCCACTTTGGTCCCTTATCTTTAAAAAGTGTTAAGTTGGTCCCTTAACTTTTAAAATGGTATCACGTTTATCTTTTTGTCTGTTGCCCTTAGTTTGAGTTTGAAATAATTGTCACGTTTGTCCATGTGGAGTGCTGAGGTGAGAGTGAAGTGGACTGCTGAGGTGGAAGTGAAGTGAAGTGTCTTAGTGGAAGATTGAAGAAGAAGAAGGAATGATTGAAGAGTGAAGACGATTTTGGTGTTCATTACCCACCATTACTCAGAAGAAGAAGGAACGATTGAGTTGAAGACGATTGTAGACGATTGAAGAAGAAGACCTGGTTTTTTTATTGAGGATTGAAGACGATTCAAGAGTCAATCTCAAAAGGTTAGTTCATTTCTCTCTGATTTAGGGTTCTCTGATTTAACGTTAATTACTTACATGCTATGATTAGGTATCATGGATGAATACATAACTCTGAAAATTCATCATAGTGGTGAGTTCACATATGAAGGTCGTAGTGTATATGAGAATGGAGTAGTAGATGATTTGAAGGTAGATGTAGACAGATGGAATTATTTTGAACTAGTTGGTGTATTGAAAGACTTAGGTTACAGAGAGTTTGAAACAATATTTTACAAGGACCCTCAATTTGGGATGAACCAACTTGTTGATGACAATGGTGCTTTAGAAGGATAGCTGGACTTGGTTTTTAGAGCTGTTAATTGATGACCTTGGAGGCAAAGATGAATGTCTGACTTACACCTTCATCTCAGACCAACAAAAGGCAAGTTTTTCATTTATTCTTATGTTGTTTTTCATCTCAGACCAAATATGACATTATATACCAAATATGATGTTATATGTATCTTGTTGTTTATAGGTATCTTGTTGTTATATACCAAACTTAGGTGTGCTGCTGTTATATACCAAATATCCTGTTATATACCAAATATAATCCAAACTGTTATATGGATGTTGATGTTATAGACTAAACTGTTATATACCAAATATGAACCAAACTTATGTATGCTGTTATAAATATGCTGCTATATACCAAACTTAAGTGTGTTGCTGTTATATACCAAAGATGAACCAAACTTATGTATGTTGTTATAAATATGCTGCTATATACCAAACTTAAGTGTGCTGCTGTTATATACCAAATATGAACCAAACTTATGTATGCTGTTATAAATATGCTGCTATATACCAAACTTAAGTGTGCTGCTGTTATATACCAAATATGAACCAAATTTATGTATGCTGTTATAAATATGCTGCTATATACCAAACTTAAGTGTGCTGCTGTTATATACCAAATATGAACCAAACTTATGTATGTTGTTATAAATATGCTGCTATATACCAAACTTAAGTGTGCTGCTGTTATATACCAAATATGAACCAAACTTATGTATGTTGTTATAAATATGCTGCTATATACCAAACTTAAGTGTGCTGCTGTTATATACCAAATATGAACCAAACTTATGTATGCTGTTATAAATATGCTGCTATATACCAAACTTAAGTGTGCTGCTGTTATATACCAAATATGAACCAAACTTATGTATGCTGTTATAAATATGCTACTATATACCAAACTTAAGGGTGTTGCTGTTATATTCAAACTTATATACTACATTGTATGTTATTGCAGGGCCTGTTCAACAGCATACAAACTCCAACTCAATCAAACTCCAACTCAGACTGTTCAACAAACTAGTCAACACACTCCTACTTCAACTCAGACTCCAAGTCAGACTCCATCTCAGCCTACTCAACAATCTTGCCAAGCATCTCAGCCAAGCAAGACACAAAAGCTGTCTGTAAGGAAGCCAACAAGACCTTTTGTACCACCTGGTCCTACAACTAGGTTGAGTGCTGCGAAGAATGTTGTTGGCCCAGTAACAAGGATGTCTACTCCAACAAAGAGGACCACGCCAAAGAAGAAACTCTAAGTTGTGGAACATGTTTAGTTACCTAGAACAAGTTTATGTATTGTACTGCTGTCATTTTGGAACAAGTCTATTACATTCTACTATTGTTGTAATGAACAAGTTTATGTGTTATAATTTGAACAAGTTTATAATTTGAACATAGTCTATTACATTCTACTGTTGTTGTAATGAACACTGATTTTATCTTCAGTGTATATACCCCCACGGGTATATAGTGTAAGCAGCTTCAATAAGCATATACCCCCACGGGTATATAGTGAAAGTATCTTGCTCGTCAAACTTGTTTGAGTTGTCTTCATCAAAACATAGAAGGCTTTGAATCTTGATTCCACATCTACTGTTGTCATGAAAAAGTTTATAATTTGAACATGTTGTACTCTACTGCTGTCATGAACAAGTTCTACAGTTGTTGTATTTTACTGTTGTCATGAACATGTTGTTTTGGAAAGTATTACAGGTTTATGAAATGAACCAAATAGGTTGTTATGTTGTTATGCTGCTATATACCAAATAGGTTGTCATGAACATGTTGTATTTTACTGTTGTTATGCTGCTATATACCAAATAGGTTGTCATGAACATGTTGTATTATACTGTTGTTATGCTGCTATATACCAAATAGGTTGTCACGAACATGTTGTATTTTATTGTTGTTATGCTGCTATATACCAAATAGGTATTATGAAATATATACCAAAACTGTTATGCTAGAAGCAGTCAAAACTGGATAAAACACATTGTTCAAACTGTTATATGTATGTTGCTTTATGTATAACCAAAATTGTTATATGTATAACAAAAACTGGGTAAAACACTTTAACCTAAAAGCAGAACCTAAAAGCAGTCCAAACTGTTATATGTATGTTGCTTTATGTATGCTGCTGTTATATACCAAACTGTTTTATACCAAATACAATCCAAACTGTTATATACCAAACATAGAAAACACATTGATAGACCAAAATTGTTATATATCAAACATAAAAACACTTTGACATGATATAATCCAAAACTGTTATATTCATTCATGTTGAACTGCAAAAACTGAAATTAACTAAACTGATACAATCCATATATTAAAATCCAACTATTACATTCATGTTGAAGTCATACAAACTTTAACTAAACATAATACTTCCAAACAAACTGTAATAACCTAACTACCCCTAACAACTAATACAATGATAATCATCACAAACATCAAATTCAAAATCTTTTTCCACTTCATGATATTCTTCATTTCACTTTCAAGTTTCATTAGCTTTTTCCCTAATTCTTCATTCTCCATTGTTGCCTTTTCAATGTCCTTTTGTGCTTCAGCAAGTCCCTTAGTTACCACACTCAGCCTATGCATCCAAAATTGCTCATTCTCATCACCCACCTCCTCATAAAACCAATCAAAGAAGCCACAACCAGCTTGCATACCTCCCTGTAAGATTCATTGTTTAGAGGATGATGAATAATAAACAGAAACATCAAAAAACAGAAACAGAAATTTACACTATATACCCGTGGGGGTATATGCTTATTGAAGCTGCTTACACTATATAACCATGGGGTTTATACACTGAAACCATAACTTTACACAGAGAACAAAACCATAACTTCAATAGAGAACAAAACCATAACTTCAACAGAGAACAAAACCAACTTGCATACCTTATAATTTGGACAACCCCAAAAAAGTTTTTCCATATTCTTAACAGTAGTTGCCCTTTGAAGAACAGTCATGTCTCCACAATGGCACATGGGCTTCCATCGTGACCGACTACAAACATCCAAATCCCGACTTTTCGTTTTTTACATGGAAGAGGATCCAGATTTCATGTTTGCCCTAGATTAATTAACGGATTCGTGATTAGGATTGGGATTTGGGATTTGGGATTTGGGATTAGGGATTTCAACAGAAGGAGGAGAGAGAACGCAGACACATCATGAACAAGATTGCCATCTCAGCTGCCAGCTATACAAAACAAACGGACGTTTGGGGGAAACTGACGGTGTGGACTAAAATGACACCATTTTAAAAGTTAAGGGACCAACTTGGCACTTTTTAAAGATAAGGGACCAAAGTGGACCCCGAGCTAAAGTTAAAGGACCAAAAAGGTTATTTTGCCTTTAAACTATTATTTTTTTATCTATAACTATAACTATAACTATAACTATATATATATATATATATATATATATATATATATATATATATATATATATATATATATATATATATATATATATATATATATATATATATATATATATATATATATATATATATATATATATATATATATATATATATATATATATATATATATATATATATATATATAACTTTACAAGTTGACAATGAATCTACTTATTTCTTTTTGGAACACCAAAAAATTGGAGCTTTTAGATACATAAACATGTATTCTATAATGACTTCGGTTTCAACACATTCTAACTTGTTTGATTCTTTTTACAATGACTTCTAAACTAAATTTAATCGAGAAGAATAATGCAAATACTATATTAAACAGTTTTATTAATATATTATTTTACTTATTTCATTACATTATTTTAATTTTTTTTTTAAATAAAAATTTTAAAAAAATCAATTAAATTTAAAGCTAAGTTTAAAAGTTTTTAAAAAAATTGAAAACATGTTTTTAAAATTTTTTGTTATTTTGTTAGTACAAACTTTCGTTAGATGTATTTTGCATGATGTTAAAACTAGAATACTTTAGCGGTAATGTATATTGAACAGTAACCTCTGATTCTCAATGTGCATCTTACCATTATGAAATATAAAAGCATTTGGAAAAAACTTGGAAAAAGTGTCATGCATCAAAAATGCATGAATACAACATTTTTGTGAAAAATTGCATTATAGGTCAGCACATACGTCTATAGGTCAACCTATAGAAAATTTTTCTCATTTATAAATCGACACGTCCATTTCATAGGTCGACACCCATGCGGAAATATTTAAGTCTGTAGGTTAAAATATTCAATAATGACTATCTTCAACACTGGTGTGACTTATTTTGTATCACAATGAGTAATCGGTTACACCCCTTCTCCGTCGACCGTTTAAGACTTTGAGCGTGTTGTTGGCCATTCACAGTCATAACCCAAATCCGCTAGTATATATAAAGGAAATACTTTGTTTTGATGTGACTTATTTTTCTACCATTTTTACCTTTATTTTATCATGTAATTTAGTTAATAACTTTTTATTATTAACTTTCGTGTAACTTCTTATTATTAATTTTCACAAATTGTATTTTTTTTAAATTTTATTTAAACTAAAAGTACCGTTTATATTTTCATTCATGCGCATTAAAAAACGGACAGATGGACACGCAAGTGCCCGTCTGGATGCTAGTCTCATATAATTAATTTAAAACTTTTAGTATGATTTGACGAAATAATTGGTCGTCATTAATTACGTGTAAGAAAAATACAATGTGAGTCCATCATTTTTTTCCTTAAAAAAAATAAAATTAATTGTTATGAAATAACAATATAAAAATATTTTACAATTGTTATTTAATAGTATCAAAATAAATGTCATAATATCAAACATATTAAAATAATGTGAAAAATGAATGAAAAAATAAAGATTTTACCGTGTATTTTAATTATTATTAAATATATTAAATTAAAAAATGAATGAAAAAATAAAGATTTTACCGATATAAAATAAATAATAAATTAAATATGTTACTTAAATATATAATTTTAAAAAAAAAGATAAAAGTTAAAAAATTATTGAAAACTGAAATCAACCATTATTTTAGAATAAATAATTTTACAGACATGACATTTATTTTGAGACAGACAATAATAAAATAGTGTTAAATATTAATTTTTTTATAAAATTTTGAGATTTTTTTTTTAACATATATTTTTTATGTTTTTTAAGTATGGCTACAATATTTTAAAAGTCTTTCTCTAAATAATAATTTTAAATTTAGTTTTTAAATTTAAATATCTTTGTTATTTTTATTTTAAAGTATTTTTTGTTTTAAAATGTATATATTTAATTAATTTCAATTTTAAAAAAATAACTTTTGTGTGAGGATCATCTCCAGATTATTTGGGATGCATGAATGAGGATTGTTTTGGTTTCTTAAGGAACCATGCATTAAATGCACCTTACTTTAAACGTATTTTTATAGATCTCATCATGACTTCTTGAGAACCTAAATTCTTGAGTGTCATGTGTGGACGATTTAGACGTGTTTGGCGAAGCCTTTTTGCCTTTCATTGTTTCCTTCTTCTGTATTTCCCTTTTTGTAACTGCAAAGTTAGTGCATTATGAGCAAGAAATTGTAGAAAAGTATTAGTTAGTCTCAAAAGGATACTCTGTCTTCTTGGAAGGGTCCTGTTTATTCTTCAATTGCTTCTATTTTTGTCAAACTGGACGGTCTTGATGGTGTTTCTATAAAGGTAGGCTTGTTTTCTAACTCGGAAACTGTGATTCCTTCTAAAGACGAAAGGATACGTGATAAGTGTGACTCTTACGTCATTCCTTTTTACGAATGTGTTTTCTCCAACGTGGATCTTTGTCTTCCTTTTATTGCTTTTGACATAGAGGTATTGAATCATCTGGTCATGTCCCCCTCGCAACTTTACCTTTCATGCTAGACATATATGATATTCTACAAGTATTGGTGTAAGCACGTGAATGAGAGACCCTTGTGTTCCTTTTTCTTCACCTTTTCAAATGTCTCAATGACTTGGCATCTCTGGCTAGGGGTAGAGGATTACTCCACTTCAGGCTAATCATGCATGGGTTCGAACCTTTTTTGAATTGACTTTTCCTGGTGACCTCCGTCAGACCAGGAGCTCACGCTACAATTTAAGATATTATCGATGGAATTGAGGGCCGATTTATCGACCTGTTTCCTAAGTATTGGACTGAGGGTCACTTTTTATTGGGAAATAGCTTTTTCACATATGGCGAGAAGGATCTTTCTGAAGAGCCTCAATATCAAAAAGGTTGGTTGGTGAAGTTCATCAATAGTATAGAATATATATGGGGAGCTACTCGGGTTACATAAGCTGACAAGAAACGTTTAAAACATCTAATTAATATTCTGTTATTTGTAAAAGCCCATTCTCGAGAAGAAAGAAGAGCCATTTTTGGTAAACTTTGAACCTTTTTTTTATGGTATTTTTACCCTGAATGCCTCTGATGTACAATTTTTACTCATTTTGTGTTGAGTGCATGTGTAATGAAGAACATTTCCGACTTCTAATGTGGGAGTATGGGCAGCCAAAAATAATGTTGCTGCAAAAAACTTGCCAGCTTTACTGAATGCCACAAGTCGGACTGCTCTCCCTTTACTAATGGGATCGGTATCCTACTCTGCCGAGAATCGTCAACTCCTTCCTCTAGACGAGGATTGCGCTTACTTAGTTGGCCTCTCCTGGGCTATTTGGAGGAAGAAATGGGCAAACTGGCCCGATATGATCGGCGCGTTTTGGCTGCTCTGGCCCTTGGTCCATCCAGTTACGGGGAAGCTTTTTAGTCTGACTCGCATTGTGCTAAAAGCAACGAATAGAGGACAACATCCATGACCTAAAACTTCACTGTGATAGGTACCTACATGAAGCAAAGGAAGCTTTAATTCTCTCTTCGGGGTGAATAATGATTTTCTTCCCTTGAAATTTGTTGGTCGTCTTTCCAACCAAATACCTCATTTGGTGAGGACTTTGGAGGTGAAATACCAAGCTTTGTATGTACTTCGAATCAGTGTGGGGGCTGCTCACAAGAAGTTAGAGCTTTTCACTCTTAGAATGCTTCGTTAAGCCAACATATGGTTGAATGTACGAGTTTGACCCTAGAGACGGTCTCGCCATCATTTGAAAATGCTTTGGATCAAGTAGAGTATTTTTACCACCCTTTGACACTTTTCAGGGATAAAATTTAGACGGATCAAGTTGTCGTTGATGGGAAGATCGTTTCTTTGCGGATGTAGGTTTGCTGGAATGTCATATTTTTTTGTGTGGTACTTACTTATTAGTACCCCATAATCGGAAGTTTATAGAGGATACTTCTTTATTAAATGGAGTGCATTTGGTACGTGTTTAAGTTTTTTTTTGTAGTATCTTTGGTGTGTGGCTCTGGATTTTATCTTTTTACGAATGTACGAGGTATTTCGTCGAAGTTAATTCGTTGTCTCTTTAATAATGAAAGAAAGAATATGAATTTATTACTTTTTGGTACTTGTTCGAGGTACTCGGTGTGAACATGGATGTACAGCTTCAGATCTTTGTGAACTTGTGAGGTCTCCCCTAAAATTTATTAGAAGTCACTAGGGTCGTTCTTAGCCAAGGTTCGGTTCCCCTTCCCCTCACCGAGTGAAAACCCGGTCAGAGATAGACGAGTGGCCAACCCACCATGGCATATGGAGTGGCTAGCTACCAGATGGGGGTGACCATGATTTCCTATGGGAAATTGATTGCTTTAGCTAAACATACAAATCCTCTCTGACGTCACCCTTTGTTATTTCAACAATAAGTGGCAGTCTCATTTGAGAAGCGTATCCTTTTACAATGATAAGTAGCAGTCTCCTTTGAGAAGCTTATTCCTTTCCAACAATAAGTGGCAGTCTCTTTGAGAAGCTTATCCTTTTCCAACGATAAGTGGCAGTCTTCTTTGAGAAGCTTATCCTCTTCCAATGATAAGTGGCAGACTCCTTTGAGAAACTTATCATTTTCCAACGATATGTGGCAGTCTCTTGTGAGAAAATTATCCTTTTCCAATGATAAATGACAGTCTCTTGTGAGAAGCATGTCCTTTTTTGGTGGTGCATCAACCCTTACGACGATAAGTGGCAGTCTCTTTTGAGAAACTTATCCAAAGGGCGTCTCCCCTTGAAGTCCAATTTATTTTGGCATACAAAAGAGTTTAATTACACTGTATCTTTCCTGATGTTTCCTTAAGATCCTGTTTGATCTCTTCGTTTTAAGGAATTTCCAGAGGTTTGGATGTTTATTCTTGTTTGAAAACTCTAGCGTTTGTTGCATGATCCTAAGGCTTTAAGGATCTTTGCTTTTGTCCAATCCTAAGGGTTTGATGATTGTATCTTTGTTTCATCCTAAGGCTTTGAGGATGTTGCTTTTGTCTAGTTTTGTTTGGCTTTATCCTAAGGCTTTGAGGGTTTTGTCTTTGCTTTTTCCAAATCCTAAGGCTTTGAGGATTGTGTATTTGCTTCATCCTAAGGCTTTGAGAATGTTTGCTTTTATTTTGTCTTTGTTTTAGCCCAATCCTAAGGTTTTGAGGATTGTGTCTTTGTTTCATCCTAAGGCTTTGAGGATGTGGCTTCTTTCTTGATTTAGCCCAATCCTAAGGCTTTGAGGATTGTGTCTTTGTTACGTCCTAAGGCTTTGAGGATGTTGTTTTTGTTTGATCCTAAGGTTTTGAGGGTCTTGTCTTTTCTTTAGCCCAATCCTAAGGCTTTGAGGATTATTTCTTTGTTTCATCCTAATGCTTTAAGGATGTTGCCTTTATCTTGCTTTGGTCCAATCCTAAGGCTTTGAGGATTATGTCATGTTTTGTCATTTGTTCTAGAGTGTCAGCTAATCATGCTTGAACTTATTGATTAATTACTATGGATTTTCCCCACTGGAGAATATCTTTCTAGTTCTACCTCTAGTAAGGATCTTTTCTTTCTAAAGTCTCAGCCGGTCATGTCTAAACCTGTTGATCAATCACTTTAGATTTCCCTAGTTTATTTCTGTTCCCCAGCGTTTGGTCATCCCCAGTGAGTTGTTACCCATTGTGTAGACTTTATCCCTGTTTTCTTTCTTTGTCTGCACTTTTAGCGTTTATTATCCCATCATTATCATCATACTAGAGTTCATTGCATGTCATCATTGTGTTCCTAGTATTGTTGAGTAGTCTCTTTTGCCCATAGCATAGCATGTTATTGCATTTAGGGTAAAAGTTTCCAGTTTTCTATATTTAAATACCTTTCGCCCTGATTTCACGAGGATTTTCATCACTCATGTCATCTGGTAAAGATACTTAAATAAGGACAACTGTCATACTCCAAATTTTGACCAGGAATTTTCAATTTTGCATTCATTTTCACTTTGCATCATCTGTATAGCATAATCATACATTTCATCGGGCTCTCAAGACGTGGGGTCGGGGTTTTCTTTTGAGTTGGATTTCCTTTATTTAGAGGTTGTTTCTTTTGGTTATTGTACTCAAGTTTGAGGCAAGGTCACTATGCCAAAAAAGACCTTTGGCAGCGTTTTTTTTGGTCTTTAGCAGCGCTTAAAAGCGCTGCCAAAAGTGGTGCTGCTAAAGGTAAAGGCAGCGCTTTTTATGGAAAAAGCGCTGCTAAAGGCTCCCTTCAGCAGCGCTTTTTTAGCCCTTTAGCAACGCTTTTATAAGCGCTGCCTATTCCCCCTACCCTCCCCCCTTTAGCAGCGCTTTTACAAAGCGCTTTCTTAGACCCCCCCCCCTTTAGCAGCGCTTTTCTAAAGCGCTTTCTTGGCCCCACCTTTTAGCAGCGCTTTTATAAAGTGATGTCTTAGACCTCCCCCCCCCCCCCCCTCCCAACCTATAGCAGCGCTTTTGTAGTGTGTAACACCCCCTTTTTTATACCCCCAAATAAACAATTAAATCATTTAGGCACATAATAAAATTTTTCATCAGAGTATAAATTAACACATGGTATAAAAGAGGCACGTCACATTATCCAGGAAATTCAAAACACATACAACACCTGCTCATAAAGATATGCAACAAAGGGTAAATCACCACAAGGGAACTTAGTCCTTAAAACCCACACATCAATATTTAGAATAAAAGCGGAAACATCTAAACATTGAATCACTTCATTCATATAAACATTATATACATCAACTATTTAATTCAAATCATAAGTCATGTTTACAAAACATTCCCAGCCGATACATACACAGATGTATCACAAAAGAACCAAAAGAATTCCTAACTACCCGGTGCTACATATCAGAGCCATCCGACCAAAAGAACAAAGCCACGCTTCACAAAAGACCTCCCGCAAACCTATTATGCAATGCCTCATAGAGCATCATAAAACAGCAGAAGGGTGAAAAACATTATCATAACAAACAATGCATATAATATATATATATATATATATATATATATATATATATATATATATATATATATATATATATATAATATATATATATATATATATATATATATATATATATATATATATATATATATATATATATATATATATATATATATATATATATATATATATATATATATATATATATATATACACCAACACAGAATACACATAACACATTTCTCACCGCAATATGTCACAATTCAATCATATATACATCGCAACGCACATATAATTCACCAAGCATATCCACCATGCACACATTCACCACTAAGCATATACAATTATGTTTAGTTCAACACTTCACGTAAACATACACAATTATGTTCATTACACCAATACATCATATGAAGATGATAATGCACTCATAGAGACCGACTCACGACTCTATGCAGATGCAAATTTGGTACCGACTCATTCAGCAAGTTCAATTGAAGAACCAAATGGAACCATCGCTCGTTACCGAAGTAACTCCCCGTCGGGCCTACGATGTTCACCCATCGCTCACACCCCACACGGGCACACGATGTTTCAGGATTGCTCACACATCACACGGGCACACAATCTAATTGCTCACACCCTACAAGGGCACACAATCGTTCTGCAGATTCTCCATGGAATCAATATAAACTATCGCTCACACCCCACAAGGGCACACGACCATTTCTCCAGATCCTCATAGGGATCAAAGATAAACCATCGCTCACACCCCACAAGGGCACACGATGTTTCTGCAGATTCTACGCAGGATCAGACACACAAGAATGCAATCATGATGCTTCACATGCAAAACGATTCCATACACTCTTGAAATGCATACACGTTCACAAACAGACTCATGCATTCTTCACATCATACAAATACATACAATTATGCATATTCACATCAATCTCATCATGTATCTTTATTTAATTCAAACAAATGCATAAAATTGCCAAACGGCCACATTTCACACTTCACGATTCGCAATCTAGGATTCACGCCATACGACTACCCACAGCATTTCATATCAGAACATACAACTATGCATAATAAGAAAGAATTAATCATACTTGAATCAAAGAATCGACATGGAAGTGAAAATACAAGAAAATAACATCCTGCTACGCTCGCTACCCTGCTCGCCTAGCGAGTGCTCACTACCTGTTCGCCTAGCGAACAAGCTCGCGAAGGCAAATAGAAGCCACTGACTTGATTCGCTACCCCACTCGCTCAGCGAAGGCCCAACGAATGCTCGCCACCCCTCTTCTCTACCAGCGAAGAACACCAAAATCATTTTGCGCAAGTCTGGGACCGTTCGCTACTGGATCGCCACTGCGAATGCCCAGCGAGTGCTCGCGACCTGCTCGCCTAGCGAACGTGCTAGCAAGGGTCTGTGAACTTAGAAATCCCCACTGTCCAAAACTCCGAAACTCATCGAAATCTACCTGATTCAATCCCAACTTGTTCTAGTAGCCTTAGTCCAACATTCCTTGACTAAACTTTACCACTTATTCTCATTTTTAACCGTTAAAACTCGGTTTCTATCGATTAAATCAAATTCAACCTAAAAATGGAAAATGAGCAAAACTTTCCTCAATCCAAAATCAAACCAATAGAAACATACATAATCATACACATCGAAAGAATAATAAAGTTTCACACCCTTACCCGATTAATCGAAGCTTAGAAGTTTGATTCTTGATGATTCTAGATTTTCTCCTCTTCCTCCTCTTCTCTTTTCTTCTTCTTTCCTTTCTATCTCTTTTCTTTTCTCTCTATTTCCACTTATACTCTTTCTATTCTATTTCTCTCAAATATCTACTAATTAAGGATTATCTAAAACACCCTCTAATTAATTCCCCAAAACTCTCCGAATAATAAAATAACATAATAAGCACACATAACATAGTAATGTTCAAATTCCATAATTAAAAGAATAATCAATCAAAATAAATTAAAAGACTCAACAAAAATGGGAAATTCAGAATTGGGGCGTTACATAGTGCTCTCTTTGTAACCTTTAGCAGCGCTTTTTTGTAAAAGCGTTGTCTAATCTCCCATATTTTATTTTATTTTTAAAATAATCACACTTTTTTATATATTTTTCGACAAACCTGCTTATATTACATTCTCTGCTTATAATTCAGGCCTTTATTTCAACACTTTGGCCTTTAAGTATACATCACTTTGCCCATAATCATTTTAATACACATAAACCTGCTTAAATATATTACAACACAATCCGATCCTCAAAATTACAACATCACAAATACAGTCAATTTACATATAATTACAAATCCGTTAACTTTACAAATAGATACGACTTCCAGAAATATTATTATCCCGCATCAATATTGGATGATACATATACCTTATACAATTCTCAACTCAAGAATAAATTGACACCATTCCTCCTTTATTTCTTCCAATCCTGCTTTCGAGTAAGTACCGCACTTGAAATCATCAAAGTACTACATAATATAACAGAACATGCACGATTTAGTTGTAAAACTAATTACTCATATGAAACATCGGTTAATTATCAAAATGAATCATATAATTTATGAATTGATCCATACAATGATTGAAATCTCTATTTGACCAGAATGAATAATTTCCTTCATAAAGCGCAATACAAAATATCCACAATCAATCCCATTGCGCTGACGAGGACACTGTAAATGGAAAAAACAAATGAGCATTTATCAGGATATATAGTTTACATAGTTTTATCAAGTAGGACCACTATAACAGTCAAATATGGGAAAATATACCTGCACTCTGATCCAGCTAATGTTGTTAGCCTTACTTTTTGGCATTGTTGCTTGTCTTTATGCTCTGAATATTTGTATAGCTCTAACATAATATAAACGCATATTTAGAACAATGTCACATAATAAATAAAGATATATAATTATTCAGAACAGTATATCTCATCACTTACGTATCAATCATATTCTTCATATCAGGATATTTTGTTTGATCGACATTCAATGAATTCAGATAATACACTATTTCTTTCATCAGATTAATCGCGACCAACAACCAGTGTCCACTATAAAATAAGCCAACAGTTTAGACGAAAATATTATATAGAATGGAAAAAATCGAATAATTATAATAAATGAATTTAGAATGAAGTCATACCCATGACCAGTATTATATGGCAACAAGAACAACTTCTCTGTAGTCACGGCCATAAATCTTTGGACTATGTAATCTTTGACTACATCTGGTGTGTGATCTATTGCCCGTGAGTTGATACAGGTAGCAGATAAGAATGTGAATATGGAAGTCAAATCATGCGGGACCAACAACTTGTCATACAAGAGCCTAAAAGAAAAACATAATCAACATTAGAATATTCAGTTAAATGAGCAAATTTTAAAATATTCAATTATTTAATTAAAATGGATCGGAGTACCTGATGTAGGAATGCATAACACCGACGCCCAATTCAGAATGTTGGAAAACCTGGTCCAAATCCTCCTTAGCAATTGTTTCGGTATATTCAAAACCGAAAATACCTTCCTCCATAGGTATTTGACAGATGCCACCCTCAGTCACATCTGTTGTTCCTACATATGTTTCAAGGAACAACCTAAATCAAGGAACAAATGCTTTTTTTGGCTCGACCTTTTTTTTGTTGGGCACCTTGGAAGATTCAGGCATCTTACCCTTGCTGACTTGTTGCAACTGTTGATCATGAAGCTAAAATGTAATACAAGTTCAGTAATTAATGTATAATAAGATAATCATGTAACTGTAGTAGTACCTGTTTCTTTGATGCAGCTGAATCGGTTTCCCGCACAATGATTCTCATATCTTTTGATTTGGATTTTGTAGGAGTCTAAGATCATCATGTAAATAAGAAAATGTAAATGTAAGAATAACTTTCATCTATGGGTTGTAAAACATTTGAATATTACAAGGTTCATAATGGTGTTCAACATACCTCATCATCTATGAAAATGAGATTTGTCGGCCATGCAACATACGCTCCTATTGCATCTCCCACCACTGTTGCGTCAGAAACAGCATCTGGTATTGGCAACAACGCACCTCCTCTAACGCAATATCAACTGATACTTTCAAATGTCCAGCAGGGAGCGGTTTATGGTGAAGTAAGTCTCCCACAGTGTTATGCACCTTTCCCTTGCCAACCATGCTGTCGCGGTGAAATTTTGGATATCAAACTATTGATTAGTTTGAATCTTTAATTCATTTTGCAACCGAACTTTGATTTGTCCAAAGGAAGGGATAAAGATCGAAATTCCCACAATGCAATGCAAATGCAAGCTAGAGAGTTATAGGTTCGGGGGTTGGTTAAACTTAGGGAAGGTACTAGCATCCTAAGTTTCTGTAGTACTCTACAGGAACCTCTTGTTTTATGTTTGTTTATTGCTAAGTGTTTATCTGCTTAATGGTTGAAAGACCCTAGTGGTTTATATCTAAGTATACTCGATAAGATATCGCATCTTATGCCTACATATCCTTACGGGAGTGGAATCAGAGTATCTGTAGTTCCCCTAAAGGGTTAGAGGAGCTCTTTGACTGTGGTCAAAGTTCCTACGGGTTTAGGGTAGTTGTTTTGATTGGGTTTAGGAGAAGAGATGAGTCTTCATGTTAAGGGAGATGTAACCACCACAAGTGTAAAGGGGGTTGTAGGAAAATAGTCTTTGCATCGTCTTAAGAAAAGGGCTTAAGTACTCGGATTGTTTGACGAGTGTGCCTTTATCGCTCTTAAGGAAAAGTACCTACATGTTTGATTGTATTGTTGTGGGGGTGGAGATTATATCTCACTTAAGATGATTAACATCTATTCTCTATTGTGTTTGAAAAGTTGTATTGTTGATTGTTTGTTTGTCTAAGTTGTAGAGATAAAGACAAGGTCCTTCCTATGGGGTAGGTCCTAAACTTAAATGATCAAATTGAATGGAATCAAGGATCGAAGGGAATATGATGCAAATGATGTGCAACTACACACAACGTTGAATTATGTGTAGGTTTTTCCTTTGGACGAAATGCGATGCGATAATGTAAATGCGGTAATGTAAATTGCAATGAATAAGTTGCGGCAATGTAAACCATACACATACGCATGAAAGCGCTAAGTGAGTGTGTGAATTATGGATAAATAAAAGCGGATAAAGATAAAGCATACGCATGAAAGCGCTAAGTGTGAGTGCAAGTGTCGTGAATGTGGGTGTGCACGGTTAATTGAATTAGGAGAAGTTGAATTGATTTTAGCGGGGAGAGTTGTATTTATTTTAAGTGAGATTAATTTACTATTATTATTATGTGAAAAAAGTTATTATTAAAATTTAAATTTAATTAGAAAAAGATTTTAAATGATTATCAAAGAAACAAGTTAATTATAAAATAGTTTGAGTTTTTTTTTATTTGTTTTATTGAATAGAGCTTATTTTAAAATAGAATGGTTTATTATTTTTTTTATGAAAGTTGTTATCATAAATTAATTAGATAAATTAATTCACTTAAGGCAAGGTTTTCTAAAAGAGTTTTTTAGTTGTTATCACTAAATAGATTTTATTAAGAGTCATATTAGGTTATATGAATTAATTTTAGGTTTTAAAATGAATAAGATTTTAAACAAATAGAAGTTTTGAGAAAAATGTTTTATTATTATGAAAAGCTAATTTAGGTTAAAAAGGAGGTTTATTATTTATCTTATTAAATAAAATTCAAATTTAAATGTGAAAAGATTTATCCTTAAATAAAATTATTATAAAAGGTTAAATTAAGTTTTAAAAAGGAGTTTTTTTTTACTAAATAGAAAATAAAAGTTAAATTAAAATGAAGTGGATTTTTTAATTAAAAAAACTGAGCAAATTAAATATTATATATAAAAAGGCTTATTATAAAAGTGAGTTATAAAAAGACTTAATTAAAAGGATTGATAGTTTTAATTAAAAAACGTTAATAGTGGTTAGTTATAAGAAAAGGTGATTAAACGACTAATTAGCAGATGAGGGGTGGTTTAGTGGGTGATTAGTGTGTGTGATGTGTGTGATTAGTGTTATTATGATTATTACATCAGTAAATAAAATAAACAAAATAATAAAAAACCCTAAATCCCCCCAATTTCCCCTTTCCGCTGTTCCTCTCCATCTTTTCGTCATCGCCTTCCATTGATTGATTCCGCCTCCTCCTTTCTCCCTGTTTCTTTCCCTTCTTTCGATTTTTCTTTGGTTTCGTCTATCTCGCTGTTTCATTCTTCTTTGATTTCCTACATAAGTAAACAACAAACAAACACCAGATTAACGTTAGTAGAAATAGTCTCACATTTAAATGGATTCCACAGGTTTCGACGGCGAGAGGTGAGGGGGCTTCGTTGGATGACGTTGAGGGTGTTGATGCGAACGGAAGCTTCTCACGCTAGTTTCTGGTGACAGGTGGCGAGGTGTGCGACGGAAGTTGGAAGATAAGTTTTCCTCTTTGTTACTCTGTATGTTAGGTTTTTTTATTTGGAATTCATGTGTGGTTCGATTGTGAATTTTTCTCTGTCTGTCCTCTCTAATCGTTCATCTGTTCGGTTTTATAGGGCTGTGACGAGTAATGCGAATTGAAGAGGCATAATGAAACTTCCAAATCCTGCGGGGTGTGTTTGAGGACTGTTTTGGAGAGAAGTTAAACACGTCTGATTTGCTTGCAGCTGGACATTTAATTGACTTCCAAATTTGTACGATTGTGTTCAGAGTTGTTATGGAAATTGGTAACACTCTCGATTCTTTCCTTTCTGTATTCATTCGCTATGTTTGAGAAAAATCTCTTCTGAAAATTTGCTAGCTGTTATTGAGTTGGAAACATTCCATAATGGATTACTAACTCTGGGCTTGTAAATTGGCAGGGGCAGATAGCAATTTGGTTTGGGCCAAGGGAAATGAGCAGCCCAGAGCAATTTCCACCCTCTGAAAGTTTCTTTACGACTTTCTCACGAGGAGTTACAAGCGTTAAATCAGTAGGAAGCTCGCTGGCTCCAGTTTGTATATGATTTAAGTGAGTGCTTTTGTCTATGTTGATTCAAACCCTTCCAATCCGTATGAGCAACAGAAGGTGGCTCTTTTGGATACCGTGGAATTGTATGTTCCTCAAGAACAAATTCTGCAAACTTCAAAGATTTCGACGCGGCAGTTCATCATTGGTAAATCCCAGATTTTTGTTACTCTGCTCTTTCAATTCTTCAATGTACGTTTGCTGGTGATGTGATTATGATTGCTACCGTGCGTGATACCTTTTTATGCTTCTATCCAAGTTGTATCTTATGCTTGGATTTCTTTTCTTGCATTTTGTCCTCTACTATGGGATATGTATGTATTCGCTGCTCGGAGTATTCTACTTTGTGAATGTGTATGAATGTGTGTATATATATGAAGTTTCCACAATGTCGGTCGAGGTCATCTGATATTGTGTTTGTTTGCAAATGCCAATGTTGTTGCAGATGTTGAACTGATATACTGACGTCATGCTGGTGTTAATGGTGGATCGGTATACTCGTTGAGGCTGATGTCTTTCTAACGGAAGCTGAGAGGTGTACGAGGACAACTTTGCTGACGTTTACGAAGTTGTTTGATCTTAATGCCTTCATGAGATTAGAAACCCCCCCCTACGGCGAAGCTCGCAGAATTGGCAAGGTACGGAGCTCTTCTTCCTCTTGTAGATAAACTCACAATCCTTCCTAAACTTTGGTTGTGATTATTTTGTAGCAGGCTCATGTATCGTGAACAGGTGGTCATGGAGGGTGTTCTTAGCATGAGGTAGCGACATTTTCTGCAGGTGGTATTACTGAGAGGCTCTCGTAAGCTCTTGAAAGTAATACCCAGCTTAAATTATCTTCTTCATGCTTTAAAATTGAGCGATATCCAGTTCATGTTGTAATGCAGGTGAAGATATGTTTGAGCAGCAAAGGAGACAGTCTTATATTGGATGGTCGATGCTGTGGTTTATTCAAAACGTCTGTAGCCTGCTTTATCACGATTATTGTCACAACTAACAGGGATTACTTCCTAATCTTGATGCACCCAATTAACACCTTTGTTTTTTCTTGTAATTGACTCCCTTTAACCCGTGCAGGACTTAGGATTGTCTATGAGCAAATTGTCCTTCCTTGCATTGTCTCTTGTCACAAAGAATCCCAGCTATGGTAATTGAATTGCGAAACACTGTAATGCCGGCAATGCTCCACACCCGGTTACCCAACGATTCTAGACTGTAGATAGAGGTTAGTTTGGAACATTATGTAATCACGCATTTGTATACTTAATGATTTGCGTTGGTTTATTTGAATCGCTCCTTTGTCGTAGAGATTTTATCATTGCATTATTAACTTTATCAAGTTCTGTTGGTAGGTTTGGAATGTGAGCTTGGAAAGAGGAGCATTAAGATTTGTCGTGGGCTTTAGTTCATGGTTGGATTCTATACCCTGGCAAATAGCAACATAGCTTGATTCACAAGAATTGCACATTGGAGATTCCTCATGAGCATACTTATATATTATGGCATAATGTTGGATTTGATGTTTTGAACGAAACAGCGTTTTGATCTTCAAATGTTTGTTGCAGGGTTCACGCGTGATAATGATTTGGGTAGAACCCTCAGTTGGTGATGTCATGTAAATGGAGGTTAACTTGGAGATGGAATCTGATCAGAGCAACCTCCATACGGACTGCTTCCATTATTCATTGTATTTGTCTAGAGTTCACAGAGTTTTGGTGGAGAAGCCCAACAATAGTGCTTGTGGTTGTCGATGCAGACGCTGAGTGAACCATCATTTGCTGTTGCTGCTGCTGTAATTTTAATTGATCTTCATGATCTTGCGCTTGATTATGAACTCCGCCTGACTTAACTGTTCTCCGAGGGAAACTTGGCTAAGCTCTCCATGATTTTTATGTAAGAACTGAATTGGCCATCTAAGTTATTGCATTTTAGTGACATCAGGATTTAACACATTTTTCATACCAGTTGTATAACAGGCCACAACTTTACTGATGTTGCAGGATGAATCGACATTTCCACTCTCACGCTACACAAGAACCTATGGAACAATTGGACATTGGGTAAGACCAATGTATCCATGTACTGCCAGGGTGTTTAAGATGGTTTAGTAGTTTCTTTCCATGACTTGGTTGTTAATAGCCTTTCTTGCTGTTCAGGTTTTCGAGTATGCCGGAGGGTGTGTTGATTCAAGTTGATGTACTATGTTAGTTAATTTGGCAGTAGGTCCCGATCTCGAAGTGTGGGGTTTATGGTTGTATTTGGCAAGTATGCACTATTGTACATTGCACATTATTTGCCCTTCTTCGACTTAGTTCAAAAAGTTCTAAACTGACAGTCCTCTTTTGGCAAGTCCCATCACATTGTTGCGGTTTTGTTTTGCTGGTGAGTCCGTGGTAGCAGCGACATATACGGTTCGACCAGTCCTTGTGAGGGATTGAGGTAGAGCTGGTATTCCAAATTCCTTCCTGCCTAATCGAAAGTTCGCGTTGCGGTTCCGGTGGCTTTGGTGCTTTCCCTATTGTATCAAGTGGAGCTTTCTCTTCATGATTCCCAACTGTAACCTTGTATAACCTTGTAATAGTGAATTTAGTGCAAAAATCTGGATCTTGGGATTGACTCATGATCTTGGTAGGTTGAAGTGATGAATATTGTAAAAAATATCTTGGCTTTGTGATAACCAAAAGTGCTGGAATAATAATAGGATACTTAATGTAATGCATCCGTTCAAGCTCCATGTTTTTCTTCCTAAATTCAATATCTTAACACGAGTCCACCGCCCACTGCGCCCTTAAGAATAATCCTGCGTTGGGACTTACTCAAATTAAAAATACGATCCAATAAAAGTAATTGGGACTTATGATGAACTTGTGAACCAATTAGGACTTTATAAAGGACAAGACTAAGAAATCTATTTTAAGGACTCCTTCTTAAATCTTGATTCAAGGAAGCTCGCCACCCTCTAACTTTTATGCCTTTAAATTGGGATTCTTCTTCTATGATCAAAAAGGACTTTGGACTATAGCAATAAAGTAATAGGCCTTGAATTGTAAAGACTTGGAGCGACTTTGCATCTTTCTTTTTGTCATCAAAATTTGATACAATCACATGAAGACCTCTTGGTAAGCATAAACTTTCCATCTTGAAACTCTAGGAACAACTTGAATAAGAACCGAATGACCAAGTCCGGAAGGATTGGACTAGGAGTGCCACCTCCACTGGAATTTAATACACCTGCACGAGCTGGTTAGCCATAATAAACATACGTACAACAGTAGAAGATAATACATAAAAATGCACGATGGAGGTGGAATCTTATGGTCAAAAATTAGGGTGCAACACATGCGATAAGTCGGTGTCGATAAATATAGCCGACAAGGTGAAATGCCCTAAACAAATAATGATGCCGATTAATGTGTTAATTAAGAATATTGTGCTAAATTAATTTCAATGTAATATATACAATTACCTCTGGAAGCTTCTGCGGACAATTGATACTATCTTTGTCACTAGTATCTTTACCCTGATCTGGACCGCGTCTTTCTGACATGTATCTTTCTTTGTCCTTCTGTAATTCCCGAATTTGAGCTTTCAATTCCTCCAATGTAACCATCACTTCTTTATTGCTAGGATTTTTTTCTTTGGCTTCTTATACAGCTGTGATGGAGTGACGCCAAATCACTTACCCCTCAAGTAATCGGAATTTGCGAATGTACAAGTGCTCCAATGTAACTTGTCAGCATCGCACCGTTAGGCTCAACTAATTGATCTCTTTCATTATAATGCACATCATACTTAACACCCTTATCTCTCGCACGGATGATTTTTTTCATAATCGTTATTCCTCTTTTGATATCGCCTTCCATGTCTTTTGTTGTTTCGTTTCCATCATATGATATTTCCTCATTGGTGGCCATAATACCTGCAATTCAGAAAAACCAAAGTATCAAATGAATGACATGCAAATATGTAAATAAGAAATACATACAAAAGAAATGTATAAATAAGAAAAACACATACATAATTTTATTGAATGACATAATATGTAATTATATTGCATGATAGAAATATGTAACTTTATTCAATTCGACAATATGTAATTTTACAAGTACCTTTGTCACTAAGATCTCTTTCTTATCTTAGTTGGAACGTGGTTTACTTGTCTCTTAACAACACGGACGGATGGATTGATCCAAATTCCCTCGTTATGATCATTTCTAATATAAGATTCGTCCGCTTTAATATTCTCATCTGGATCATCTATAATATAAGATTCCTTCTCAGCATCAACATCCCCCTTGTCTCCAATGTTATCATCGATTACTTTGTTGGAAAAAAAAACTATAGACCATTTCGTACTTGTCAGATCAGTGACATAGAACACTTGTTTAGCTTGTGTGGCTAGAATAAAAGGCTCATCTTTGTACCCCACCTTATTAAGATCCACTTGCAAAAATCATGACTTATCCATTTTGTCGCGGTGAAATTTGGATACCAAGCTATTGATGAGCTTGAATCTTAATTCATTTGCAACCAAACTTTGATTTGTCCAAAGGAAGGGAAAAAGATCGAAATACCCACAATGCAATGCAAATGCAAAGGTTAAAGAGTTATAGGTTCGGGGGTTGGTTAAACTTAGGGAAGGTGCTAGCATCCTAAGTTTCTGTAGTACTCTACAAGAACCTCTTGTTTTATGTTTGTTTATTGCTAAGGCTTACCTGCCTAAGGGTAAAAGACCTAGGGGTTTATTTCTAAGTATACTCGATAAGATATCGCATCTTATGCCTACATATCCTAACGGGAGTGGAATCAGAGTATTTGTAGTTCCCCTAAAGGGTTTGAGGAGATCTTTGACTGTGGTCAAAGTTCCTAAGGGATAAGGGTAGTTGATTGATTGATTTTAGGAGAAAAGATGAGTTGTCATTTTAAGGGAGATTACTTGATTTAACCACCACAACTTTGTAGGAAAATAGTCTTTGCATCGTTTTAAGAGAAGGGCTCAAGTACTCGGATTGTCAACAAGTACGCCTCTATCTCTCCTAAGGAAAAGCCCCTACATATTGATTGAATTGTTATGGGGTAGGAGTTTTATCTCACTTAAGATGACTAACATCTTATTCTCTAATGTGTTTGAATAGTTTGAATTGAGTTGTTGAATGTGTTTGTCTAAGTTGTAAAAATAAAAGATCCTCCTTATGGGTTAGGATCTAAACTTAGAAGATCGACTTAAATGGGATCAAGGATCAAATGGGGAGAATGATGCAAATGTAATGCATACGCACAATTGTTTAAGTCACGCGCAGATTCTTCTTTTGGACGTTTATGCGATGCGAGAATGAATAACAAAAGTGGTAAATTGCGGAAAATAAAGGCAGATAAAAATAATCCATACATGAATGCATGAAAGCGCTAAGTGAGTGTATGAGTGCAAGCGCGCGATGTTAATTTTAGGCGAAGTTGACTAATTTTAAGAAAGGTTGATTTTTTAAGAAAAAGTTATATTATTTGATTTAAGAAAATGTTGAATTATTAGGAAAAAGTTTTATTTACTTGGTTTTAAAAAGAGTTTGAATGGTATTGATTTTGATTAATTACTTGATAAAAGGTTTGGTTGATGATTTGATTTTTTTAGAAAATTAATAATTAATTTATTAGCAAAAGATTTGAACTAATTAACTAACTCATAAAAAAATTATTATTAAAAGGGGGATAATAATTGATTTTATAAGAGATTGAATTATTTATTATTAAATGAGATTGATTAAATTAAAAATTGATTAAGAAAAAAACCTAAACGGAAAGATAAAGAAAAGCGATCCGTTGGAGATCAAGGTGGTGGCGTGGTGTGAGTGTGTGAGATACATATATTATATTACAAAGTTACAACAAAGATCAAAACAAAAGCAAAATAGAGACAAACAGGAGCGTGGGGGTAGGGGATTCCACTCTCCCTTTTCTACCACTTCCTCTCCTTCATCTTCTTATGGTCTGCTCTGCAAAAAAAAAAAAACAAAGCCATCAAGTATATGAATAATTTGAGAAAGGGGTCATTACCCAAAGATAAGAGCCGGCGGTGGATTTGAAGATGGTGACGGCAGCTTCAATTTTCTCCTTATGGTGACAGCTTTTCTGGGGGGAATATGGCAGATTTTCCTCTTGGTGAGAACTTTTGTGTGTGGTTGTTGTTGTTGGTGTCCGGAAGTTGGGAAATTCTCCATGCTTTTATAGGGGAATGGATGGGCCTCCAATGAATATGGCTCTTAAAAACCTTCCTTTTTGAGTGATACTTGTTTGATTGCTGGATGATTTGGGGAGACAACCATTTAATTTCCTTCTAATTCCGTTTGATTCTGTTGAGAGAATGTTGGATCTAATTTGGGAAGTTCCAATCTTTCCCTTTTTTATGCTGCAGCTTCAAACGAAATTCTTGAAAAATATGCTCCGAATCTTACTTCGACTCTAACACAAAAGTTGTAGCTCTCTCTTTTAACTTTCCGGCGATATTTAGAACGCCTCGAACGGATTCCCAGAACTCCAGCTACGATCGTTTCCGTGCAGACTGCTGAAGCTGGATTTGCTGTTATGACTTGCCTCTTACGACTTGCCTCTGATGAATTGCTTCTGAAGAATTGCTTCTGGAGCGTTGCTTCTGGAGCGTTGCCTCTAATTTGGGAAGTTCTAATCTTTCCCTTTTTTATGCTATATCTTCAAGCGAAATTCTGGAAAAATGTGCTCCGGATCTGACTTTGTCTCCAACACGATAGTCGTAGCTCTCTCTCTTAGCTTTCCGAAGATTTTTAGAACGCCTCAAACGGATCCCCGAAACTCCAGTTATGATTGTTTCCGTGCAGACTGCTAAAGCTGGATTTGCTGTTATTTCCCTTTTTTATGCTGCAGCTTCAAACGAAATTCTGGAAAAATATGCTCTGAATCTGACTTTGACTCCAACACAGAAGTTGTAGCTCTCTGTCTTAGCTTTTCGGCGATTTTTAGAACGCCTCAAACGAATTCCCAGAACTCTAGTTACCATCGTTTCCGTGCAGACTGCTGATGAACTTCTTCTAAAGGCTCGCCTCTGACGCTGTTTCTGAGGAGTTGCATCTAAAGGGTGCCTCTGACGCTGTTGCCTCTTTGGCTTTGAATTAAGTTTCCACGCGAATAAATCCTCGCCATCTTGGATTTAAATTTGCAACTTTAAAGATCTTTATTTGACTTTAAAATATCTGCACAGGTGGGTTAGGACAAACATGCACACACAAGCATAAAGAATAAGGAAAGGAGGCGAAAAACAAATGTGAGATCTTAAGGTCAAAAATTAGGGTGTGACAAATGCCTCTATTTAAGTTGCTTCTATCCGGAGATATGGAGGTTGGAATCTCCGTCTCGACGGGATAGGAGGGACTTAAATACAAACATTGCACGAATTTTTGGCCCTAAGAGGTCGCCGAATGCATATGATATGCAATGATATGAAATGCAAGACAAGCGGTTCTGTGAGGAAAAGATGCCACAGAGGAAGAAACTAGACATAGAACGCGAGAAACACAGGAGCAACAGACTCGACGAAGCGGGACTCCATGAGGGAAGAGACAACAATCATTGGGGAATATCCAAAATAAAGGTAAGATATAATAACACCACCAAGAGTATAGTAGCTTGAACAATAGCGAGAAACCTGAAAGTGAAGGATAACCTACTACCAACGCGTGGCAGCCTAAGCAAGGGTATCCGGTTGAAACAGAGAAACACATGTTACCTACAATCAGTCTAATGATAGCCTAAGCAAAGGCGACATGAAGAGGAAAGATGACCTACTACCGAACCTGGCAGCCTAAGCAAAAGGTATCTGACCCAAAAGAAATGGTATATTACCTACTACCAAATGTATGATAGCCTAAGAAAAGGTAATAGCCAAACAAAGTGTATTACCTACTATCAAACATATGATAGCCTAAGAAAAAGGTAATAGACTTGAAAGGAGAGATCACCTACTACCAAACATATGGTAGCCTAAGAAAAGGCGTCTGACCAAAAGATATGTGTTACCTACTATCAAACGTATGATAGCCTAAGAAAAGGTACACACAAATGGAAACATGACCTACTACTGAACAGGGCAGCCTAAGAAAAGGTATCTGACCAAAAGAAATGTGGTATATTACCTGAGCAAAGGTAATAACCCAGAGATGGAGAGATCACCTACTACCAAACATATGGCAGCCTAAGAAAAAGGCGTCCGACCAAAAGATATGTGTTACCTACTATCAAACATATGATAGCCTAAGAAAAGGTAAACACAAAAAGGAAAGATGACCTACTACCAAATAAGGTAGCCTAAGAAAAGGTATCTGACCACAAGAAAGGTGTATTACCTACTATCAAACATATGATAGCCTAAGCAAAGGTAATAACCAAAAGGAGAGATCACCTACTACCAAACATATGGTAGCCTAAGAAAAAGGCGTCTGACCAAAAATTAAATTGTAAAGTTTCAACGGGGATCTCCAGAAGAGATGTAAGCCGATTGATTTGCAAATATGTCATCTTGAATAAAGAGAAATTCAATGTAATAAACTTCACCAAACCTCTCGGGAGAGATGCCATTTGATGGAATCAGACTTGTGTAATGAACTCACTGGGGAATGCATTCCTGAGGAGTATCTTTGTTGTAGCTGTAGAAATGTGAAACTTTTGAAGTGAAAAATTCTCAAATAAAGAGAAAATATCTGTAAAGTCTTCGACAAACTTCTCTGACGGACTTCAGAAGAGATGCCATTTGACGAGTAGGTAACCTTGATAAACCCAATGAGGGTGGACAAACTGTCTTGAAGAGACTGTCATATGTCATTTTAAATGAAATCCTGATCAAAACGAGTTGCTCAAATAAAGAGATCACTTGTGGTCCGGATATAAATTGTTGAGAGAGCCTTGTAATATTGTTGGAGAAGTATGTGTCTTCAGATAATGATCTTCAGAAAGAACTTCTTGGGTGGTAAAATGCAAACTAATGCACGCTTAATCCAGATTCCAAAGTCTTAGAGATATCCACCGTGATCGCCGGGGACCGAAGTTCAATTCAGGAAATAACTGAAGAGAAACTGTCAAGTAAGACTCGACTATTGAGGCATGGGCTCAAATGGTATTTAACTAAAGCAACCGTCTTCCACGAGGATCGAACTCTGTGGGGAAATAGAAATATTGCGCTCTTTCTGCCTAGGGCTGACAACTCTACTTGAAGGGATAAGACAAACCCAATCACTTGGCGATAAACACGGCCAAAGCGACAGAACAAATAAACAAAAAGATGCAAAAATGCACATGCTATGCTATCTACCTATATTCTATGCGTATGCTAACAACAGGGATGAAAGGCACTCAAACCAAATCTTCACAGATCAAACATCGCCTGGGGAAATGTAAGCTTGCTTTTAGAATTCCTTCTTAGGAACCAATATCGGACCAATCTTCAAAGACAGAAGCGTCACTATGGATAGGTGGAGAACCATATATGGAATCACAATCCTGCCTTAAGGCTTTAAAACTTCTCAGGGGAATAGAAAATGTTTTGCCTGGGGATATAACATCTTGATCCTACTGAAGCATTTGCCAAAATAATCTTGGTTATCATGTTGAAGATGAGAATAAACATCTACTGGAAACTGATCCATATCTTAATTGGAGAAACCTCGTGGATAAAATAAATATCCACTTCCCTGGAGAGATTCATGCTGGAGTTGTAGACGGAGATACCCGAACTGGAGTTTCATAGGGGATAAAATAAATATCCACTACAAAGGGGGAAACCTGGGTTAGCAAAGCTGTTGAATATGGGGATGAAATAAACATCCGCTTTGCTGGAGAGGTGAAGCTAATCAGCTCACTGGGAATTCTCAGGTCACCAACTGGAGATTTCTTGCATGGAATATGTTTGTCACAGAATTGTCACATCCACCTTCGATTTTTAAATGCCCCAAGTCACATGGTTCACAAGGAGAAAAGGTCATCTCGAGAGGATTTTATAGAAAACATGACGTCCAAATGCCCCACTGTTTTCAAACTCTCAGAGAGATTCGTCAAATCTCGACGTAATTGCCCCTGATTGACGATATAACTGAGTCTTCAAACTTGTGTTCTAGGTGAATCCAAACTTATACGAATCAAACTTCTTGGAAAATGACTTGCCCCAGGTCAGCAAAGTCTTCAAATTTTAATCGGTGATGTCTTCACGTAATCTTTCTAAGATATCAAGCAAAGTTAGCGAGTCAGAAATGTTAATTTCGAAACTATTAATGCAACACGCATGTTTGTCTTGAAGTTTTGAAAAGAGATATCGTGATAACTTGTGACAAAATCACTAGTTAGGATATTAATTTAAATTTATAATGCCAACTCCAAATTGAGCATAGCTCATAGGAGTCAGGAAACGTTATCTCATCGTGTATGCTTTCGAGATGACCTTACTTCAATTAAGACTTTTGAGGGTTGCATCTGGATAAAATTTATGATTTGTAAAACAAAGGATCTAAGGGTCAAAGTATATTTGTGCCCACCCGATTTTTGAAAGATGCTCATTTTTTATGACCTGTCCCAAGTTAAAAACGAGGTTTTGATTTAGGAAAGACAGATTCTTCATCCAGGTTCGAAAGGTTAAATATTTCTGGTGTTTAGAAGGTTTGAAACAATGCCTTACATCATCAGTAGGGTTTTTATTCAAAAGTATAAAACAAGAGATCTTGTGTTTTACTTCGTCATCCTCCATCCAATTATTCACCAAAGTGAAAAAGAAAATTGGATAAAGTTGGCATCATAAATTATGAAAAACATTTTGCGAGTGAAAACGAATGGATTTCTTCAAGACAAACATTTATTGCATCAATTATTCAAAATAACGAGTTCTACAAGCCAAACATGTTTTTATAAATTAAAGAAATGAAATACACATAAGCAAACAGAAAGACAATCCAGACAAGTCCTTTCTCTTGGATTGTATGGAATGGAGAGGCTTGCAGAATCGTCTGATATGTCGCCTTCAGATTCATCTTCAGGCACTCTATTGATATCAGCTTCCCAAATAACCTTGGATCATGTTCTCAGAGGACGTACCATGCTGAGGTAGGGGATTATCTTGCACATTAGGAATGGAACCCTTAAAGGATGAAATCCCGCACTTAACCAACTTTTGAACGTCTGCTTTCAAATCGTAACAGTTCTTAATATCGTGGCCTGGAGCACCTTGATGGTATGGGCAAAATTTGTCAGCTTTGTACGAATACAGAAGTTTCTTGGGTACCTTAGGTGGAGCTCTCGTCTGGATGTGACCTTTTTGAATCAAAGTTGGTAACAAGTCAACGTACGTCATCGGGATGGGATCAAAGTTTATTCTTTTGTGTACACGACTCTGATCGTTGAATGGCTGATTTGCTGATTTTGTTGATGTTGTGGTTGATAAGTCGGAGCGTTGACTACAGGTGATACCGCAACAACCTGATGTGATGGCGGATACCCTCTCTTGGATTGTCCCTACTGCACAACACTTACCTCGTGTTCTCTCTTTTTCACAAAACCACTCCCATACTTTTGAGCATTGTTAGGAGCACCTCCTTCCTTCGCGGACCCCTTCCTCCAAACGCATACCAATGTTTACCATTTCGGTGAAGTCACTGGGCATACTTACTACCATTTTCTTATAAAAGAATGGACCGAGAGTCTTCAGAAAAATCTTGGTCATTTCCTTTTCTTCTAATGGTGGTATGACTTGGGTGGCTAACTCGCGCCAACGCTGAGCATATTCCTTGAAATTCTCTTTGTCTTTCTGAGCCATGACCCTCAACTGATCACAGTCAGGAGCCATGCCCATATTATATTTGTATTGCTTAATGAAGGCTCCACCCAGATCATTAAAAGTTTGAATCTTCACACTGTTAAACTATCTTGGAAATAATGAATGAGCAATTGATCATTGTCAGTTTGTGCAGACATCTTTCTGGCATACATGATAAGATGACTCTGAGGGCAAGTATTTCCTTTGTACTTCTCAAAATCCGGAACCTTGAATTTTGGCGGAACCTTGACATTAGGAACCAAACACAAGTCAGAAGCATTTTTTCCAAACAAATCCTTTCCATGAAGGGCTTTTAATTCTTTTTGAATCTTAGAAAATTGGTCCTGAAATCCATCCACCCTTTCTTCAAAACCCACAGTTTCAGTTGGAGATCCATGGTAGATTGGCTTGTCTAGGATATGTGGAGTAGTATTCATTTGCGAAGGCGTTGTAGTCATTACAGCAGCAGTTGTAGGAATGGCTTGAAAAGTGGTCCTGGCAGAGACCTCAGGAACAGGCGGGTGATAACCAGCCGGAGTAAAATAAGGAGGCATCCTCCATGGGAAACCTGGCGGCATGCTGTAGGTCAATTCAGCAACAGTAGGCACCACTGGGATCAGTGCAGATACAACCTCGGAGGTAACAGTCCTATGAATATCCTGATTGTTGAGTGTAGACTGGTTGGACAAAGCTTCAACTAAACCATTTAACCTTTCCAAATTTTCCTTCAGGGTTGCAACTTCTTCACAGAGCACCTTGTTCTCTTGTTCAAGTTGATCCATCTTCTGACGTTGACCGGCTCGAGTACTGTACTGGTGATTCAGTTTGTCTGTGAAGATGAAGTGAGAGTGAGACCCCCCCCCTGAAATGCAAAGGATGTTATGCTGATGCAAAATGCGAAATGCAAATGCAAGAATGCAAAACGAAAGGTTTCATGGAACTCAAGTTTTTATAAAAGTCACAGAGTACCCAAAGAAAACTCATTTATTATTTTTTTTATCGATTACAAATAAACATTCTTATAAGAGTCATGACCTCATAGCTAAATAAAAGCTAGTAAAGTCCTAAGGAATTCCTTCATCGTGCTTGTTGATTTTCTCTTCTATCTGGACTTTCTTGAGGATAAGTTGTCCATGATCGACTTCTAAGGAGTAGCGTGGTAGAGGAAAATAAATCCTCTATCTCTTGTTGGAAAATAAGGAAGGAAGCCCTTGTTTACTTGGATCTTCAATATTGATGAAAGTCTTTCGAAATTCATTTGATCTTCAATAATAAGGGAAGCCTCTCGTATTGGTCTTTTGAGTTCCTTGATTCTTCAATTAGTGCCCTTAACTTCCTTAGGTCATCCAAGTTAGGACTCTTAAAAGAATATTTCAAAAACATTTTCTTTTGTAATCCCTATTGGTTATATAATGTTTATAAATAAACTCGGGATTCCATGAAACCGTTGCAATATGATGCTATATGGATGCAACAAGCACAGGTAAGCACACAGATAAACAAAGATAAACAAACAAGGGAGACCCTAGGTTTGCAACGAGCATGGAGCCAAAGGGTATACCCATTCCCAAAAGGTGTGGACTAAAGGTTGATTGTACCTGTAGAACAAGGTTCTAAAAAGTTCCCAAAGTCATTAGTCCATCTTTCGGATATTATCAATTTCCCAATTACTCGGTGATTAATAATATTTTCAAGAGAACTTCTTTTGAGTGTAGCATCGCGTAGCACTATTTCATAGGTACTCCCTCGTAGTCTCGCACTACATCCTAATAAAGGCCAAAGTGGGGTTAAGGTAACTACGGTCCTAAAATATCATAGGCTCCAACATCGAATATAGTGTATATTTTCAAGATTAAAAGCTCGTTCAACAGTACAACTTTCGAGAGGGCCTCAATTGAGCGTGATTTTCAAGTCAGCTTGGTCGGGATTCCACCCCCTATAACCCTCGTCGAACATATCAGTATCCTATCTTAAGTTCACTCAAGTTCGGGTGTAGGACTTTATCTCACCACTCAAGAGTATCAACCCAAAGGCAATAAACAAACAAGTATACAAGTAAACAATTAGGCAAATATAAGCAAATATAAACAAACATAAAAAGCAAGTTAGGGAAACCCACTGAGATCTCCCCAGTGAAGTCGTCATTTCTGTCGCGGTGAAATTTGGATACCAAACTATTGATGAGCTTGAATCTTAATTCATTTGCAACCGAACTTTGATTTATCCAAAGGAAGGGAAAAATATCGAAATACCCACAATGCAATGCAAATGCAAAGGTTAGAGAGTTATCGGTTCGGGGGTTGGTTAAACTTAGGAAAGGTGCTAGCATCCTAAGTTTCTGTAGTACTCTATATGAACCTCTTATTTTATGTTTGTTTATTGCTAAGGTTTACCTGCCTAAGGGTAAAAGACCTAGGGGTTTATTTCTAAGTATACTCGATAAGATATCGCATCTTATGCCTACATATCCTGACGGGAGTGGAATCAAAGTATTTATAGTTTCCCTAAAGGGTTTGAGGAGATCTTTGACTGTGGTCAAAGTTCCAAAGGGATAAGGGTAGTTGATTGATTGATTTTAGGAGAAAAGATGAGTTGTCATTTTAAGGGAGATTCCTTGATTTAACCACCACAACTTTGTAGGAAAATAGTCTTTGCATTGTTTTAAGAGAAGGGCTCAAGTACTCAGATTGCCAACAAGTACGCCTTTATCTCTCCTAAGGAAAAGTCCCTACATATTAATTGAATTGTTATGGGGTAGGAGTTTTATCTCACTTAAGATGACTAACATCTTATTCTCTAATGTGTTTGAATAGTTTGAATTGAGTTGTTGAATGTGTTTGTCTAAGTTGTAAATATAAAAGGTCCTCCTTATGGGGTAGGATCTAAACTTAGAAGATCAACTCGAATGGGATCAAGGATCAAATGGGGAGAATGATGCAAATGTAATTCATACATACAATTGTTTAAGTCACGCGCATATTCTTCTTTTGGACGTTTATGCGATGCGAGAATGAATAGCAAAAGTGGTAAATTGCGGAAAATAAAGGCAGATAAAAATAATCCATACATGAACGCATGAAAGCGCTAAGTGAGTGTATGAGTGCAAGCGCGCAATGTTAATTTTAGGCGAAGTTGACTAATATTAAGAAAGGTTGATTTTTTAAGAAAAAGTTATATTATTTGATTTAAGAAAATGTTGAATTATTAGGAAAAAGTTTTATTTGCTTAGCTTTAAAAAGAGTTTGAATGGTATTGATTTTGATTAATTACTTGATAAAAGGTTTGGTTGATGATTTGATTTTTTTAGATAATTAATAATTAATTTATTAGCAAAAGATTTGAATTAATTAACTAACTCATAAAAAAAATTATTATTAAAAGGGGGATAATAATTGATTTTATAAAAGATTGAATTATTTATTATTAAATGAGATTGATTAAATTAAAAAGTGATTAAGAAAAAAAGCTAAACGGAAAGATAAAGAAAAGGGATCCGTTGGAGATCAAGGTGGTGGTGTGGTGTGAGTGTGTGAGATACATATATTATATTACAAAGTTACAACAAAGATCAAAACAAAAGCGAAATAGAGACAAACAGGAGCGTGGGGGTAGGGGATTCCACTCTCCCTTTTCTACCACTTCCTCTCCTTCATCTTCTTATGGTATGCTCTTCAAAAAAAAAAAAACCAAAGCCATCAAGTATATGAATAATTTGAGAAAGGGGTCGTTACCCAAAGATAAGAGCCGGCGGTGGATTTGAAGATGGTGACGGTAGCTTCAATTTTCTCCTTATGGTGGCAGCTTTTCTGGGGGGAATATGGCAGAATTTTCTCTTGGTGAGAACTTTTGTGTGTGGTTGTTGTTGTTGGTGTCCGGAAGTTGGGAAATTCTCCATGCTTTTATAGAGGAATGGATGGGCCTCCAATGAACATGGCTCTTAAAATCCTTCCTTTTTGAGTGATTCTTGTCTGATTGCTGGATGATTTGGGGAGACAACCATTTAATTTCCTTCTAATTCCGTTTGATTCAGTTGAGAGAATGTTGGCTCTAATTTGGGAAGTTCCAATCTTTCCCTTTTTTATGTTGCAACTTCAAACGAAATTCTGAAAAAATATGCTCCGAATCTGACTTCGACTCCAACACAAAAGTCGTAGCTCTCTCTCTTAGCTTTTCGACAATTTTTAGAACGTCTCGAACGGATTCCCAGAACTCCAGTTACGATCATTTCCGTGCAGACTGCTGAAGCTAGATTTGTCGTTATGACTTGCCTCTTACGACTTGCCTCTGATGAATTGCTTCTGAAGAATTGCTTCTGGAGCATTGCCTCTGGAGTGTTGCTTCTGGAGCGTTGCCTCTGGAGCATTGCCTCTGGAACGTTACTTCTGGAGTGTTGCCTCTAATTTGGGAAGTTCTAATCTTTCCCTTTTTTATGCTACATCTTCAAGCGAAATTCTGGAAAAATATGCTTCGGATCTGACTTCGAATCCAACACGAAAGTCGTAGCTCTCTCTCTTAAGTTTCAGGTGATTTTTAGAATGCCTCCAACGGATCCCCGAAACTCCAGTTATGATTGTTTCCGTGTAGACTGCTAAAGCTGGATTTGCTGTTATTTCCCTTTTTTTATGCTGCAGCTTCAAACGAAATTATTGAAAAATATGCTCCGAATCTAACTTTGACTCCAACACAAAAGTCATAGCTCTCTCTCTTAGATTTCCGAAGATTTTTAGAATGCCTCAAACGGATTCCCAGAACTCCAGTTACCATTGTTTCCGTGCAGACTGCTTGTTGCGGTGGAAATAGGATATCAAACTATTAATTAGTTTGAATCACAATTCTTGATTCACAACCGCTCTTTGATTTATCCGAAGGAAAAGGTCAAAAGAGGGAAAACCTATTTTTGCATCGTAAACACAATGCGGGGAGAGACCTAGGTAAGGGGTTGGTTAAATTTAGGGAAGGTACTAGCACCCTAAACTTCTGTAGTACTCTACAGGAACCTTTTGTTTATTGTATGCTTGTTTATTTTATTATCTGCTTTAATATATATTGAGCTAAGGGATAAAGTGACCTAAAAGACCTAAGGGTTAGTCCTAAGTTTACTCGGCAAGACGTTGCATCTTGTGCCTACATATCCTGACGGGAATGGAATCAGAGTAATTGTAGTTCCCCTCAAAAGGGAGGTTAGAGACTTCTTGACAGTGGTCAAGATCTCAACGGGAATAAGCACATCTTAAGGACATGCTTACGTGGAGTGTAGAAACTCCGATCTCTACGTTGAAAAATTGTTAAGTGAAATTAGAGTTAAATTAGGGATTCCACAACGGGAAACCCTAAAATGGAGTGCGGCGACTCCTTGACCTAATGCTAGGGGTAGTTTTGTAATTTTGTCCATGGCAAGACATTTGTGAAAATTAGGGATTGAAATATGAAAGGTTGAAAGGGATTGAAATTGAGGACTATTGACACGGCAGTCAAACGACTAGACCTAATTCCTTCGGAGGAGTGAATTTTAGCGGTAATATGCGAGAAAATTAAACATACATACAACAGCAGAAAATAAAGTACGGAAAGATAAATGCGACAGTTGTTCGCGAAATTACATCCCATAAGCAGTTACAACTATAATAAAATATTAATCAATGATAAACGAATTTAAAAGTAATCAACTGAAACAAACACAAACAAAGAATGTTAGTACGATTAGGCAGAAATACAATGGATAATGAAGCGGTGGAGAAAAAGATGTAAATTTAGAGTTTTTATCATTTTGAAAAAGATCTTAATTTAGAAGAAAAATAATGTTAGTTTTTAAAAAAGATTTAATTTTTATCTTAAAATAAGTTAATTTATATAAAAAAAAAGTTTTAAATATTTTTTTTTAAAAAGTTTTAATTTTATTATTTTAAAGAAAAGAGTTTTTTTTAGCTTTAATTTAAAAATGTTTTAATTTATGTTTTTTTTTAAAAAAGTTTTAATTTAAATTTCTTTTTAAAAGGTTTTAGCCTTAAATATTAGCTTAGAATTTTTTTAGATCAGTTCAAAAACAATATTAAAATAATTTCTTACTTTATTAAAACATAGTGAAAGAGTTTTGAAAAAAAATTGGTTTAAAATAAATAAAAAAACAAAATTATAGTAAAACAAAACAGAAAGTAACAATAAGACAAAGACCAAGTCGGGTTGGGTGATGAATCCCCAGACCCGACCCACACAGTCCACATAAAACTTTAGAAACAAGATCTAGGGTTCCCAGAATTCTCCATTAGCAAACGGCGGCAGATTTTTCATTCTGTTCCTCTCTTCGTTCTCTCTGTTCTCGTCCATGGATCTTTCATAACTCTTGCTTCGTATTTTCCTGAAAAAAGACACAACGAACGTGAATATGATAAAGAAATTGCTCACCCTTCACTAGAGTTTGAAGCGGTTTCGGAATCGGTATGGTTCTTTGACCCCGGATATTGGTGATCGTCCGATGATGATAAGGTGGTGATGATGTCGCTCGTTCACGGAAGGCCGATGATGAAGTCAGTTCTGAGGCCGATCTTAGTCGTGGTTGTTAACTGATGATTTTGATGAGTTGGGCTTCGTTCGAGGCTCCTCGTTCTTATCTGCGGCCGTTTTGATGATTAGGTTTTTTTCGTGCTTTTTCGGCCCCCTCCTTGAAAGCGGCGAGGATGATGATGACAATCTTTGGGATTTCTCTTAATCTCGCTCGCTCCTCTCTTTCCTTTCAGTTTAGGGTTTTCGTTCCCTTTTATATTGAACCCTTTTTGGGCCTGGATTTGTTTGGTTGCTACAATTTTTGACGAGTTGTTTTGATTCCAATTTTAGGAGTAACATTTTCAGCCTTCTTTTCAGCCTTCTTTTCAGGAGCGAACACCTGCCAGCAAAGCCCAACGGATAGCGGAGATTTATTCCAAAATTTGAATTCCATTATTGACATTAACGGCTTCTGCGAATTTCCTGGTATAGTGTAATCACCTCTATGAGTTACTTTTATCCATGGTAGAGAAAAATATGCTGATAATCGATTACCATCCATTGTCGATTGTGATCCCTTTTAGGCTAGGTGTAATGTGTTTACTTTCATTGCAGTTTCTTTCACGGGAGCATGTACATATGGCCGTTGTGAGATTGGTTAGGACTATAACCACCGAGCTTGTCATGATGTGATAATGAGCTCAAATCGATCAGTCGTCGACTTGGAAATAACGTTGGACTTGATGGTGCAGAAGGTAAACCAGAAAGTTATCCTGCTATGAATACTGATTGGTCACTATCTGAATGAAATGTGAGCCTCTGAGCTATTGAATCGAGATCTTTTAGCTTGTAACAAGTTTAGTTGCGACTTGAGGTTACTAACTGCAACTCTTCTTGAAATAAACTGAACGCCTTGTGGCTTTGGTTGTTATTGTTGAACCGAATTTGTGACTTGTTTGTTCGATGTTTTTTGCACATCTGGGATCCCAACTGAACTAACATATCACCGTGATTATGGGAGCTTATCTACTTATTCTTACAACCTCACTTGCATGTGTGATTTGATGACTCCATAACCTTTCTGATGTCTTGATTGTCGACTTTGGCCCATCATGACTTTATTCGAAACAACTTTCACTGTCTCGTTCTGTAATCCAGTTTTCTTTGTGCAGTTAGTTCATTTATTTTATGAATGCGAGCTGAATTCGATTCTTGCTGTTTCCTGAACTGAACTGTTTTAAACTCTATTATGAAATTGGGGTTTCTGATGTTGTTTTGGTGTATTTCAGGGTTGGATAATTTCGAAGGAAAAGCGGTTCAGACCTACCGGAATCTGGGTCTGAATCCGAATTGGTCGTGATGTTTTAACTCTGTATCAGATTGAAACAACGTGGAATTTAACATATTTACTTGATGACGACACCATGTTTACTTGATGGAATGGTTCTTAGCTTGACTTTGAAACAAAATCCAATTTTCGGCACATGCCCCTTTTCAGTTAATCATTTATCGGCCCGAACTTCTTTTATCTCTTCATCTTTCTCGGCTGTCCCGTATTGATAAGAACAGAAATTGCTTGATCTGACGCCGATGGCGCGGATCGGTAACAGGGTAGGATGCGGCTTCGGTCGTGCCACTCCCGGCACTCGATGATGAAGATGTTCTGAGAGTGTCACACAAACTTCTAACATCTTTTCCAATCTGTTTTGTTTTTTCTATTTTTTAGGTGATCAAGAGTTGCGTGAAGAATTCAAGGGAGGACCAATGAAGAACGCTTGTAGTTTTTTTTCCTTTTTTAGGATATTAGGACCTAGAATAGATACTCATTGTAAATGTATAATCCTTTGTAAATGAAAGATCATCATGAATAAAATCCAAAAATTACTTCCATTTCAACTTGTAATTCTATATGTTTATGAAATAAAATCCAGTAAATATTCATTTCTATTTTCTCCATTATGAATTTAAATATTCATGAATAATCATCCATAAACTATTTAAATTCAACTTTGATTTGCAGCTTATGAACATGCTCACAAATATTTAAACTTAACCTCTCCTTTGCCTTGACCAAATAAAAGATAACCCGTAACAAAATTCCAACTGAAATCCCTTTGACCACGTGCCCTCTCAAACCACGCTTAACAGCATTCCCTTATTTTCAAAATAATCTCAACTCATAAACTGCTCGTCAAATGCCCTTGACATAATCAATCCATGTAAACAAATGCTTCGGAAATAACGTCTTATTTATCCCCACATTACAACTCTGTTTGAAATGACCAAAACGCCCCTGGGGGTAATTCCTGCAAAACAAACGCACTCAAACGACTGGTTAGTGATTAACGGATGCAGGATGAAATGATATGCGAAATGACCGACTACTGTAAGGGTAAAATTTGGGGTATTACACTGCTGATTAACTTCTTCTGAAGGCTTGCCTCTGACGCTGATTCTGAGGAGTTGCATCTAAAGGGTGCCTCTGACGCTGTTGCCTCTTTGGCTTTGAATTAAGTTTCCACATGAATAAATCCTCGCCATCTTGGATTTAAATTTGCAACTTTAAAGAGCTTTATTTGACTTTAAAATATCTGCACAGGTGGGTTAGGACAAACATGCACACACAAGCATAAAGAATAAGGAAAACAAGAGAAAAACAGAGGTGGGATCTTAAGGTCAAAAATTAGGGTGTGACACATTCTTATGCCACTATTATTTTCAACCCACTTGCATCCAAAGATAGGAATTTGAAACCTTTCATAATCAAACACCCAAATGCGCTCGATAACACCAAAATACGACAGATTCACATATTTGGGGTTTAAGTCCTTCACACTTGAAATGTGAATTGCTTCGGCAAGCACGGTGACACCACTATTTTGCATTGTACTCTTATCATCTTGTTCTTTGGTATAAAATGTATATCCATTAATTGCGTATGCACTATAAGAAAACACATGCAAACTTGGACTATATACTAAACATCTCAACCTTTCTGTTATTGAAGCGGGATCAGAATAAAACTTTGAAAAAATATGATCCTTGAACCATGTTATAAAACTTCGATTGTGCTCACGTACTATCCAATTTTCATTTCGATTCAAATTTAGACCTCGGAGAACGTCCTTGTGCATTTCAACATACGACTCAACCTCAATGTCATTGTGCAGAACATACAAATGCACTTGCTCCCGTTCATCTCTTGAAACTGTCACAACTTTATTTCCAATTAACTGTTTAACTGCTATTTTTTCAACAACATTAGATTTTGGGAGGCCAATGGATTGAACGTTGGACAAATATTCAGTATAAAACTCAATAGCTTCTTCAATAATGTATCGTTCAACAATACATCCCTCTGGTCGGCATCCGTTTTTCACATACCCTTTCAATATTTTCATATAACGTTCAACAAGGTACATCCATCTCATATAAGCTGGTCCACACAATTGTGTCTCTTTCACAAGATGGACAACTAGATGTACCATTATGTCAAAAAATGATGGAGAAAAATACATTTCAAGCTCACAAAAAGTAATAACTATTTCTTTTTGCAATGTTGGTAAGATCACAGGATCAATCACCTTACTACAAATTGACCTGAAGAAAAAACACAATTTAGTTATTGCGCCTCTCACTTTTTCTGGCAAAATAGAACGTATACCTATTGGTAGAAAGCGTTCCATTATAACATGGCAATCATGTGTCTTTAAACTCTTTAACTTGAGGTCTTTCATAGAAACAAGTCTTCTAATATCTGAAGAGTATCCTTCTGGAACTTTAACTTCAATCATGTGCGATTTCCTTTCTTCAAGGGTCCTGATTCATTTCTTATTCCCATTGCTACCAAATCCTTTCTTGCTTTAAGGCCATCCTTAGACTTTCCTTGTATATTGAGTAACATACCAATAACACTTACATTTTTTTTCAATATGCATAACATCAAGAAAATGCCTTACATACAACGACTTCTAATACGACAACTCAAAAAAAATTAACCTCTTCTTCCATCCACGCGTGACAAGCGTATGAGCAAAAGGCTTGCCAAACTGAGTACTCACATCTTTCACCTTTTCAAAAATTTGTTCGCCGGTCAATGTAGGTGGAACTCTACATTGTTCTGAATTTTCATTAAATGCTTTTCTCCATCCACGGTAGTGATGATTAGAATTTAAGAATCTACGATGACCAAGAAATAGATTCTTCTGACCAAATTCCAACTGCGTCCAATCTGTGTTTTCTTCACAGATAAGACACGCACATTGACCTTTAATGCTATACCCCGATAAATTTCCGTATGCTGGAAAATCATTAATTGTGCCAAACAACATCGCCCTCAAACTGAAACTTTCTTTCCTATATCCATCATAAACCTTCGCACCGTTCTTCCACAAACTTTTTAAGTCTTCGATTAAAGGTGTCAAGTATACGTCTATGTCATTCCCTGGTTGTTTCGGGCCAAAAATTAACATAGATAACATCATGTACTTACGCTTCATACATAGCCATGGAGGTAGGTTATAAATCATAATAATTACAGGCCAGGTGGAATGTAAGATACTTTGTAGACCATGCGGATTCATTCCATCAGTCGATAATGCCAAGCGAAGGTTTCTAGCTTCTTCTCCAAAATCAGGATACTCATTATCAATTTTCATCCAATGTGGTGAATCTGCCGGATGTCGATACTTCCTATCTATAATTCTACCATCTGCATGCCAAGTCAAGTGTTTTGCATCTGTTTCACTATGAAACATGCGTCTAAATCTCGGAATTATAGGAAAATACCATAAAACTTTTGCTGGTGACAACTTTTTCTTATACCGAGATACACCGTATTTGGACACTCGTTTAATGATGCATATTTATTTCGAAACAAAATGAAATCATTTGGACAAGCATGTATCTTATGATAGCTCATGCCAATAGAGCATAACATTTTTTTAGCTTCATAGGTTCGATTGGGAAGAACATTATCCTCTGGAAGCATCTCTTGAAGTAGGGCTAACAACTCTGTGAAACTTTTATCCGACCATTCATTACCCGCCTTTAAGTTGTACAACTTTAATACCGCAGACAATCTTGTGAAAGTAGTGCAACCTTTATACAATGGTTTCTCTGCATCACTTACCAACCTCTCAAACATCTTGGGACAATCTTGAAGATCTTCTTCAAGTGCTTCTGCAATCTCTTCGACTCGATCACAACCATATGTATCTCTGCCATTGTCCTTTGAAGCATAGGTCGTATTATCCCCGAGTTCGACATTCTCGTTACTTATCTCACCATGTAATGTTCGACATGTATAACTTCGATCAATTCCATGTCTCATTAAATGAGATTCCAACTGAACGGTGTCAATTCGACGCCCATAACAGCAACCTAAGCAAGGACATGTGATCCTACTGGGGTCTTTGGCATGTTCAATAGCAAACTTAACGAATTTCAATACCCCATTCTCGTACTCTTTAGACAATCGATTGGAAGACATCCATTTTTTATCCATACTGATTGAGTAGTCTAAACTAAACTAAGAAAGTTAAACAAATACAGAGAATACCTGTAAAGAAATCAATAACTTCTAAGAAAGCTACACAGTAGGATGCTTGAAAACGATCACAATCTTGCTCTTCACATGTAACCCCTATAACAGACAAAATTAATAACATCATCAACATTAAATAATTCTTGGAACATCAATTATTGATAAAACTTGCAATAAAATTAATTAATTTGCAAGTTATATGGCTAAAGAGGTCATGAATGAATATTACTTGGATACTAACTTTTCATTATTAAATTTAAAATTATGATAACCCCAAATATTTTATTAAATTTAAAATTATGGTTGAGTTTATATTTATCTAAAATTTTATAGATTTCAAAGGTTACAAATGGCAATATTATCTAATAACCTCAAACATTTACAAATTTCACCCTCATTTACAATTGTAAACCGTAAATCAAAAACATATTTTCGACTATAACACTTCACAAATAGTTGTCTATTTTCGAATTCAATAAATAACCTGCTTAGTACAAAAAACAAATTTCATTTACATATTTTCTTATCATTTTAAGACTCCACTCACCAGTACAAAGAAACAAAGGCATCATAAGAACATGCACTATGCCAAAATATGAATCAAACGCCCCAAATAAACTCATCATGAACAAAAAGACAACAAAATAATAATATAGATAAGGTAGTGCAAAAACAAAGCATAAAACAACAAACATGTGTTTGGTCTATTCATAAAAAGAACAAACAAAAACGTTTTAAAAAACATGGCCACATTCTAAAGAAACTCCTCAAAGCAATTGTTAAAAATACATAAGAACACATTATATTCAAAAGAGTAAATTCATTGTGGCATTTCAACAAACACCCTGTATACAAAACTCATTGTGACATTTCAACAAACACCTTGTATACTGCTAGATATAATGAAAGTTAACATAAGTAAATTCATTGTGGCATTTCAACAAACACCTTGTATACAAAACTCAAGCCAATATCAAAAGAGTAATTCTCATCAACGGTATCAACAAAAACAAGTCAATAACTCAGAAAAGAAGTAACACTAACATCATATAATCTAGAAAAATGAAATACTAAGACAATAATCCATAAAAATGCAAAATGAAAAACTTCAAATACCGTAACAATGGCGGAAATGCGCTAACAGAGGATGCTGTCGAAAACGGACGGTCAAATGGAGGAGAAATGCAACACAGGCTGAACGGAGGAGGGCGACGGAGGCGCGGCAGTCGAACGGAAGAGGGCGACGGTCGTGGTGAATATGGTTCTGGTTCGCAGAGAGGAGAAAGAAAGAATGAAGAACGCACGAGCACTGTTCTGTTTCTTTACAAAATTCTGTGATATTTTAATTTAATTCTAATAACACCTATGGAAGTGCTTTTAATGACCTACAACAACGCTTGTAAAAGCACTTTCTTTGCAAAAACATATAGCAGCGCTTTAGAACGAAAGCGCTTTCTTTACAACAACCTACAGCAGCGCTTTAGGAAAGCGCTTTCTTAGGACCACCCTATAGCAGCGCTTTAAAAAAGCGTTGTCTTAGGCCATACATTTAGCAGCGCTTTAAATAAAGCGCTTTCTTAGTGTACCCCTTTAGCAGTGCTTTTAAAAAAGCGATGTCTTAGGTATGCTGTTTTTTTCTTTTTTTTAATTACTCTTTAGCAGCGCTTTTTCTAAAAGCGTTGTCTTTGTATGTGCTGCTAAAATTCAATTCTGGCATAGTGGGTGTTGGATTTTCAATCATCATGAGAAATTCCTATTAGAGATTTATCAAAGCACGACATCAGCTTCTCTGAATTTCCTCAAAGGTGTCAGATGTTTACAGTTTCATCAGTGTGGAAAGACTTTGAATCAGGGTTTTGATTCTCATTAATTTCTTAAGTCACTATTTCATCAATATGCACCCATGGCACGAAGATTAGGGTTTCTCTCCCTTTGTGTTTAAGATGGGCAAGTGTCGTTCACTTGAGTTTCAGTTGAAGATATCTGGTCAGGTGTGTGTAGGCAGTATTGATTGAGGTTCAATGGTTTTGACCTAATCTTGGACAGGCAAGATTTTGTTTCAAGATTGAGGCTAGGGTGTGCACAATTCAAGCGGTGTATGAGTGAAGCTTCAATTTTAGGGTTTGTGCCAATGCAAGTCATCTGTGTGTGGGTTAGGTTATTAGGTTGTGCAGAGTCTTCATAATTGAGGATCATCAATGACTGGTTCATTTTCAACTAAGTCTTGGGTTTATTAGTATTCAAGTGGCAAGGTTCAGGTGGATTTATTAATTCAAGGCATCAGTTCATTTTTCAATCAGAGTTTTGGACCAAGCAGTTCATATCAAGTCATGTCTTCTGATTCAAGTGATTTCATTATTTCAACGCTCTAATTCATCTAAAGGTCAAGATTGTCTCACGTTCATTTTCATAAGATTAATTCAAAGATTGTTGGGAATTGGTTTTTAGTGCGATTTGTCGATTCAATTCAAGTGTGGTGTTAATTTGAAAATTTCAATCAAGGTTTTCAACATAGTCCAAATACGACAAAATGATTCGAATTCATTTCACTACAAACCCAAGCCAAAATGGAGGTGCAGAAATCAAAGATTCCAAAATTCTAAGCCCATTTCACTATAAATTAAAGTCCGAAAATAAAGGTGCAAATAGAATTGTTGTTACAAGCCCATTACTACAAAGTTAAAGGAAGTGAATAAATAATAAGTACAAGCTATTACAACACAAGATTTTTACCTAAGCCATATGCCACAAAGTGTTATATTAATATCTAGACTATGCCAAATTTATAGGCTTCAATAAGCCATTCGGCCCATTCCCTTCCAAGTTTACATTGCTTCAGCCAAATGTACAACAAACTACCTGCTATCATCATGAAACCACAAACCAATTACCAACCATTGCACAAGTTTCACAATATACACATCTGATACCAAATACACACGCAACCCTCTGTTTTCTTCCACATAACCATCACGCATCAACAACATTACTAGTCAGTGCAATACCCTAAGCACACAATTTCAAATTTTTTACCCTTATACCCACCTTTCAGCATATTATTTCTCAATATACCCACCCTTTCAAATTAAATACCATTCTACCCACTTTTCAAACAAATTTTTTTTATAAAGGAGGCGTCATCCATGATGGAGTCACCCTTAAAATTATAAGGGGGCGCCATCCATGATGGAGTCAGCCTAAAACGAATAAGAGGGGCGCCGTCCCCTTTGGAGCCCCCCTTATTTTGTTAAATTTATTTAATTCAAATATAAATCATATAGTAAATGTTTATAATATTTAATATTATTTTATTTATAAAAAAATTGTATAAATAGTTAGGCTTGTATATTCTTTCACTCTTATTCTTTCACTCTTAAATTAACATTATTTCATCCAAATTTAGGAGAGTGAATCATGTATCTTAGAAGATATAGGCATGTCATTTTCTCAAGAACTAAACCTCCAATAAGGATGTTGTTTTGGAACATCCAGAGTTTAGAGCAACTACGAAGAAATTTGAATTGCTGGTTAGAAGGAGACATTCCAAATGAGGAAAGAATTAGAAGTATTGAAAGACTTGTTTCGTACTTCTCGATTTCAGACGGAAATATACGACGGGAGTGGGTGCGAATTAAAGATGACAACGAAGTTAGGTCTATGATGTTCGTAACTGATGATATTACTTTGATTGTTGTTATATCTTAGTTTATGTTGTAATAATTGTTATATTTATAATGATTTGCGTTGTTGCTTTAGAAGTATTTCAATTTGTTTTTATGGTAATGAAAAGTTGTTATAAAGATTAAATTCCAAGGTTACACATTTTTTAATGACCAAAGTAAATCTATCTAGAACTTGTTCCAACATTTGGACAATTTTTCCTCGTATGCTCGGGAAGACGGCATATTCCGCATAATCTTTCCATTTTCTCAGTTGTATCCCTTTCAGTTCTAATTCGTATGCTTTTGGGGCGACCCTTTTTGTTTCTTCTCGTATTTTCGTTGTGGTAAATTGTGTCTCCATGATAGGTTGGCCAATAGTCTTCACTAGCTACCACTAGAAAATTGTTATTGTAGATACCGAATAATTTCACGACCTTGTAAACTTCTGATAGTTGCAAGAATGGATCCTGACGAACACTAGAACATGCGGCAATGACATGTGAACAAGGCATGCGGAAGGTTTGAAACTTCCCGCAGTTGCACCAAATTTTATGAATTTCCACCGTGTAGTGTCCCATTGGCCGACCCTCATTGTAATCCTTTGTCTCGTCAACAATGAAGTTGTAATCGTGACGATCAAATGCACTAACTCGATGTGAGGCCGCCTTAGTAGTTCATCCTTCATATATTCCATACATGATTCGCTGAATATTTGCCCTGAATCCAAAACAACGTTCCATTTTTTGCCTCTTGCCATAAAAAGTGACCCCAATTTGTAATAGGTTGCTCTTACCAACGCAGTGATGGGGAGTTTTTTAGTTCCCTTAAATACGCCGTTTAGGGATTCTACAAGATTTGTGGTCATGTGGCCCCATCAGCATCCTCCATCAAAAGCCCTTGTCCATTTCTCGACTGGAATGCTATCCACCCAACTTAATGCTTCCGCGCTTGACAATCTTATTTATTCGCGGTAATACATGAACGATGGTTGGTTTAAGGCATACCCAGCGTTCACAACTTTTTTACGGAGATTTCTGTCTTTCAATTCCCGCATAAAATTCTGAGCAATGTGTCTTATGCAGTAGACATGGATAGAAGGAGGATTGTGCCAACCATTAGCAGGATTGTTGTAGGCGCTCACAATAGAGGCATGTCTGTCGGAAATCAGACATAAGTTGGGTTGAGGAGCAACATGTGTTCTGAGATTTCTGAGGAAGAAACTCCAAGCTTCACCTGCCTCACCCTCGACTAGAGCAAAGGCAATCAGAAATATATTATTATTTTCGTCTTGTGCAACCGCCATCAGCAATGTTCCTTTGTATTTTCCATACAATCATGTTCCATCGACTTGAATAACCGGTTTGCAGAATGAAAAACCTTTGATACACGGTTGAAATGCCCAAAAGAGACGAGAGAATATCCTACTTCCATCAACACATGTTCCATCAGGAATGTATGCTGGAAGTGACTCCAATATTACAACCGTACCAGGAACATATTTTTGAAGTGCTAGCAAATACTGTGGAAGTTGATTGTAAGATTTTTCCCAATTCCCATATACATGTTCAACCGCTTTTATTCTTCCAATCCAAGCTTTCCTGTACGATGGGGTATAGTTAAACTATGCAACAACATGAGAGATAATTGTGCTCACCTTCACAGATGGATCTATGCCCACAAGATGCAATATCTATTGGCATATCAATTGGGAGCTTATTTTACCATGATCTTGCCGATTGATGTTTGTTGTGCAACTATGAGCTGGATCCATCAAACCTATCTCCCAACAATCACTTCTTTTCCGATAGGATGCTGCTAACCGAAACTTGCAATGTTCGTTACGACAAACTACGACATAGCGTTTTAAGTCATTCTAGTTTACTTCAAAATCAACAAAGTTATTCATACGAAACTTTATTATGGCTTTCATGCACTCTACTTTTGTGCAGTACTGGTTCCCCACTTTCAATACACCTTCGATTTGTTGAGAAGGATTGTAGAAAAAATCTGAAGAAGTATCGTCTCCACTCAATTGCAAGTTAGTCATGTGTTGGGGAGGACAATACATATGACTTAATGGTAATGCCTCTTCATCTATGTCTTGAAGTGGAGTTATTGCAGTGTAGTCCCCAGTCCTGAACAAATTCACCATTTGATCAACCATGGCCTCAAGTTCTTCTTCCTCCCCGTCCACAACATTAACTTCATCTTGATCCAATGAATGTGACTGATCTATTACCTGAGATTCACCAACTTCATGTTGAGTCTGGAAGAGTAATAGATACACCTCGATATAGTCGAACCCAAAGTGTTCATAACTATCAAACATCTGTTGAACATCGCTATCGTCCTGTATATTTTGTTGACAATACTTGACCTGACTGTTATCAAAGAAAATGAGACTTCTGATATGATTTAAGAGATTGAACCAGACAAAATCTTTGACTCTATTCGCTCTTTGAAATGCAAAATATTTGATTTTCTGCTCATTGTTAATCGGGTAACATCAGTATTTTGAAACCCAAAACCGGAATTTTCAGAGATGTATGTGTCTCCATTAAAATGAGCATGAACAATATAATTTTTTGTTCTAGACATATTTGCATAAAATGAGATGTATTGAAATTTAGTTTAGATGATATTTACCATCTTCAATGTATACATATATAACAAACATATAAGAATTAAATAATATTAAATCTTAAAGAGTGGCGTCATGGTGAATGCAGTCCCTTCAATAAATTTAAAGGGTGACGCCATCCATGATGGAGTCCCTTCCTTAAATTTAAAGGGTGGCGCCATGGTGAATGGAGCCTCCTTGTACATGTGTCTGAAAACTTAAAGGGTGTCGCCATTGCCTATGGAGCCTCCTTGGAAATATGTACGAAAAGTTAATTTTGCATGCATGCAATCTGCCAAGTGTTTGTAGCATTCTATTGTTGTTATAATCACCAAACAACATCGCTTCTTATGTAAGTATTTGCAGCACTCTATTGTTGTTATAATCATAATGTTGTAATGATTTGTAGCTCACTATTTTGTTTTAGAATACTCATGACTTTCAAACTCGTGGGCATAAACATTTTCCACATGACCCGATAATTCGACCATATTTAGAGCGCGCAGGGTTTAGAGAAGTAATCAAAATACAAAATTATCTCCTTGATACCAAGTTCATTTTAGCGCTTCAAGAAAGGTGGCGACCCGAGACGCATACATTTCATCTTCCAATAGGTGAATGTGTTGTTACTCTCGAGGACACTTACATGTTTTTGGGTTTACCTATTAATGATAAAGTGGTAAACGGTCTCACCAACCCTTGTGGTAGTGTGATAGAAGAACTTTTAGGGGTTGAACCAACCCCAAGCGATTTGAGGGGCCAAAAAATATTATTACCATGGCTTAAAAAACTTTATAGAGAGATAACGTTAACCGTAGACACTCTAGAAATTTTGAAAATTATAAAAACTAGAATTCATATTATGCTACTTATAGGTTTATTTTTATGTCCGGATGCAAGTGGTAACAATATTCATCCTATGTATTTAGTTTTATTAGATGACATAGATAAAATAAAAACATATAGTTAGGGGTCCGCCACACTATCGCACCTATATCGGTCTTTGTGCAACAACGCAACAAAAAATTCGGGAAACTTTATCGGATGTGGTGTTCTTCTTCAAGTTTGGGGTTGGTCAAGAATGACCAATCTAGCACCTATCCAACACAATAATTTAAGATTCCCATACGCTACAAGGTAATTACTTAGACCAAGAATGGCTAATCTTTCATATTCTCTTACTTAATTTATCCCATTATTAACAAATGTAATATTCGATTTGTAGGTGGTCTTCACTTGGGATGAATTATGACAACTGTCCCCATTACTTTAGTGAAAATTTGGACATAATATGTTTTCTGTTTTAGCCAACTTTGAGGCCATTTTTCTCCAAGATCCAAGATGAATAAAAACCAAATGCAAACATCAAAGTTGAAGTACAATATACCAACTTTCTAAAATGTTCAAGAACATAATCTAATTCCATTTCAGCAAGGAGATATGAAGTGTACAATACACCCTGTTGCAACTATTTTACAAAATCAGATTTGGCATTTTCTTGCAATACACGAATTTGGAGTCAAGTGAAATGATCATGATCTTACCAATTCAACAAAGATCAGAGTTAATCTTAACAAATTTGCAAGATAGAGCCAAAGAGTCAAGAAGAATTTCATTGGAACTATGGAGTTTTGTCATATATGCCTTGCATTTAAGATGCATTTATGTGTGATAGTGCATATTCAACAAAGGCACTCTCCTCAGTCAAGGTAACTGCTTAAACAACAATAAAACAATTTGAAGAATATGGATTCGGTCAATAGTTAAGCTAGTATATTGCAAGTGATAACTGTACCTTGGCATATAAGTAATCACACATTGCCAAAAACATTGAATGAGCTCTTATCCTTTAAGTCGTCCCTATTCAGCCAAGACAAACTTATTCACCTATAAATAGAGGTTACATTCCAACATTCAGATCACCCCAAAACAACACAACACTTGTTTTCTCTCATTTCTTTCTTTCACTTCAAGTTTTCAAATTTTCAAAAGTGAGAATCGTGTTTTCAAAACCAGAGCTTCTTTGCTCAAACTTTTGATTCAAACACATCATGTATAAGTGATCCAAACACTTAAAACCATCTGTAACATCAATTGCATCAAGATCATAGCTCATCCTAACCAAGTTGCAGTTGGATTCGAGCCTATTAATCCATAAGGTTTCCATCCATTTCAAGCACATCACACAATCCTTGTGGTCTATGGAAACTGTCCAGATCATCATTTCACATCTGTAACACCTACAACTGAGGATTCGATCTCCTCTTGCAAGGTAAGCTTGAAGCTTTTAAAACTCCATGAATCATGCATCATAAATGTTATTTCAAGTAACCAATATGCTTCTGGTAGTTCATAGATCATTTACCCTAAATCAATTGTTGTTTATCTTACATGTATAGGATTTCATATTAGCTTTTGCAAATTTTAGGGTTTTTGTGCTCATATGTAATAACTCACTCCACACTAAAAAGAAATGAAATAAATAGCACCATTGATTTCCTTATTTAAAAACAAGTGGTTTTCATGTTTACATCATCCAATTTCATTACGAAATAAGGGAGTTAGCATAGTTTTTTGCAAAACCGGCTGAAGGTTGAAGATGAAGTTCTTCGCGCGCAGAATTTGAATTTCCCACGCATTTATCATATATAATCAATTAGTTGTGTATATTTGTCACCAGCACAAGCTGGCTCAGTTATCCAAGTCGTGTTTTGAGAGTTGGATGCTTGAGGGCGTGGGTTCAAACCCCACCCATGTCATTTTTTTAAACCATTTTTCATATTAAAATTCAAATAATTGTTTTGATATTTAAAATTAATTATTTTTAAATTATTTTTTATACACATGTTACTCATACACTCTATTAATTTAATGCACCAACAAAATTCCAAAAAAAAAAATTACTTAATCGTTTTTCATTAAGTTGAAAATAAGTGCTTTTTTGTGATTAAAATCTTGAAAAAAAGATTTTTCTTTCTAATAGTTTTTAACCTAATTCATTTTTGAGTTTCATATGCATAAATATACTTTGTTTAAAAACTTGTTTTAATATCACAACATTTTTATCTTGGCTCACCCACCATTTATACTATGTTTTAAATCATCTTTCTTTTGAAAACACCTTTGGTTAAAATTAGGTTTTTCATCCTGATTAAATTTTTCAAAACCTCTTTGGGCCTCTGCTATAGTGTAAATCCCAACCCCTTTTAAATTTTCAAATCATCAAAATCCATGGGCCTCTATTAGAGTGTAAGACTCATCACTTTTCACATTTTTAAAACAAATTGTTTTAAATCTTTGACCTCTATTTCGAGTGTAAGTCACATCCCTCTCTTTCAAAATCATCACAACTTCAAACCTCTTTTGGCCTCTATTAGTGTGTAAAACCCATTACGTTTTTCAAAAACCTCTTTGGACATCTGTCAAGAGTGTAAGACCCACCACCTTTTTCATTACATTTTCAAAACACTCTATCACACCCTAATTTTTTAACATAAGATCTCACCTATGTCATTTTTTAAAACCATTTTTCATATTAAAATTCAAATAATTGTTTTGATATTTAAAATTAATTATTTTTAAATTATTTTTTATACACATGTTACTCATACACTCTATTAATTTAATGCACCAACAAAATTCCAAAAAAAAAATTACTTAATCGTTTTTCATTAAGTTGAAAATAAGTGCTTTTTTGTGATTAAAATCTTGAAAAAAAGATTTTTCTTTCTAATAGTTTTTAACCTAATTCATTTTTGAGTTTCATATGCATAAATATACTTTGTTTAAAAACTTGTTTTAATATCACAACATTTTTATCTTGGCTCACCCACCATTTATACTATGTTTTAAATCATCTTTCTTTTGAAAACACCTTTAGTTAAAATTAGGTTTTTCATCCTGATTAAATTTTTCAAAACCTCTTTGGGCCTCTGCTATAGTGTAAATCCCAACCCCTTTTAAATTTTCAAATCATCAAAATCCATGGGCCTCTATTAGAGTGTAAGACTCATCACTTTTCACATTTTTAAAACAAATTGTTTTAAATCTTTGACCTCTATTTCGAGTGTAAGTCACATCCCTCTCTTTCAAAATCATCACAACTTCAAACCTCTTTTGGCCTCTATTAGTGTGTAAAACCCATTACGTTTTTCAAAAACCTCTTTGGACATCTGTCAAGAGTGTAAGACCCACCACCTTTTTCATTACATTTTCAAAACACTCTATCACACCCTAATTTTTTAACATAAGATCTCACCTCTTTGTGCATCATCGGGCATATCTGTGTGCTTTATTGCTAACCAGTTTGTGAAGGAATATTAGTTTCAAGTAGAGATAGTATTCTTTCTCACAATCAAGTACTTCAAGATGTGATCGTAGGATTCTAATTCAAAGAGTCCTAGGGTTTTCTAATGGTTATTTGCCTCAAAATTTCTCAGAAGTTTTAGGGTATACCCCAAAGAATTAGGGTTACTTTCCATTGATATTAAGCATAAGAATTTGAGAACTTGTGCATTGATCTCAAACTCGAGTTTGTTAGGCTTTAGTGAATTATGATTTGCGCTTTGGAATTTCATGCCTGGTTGCAATACGGTATTGTCTTAAGAATTTTATTCTTTGAAAAAGGTTGGACATTGTTAAGAGTTTTCATGATTTCAAGTTTAGCAAAACGTTGGTTTAATAGCATGATCATGATACATTCATCATTCTAACGTCCAAATTCGAAGGAATGATTTGTCATAATAGCATTTTCATGAAATGAGCTAACTATTTTCAAAACTCGTGATTCAAATTCATTTCAAGGTTTAGGTTGTGTTCATAAAATTAAAATTGAGAATATCGAATTCAAGTTCATGTCATTATTCAAGAAGATTTAAAATTTTTGAGCTCAACTCAAAGTTAGATTTCATCACACAAGAGATACATGAGGTTTAAAATCTCATTAGAATTCAAGATCAAATCCCAAAATTTAAATTGGCTCACTATTTTTCTACAAATATCAAAGTCAAGATATGATGGCAAATTTTCTCATCAAATCCTTGAATTTTTAGCGGTTTACCATGAATATACAAAGTATGAGTTCAAGATCCATGTCAAGTTCATTTCTTTTTCTTCATGACAAGGTTACAAGTTGTATTCATCACCATTCAAGAGTTCAAAGTATAACTAAATTGAAGAATTTCACATTGAGTTCAAAATTCCCAAGTGTACAAAAATGATCCAAAATGCACAACTTCAAAGTTACAAAAGATACTGAACCCAAACTCAAAAATCGAATCCTAGTTGTGCTATTACAGCATAAATTATGAGCACTTATCGTAAAAAAAAAGCTTGAAAACCGAAACCGCAGTGATTTGCTGCAAGAAATGTAGCAGGAAGTGTAATTGTCTAAAACTCTGCTATTTTCTTTGATGCACAATAGGAAGCCCATTTCTAAAATAAACCTTATAGTAACCTTCAATGATAGGACTGCCAGAGGCAGGTTCTATCGCCTGCGACCTCAATATATCAGTAACTCATATACCACAAACTCTAATATCACACAGATCACAATATTTATGCCCTCAAGTTTAAAGTCGAATTCCTGCTGAAACACTCTCACGAACTCAGTAGCATAGTCAATTGGTATCCAATCTTCAGCTATCCGCCTTTCGACCATGATAGCAGTTAGCACAACCTCTCGTGGTGGAACCTTAAAAGTAGATTCAGCTCCATTCCTCAGGAAACTCTACAAAAGAAAAACACCCGAAGTCAATAGCCTGCAATTGGAAATAACCTCATTTGCTACAAAAGTTGTTACAAGATCAAGTTTGTCGGCATTGCGAGATCAAAGAAGTTACATAATCTAAGAGACAAGTAAATGTTTCGAGCATAGCATACAAGTCATGGAAATATGAAGTCAATGTATTAAACCTGAATTTGGGAACACGGAGTTCTTTTCGGCCTTGAATAGAATAGAAAGTCATGTTCCCAATATTCTGATAGAAAAAGGGTTCTACATTCTGCCAAGGCCGCCTATGACTGTCGAATGGTGGCCTCTTTGAGATTTAAAGAAACAGCTGAACTGTAATTATCGAACACGCCAAATAGCTAAGCTTTGCGATAGACTAGGAAGGGATCTTGCTGACGCTGAGGGAGTGTCAAGAATTCTTGGTTTAATACTTTTCTCATTATTATTTCTCGTATATATAGAGGTTACAGGGCTATATTGGTAATTACACTAAATAATTATATTTTAATGAGAACAAGTCAATTTCTAATTTGTTTCCTTTATTCTAGAAACAAACTCTTATTCTAGGAACAAACCCTTATTCACATCCCCCCTCAAATTGATGCTGCTTGTCAATAAGCATCAATTTGCTAACAAGAAACTGATGACGTGGACGCGGAACAGCCTTGGTAAGAATATCTGCAATCTGCAACTGAGTACTGACATGAGGAAGTGATATGATTCGGTCATCATAAGCATCACGAATTAAGTGACAGTCAACTTCAATATGTTTGGTGCGTTCATGAAAAACAGGATTCGCAACAATTTGGATGGCACTTGTATTGTCAGCATAAAGCGAAGTTGGCTCTATTTGAGGAAATCCAAGTTCAGCCAAAAGACCACGAAGCCAAATTATTTCAGAACAAGTAGCAGACATGGCACGATACTCAGATTCAGTAGAAGATTTAGAGACTCTCGCTTGTTTCTTACTTTTCCATGAGATCAATGAAGAGCCAAGAAACATGCACCAACCAGTGACAGATCGTCGAGTATCAGGACACCCTGCCCAATCTGCATCACTATAAGCACTCAATTTAGGAGCAACTCCACTAGGAAAGAATAAACCACGGTGAGAGCTTCCCTTCAAGTAACGAATTATACGACGAACTGCTGCCAAGTGAAGGTGGCGAGGAGAGTGCATGAATTGACTTACTTGTTGAACAGCAAACGATATGTCAGGGCGAGTAATAGTCAAGTAATTAAGGCTACCCACGAGTTGACGATACAATAAGGGATCAGGCAACAGATCACCATCATCACGATGATATTTAACATTAACCTCAAGCGGAGTATCCACTGGATTAGCCGATTGGAGACCAGCCATGGAAATTAAATCTGTGGCATACTTGTGTTGATGGAGGAATATGCCCTTGGATGTAGAATGAACCTCAAGACCAAGAAAATAATGCAAATTACCAAGATCTTTCATATGAAACGCTGCTTGTAACTGCTGTTTAAGGCTTTGAATGGAAGCATGATCAGAACCAGTAATAATCATATCATCAACATACAGAAGAAGTAGGACAATTCCAGTAGACGTTCTATGAATAAATAGAGAAGAATCATACTGACTCTGAGTAAAGGAGAACCCAAGTAGAGTGGAGCGGAATTTTTCATACCATGCTCTAGGTGCTTGTTTCAAACCGTATAAGGAGCGTTTAAGCTTGCACACACCCTTAGATGATGAAAATAAACCTTGAGGAGGAGTCATATAAATGTCTTCCGCGAGGTCACCATGAAGAAAAGCATTTTTCACATCTAATTGATAAAGAGCCCACCCGTTAGAAGCAGCTATAGAGAGTACCGTACGAACGGATGTCATTTTAGCAACCGGTGCAAATGTCTCATCATAATCAATTCCATATTCCTGCTTGTTTCCTAAGGCAACCAAGCGAGCCTTGAAACGGTTGAGGGACCCATCCGAATTCAATTTCACAGAATACACCCATTTGCAGCCAATGGGTTTGACATCTGGAGGACAAGAGACAATATCCCATGTGAAATTCTCTTGAAGAGCTTGAAGTTCCTCATTCATTGCTTTTATCCAACGTACATCTTTAACAGCCTGTGAATAACAAGTAGGAATAGATATGCCAGAGAGAGTGGCAGTCAGAGAAGTATGTGCTGAATCATACCTGTCTGGTGAATATCTGTCTGGTGCTCGAGATATTCGAACAGAACATCGTGGTTCAACCGTTACAGGATCAGGTGGCGGTTCAGCGTCGGGAAGGGGTGTGGGAACCTGTTGTTTGTGTTTTCTGACATATACATGACTTGGTTTATAACGCTCTATAGATTGAGGCATAATAGAGAACTTAGGAAGAGTAACAATATCATTCATGACAGGAGAAACGCATGGAAACATAAACTGATTATCAAAAAATGTCACATTCCTAGAACTGCGAAAACGATGGTTAGTGACATCATAACACACAAATCCCTTATGTGAGTGACTATACCCCATAAATGCACATTGAACAGACTGTGCTCCAAGCTTATGTCTTTCAAATGGAGGTAAGTGCACAAAACAAACACATCCAAAAATATGTAAATCATTATAACTAGGTTGAATTTTAAAAAGGCAAAAGAAGGGAGAATCAAAATCAATAACCATAGAAGGAAGACGATTGATCAAGAATACGGCTGTGGAAAGAGCCTCAACCCAAAATCGGGATGGCACAAAAGCTTGAAGAAGTAATGTGCGTGTTACATCAAGCAAATGACGATTCTTTCGCTCTGCCATCCCGTTTTGTTGAGGGGTATTGGGACAAGACCGTTGAGACAAGATCCCTTTTTGTTGAAGATATTCCTGAAATGCATGAGACATATACTCACCTCCCGAGTCAGATCGAAAAATTTTAACACTTGCTTGAAATTGATTTTCAACATATGTCAAAAACTTCTTAAACATAGAAAACACTTCAGACTTAGATCTAAGAAAATATATCCAAGTAAAGCGGCTGTAATCATCAATAAATGTGAAAAAATATTTATAGTGAGCATGAGATGTTGCAGGAGACATTCCCCACACATCACTATGAATCATCTCAAAACAAGTAGAAGCACGATGAGCACCTGACGGAAAAGGGAGGATTTTACTTTTAGCCAATTTGCAAACAGAACATGAAATAGGAGTAGTACACGCATGTTTATTTCCCAACAAACCAGTTTTAAATAAATGAGACAAAACAACAGAATTTGGATGGCCTAATTTTCTATGCCAATCCTCATAAGAGTTCAAAACAGTATTACATGCAAAGGATAAATGACTAGAACTAAACTGGAGTGGAAACAATCTTCCCACTTTAGGCCCCTTCGCGATCACCTTTCCCGACACCTGCTCCTGCACAAGACAACCAACACGAGAAAAACTAACATTACAATTGTTATCCACCAATTGACCAACCGACAATAAGTTGGAAGCAAGTCCGGGTGATACAAGCACGTCACGAAAGTTTGAGTCTATGTCACCAACATCAGTGATAGAAAGTTTATTACCATCAGCAATTTGAATTTGTTGATTACCATTATAGGAATGTACATTTTGTAAGTATTTAGAGGAACCCGTCATGTGATTGGATGCACCAGAATCAAGAAACCATGATTGAGAATTATTAGAAGACTTACCCTGAATTCCCAAGGCTGAAAGAGCAGAAAGTACCATTTGGTGAATCATTTCAGGTTGTAGAACACTACCGGTACCAGTACTGAGAGGACCAACTTCAGAGTTGGTAGTGGCATGGAATGCTTGAGTTGGACGTTGTACTGGTCGGGGAGGACGTGTGAGACAGTCAGAGATGATATGACCCTGTTGTTTGCAATAGTTGCAAAACTTCTTACTACAATTGCGAGCTACATGTCCAAATTGTTTGCAAGAAAAACATTGAACTTGTCGCATATCACGACCCTTTCCTCTACTTTGAGCAGCATATGCAATTGCCACAGGTTCGGAACTAACAGCATCATGAGACATGGTTCCTTGCGTAAGTAGACGTTGTTCCTCCCTTAGAAGTTCACCGACACAAGTATCCAAAGAAGGAACAGGATTCCTATTGAGCAAAGCGCCTCTAACAATCTCGAATTCTGGACGAAGTTTCATGAGAAATTGATCTCGCCTACTTGTGTCGTAGACCTCTTGAACAACAGTGAGAGAGGTTTTGGGAACATTAGCATGTATAATAGCAAAGTGTTCTGTCCAGAGATTCAGAAAACCAGAATAGTATTCTTGAATAGGTAGGTCACCTTGTTTGTAGTTGGCTATGTCTAGCTCCAATTGAAAACGTTTTGCCGAATTGTCCTGGTTGTAAATGCGCTTCAGATAATTCCATATTTCTTGAGCAGTTGAAAAGGAGCGCAAATTATTTATCATCTGAGGATCAATACTATTGAGAATCCAAGTGATGAGTTGAGCATCTTGAGTTTCCCATACATCTGAAGCAGTTTTATCCGTCGGGGCCTTAGAAACACCATCTAAGTGACTCCATAATCCCTTTCCTCTAACATACATCTTGAATTGAAATTCCCAAGCCGAATAATTCTTGCCGGTGAAACGAACACAGAAGTTATCTCTTTCTTTTTCGGAAGCCATTGAAATTATGTTGTAATTAGATTCAACCTCACTATTGATGTATTACTATAATAATTATTATTATTATAATACTTATTATTATTATAATAACAACCTGCAACCAAAAGGAACAAAGCTCGTGCAGTACCACCAATATATCCCAAGAACAGTACCACTCGTGAAGCCGTAACAATTCCAATGTTGCAATTTGGAATTAGCGGCGGAACCAAATTATAACCACAAACCACAAACCAAATTAAAACAAAATTATAACCACGAAAAACAAACCGGTCACGACCTAGAATCAATATTCGTGAAAGGAGGATCGCAAACAACCGAAGTAAGCCGAAGCCCTAAACCCAGAATCACGATGGCAATCGACGCTAAACGAATTCCACGGGGAACGATCAAGAACCAGAAACGAAGAAACAACAAACTGAATTGATCAGGATGTTGTCACAGAACCAAGAGAGAAAAAAAATCAGAACCAGAAGATCACAGGTTTGATCTACGAGGCTGATACCATGTCAAGAATTCTTGGCTTAATACTTTTCTCATTATTATTTCTCGTATATATAGAGGTTACAGGGCTATATTGGTAATTACACTAAATAATTACATTTTAATGAGAACAAGTCAATTTCTAATTTGTTTCCTTTATTCTAGAAACAAACCCTTATTCTAGGAACAAACCCTTATTCACATGGAGTACTCACGTCTCAGCAGCAGAGAGGCATCCTTCGGTATTGTCGTGGCTTGAATCTTGTGTGGACTAGTAAATACAAGTTTGGTCTAATAAAACCTGTCTCAGACACAGTTAAAACATTTCATAAACACTCAATCACGAATCATTCAGAAAACCAATTCCAAAATATTTCCAAAAAACGGCTGCAGACATAATTAAGACATTCTTTGGATGTCCCAGACATGTTGAGGACATGCTGAAGCAAAAATGGAAAGACTTTATCGCCATAAATCATGTCCCAACAGACTTTATTTCATTCCGAAAAAGGCTTAACATGCCATTAAGGGTGGATTTTAGAATTTATAAGGAGGAGGCAGCAGAAAATTGACAGAAAAAAAAGAAGGAAACTCATAAATAGCACAATCAACACACAATCAAGGAAAAATCAAACATGGAAAGTTTCCACAGCTTGCAACGGTTATAAACACAATCAAGATATTCATTAGATTTCCCAGACACAAATAAACATATTGAAGCAAAAAACGGAAATAACATTATCATCATAAAAATCAGTTTCCCACCAACATATATTCTTTCCAATACATTGGTGAGATATAATCCAAACATATGGAGACGAAAGCGGAAAAGTATTCAAGTTTTCAAATTCATAAAGCCTATAAATACACACACCTCCGCAACAAAACATATACACTCAAACACAACGATATCGCCAATGTACGAGAGTAAATCACAACAATTCACAGCACACGCAAGAGCAGTGATCATGACCTCACATCGCAAACACACACACACAAGACACGATAGGAACAACATTGAAGCGTACCATTATAACTGAATGTCGCTGCCGAAGACGCGTCGAACGAACTCCGATAGGTAACTTCTTTCAACCTTTCCCTTATATCACATATGTATTGTTCAATTGCTGCTTTGACAAGAATACTAGAAAACCAAGTTCAACAGTTTGCTTTAGCAAGAACACCAAAAAACCGGGTAGGATGAAAGTAAGGTTTCTTGCAAGAACCAAATGAGTGTGACCCTTTATAAAATCATTGGATGTAACTGAAGATAATAATCTATAGATGATTAGTTGGCATACTCTATATTGCCTCAAGAACCAAATGCTCTTGGTAATCCTCATATTCTATGTAAAAATTCATATGAGACATGGTATGAGGCATGCAAATGAAAAATCCCTTGAGACAGTCTCCACAATCCCAAATTGTCTCAGTATACGCTCCAATAAATGGGGGTACATTACTTGACTCTTGTAAGCTAGCTATCTGGAGTACCAATAAATATCTTTGAAAGATCATGTTTGACGATGATCAGTGTATGAGAGAAACAAATATCTTTCACCAAAAAATGGTCCAGAGCATGCTTATATGTGTCCATAGTGGTATGCCCACTATGTGGACAAAGAGAGTAGGCACGAGTCATCTCTTTGTCATATCCATTAACATATCCCGCAAAGCGATAGTTAAAAAATGTTGCAGTATCCAGGCCTAACAATGGGTTAAAGGAAAAAAAATTAGAAATTATATAAATATATTAGGTTACATAAATATTACATGAAGGAAACAGTGTTTCCTTCCAACTGTATGGTCTTAAACTCCCTTGCTTCATCTATTTGGGTGTACAATAGAACTAGAAATGCAGCTCTCAAAAAGTATTGGGAATATTATTTATATCTTAAAGTATTTCAAGTATATAATATCAGAGTATGTTGCACTCTTAACCATAATATAATTGTACCAACGAAGTACACAAAATAAATATCTATGCCATAAAGTATATGATGATCTCTGAGTATATTATAATTGAGATGAAAATAGAGATATTCAGATGATTAGTGAACAAATGCTTGACCGGTAAATTAGCAAGTATACTAATTGTACCGATGTAGTAATAAGAGGAAATTCCCCGAATATGGATCTCGCGGACTGCGTATGAACACAAGTTCTAAAATAATACAATTGAACAAAAATTCATAGGGGTTTTGGTTTGTTTCTTACACTTTTAAAGGCCAAAAGGCAAAAGCAGTAAAATAAAGGTTTAGACAGTTATGAGAAGCATGCTAGAGTATGGTGTATGAAAAAACCTTGTAATAACCTTAATCCTTATTTTTCAGAAATCACTACTCAATTCAATCGTTACCGATTTTAAAGATTAGTTGACTCTAATTCCTTAGTAGAAAACCCTTTGGTATTCTTCCTATGCCCCAATTCCTTGGCGGTATAGGAACAATCCCAAGCAACATATTTTATCTAAAACATTACGGTTACTATAGGGTATCCTCATTCCTAGGCAATATCTACTATAGTATTATCGTATAAACGCGTTAACGATCGTTTTTCCAAACCTAAGGCTAACCGTAAAACAAATCCTTATTTGTCAAATAAGAAAAGCCATAAGAAAATTATACAATAACAACGATGATTAGAAAGTAGTGAAATCCATTATTCAAAGGAAACAAGGTTATTAAAGAGTCAATTCAGGGACACCCCCTAGCATTGGGGGGTTTAGCTACTCATAATAATAAAAATAAACTCAACAATAAAATTCAACATTACAAGAGAATTGGTTGCTTTGATCTTCAATTGCTTCCGCTCACGAGGATCTTCTGTTCCCAAATCCTTGATCGCTTCAATCTTTATCGTGAAAATATCTTTTCCGTTCAAAAGTCCAATCCTTATTCTTTCTCCAAACACGTATCAAATAGTCTTAATTCAAACTAATCACGAGGGAAATACCCACAATACCCTCGGGGATCACAAGAGTCAAAAGTACAAAAAAAATAGGGAAAAAAGCGCTTCCTGCAACACGGGCCGTGTCAGGCAACACGGGCGCCCGTGTTGGCTTCCTGAAATATTTTTCGCGTGAAATTTGCAAGTCCAAGGTGTCACAACACGGGCCGTGTCACACAACACGGGCACCCGTGTTGTGCCACTGTTTTTTCTCCAAAAATCGCCTTTTCTGAGCAAATCCTGCAACACGGGCCGTGTCACACAACACGGGCACCCGTGTTGCACCCCTGTTTTGAATCTGACTTCGACTCCAACACGAAAGTCGTAGCTCTCTCTCTTAGCTTTCCGGCGGTTTTTAGAACGCCTCAAACGGATTCCCGGGACTCCAGTTATGATCGTTTTCGTGCAGACTGCTAAAGATTTCACAACAAAACTCTTCAGAAATCTTGCCATTTTTTCCCAGTTTTCGCTCTGCTTCTCCTTTATTGTATACCTGAACCTAGAAACAATAAAAATACCAAATCGACGCGTAAAATGTGATAAAAACAACTAAAATGCAACAAGACAAAACAAATGATTAACTGAAATAAACTGTAAAATAACGTGTAAAAACCATCGATCAAACTCCCCCAAACTTAAACCATTGCTTGACCTCAAGCAAAAATCTTGGATAAATAATTTTCAAGTCAAACAGTACATCAAGTGAAGGGTTCAGGGTGTAAGGCGTGTCGATACTCATATGTGAGTCTTAGTTCTGATCGGCTCAAATCAGCTCCTTCGGTACTCATCCGTTAACGAAGGCATTACATAAACACATACCGCAGTAAACTTACGGACCTAAATCTCCCTTTCAGCCACCTCTCCAACTATGCTTTGGGCTTAAGTCTTTTCTTCGATTTTCTACCCCTTTCATTCGGATAATCAGATTAAGGCATGCACATTTGTTCGAGATTTTTTCTGTGGCACCTTTATTCTTTTTCTCGCTCACAGGCGTTTATTAGTCCACTTTGGGACGACTATAGAGATTCAACCACCGTTAGGATAAATAACCGGGTGAGGGTTACCCAACTTAGAAGGACAGGTTGTCTTTACCATCATTATTCAACTCTTTTTTTTTTGTTGCCACACATCATTCTCAAAAAAAAAAATTTATTATGCAGGACTATCACAATGAACTAATCGGGGTATACTTTTCAAATCCAAGTACTATGGCACAAATCTACACGTTGGACTCGTTTCCTTACTCTGGGGAACCTAGGGTGTTCAAGTCATACCTCAATTTCCAAACTTTCCCAAGTTCCTTAGTTCAAACTCCACTTCCCTTGAACTCTAAATACTTTCTTGACTACCTTACACACCTACTAATCACAAGAAAAAATTTATGATCTCCATATGGGCGAATTCGATGTGATTTTTACCGAACTTAAAAATAAAAAAGGTGTTTAAATAGACAATTCAAAACGGTAAAACCTCCCTCAAACTTGAACTAAACATTGTCTCAATGTTCAAGAATCAAGAGAAGAAGAGGTGTACTCACAGAGATCCTCACAGAGGGGTCGACAGGTAATGCAGTACCTATTCGTTGCTTCCACGTTTTCCCTTGTAAAATCTTGTTTATTCCTGCAAAAACAATAACAACAAAAGAAACAACATCAATTCATAAAACCGTGGGTTGCCTCCCACGCAGCGCTTCGTTTAACGTCACATGGCTCGACGATCGACTCCCCATTATTATGGGGGGTACTTCAACTTCCAAACTCTATTGCTCGACTTCTTCGCAACAGAATATTGTGCCGGTTCAGAGATAAGAGCAACTTGAAATGGTTTTGATCGTTCTCCCTTCTTAGTTGTGTTAATCTTCCCAACTGAAGGTTTTCCATATTTCTCCTTACCTTTCTTTCGACCCTCTTGAGTTTTTAAAGTGATTTCCTCATCAAAAAATTTCAAAGAGAGCGTACCTTTTTCCACATCAATATTGCACTGACTAGTAAGCAAGAACGGCCGACCAAGTATGATCGAAGTTTCTTCATCCTCGGGTATATCCATGATTTGAAAATCAACGGGGTAAGTGAAGTTATTGATTGTCACTAGAACATCCTCTGCTAGCCCATATGCCATCTTGGTTGTGTGGTCGGCAAACTTCAAGCTTGTTCCCGTATCGCTCACTTTTCCAATATCCAGCTTTTTGAAAATTGATAACGGCATGAGACTCACACTAGCACCTGAATCGATCAGGACTTTCTTAAAAGTTCGATCCTTTATAGTACATGGAATTACAACTGGTCCAGGATCCTTCATCTTGATTGGTATTTTCCTTTCTTGTGCTATTTCCTTGCATTGCTCAGTTGTGGTCTTCGATTCTTCACCCATTGGTCTCTTTTTACCTATAACCTCTTTCATGAACTTCTTGTACAAAGGCATTTGCTCAAGTGCTTCAAAGAAGGGCATGTTGATTTCCAATTTGTTGAACATTGCACTGAACTTTCCGAAGTCTTTCTCGTTCTGATCCTTCTTTGTAACTCTTTGAGGGAATGGTAATTTGATTTTCGGTTTGACCTCCTCTTTCTTTTTCTCTCCAGTTGAATTTTCAGTTAGTACAGCTTCTTCTGGTTCTTTTATTTTTTTTCTTACCTCAAGTTCCACCTCTATACATTCTTCCCCCTTTATTTTCTCCTCTTCTATCGCTTTCTGATTTCTTGTTTTGACAACATTAATACTCTCTTGATTTTTCGGATTCGGTACTGTCGCGCTCGGGAGGGTTCCTTGAGCGTGTGTTGAGAGGTGTTGGGCTATCTGTCCCATCTGCGATTCAAGGTTTTTGATGGAAGCTGTGATGTTCCTTTGAATGTTTCGGGTTTCTTCTTGGAATTGCATACTTTGAGCTGCCATTCTTTCAATAGCTAACTCCCATTCTGCTTTTTGAGGGGCCTGTTGTTGTTGTTGTTGTTGTTGATATGGAGGTTGGTTTTGGTCTTTCCATGAAAAATTAGGATGATTCTTCCATCCTGGATTATAGGTCTGAGAATACGGATTGTTCTGCCTCAAAACTTTTATCTCTTCAACTTGTTGAGTAGTCGCAAGACAATGCACAGTATAATGGGGACCATTACAAATCTCACAACTAATAACTTTGACAGGTTGAACTTGAGCTACAGTTTCAGTACTCACCTTCATCCCTTTAAGCGTTTTTTCCACTTCAGCCTTGATTTGATCTTCCATTTTCACAACTTGTGCAACCAACTTCAAGTCAACTGTTTCTTCCGGATTACTCACACTCCGGTCATATAATTCCAGATGTTCATTTGCAGCAATCGCTTCAATAATTTTTCTGATTCCAGTGGCTGTTGTAAAGTTGGATGAACCACCGGCTGCTGTATCGATTAGCTGCTTAGTCTTCATCTTAAGACCATTCACAAACATCTGCATCTGTTCAGTTTGATCTAGATTGTGAGTAGGACATGCAACCAATAACCGTTTGAACCTTTTATACGAGTCCCCGAGTGATTCTCCCTCCCTCTGTTTAAAATTCATAATATCATATCGTTTGCGAATATACACAGAGGCAGGAAAATACTCATTCAGAAAGGATTTTTCCATTTCTTCCCACGTAGTAATACTTCCGGCTGGTAAGGAGTAAAACCATTCTTCAGCTTCTTCAGATAAAGTGAACGGGAACATTCTTAACCTTTTAGCTTCATCTGTGTGTCCTTCAATCTTTAGAGTAGTGCTCATCGTCAGAAATCTCTGTAGATGCTTATTTGCGTCTTCTCTAACCTTTCCGGTGAAAGGTCTCCTCTCAAGGTGAGTGATTATGCTCGGATGCAGCTGGAACTTTGCGACATTCACTGGTTGATTCACAATGGTCATCCGGTTTGGTTGAGCATTTTCCCCTCCATAGTCTCCCAAAAGTCTCTCCGCCGGTGGGAGATCCGACATAGCTTCAGTATCTCTTTCTGATTCTGAACCCGAATCTGAATGAACAGAAACTCCTTCCTCTTCTGAAGCTAATAGTCTAGCTTGCCTACGTCTTTCGCGTAGAGTCCTTTCAATTTCTGCGTCCAAAGAAAAAATTAGCTGAGGGATCTCCTCGCATGAAAGTGTTAGACGCAGATTAGTAGTAACAAAATAAAAATAATAAAAATTAAAATTAAAAAATTGAAAATAAAATTTTGGTCACAGAGCAACAAAATTTCAATTGAATTAGAATTAAACTTATATTCTGGCAGTCCCCGGCAACGGCGCCAAAAACTTGACCGGTAAATTAGCAAGTGTACTAATTGTACCGATGTAGTAATAAGAGGAAATTCCCCGAATATCGATCTCGCGGACTGCGTATGAACACAAGTTCTAAAATAATACAATTGAACAAAAATTCATAGGGGTTTTGGTTTGTTTCTTACAATTTTAAAGGCCAAAAGGCAAAAGCAGTAAAATAAAGGTTTAGACAGTTATGAGAAGCATGCTAGAGTATGGTGCATGAAAAAACCTTGTAATAACCTTAATCCTTATTTTTCAGAAATCACTGCTCAATTCAATCGTTACCGATTTTAATGATTAGTTGACTCTAATTCCTTAGCAGAAAACCCTTTGGTATTCTTCCTATGCCCCAATTCCTTGGCGGTATAGGAACAATCCCAAGCAACATATTTTATCTAAAACATTACAGTTACTATAGGGTATCTCCATTCCTAGGCAATATCTACTATAGTATTATCGTATAAACGCGTTAACGATCGTTTTTCCAAACCTAAGGTTAACCGTAAAACAAATCCTTATTTGTCAAATAAGAAAAGCCATAAGAAAATTATACAATAACAACGATGATTAGAAAGTAGTGAAATCCATTATTCAAAGGAAACAAGGTTATTACAGAGTCAATTCAGGGACACCCCCTAGCATTGGGGGGTTTAGCTACTCATAATAATAAAAATAAACTCAACAATAAAATTCATAATTACAAGAGAATTGGTTGCTTTAATCTTCAATCGTTTCCGCTCATGAGGATCTTCTGTTCCCAAATCCTTGATCGCTTCAATCTTTATCGTGAAAATATCTTTTCCGTTCAAAAGTCCAATCCTTATTCTTTCTCCAAACACGTATCAAATAGTCTCAATTCAAACTAATCACGAGGGAAATACCCACAATACCCTCGGGGATCACAAGAGTCAAAAGTACAAGAAAAATAGGGAAAAAAGCGCTTCCTACAACACGGGCCGTGTCAGGCAACACGGGCGCCCGTGTTGGCTTCCTGAAATATTTTTCACGTGAAATTTTCAAGTCCCAGGTGTCACAACACGGGACGTGTCACACAACACGGGCACCCGTGTTGTGCCACTGTTTTTTCTCCAAAATCGCCTTTTCTGAGCAAATCCTGCAACACGGGTCGTGTCACACAACACGGGCACCCGTGTTGCATCCCTGTTTCGAATCTGACTTCGACTCCAACACGAAAGTCGTAGCTCTCTCTCTTAGCTTTCCGGAGGTTTTTAGAACGCCTCAAACGGATTCCCGGAACTCCAGTTATGATCGTTTTCGTGCAGACTGCTAAAGATTTCACAACAAAACTCTTCCGAAATCTTGCCATTTTTTCCCAGTTTTCGCTCTGCTTCTCCTTTATTGTATACCTGAACCTAGAAACAATAAAAATACCAAATCGACGCGTAAAATGTGATAAAAACAACTAAAATGCAACAAGACAAAACAAATGATTAACTGAAATAAACTGTAAAATAACGTGTAAAAACCATCGATCAATGCTTCATCCATTTAAACCTTACAGGGCATCATTGTGTTTGAGTAATCTCCAATTAAGGCTCCTCAAGATCAACTCCCAATTGTTCAACTATCATCTCTAATGTATCAAACATATAATTCATAGAATTATCCAATAGGCAACCTCTGGTAGAAACATGGAGTAGACGTGAAACATCCTCCATGGTGGTGGTCACTTTACCAATAAAGATATGAAAGGATGATGTCTCAAGTGTCATCTCTCACCAAACATTTATAGTAATTAGTGTGTGCAAAATGTTCAATTACTACGGATTATGGGCTTGAGACGAATGCCCTCCCTCTACACACAAATGCATGTAGAATTACTTTACCGTGTCGTAAATGTTTTCTATCCATCCACAAGACCTTAAACACATACAAAACGTTAATGATGTCATTGAAGAAAGATACATTGAGAGAGTACTCCACATGGTTTCAGAAGGATCAATCTGAAACTGTGTTGCATAGGTATGGGTACGTACCCAGTATCTGGTATGGATACGTATCCAGTATTCGATATGAGTACGTACCCATTATCCGCTATGTATATTGGTACAGAGTATGACATTTTTAGAAAAGTTAAGGTTATATTAGTATAACTTTTTTAAAAACAATTATAAAAATAACAAAGGGGTTATATTATTTAAGAGCAATGATAATCCTACACTCAAATGCCAACACTACACCGTAATTGTATATCTATAACAAACTAATTCTATTTTTTAATAGTTTATTTTAGTATGGGTTTATGTGCAAGGCCAATTTATCTTCTTATAGCATACGGTGTGTATACGGTGTATGTGAAAATGGTGTAGAAATAGCACAGCTCATTATTTAAATAACAATAGAACATTAAAATTTTAAAAAAAAAATTGCTTTAAAAAATTAATATATGTGCAATTATATAAATAAATCACACTTAAAAAATATCAATAAATCATGAAATCATGACTCAATATCACTAAAAGTAGCGATTTCTAATTCATGTTCATCGAGAGAAAAACTATCAACTTCAAGAATACTAACTCCATCAAATAAATCTCATTCATCTCCACCAATATCCCACATTTTTGTTACTCTTTCATTATAAACCTTACTATTTCTCGAGAAAAGACGAAGATTTGTATGTATGAACAAAAACTAAATTCTCAGTCCTCTTTGGATTGAATCTCTTTTTTTAATGAGTGAATAAATTTATATATGCTCCAATTTCTCTCGGCAGAAGATGACAATTTTGGTTGTGAAAGAATTGTTTATATATAAATAGAATAATTAATCAAACTTACTCGGTATAAAAATCCAAATTATACCATTCAAAAAAAATTTTAAAAAAATTAGGTACGTGGTACTAAATGTATATCAGTTGGTGTATTAACTTTAAAAAGAAAACAAAATAAATTAATACGTCTTTGATGTATATCATACACATACTGTATGATATCTGGTACGTATCCGGTATCAGGTACTTTAATGAAGTATTAGTGCAAAAGATACTCTACATGATTAAAAAAAAAGGTATGATACCATGACTTATGGTTAAAGTGATGACAAGGTATGATACCATGACTTATGGTTAAAGTCATGACAACTAACTTAAGACTTCTATGATTCTATAATAGGTAAATGACAAATATAATGTAAATTTAAACATACTGAGTATACTCTTTAATTATTAGAAAGATTTTTCCGATTTTAGCCTTAATTTAGATAAAATAAAATAAAATATTGATTTTTTTTTATTTTTTGAAAAATTGAAACTTGAAACTAATAGAATGTGAAAGAGGAAGACAATATGCGTGTATATGTTTATTTAATTTTTAATTAAAATAACAAGAATAAAATTGAGAGAAAAAAAAGTAATACACTTTAAATTATTTAAATTAATTCATTAAATTATAAATTATAAATTGTGAAAAAATATCAATTATTAATTACATAAATTTATAAAACATGAATTCAATCGAAAATTTACCCATGCATTACACAACTTATAGGAGTAAGAATATGTTAGATCAATTAAAAGTGACTTGTTACTTAGCCTAAACATACTCATATCAGACCATGTTTTTTTAAATAGAAAAGATATATGTTTTTTTTTAAAATCTATTTAATTAAAAATGTTAGGTCGCAAATCATTCAAAAATCTTTTAATTATATCAAATCAGTTTATTTAAATAAATATGAATAAATTTTTATTATAATATTATATTTTGTATTTTGAATTAAAGTTAAAAAAAATAAAGTTTAGTTATCTTGAAAGACTTATGAAAGTAGGTTGAAAAGACCTGTCATAAGTTGTTTTCATAAATAAGTTGAAAAAACAAACAATCTCAAAACTTATGCTATAATATTAGTTCGGATAAGTCAATATAAATACACATTTAATTTTATTATTTTTTAAATTTGTTTTGTTAGTCTATTTAAATATTAAATAGAACGTTTATTTTTATATGTTGAAATGAATTAGGTTTTTAAGTAAGTTAATGAATCAATCTTGACAAGCAACAAGACAGACTTAAACTTTTAATTTTTTTAATAGGTCAAATTTAAATTTAAAAAAATTTATTTCAATCTAATTTATTCTCACCCCTAATTGTGATTAACATTTAAATTTGATGAGGGTCCGAGACATTATATTTTTATTGTAATTAGATTAAGACTTACGTGATGCGTGGTTGTAAATTATTTTTTTATTATTAAATTTATGTATATATTGTTAACCAATAGTTATAAAACAAATAAAAGTGTTTCAAATGCAAATTATTTTAATAATTTTGATAAGAAAAAATAAAATTATTTTAATTTGTTATAAATGGTATTATAAAATATTTATGTGATTTTGTTGTTGAAATTCAGGAGTTCATTAGAAAACATTATCTTTGTTTTTTATCCTTATGTACTATAGTCATTGTTATTTATAAAAAAAATAGTAAACTATAAACTCAATTTTTTATATGTGAAAAATCAATAATTTTATTGTTTGTCTTTAGTTTATTTGTCTAACATGATATCAAGAATGTAGAATTGAAAATTTTAAAATTATTTGAGAGACATTATATTAAAAATATATTATAACATTCATATTGTTTAATATTTATAATTAAAAAATATTTGCAAGAAAAATAAAATAATTTCTATAAATTTAATGAAAATAATGTGTAGCAAACTTAATAAGTAATTGTTTTGATTCTCATTTTACTTTAGTAGTTATCTTTGATATAGATATTTAATTTTAAGTTGTTAAATATGCATATTTATTTTTAGTGTTAAATTAAAATTTTAAAATTTTATTTATAATTATTATTAAATAAAATTTATTAACTTTATAAAATTTTATTTGGTCAAATTTTAGTTATCTAATAAATAAATGGTTGAAAATGCTAGTTGCTATAGTAGTTTTTTATTAAATATTTATTTTAATTTAATTTATGGGATCGTTGATATAAATAAAATATGAGTATTCTTTTTTTAGACATTATTTTTAAATTTTTTATTATACTTATCTTGAAAAAATTTTATATTCTCAATGATGAAAAATCAAAAATCTTATTATTTATCTTGTTTCTAATTCAGTAATATATGAGAATGTAATACTGAGGTATAGGGACACGACAAAAGATGGTGGTATACTCTATTTTATTTTAAGATCAATTAAGAGTGATTTATCTTTAAAATTTGTGTAAGATCTACTTTAAAATTAAAAATATTTGTTTTAAGTGTTACTTTTAGTGTTACGATTTTAAGAAAGTAAAATCTATTTAGTTGTGTTTGAATTCCCACATTTATTATAATATCTTTTTAAAACTCAAGATAATATACTTTGTTGAAGTAACTCTTGTGTTAAAATATATTTTTTCAAAATGAAAATGAATTTTATTTTTTTAAAATATATTTTTTAATAAGAATAAATTATTTTAGTGAGTTGGATCCCAAATAAACCATCACTATTCAAGAAATTTATATATGTATTATATTCTTTTAAAGTTTTCGCAATGTGATATCAAAATCAAACATTAAAATCAACCACTAATTTATTTTGTATTATTTCTTATAAATGAAACGATGAAAAATACTACAATTAAATGTTTTAAGTATGAAAGAAACTAAAATTATTTTATGGACACAGTATTGAAAAGTATATACATATTAAAGTTAGTAATTATTTCAAGAAAAATATAAACATTGTTGTCTAAAATTTATGAAATGTAATTAATTATTAGATTAATATATTTTTTACTATAATTATTTTGAAATTAAAAACATTTATTTTAAAATTTTTTTATGCTTTCTGTTGAAATAAACGAGACTAAGAGCTATTTAGATTAAACCGTATATTTTGAAAAACACTACGGAGATATTTAGACTTCTTCTAGCCATTGCAGTCATTCGACATTGGCGTTTTCATCAACTTGACATCAAAAATGCATTCTTACATGGTGATCTTGAAGAGGAAGTATATATAGAGCAACCACCTGAGTTTTTTTCTCAAGGGGAGTCATCGAATATGGTTTGTAGGCTACACGGGTCACTTTATGGTCTTAAGCAATCTCCGAGAGATTGATTTTGCAGATTCAACACTGTAGTTCAATAATTTGGTATGGTCCGTAGTGAAGCAGACCATTCTGTTTTTTATCGTCATTCATTCCAAGGGTATTATTTATCTTATTGTGTATGTAAGTGACATTGTAATAACGGGTAGGGATCAACAAAGAATACTCCAGTTAAAACAACATCTCTTGAAACAATTTCAGACAAAAGATCTTAGTAAACTCTGCTATTTCTTGGGTATTGAAGTAGCTCAATCTAAAAATGGTTTGGTAATTTCTCAGCCAAAATATGCTATGGATATTTTAGAAGAAACATGTTTGCTAAATGCTAAACCAGTCGATACTTCTATGGATCCAAGTGTCAAACTACTATTCAATAAGGGGAAACTCTATCTAACTTAGGAAGGTATAGGAGATTGATTGGAAAGTTGAATTATCTCACAGTCACTCGTTCGGACATTTCTTTTGCAGTCAGTATGGTAAGGCAGTTCTTAAATTCTCCTTGTTAGAAACACATGGATGCTGATATCCGGATTCTGAGATACATCAAATGTGCTCCAGAAAAAGGTCTTGTGTATGAGGATAAAGAACATACTCAGATAGTTGGATACTCCGATGCTGATTCGGCAGGGTCACCCATTGAAGACAATCCACCTCTGGGTATTGTGTACTTGTTCGAGGAAATGTTATATCCTGGAAAAGTAAGAAACAAAATGTAGTTGCATAATCAAGCGATGAGGAAGAGTATATGACCATGGAAATGGAAACATTTGAACTTATTTGGTTAAAACAATTGCTCAAGAAATTTCAAATTGAAGAAGAAAGACCAATGACACTTATTTGTGATAATCAAGCTGCATTACACATTGCTCCAAATCCAGTCTTCCATGAGAGGACCAAACATATTGAGATAGATTGTCACTTTGTCAGAGAGAAGATCGAGTCAGGCGACATTGTCACAAGTTTTGTCAACTCTAATGATCAATTGACATATGTGTTTACAAAATCCCTACGAATATTTATATATAGTATTAAGAAAATGTATATATAAAATAGTCTCACATCGACTATATCATGTAATTAGTTGTAATCTATTTATATATAATAATGTCTCTGTAGTGCTTTTCAAAACACACGGTTTAATCTAAATGTCTCTTAGTCTCACTTATTTCAACACTTTCAAAGAAAACATAGTATTAATTTTAGTATGTAGATTCACACATCTATTTGAAATTTAGAGGAATATACATGGTTAAAATAGTGGTCGTCTTGTCACATCATTTTATTAAAAATAATATCTTTTTGTCATTGTCAAGGTTTGAACCCGTAACTTCTATTAGAAAAAAATATTATATTTTGCTTTTATAAAAATAAAAATGAGTATTAAAAGGTGCTACATAGAACTATGGGATGATGTGGGTATTATATAGATATAAATTATTTTAATTGTGTTTGAATTCCTACATCTATTATAATATATTTTTAAAATTCACGATAGTATATTTTTAAAATATTATGTTGTTAAAATATTTTGTTCAAAATACATATAAAATTTGTTTTTTTAACAATATTTTTTTAAAATAAAGATACATTATTTTAATGAGTTAAATCTCAAATAAGTCATCACTATTCAAGAAATTTATAAATGTATTATATCCTTTTAAATTTAATGTGATATCAAAATCAAATATTAAAATCAGCAACCAACTTATTATGTATTAATTGTTATAAATGGAAAGATGAAAAATACTATATCATTTAATATTTTAAAATTAAAAGAAACTAAAATTATTTCAAATATACAATATTGAAAAAATATATTGAAGATAGTAATTATCTCATGACAAATATAAACTGTGTTCTATAAAATTTATGAAGAAAACTTTTGTTTAAGTAATTAATTATCAGGTTAATATATTTTGAGTATAACTACTTTGAAATTAAAAATATTTATTATAAGTGTTCATTTTTTTATATTTTCAAAGAAAATATAATTTTAATTTTAGTTTTTAAATTTACAAGTCTATTTTAAATTTAAAATTTATAATAATATATATGATTGAGATAGTGATTATCTTATCACATCATTTTATGATTTTTTTTTTGTTTTTGGCAAGATTCGAACATGTGATCTCTAATAGAAAAAAAATAGTGTATCTTGTTTTTGAAAAATTAAAATGAATATCAAGGTGCTACCTATGATTATGAAATGATGTGACACACAAATGAAATAGAGTCGTAATATAATTCGTCGTTTCAGATTTAATATATTATATAAATATAAAAGATTCATGTGATACTTGTTTTGATTATTTTTCTATTATCACATCACACGTTCATCCCATACTTATTTATTTTATAATTATTGAAGTCTACACGTTGATTTCTTCATTCACTTTTCTGTCACGCTGTAGTTTCTTGTTCCCATTGAGAATTAACCTATATTAAGGGTCTTCTGTATCCTTCAACATGACTGAGAACTCAAAACGAACCTAGTTGCATGCAATTGTTCCATTTGATGCTTGAAGTAATCATCTAGTACTCCTCATATTCACATTCTAAGGTATCATGTCTTCTTTTTTTTTCTTTTTCTTTTTTTTATAATTTCATGGTGTTAAATCCATTAATATAAAACTTTCTTAAGAGCCTATTTGAATTTTCAACTACATTGTACATTTCTTTGCAATCACTTCTCTATTTAGTTTATATATTTTTTCTGCAATCATAAAAAAAAAATACATAAGATGACACATATTCTGTTAATGTGTGACTTGATAAATTTTGAGCAGCAAAGAGGAGATAAAAGATGAATGACTTTTGGAGCATGATTTGTGGGGACTCTGGTTGTTCTGATAATGGAGGAAAGCATTGTTATGATATAAAACTTCTGAGAGATCCTTCTTCATGCATCACCCATGTGTTTGTAAGTTGCTTTGATGTGATCCTGCTGATCATGTTGTCATTCATCATGATCCAGAAGTCTTTCTCGAAACCCTCTCGGAGTAGAGTAAAATATTCAAATATGCAGATTGTTTCAGCCATAACCAATGGCTCTCTTGGGCTGTTGCATTTTTGCTTAGGAATTTGGGTTTTACTGGAGAAGTTATGGAAAAGCGACAATGCCTTTCCACTTAATGGGTGGTTGCTAGAACTCTTTCATGGACTCACATGGTTGTCAGTAAGTTTAACAGTAAGTCTTCAGATAAAACAATTCTCAAGAGTATGGTTGTGGATGTTTTCTGTTGTCATATTCTTTGTTTCTGGTATATCATGTGCGTTATTCGTGTCTAACTCAATTGGCAGCGGCAAACTGTCTCTTGAGGCAGATTTATATGTTCTATCTTTTCCAGGAGCAATGTTAATGTTGTTATGCACATACACATACAAAGCATGTGAATGTGAAGATGCTGACAGGGAAATTGGAGAAAGTCTTTATGCTCCTTTAAGTGACCAACTCAATGAAGATGAGCTTGTTAGGACAGTAACCCCATTTTCCGACGCTGGATTCTTTAGTAATATTTCATTTTGGTGGTTAAATCCTTTGATGAAAAGGGCTCAAGAGAAAACACTTATAGACGAGGATATCCCAAAGTTAAGAGAGTTGGATTGGGCAGAAAGTTGTTATTCATCGTTTGTAGGAAGGTTAAACAAACAAAAACAACATGAACCGTCACCACATTCGTCGATTTTATGGACAATAATTTTGTGCCACAAGAGTGAGATTTGGATAACGGGATTCTTGGCTTTTCTCAAGGTACTCACTGTATCTTCCGGTCCTCTACTTCTAAATGAATTTATATTGGTAGCAGAAGGTAATAAAAGTTTCAAATATGAAGGCTATGTATTAGTCATATCAATCTTCTTTATAAAGATCATAGAATCTCTATCACAAAGACAATGGTATTTCCGAAGTAGACTAGTTGGAATGAAAGTTAGATCACTACTTACTGCAGCCGTATATAAGAAAATTTTAAGGCTATCCAATTCTGCTAGACAGAATCATTCTAATGGTGAGATAATGAATTATATGACCGTGGATGCTTATAGAATTGGAGAATTTCCATTCTGGATTCACCAGACATGGACAACAATCCTCCAGTTAGGTATTGGTTTAGTAATTCTTTTTCGCACAATTGGACTAGCAACACTAGCATCAGTGGCAGTTTTAGTTCTTGTTATGATTTGCAACGGTCCAATAGCAAAGTTACAACACAAGTTTCAAAACAAGCTTATGGAAGCACAAGATAAGAGATTAAAGGCTAGTTCTGAGGCTCTCGTGAATATGAAAGTCCTGAAGCTATATGCATGGGAAACACATTTTAAAAATGTTGTAGATTCCTTAAGAAAAGTGGAGCTAAAATTGTTATCTGCAGTGCAATTAAGAAGAGCATACAATATATTTTTCTTTTTGACCTCGTTAATATTGGCGTCTGCTGCTTCTTTTTTTGCATGTTACTTCTTGGATGTTCCTTTAAATGCAAGTAATGTTTTCACTTTTGTGGCAACTTTGCGCCTTGTTCAAGACCCGATTTTAGACGTCTCGGATGTTATTGTAGCGATCATTCAGGCAAAAGTTGCATTTGCTCGGATTGTTAATTTCCTTGATGCACCAGAACTGCAGGGTGAAAAATTGAGGAAAAGATGCTTCAATGAGAACCTCAAAGACTCAATTTCAATAAAATGTGCAGACTTTTCATGGGAAGATGATGCATCAAAGCCAACACTAAGGGACATAAATTTGGACGTTATACATGGACAAAAGGTGGCTATTTGTGGAGAAGTTGGATCAGGAAAATCAACCCTCTTAGCAACAATTCTTGGAGAAGTTTCTAAAACAAAGGGAACTGTAAGTTTTTATTCCCTTCTTACTCCTACAATACACTCCTAAATCATATGATACTCTAATTCTACCTACTGTGTGGTATCAGTTAAATGGATACACTAAAGTCCTATCATATAAATTCAACTTATTAGAATGAAGTTTATCTGCCCTACGTTTTAGTTGTAATACAAATCAGTGTCTGATTCTATTCTAAATTACAGATTGACGTTCATGGGAAGTTTGCATATATTTCTCAAACAGCATGGATACAAACAGGCACAGTACGGGAAAATATTTTATTTGGATCTAAGTTGGATGGTCAAAGGTACCAAGAAACACTTCAAAGGTCTTCATTGGTAAAAGACCTTGAGTTGTTTCCCGATGGGGACCTCACTGAAATAGGTGAGAGAGGAGTAAATTTAAGTGGAGGACAAAAGCAACGAATTCAACTTGCTCGTGCTCTTTATCAGAATGCTGATATATATCTATTGGATGATCCATTTAGTGCAGTTGATGCACATACTGCAAAAAGTTTGTTTAATGTAATGACATATTTTCTTCTCATATTACTTGTACATGTCTACTGTCATTATTTTTTTTTACTAAAGATGACTTTGAAACTTGGCAGGACTACATCATGGAAGGACTCAAAGGAAAAACAGTCTTACTCGTGACTCATCAAGTCGATTTCCTCCCAGCATTTGATTCTATTTTGGTAAACTCATTCATCTTAAGGCATTAGTTATATCATTGTTCATGTTGAAGTATTTGGCACATGTGAATAATGATCCTGTCAAATATATTATCATACAAATTTGAACCTGATAGTGATGGAAGCCGATAGTGATGGAAGCTTCGATCCTTCATATATTCATGTTCCCTCTCACCTACACACCACTGATCCCATATACTTCTTAAGCCACCTTTTCTGACAGCAAAGTAAGACAGATCATCAGAGAATTTATCCTGCTAATGATTTGGAGCCCATAAATTAATCATAGTGTTCAACTACTTTTAAGAAGAACAATAAAAAGAAAATCCAAGCTTGTTCTCACAAGATAGGGCAAATCCAAAGCAGACTATTTACCTTTAAATATCTCTTGTGCAGCATTCACTAATGTGACTGATTTATAACAAAATTATTGTTCCAACGTTTATTTTATGTTATTTACAGTTGATGTCTAATGGGGCAATCCAACAAGCCGGTCCATATCACCAGTTATTGACCTCAAGCAAGGAATTCAATGACCTTGTTAATGCTCACAAAGAGACTGCTGGTTCTGACCCAGTTGTGAGTGCTACTCTTTCCCAAAGACATTCAACTTCCATAAAGAGTATGCAAGCTTCAGCGTTAAAGCAGTATAAAGCACCAAATGGAAATCAATTAATTCAGAAAGAAGAGAGAGGGAAAGGAGACATGGGAATGAAGCCTTACTTACAATATCTGAATCGGATGAAAGGCTATATATTATTCTCTATGACTTACCTTTGCTACCTTATTTTTATGATTTGTCAAATATTGCAAAACTCATGGATGGCTGCCAATGTTGACAGTCCTCTTGTCAGCACATTGCGACTGGTTTCAGTTTATTTCCTAATTGGTGTTTTTTCATCAGTTTTCATGTTCATCAGATGTCAACTTGTAGTTACTTTGGGTCTTCAATCATCAAAAGATTTATTTTCACAGTTGATGAACTCCCTCTTCCGCGCACCTATGTCATTTTATGACTTTACACCATTGGGAAGGATACTTAGTAGGGTAAGCTTAATAAACAATAATTTTCTTCTTATGGAACATACTGGAAGAAATAATATTCTAACTGTTATTTCTGTGTTTAGGTTTCATCTGATCTGAGTATTGTGGATCTTGACATTCCATTTAGCCTCAGTTTTGCTGTTATTGGCTTTATAGGTCTTTATTCTAATCTTATAGTTTTGGCGGTTGTCACATGGCAAGTCTTGATAGTGGCTATACCAATGGTTTATGTTGCTATTCAGATGCAGGTAATTAACAAATTCATTTTTAAATTGTATTGTACGATAGTGAAATAATATTAAGAAAGAAATCAAATTTAAGTAACCAATGGTCATTCTTTTTTAAGTATACACACAAGTGTTAAATCAAACTTCGAACCATTCGTTAGCTTTATTAGGAAACATTTTAATAGTTTTTTTTATATAATTTCAACAATTCTCGGATTGAAAGAAAGTACTGTAAGGTGTATTTTTGTGTTTTAAGCAGAGATACTACTTTGCCTCAGCAAAAGAAGTAATGCGGTTATATGGCACAACAAAATCCTCTTTAGCAAATCATATAGCCGAAACTGTTGCTGGAGCTGTAACAATAAGGGCTTTTGAGGAGGAAGATCGTTCTTTTGAGAAGAACCTTAATCTAATTGATAATAATGCTAGTGCTTTTTTTCATAGTTTTGCCTCAAACGAGTGGTTGATCCAACGGTTAGAAACAATCAGTGCGGTTGTTCTTGCTGCTACAACACTTTGCCTGATTATGCTGCCCCCTGGAACTTTCCCCTCAGGTAAGAATTTGCTCTTTATTATCTTTGAAATGTAATTACTACTATTATTGTAATTATCGTAAAAGTAACTTTACATCTTATTGCAAGTTTCTAAATTTCTTCATCCTTCATTCTAGGAATTATTGGCATGGCTCTATCTTATGGGCTATCACTAAACAGTGCTTTAGTATTTGCAATTCAAAATCAATGCACTCTTGCTAATCACATAATATCAGTAGAGAGGCTAAATCAATATATGCATATACAAAGTGAGGCCGAAGAAATAGTAAAAGGAAATCGCCTTCCTTTGAATTGGCCAGCTTCGGGCACAATAGAAATAAATGACTTGAAGGTAATTGGTATTAATTATAAAATTAGATTAAATAATTTTGCCTTTTGAATGTGTGAATCATTATCACTATAGTCCTTTAATGTATTAGAATTAAAAATAAAAAAAAAACTTGAATATAGTTTGATCCTTGAATGTGTATTTTGTTGGTTAGTTTAGTCTTATAATGTTTCTTCTATCGGTCAGTTAGATCTCCAAAATCACTAACAAAAAACACACTCAATGATGTTTTTGTGATTTTGATATACATAGAAACAGCTGTGACATTGCCTCACACATTTGCGAATCAAATGTTAGTTTATACTTTTTAAAAATGTTAAGCATATTGTCCATACCAGATACGATACAGATATGGCGGACCACTTGTTCTTCATGGGATCACATGCACATTTAAGGCAGGTTACAAGATTGGTATTGTTGGCAGAACAGGCAGTGGGAAATCCACTCTTATTGGGGCTTTATTTCGTCTTGTGGAACCAGCCGAAGGAAAAATCGTAGTTGATGGCATAGACATCTCATCTATTGGCCTTCATGATTTGAGGTCGCGTTTTGGAATTATACCTCAGGATCCTACCCTTTTCAATGGGACAGTAAGATTTAACTTGGACCCTTTATCTCAACACACTGATCAAGAGATATGGGAGGTAAAACAAGCTTAATTTTGTTTATTTTTCCTTTGATTAGAAAATGTTGGCTAATTCTTGATCACCATGAAGGTTCTCGGGAAGTGTCAATTGCGAGAAGTTGTCCAAGGGAAAAAAAAAGGTTTAGACTCTTCAGGTACATTTTCAAGATTGATTGTTATAGGCTTATAGCTGTTTTGGAAGTGCATTTTTCCAAATTATTAATGACAAGTGGAAAATGGTTACCCAGTTGTTGAAGATGGATCAAACTGGAGTATGGGACAAAGGCAGTTATTCTGTTTGGGGCGTGCTCTTTTGAGGAGAAGTAGGATATTAGTATTGGACGAAGCAACTGCGTCAATCGATAATTCTACTGACCTGATTGTGCAGAAAACTATTAGAGCTGAGTTTGCAGATTGTACGGTGATCACAGTAGCACATAGAATACCAACTGTGATGGATTGCACAATGGTTCTTGCTATAAGTGATGGTAAGTTTTTTTTTTTTTTGTGTTACTATCTCTCACTCCCTCTATCTCATTTAATAATTCTTTGCAAACTAATCGATAGCTCCATAGCCATTTATTATGTTTATGATACATAACCGGTTGCTAATTATTGAACAAGGTAAGGCTACAAACAATATAGTTTATCTGACACACACCAAACACCAAACGTGTTTGTTGTTGGGTAGAGGATATGATTGCATTCACCTAGTTAGAGGGTAATGAGGTTTTATAATTTACGATTTTGACCTTGTAGAGCACATAAAAGATAACACGTAAAATATGCCGCATTTGGTTTTCACACCTAAAGTGATAAAGAAAAAGTGAAGGATATGCTAGATCATATACTTGTTTTCTTCAAAGATAAGCAAGCCACTGACTGTGTTTACAGGAAAAATGGTGGAGTATGATGAGCCAATGAGCTTGATGAAGAGAGAAGAATCGATGTTCAGGCAGCTTGTTAAGGAATACTGGTCTCATTTTCAGTCTGCAGAATCACATTGATGTTACCAATATTTTTTAGCCAAGCAAAGCACTATTGTTTCTCTCTCACTCTCATTTTTTCTTTTGTATGAGTAATTAGTTAAGAAAGCGGGGCAGGATATGAAATGTGTTCTGCTAGGATGAAACGCGAGGCCTATGAGATTGTAGCGGAATGAAATTAGACCCATGAATATGAATCTTTGAGTTTATGGAAGAGGAAATAAACAAGTTGGCTGGAATTTTGTGGAAATAGAGGGCGGGATAGAGTGAAGGAGTTGGTCCTTCCTCAAGAGTTTCTGTTATCTTATCTTTTTGTTTTTTCTTCTTCATTTCACATGTTGTAAGAAGCAGTGCTCCAGTCACAAGTTTATTCCTATATTTATATTTTTTTAGTTGAATATTGTAAGTTTGTAACATGGTCACTCACTTCATTTAATATAGATCGGAATTCAGCGTCAGTGTTAATTTTGCTTCCTATCAGAAACTATCATCCTAACGACCTAACAGAGCAGTAAAAGACGATATCATGTTTCTTTGATCCTTTTTCTCATGGAATTAGAAATCATACTTAGGCAACAACAATACACATAACACTAGAAATCAAACAACAACAACATTAACCAAGCCTTATCCCATTAAGTGAGGTCGGCTACATGGATAAACTTCTTCCATTATATTTTATCCAGGACCATGCTTCTCTGCAAGTTGTTAATCTTGATATCTTTCTTGATAACTTCTCTTATAGATTTTCTAGATATTCCTCTACCTCTAACTGTTTGATTCTTCTCCATCCGATCTACTCCCCTTACCACAAAATCTATTCTCTTACATGCCCAAACCCTCAAAGTCTATTGTCCACCACATTTTCTAATGTAGGAGCTACTCCAACACTCTCTTTAATATTGTCATTTCTAATCTTATCCTGTATAGTCTTACCGTACATCCAAAGCAACATCCTAATCGCTACAACACTTACTAGAAATCAAACACACTAACAAACTAAATTATAACTGAAGCTACCATCACTGGAGCAATTTGATTACTGACCTAATGTCAGCTTCCTTCTTCTCAAAGAGCGTCGCAGCAATCACGGTGCAATTTGCAATAGATGAACACACTTTTATACATCAGATTCAGATATCTGATATGGCTCTCATTTATTCCAAATCAAGCCTTATTACTAGAGTTAAAGTAATAATAAGAGATGTAACCTAGTTTCACCAAATTATGCAAATCTCTCGAGCATACAATCCTGCACCTATAGGAGTTCAAATTTTTCCTACATTTGTGCATTCATTCGAATTGCTATAAGCGAGAAAATAGAGGAAAAAAATTGAAAAACTCAGAACAGATGTAGGGAGAAATAGAGAGTGACCCTGGCTTGACGCGTAAACGGTGATGCCGTGACAATGTGACCGGTGAAAGGGAGCGTCATCAACCGGCGGAGCTATATTGATCGTCGTGGACGCGAGGTGCAGTGATCGGCGATGTAACCGTTGCAGTTGCAGTGCGGTGGAAATGATGAAACTGATTTATTACGTAAAATTTTATATGATTAATTATAAAATTTAAGTTAAAGGAAGTAATAGATTTTACAAACCAAAAAAAGGATAATAAATCATGGCCTGATTTTTACCATGAGCCCTCTGTGTTCTTCAACCAATTAATTATGCATAAATAAATCACAATATCAGTCATTTTGATTTTGCAAAAATTGTTCTGAATGCAAGATAAATTTTTTAGTTTTTAAATTTGTTATAAATTAGTTACGACTTTAATTAAATATTAGCTACGAAATATTATAGGTTTAAGTATAATGTTGACCTTAACTACATGATATGTCTCGTCAGCATCTTGTCACGCTGATATTGTCAATGTGTATGTCCAATCATACAAAAAATTCTATGTGGCGTGCTACGTCAATTTTTATTAACTGACGTTGATAGGAAGGATCGAGAATATAGACGGAAAATATTGTAAAGATCATTTAAAGGAAATTTTTTAAAAAACTAAAAATAAAAATCGTAATATTTATGTGGATAAAAAACATTCTTAACCCTTTAATTTATGAGTTTGTAATTGATAAATTGGCAAGTGAATTTGCAATGTTTAGTAAAATTAGAGATTATAGGTTAAAATTGATATGAATATGAAATGATGTAAAACACATGGATAGTTACTTAATTTTAAATTTTTTAAATTAAAATCATGGGTTAAAATTGAGAGAGAATAATGAACTATAAGTATCTTGAATTGTAATATCAATAAAATATAAACGGATGAAAATAAATGATACATTCATAAAAAGTAACGATTATCAAATATATCTTTTTTAAACACAAGACTTTATAAGTAATAAGCTTGAATGTTGGTCTTGTCAAATAGAACTACGACTATTTGTTTTTTAATTCTTTTAATTAAGATTTATATGATAAAATTAAGAGAAAATGATCATCTATAAGGTTTAAGTTATAAGTCACACTCTCTATTTCATAATAAATGACTTATTTAAAATAAAAAAAAATTGTAAAATAATTGATTTATTTTAATTTTCAATGTACTTTTTTCAATTTTATCTTTTAATTAATATTACTTTTATCATTTTTAATACTCGATCAAAGATACTTTAGTAAAAATATGAATTTCTCTATTTTCTTTATTCCATTTTTTTGTCGTGTGAAATGATCAGCTAGATCATTCATTATAGAACGGAAGGAGTATTAAAATTAATTTATTAAAAAATATTGTGTCATCATGAGGAGCATCTACATTGGGTCAAGAACAACACACAAGTGAGAGAGACACCACATATTCATCCAAAATCCACTTTAATGGAAAATTAAGACACAATAATAAATCAATACGCAACGAATATAAAACTCCTCATACTTGTAGGAACCTTGAGGATCAACAACAAATATAAGAAATCAAGTAGAATAAATAGAGACATAAAGGAATATCGATATTATAACGTGGAAAACCCCTCAACATGAGAGTAAAAACTACAAGTCGTCCATACCAAACAAATAGCTCAACTATAATCAATTAAGGGTACAAGAGAGTTTTAAAGTGATTCATTAACTAGTTCTAACAACCGCAAATCACAAAGAAAATTAGCTTACAAATAAGAATAGGAAAGCTGAAAAATTTCTCAAATTTGTATCTTTAGTGTGAAGCAGATATCTCTTGACTCAGACCTTGTTCTAAAATTATGAACGGCCAAAAGTTAGATACAGGTGTTGCAAACTTGCCCTTAAAATTTGAGCTTTATCTGACGGTTCACGAATCGGGGATCGTCAATTTAGGGAGACTAGTTGTAAAAAAACGGGAATAGAATTTCTCTCCTCTTTTCTCTCTTTTGAATCCTTATTTTCTCTCTATCTCCCTCAATCCTAAATTAATCCTCTCCATATAAATAATTGAGACAAATAAGCTAATCATATTTAGGTCTTTCTCCACATAGGAAGGGAGCTCAAACTCAACAAATCTCTCCCTCACAATTATGTGGAAGAAATCGTCAAACCGACGATATCACAACAAACTTCAACTTTCCCTTATGGAAATGTTGTAGTCATGATATCAGAACCATTATCATGTCTATGAACTTTAGCTAACTTCAACAACATAGCATCCAAAATATCACGTATCTAATGATATCTCACATCAATGTGTTTGGGCCTATTATGAAAAGTCAAATTCTTACCAAGATGAATGGTGCTTTGACTATCAACCGATAACACATATTTGTCTTGAACAAAACCAAGCTCCTACACAACTTTCTTCAACCATAGTAACTATTTGCATGCTTCGGTAATTGCAATAAACTCAGCCTCTGTAGTAGGCAATGCTACACACTTTTGCAATCTAGCATGCCAAGTCATAACTCCCCTTGTAAATTTAATGATTTTCCCCAAAGTGGACTTTCTGGAATCAATGTCTCCAGTCATGTCATAGTTAGAGTATCCCATTGGAGTAGACTTATCTCTTCTAAAACAAAGCCTTGTAGAAGTAGTATCGCGAAGATACCTTAAAATCCATTTTACAGCTTTCCAATGCTTTCTACCTGGATTTGACAAAAATCTACTGATTGTACAAACAACATGTGATATATCTGGTCTTGTACACACTGTTGCAGACATCAAACTATCCATAGAAGATGCATAAAGAACATGTTTCATATCAAACACTCCATTTTCACTTGAAGGACTTTGATTAGAACTCAACTTGTGAAATGAGTAGCAAGAGGAGTGCTTACCACCTAAGAACTTTCCATTTTGAATCTTTTCAGCACTCTTTCGATATAATGTTCTTGTGACATCCAAAGTTTCTTCTCTTTTCTGTCACGCATGATTCTAATGCCAAGAATCTGTTTAGTTGCTTCTATGTATTTCATGAAAAATGACTCTCCCAATTGCTTCTTTAACTTGTTAATGTTAGAAATACTTTTACCTACAATAAGCATATCATCAACATATAACAACAGGATAATGGAGTCATCGTTATAAAATGTTCTAACAAAGACGCAGTGATCTGAAGTAGTCTTCTGGTATCCTTGATCACAAATAACAGACTCAAACTTCTTGTACCACCGCTTTGAAGCTTGCTTCAACCCATATAAACTCTTTCTTAATCTACACACATGATCTTCTTTGCATTTAACTTAAAAACCATCGGGTGGTTTCATGTAGATCTCTTCCTCCAAATCACCATGAAGGAAAATCGTTTTCACATCCATTTTCTCAACCTCTAAATCAAGAGTAGCAGCCAAAATCAACACGATTCTAATTGATGACATCTTTATAACATGTCAGAAAATATCATTAAAATCAACACCCTTTCTTTGATGAAAACCTTTTACCACTAATTTGACTTTATATCTTGGAGACTTGGAGTTTCTCTTATGTTTAACTCTATAAATCCACCTATTTTCCAAAGCCCTTTTCCCTTTAGGAAACTTAACTAATCATAAGTGTGATTATTATGCAATGATTTCATCTCATCATGCATTGCATCCAAGCACTTTTGATTTTCTTCACTTTTCATGGCCTCTTGAAAACATTCAAATTCACCCTCATTAGTCAAGGTCATATACTCATCAGAATTATACTTTGTAGAAGGTTGTCCCTGCCTATTAGACCTCCTAAGTTGAACTTCAGATGATTCTGGAGTTTCACCAAGATTTTCATTCTGGTTTGTATGCATGAAATGCAAATGTATGAATGTATGCATATGTTGTGGATGGAATGCAAATAAATATGCAGCATCAATTGATTCAAAGGTTCAATGGTGCCATAATTTAGGTTCAAAAGTTCAGCATATTCAGGATAATTTTCATATGATTCTTAAGGTAGGTGGGGTTTTAAGTGTTCCTGCAAAAAAAACTTGTTTCCCCTCACATGTGGATACTAGTTTTTCCAAAGGTAGCTCCTAGAAGAGGAAAATCCAGAGTCATGGATCCACAAGAATGTTTACCACTTATGACAAAAGCATGTCAGTCGTCAACTCCTTTAAGGGAATCTATTTTGAGTGAGGTATTCGTACCAACCCACGCGAAAAAAGCTTCTTAGGGAGCCGCACTGCGCGACCATCGACATCGAGTTCTAGACAAGGGTCTCAGAGTCATGGATTTCCTTAACTATTTACCATGTATGTCAATTTACTTGCCAGGTGACAACTCCATTATGGAAATCTATTCTAAGTGAGGTATTCGCACCAACCCACGCGAGAAAATCTTCTCGAGGACCCGCATTACGCGACCATCATTCCTAGTTGGCCAAAGGTTCAAGGTTCTACAAAGGCCCTTAGAGATCCAATAAAAACATTGACGCTTACAGAAAAAGCTTGTCGGTTGTCAATATCCTTAAAAGAATCTACTCTAAGTGGGGTTCTTATGTCGACCCTTATGAGAAAAGCTTCTCGAGAGCCCACACTACTTAACCTCGTCATATCTTATTGTTGTGGTAAGAATCGGATACCAAGCTATTAATTAACTTGAATCACGAATCTATGAAATTCACCATCGAGCTTTGATTTATCCAAAGGAAAGGGTAAAGATCGAAAGAAAACCCTAATTGATTTATGTAACAACGAAGCTAAGAGATCTAAGGTTCGGGGGTTGGTTATACCTAGGGAAGGTGTTAGCATCCTAAGTATTTGAAGTGCTCTACAGGAACCTCTTGTTAGTATTTGTGTTATGCTAAAGTTTGCTTGCTAAGGGAACTGTGATAAGGTAAAGACCTAAGGTATATACACTAAGTATGCTCGACAAGAAATCGCATCTTGTGCCTATGTATCCTAACTAGGAAAGAGGAATCAGAGCCTCCGTAGTTCGGTCTACTGGGGTTAAGGAACTCTTGACTGTGGTCAAGGTTCCAGAGGGGAGGTAAGTATCTATAACCATGAAACTTACACGGAGTGCAACGACTCCAAACCTAAACCACGTTAAACAAGCAAGACTCTCAAAAGGTCTCGGGAGAAAGATGGACCAGATTATCCAACATGACATGGCAGTCAACAGAGAGGACCCTTTCCTTTGGAACTTATAGGTAATTAATACGAGAAAATAGGATCAAGTCATGAAAGTAATAGACACAAAATAAGAATTAGAAATAATATGACAGAAAAAATGCAGGAATTAGATGAAAAATGATTAGCTCAAGACATGAGCCATGGTATAGTCAAGTCAAGGATCGAGATCATGATATCAAAACATTATAATACAGAACAAAGAATCCATGCTATAAGTCACTAAGTTAGGATTTAAATCGATAAAAGAAACTAATTAACAGAAATTAGAATTTAAGTGATCAAAGGTTAAAACCCTAAATAATTACATTCTAAACATGAATTTAAAAAGGTTAATTCAAAAGACTAAAAGAAAATAATTTTGAGTTTTCTTTTTTATTTAATTAAAAACAAGTAAGTAACAAATTAATTAAATTAAAAAGAAAATTAATAAAAATAAGAAAGAAAATAATATATTTGAAATAAACAATATTTTTAGGTTTTTATATTATAAAAAAAAGGTTGAAAGAAAAAAGAATAAATGGGCTGAAAAGGAAAATGGATTTAGGATGAAAAGGCCCATGGAGGGGGGGGGGGGGGGGGGGGGGGTTAGTCCAGAAAAAAAGTCTTTAAGGGTGTGTGAGTGATTAAGAGAGTGAGAAGGAGTTGTGGGCTAGCCGAGTCAAGGTATGACGGGTCGGATCTACGATCCAGATCAACCAAGCTTATGAAATAAATGAGAAAACCCTAAAAATAAAAGAAAAGGAACCGTCGTGTAAGTAAAATAGAATGATGCCTTGTTTCTCCTTCTTTCTTCTAATTTCCCTTTTCTGTTTATGATCTATCTCTCGGCCTACTCTCATTCGCGGTCTTCTCTCAGTCTTAGTCTTTCTCTCTATGTTCGCTAATTCGCAGTTTGCGATTCACTTCAATTTAAATCAGTTATTTAAGCCAAAATGAAACAAACAAAGCCTACGGAATCAAGCAAAATCGATTTATGATTATGCAAAAAAAAAAACAACAAGACCTAGTCAGAACCATTCAAAAGCAGTAGGAATTTATCAACACAAAAGCAAAAACTGAGTCGAAGTTAAACCTTCACGATGCAAAGCAACAAATCTGCATGGTCTCAGGTACAAAATTGAACGTGTGACAAAATATGCTCTGTGATATGATTTTGAATGCCTCTCTCACTCCTTCTTGCTTCTTTGAACCATATTCCTACGTCCCTTTTGTTGTATGGTTGATGATGGTTTTCTACTTCCTTATATTGAATGGGAGTAATTTAAGATTTAAAGGTTGAGTTTGATGACTGAAGGGTTATTTCGTGTAAGAGAGTGGCGATTGGAGAATCAAATGAAGTTCTTAGAGAAGTCAGTTAAAAAACAAAATTAGTGAAATGAAGATGAGTTCTTCTTTTCGTCCCCCTCTCCTTTAATTTTTCTCTTCTTATTTAATCTTCCACAGAACTTTGGAATCTCTATTGTCTTGTGTTGAGTCCCTTTCCTTGCAGGATTTTGCATAATTTTATCTTAGATGTAGATGAGATATCCTTTTCCTTGTACAAGAATTATTTGACTTGGCCATATGGTTTTTGAAGGGCATAATTTCGTGCAGGTGGTGTTACGGTTTAATTTGATGTAAGGTTTTTTCTGTTGACAGGATATGTGCTGGTGAAGGTATAAATGACGCAAGAAACTGTCGTACAGTTTGTGATGTAGGTCCTTAGGCTTGGTGCAAGCGCTGCTATTCTGTGTTGTTTTTGTGAAGTTGTTCTCAAAGCAAATTATGGTGTGGATATGGAAATATGTTTCTGCTACAGATTTTGCAGACAATACATTGTTGTGAAAGTATGTGAAGCTGATACAAAAAAAAAAAGGGATTTTGGAGTGTAGCAGAGATGGTGCAGATGATGGGAATATCCTATTGGGTCAATTGGTCAAAGGTTTTTTTATGGTATAGGTTGTGTTAGTATGTGGCTTGATAATGTAATGGTTTCATGTTTTTGGCATCTTTGTAGTTTTTTTTAACAAGAAAAAGTGATGGATCTATTTCTGTATTTGGACATCTGGTATAATGAATTTTGAAGTGATAATGGCTTTTATAACTTTGACAATGATTCTAAAAAAATATTGGGATTTTTTAAATTTTTTGGGTGATGAGTACAGTAATAAAAAATGAATATTGAATATTCTTAATAAAATAAATGGTTAAAATAAATTGATCTAAAAAATATGGACTTTGAAACCTTGAATTCGAAAATAGCTTATGAATGAAACACAGATATGAGGAGGTCTATAATCGAAATGAAAATTGGATAATGAAATTGGGTGTAGGAGGATGGATATAGACATGACGGTGGATTTAGGAAACGAGTAGAAAATGGATATTGAATTATTAGGATAATGGAAATATGAGTTCGAAAATGAAATGACATGGCTTCTGAATGATACTGACGATGACAACTGAAAAAAGAATTCTTGATTTAGAACCACAAACGTCCACCTAGATTGATTCTTAATCTAACACCACACTCCAACAATCCATGATTTAATCTTGAAATGGCATGAACATGAAACAAAATGGATCTTCAAATACATTAAGTCCTTGAAACAATAAAACTAGAAGAATACGACTTGAAATGCGAATTGTACTGTCTAGAAACCTTAACTGTAAATGAATTAGTCTTCGACAAATCCATCTTTAGAATGACATAACCTCCTCCTATTTTACCAAGATCCAATCACACCCACTTGGACTAAACCCATACTGCATGTACATTGAACTTACTAGCCTCGAATGCAACTCAACTAACGACACTTGCCAATCATAAACTCCAAGGATGAGAAACCCTAATTCTCAAGAATCCCGATTCATGACTTTTCCAGACAAACCACTAATTAGCCTTAAACAAACTAAACCCTTGTAGTCATTTAGAGAACTGAAGTCATGCATTGATGAACTTATGATAGGCGTTCATTAATCAAATGAAAATTCTACACTTCTGCCTCAAACTTGAGAACAATAGCTTAAAGAAATAATTTCTGACAAGAGGACATCCACTTCAACAGACCACCTCTTGTACAAAACCCTAATCCAACCACCTTTGAAGTCTCATGAAGCAAATCCTATTTTCGTAGATGAAACTAAACAAAACAAAGCTGACAAATTGGTTAGTTATGCAAGGATGATTGACCTAGAATGATATGCACAAGATCAAAGAATTTGAGGGTAAATTTTGGGGTATGACAGTTGCCCCTATTTAAATATCCTCACCGGATGACATGAGTGGTGAAAATCCTCGTTAAATCATGGTGGAAGGTATTTAAATACAATGGTCTCCACCGGGGAATATCTAGAATAGTTAGCCAACGGGTTTAAACATGACCAGACAACATGCTAGAATAAAGACGAAAAGACAAAACTCCCTACTGGGGATAAAACCAAAATGAAGTATAATCTCCATTGGGGATCAATTTAAACAGATGATTAATATTCTAACAAGAGAATCAAGAAAATGATCTTCTAAACGGTGACCAAGAGAAGTGAGAAATGATCTTCTATCAAGAAAATCAGGCAAATATTGGAGAACAACCAAACTTTTTGGAAATTTATTAAAATGAAGAGTTCAAATGGGATCTTGAAGAAACACTAGAAAAGATAGAGAAATGACAAATTCTGAATAGCAATAGCAAAGTGTAAGAGCGCCAAAAACAATTAGACTTCTAGTACCAATAACCATTAGGTTTTCAAACAATGTCAGCCGCCACTGGACTGTCAGTCAGCACTAGACTTTAAAATAAGTGTCAGTCACCACTAGACTTAAAAAGAAACTGTTAGGCACCATTGAACTTTTAAAAGAAATACTAGTCACCACTGGACTTTAAAATAAATGTCAGTCACCACTGAACTTTTAAAATAAATGTCAGTCACTACTGGACTTTAAAATAAATGTCAGTCACCACTAGACTTTTAAAATAAACTGCCAGTCACCACTGTACTTAAAAACCAAACTCCAGTCACCACTGGACTTTCAAAATAAATACTAGTTACCACTGGACTTTCAAAAGAAATGTCAGTCACCACTGAACTTTCAAAAGAAACGCCAGTCACCACTGAACTTTAAAAATAAATGTCAGTCACCACTGGACTTTTAAAATAAACTGTCAGTCACCACTGGACTTTTAAAATAAACTGCAAATCATCACTGGACTTAAAAACCAAACGCCAGTCACCACTGGTCTTTCAAATAAAATGTCAATCACCACTGGACTTTCAAAATAAATGCCAGTCACCACTGGACTTTAAAATAAATGTCAGTCACCATTGGACTTTAAAAGGAAATGCCAATCACCACTAGACTTTAAAAATAAACGGCTAGTCACCACTGGACTTTTAAAATAAACTGTCAGTCACCACTGGATTTGAAAACCAAACGCCAGTCACCATTGGTCTTTCAAAATAAATGCCAGTCACCACTGGACTTTCAAAAGAAATGTCAGTCACCACTGGACTTTAAAATAAATGCCAGTCACCACTAGACTTTAAAAAGAAATTCCAGTCACCATCGGACTTTAAAAATAAATTCCAGTCACCACTGGACTTTTAAAATAAACTGCCAGTCACCACTGGACCTAAAAACCAAACGCCAGTCACCACTGGACTTTCAAAATAAATTCCAGTCACCACTGGACTTTCAAAAGAAATGTCATTCACCATTGGACTTTTAAAACAAATTCCAGTCACCACTGGACTTTAAAAACAAACGCCAGTCATCACTGGACTTTAAAAATAATTTTCAGTCGCCACTGGACTTTACAGGGATATTGGTAATAACCAGATGAGCAGAATTTAACAATAGCAGACAACAATGGCAGTAACAACTAAACCTTGAAGGGAAGACATGTAACAACCAGACAAGCAGTAACGACATATGCCTGTCAACCAAAGATCTCAATAGAGATGCCAGTTACCACTGGATTTACTAAGGATCTCATAAAAGAGATGTCGATAATGAAACTCATCAAAGAGACATGGGGTTGCTGCTTCATGAGCCAATTTTATCAAATAAAGAGAAAGAAACAACATAATCTTCCTCAACTTTCTCAAAGAGATGACATTTGATTTGAATATAAATTCCAATGGAATGTTGTCACCACAACACTGCTGGAGGAAGATTTTGTCTTCAATGAGGATCTGTTAAAAGATTCTTCCTGGGGAATATAATGTACACCCAACTTAGATTCGGAAGCAACACCTGCCAGGAACCAAAGTTCAATCTAGGAACAAGCTAGAAAGAAACGGTCAAACAAGACTCTAACCATTGAGAAGTGAACTTAAACGATAATTTATCTTATCCAAACGTGGAAACGATAAATAAAATAACCATCATCCATGAGCATCAAATTCTGTGGGGAATTAGAAATGATGGGCATTTTATGCCTAAGTACTGACAATTCTATTCGAGAGAAGAGACAAACCTAATCACTTGGGGAATAAACGCCAAAGTGAACTAAACAGATACAAAATGCTCAGATGCTATTATTGCACCCCAAATTTTGACCCCTTAGATCTTCATCATCATTCTAGGATCATCTTCATTTTTTATCTAACCTTAACCTATTTCAAGTTTCTCTTTGTCAAGAGATACAGGTGAATCAGGGTTCCATACAGTCAAGAATCGAGGTTTCGATGTTTGATCATTCAATGTCTTGGATTGATTCTCCATGAAACAAGTATCTACATCATCAAAGATACTGTGTTGCATCAATTATGAATCCAATTTGAGGTTGTCACCCAAAGATCAAGAACAGTGTAGTCCAGGACTCCCGATTAGGGTTTTTGATCAGGAAAAGTCAACTGTAGTTTGAATTTTGATTTAAATGGCACGCCAATGATGGAATAATGGTCCATGAAGCTAATATGGCTTAGGGAAGTCCATTTAATAAGTTTCAAGACCTCAAAAGACCCAGAATACCAACAGTCGATCCAATGGTTATCGATCGATCGGTTCATTTGACTGAAAAGTCAACTCTTTGACCAAAGGGAATTTGACCTCAAAGTTGGAAGAAAATATGTTCCTAATAACATATTACACCTATCCATGAAGTTTCATGACCATTGGATCAAGGATTGAGGAGTAATCGAAAAAGTCGGGAATTAGGGTTTTGAAAGGGGCAAGACCATAACTTTCTAACCACACATCCAAATGAGGTGGTTCAAAGCTTGTTGGAAAGGTCTTTGCAAGCCCTACAAAAGTGTAAAGCTGACCTATGGGAAAAAAATGCATATATTTGGAGTTATAGTCAAAATCATCACAAGAGGGAGAAAACACTTAGAAAAATTCTAAGTTTTTGGCATTTTTAAGCATGTTTTCAGCCAACTTTGAGGGGTTTTTTTGACCTATTTCCACTTGGAATTTGGGAATTAAGTAAACATGAAAGTTGTATAGCTCCATGAGGGCTTTCCAAAAAGTACAAGAACTCCTCCATAGCCCTTGTGAGCTGAGAGTTTCGAATTGGACAAGTTGGGCCTAAACACTTTATTGTCATCATGTCAAAACTCAACATAAACTTGATTTCCAACTATGCACTTCATTTCTAACCATGAAATGACCTCTTATATGATGTGTTAGAGGGTGAAATAAGCTGGATCAGAAGAGCATCCAAGCAAAGCCAAAGTTTCATCCATAATCCATTAGTTTAATGAAGAAAAGTACAAAAGGTACACCATGAAAGAGAGTACTGGTGGCTGCAGCATGGAGGGTGTCCTTGTGCACTCTAAGATCACTTCTCACAGCTCATTTCTAGCTGTTTTTAGAGGTCTAAGTACCTTGGAAGCAAGCAAAACCATCACATGGATTCATGAGATTTTTCACTAAAACCACCACTTGCAAACCACTTGTGTAAATTTGTCCTCACTTTTGTTTTACCTATAAATAGAGGCTTCCTCTATGATAATACACATAACATATCAAGCATCAAACCAAGCAAGAACTCTCTCTTCTTTCTGGTTGCAAAGTTCTTGCAAAATCTTACAAAATTTCCAAAATCACAAAAAACTATTTTGCACTTTCACCCCTAAAATATTTTCCAAACACTTTCAAACTCAAACCAAGCCTCAAACACATCACAAATGATGTTTTAGAGCTGAACAAACCCTCACCTTGGCCAGGAACTCATCCAATCCAAAAGTCAACCCTCAAAACCTCATTTTGTTGACTTTTTTGCGTTTTAAAGGACAACCACTGGTCCCTTGCCTTTCCTTGAGCTTTAAGACCTCTAATACTTCATATTTGACTCATAGAAGTTGTCTTTGAAAATCATTAGTTTTTGGAGGTTATCTTCACTTGCAAGCCATTCTGCCCATCAACTTGCTTGAGATTGATTTGGAGCATCTTCTCATCATCCTAGGAGCATTTATATTCCTTGGAGGAGCACTCAAAGTCTCTGGTTTTCTTTTTGTGCAAGCTTGCTTCAAGAGGTAAGCCTAAAACACAAGAAAACATGAAATTTTCATTTGCATTTCACATGCTACCATGACTTTTAGCTATGATTTGGTGTTGTACACAGTTTGAACATGTCTTGTATATGTTATATGTCATGTATGAGCCATTACTTGCATCAAAACATGTAGTTTTTGACTTTCAAATTCTGGTCACAAGCTAGGCCCAACCTAGTCACTTTTTGCGTTTTGCATCCAATCTGCCAAACCATGTGTGCATATCTTGATTTCTTTTGTGCTAACCTCTTAATATGATGTATATGTGATGTTTCTACACTTGTTTCACCAATCACACCACTACACATGATTGTTCACATGTTCACGTTTTTGGTTGTCATCAAACTTGCCTAAACCATGTTGCTATCGAATTTTTCTGTGGGTGTATGGTATTGAAAAACAAATGGTACCATTGAATTTATTGTTCAAAAATACACAATTTGAAATTTTTTCACTCCATTTGGTTAAGAATTGACTGAGTTCCAACCCTTCATGCAAATGACCCTTAGGTTGTAACCTTGCCTTAGTTTTTGCCCTCTTGGTGCACCAACTTGCAATGACCATAACTTGCTCAATTTTTGTGCTATTGATGCCACTATTTTTGAAAACTACTCCTTATCATGTCTACTTTCATTTATTGAATAAATAATTCAAGGAATTTCATCCTAGAAAGACTTTGATCCACTTGAGAAACATGTGGTTTTAGGATTTTTACATTGGTGTTCTTGAACTTTTCAAACTTATAACTTGATTTTTCTTGTAATATTGATATTGTGTGATTCATATATGTTTTTTTTAACATGTTTAAATGCTCAAATATGTTTTATTAATGGCCTTACCATGTTCATACTTGCTTTTGTGAATGCAAATATGTGAAAATGGCATGTTGAACTTCATCTGTGAACTTTGCCATGATTATTGATATTGCAACCTCTTAAATATGTTGACCATGCCTTATTCTACTTGTTTATGTGTCTTGTTAGAACCATAACATGGTTAGGGTTTGTTTCTTGACTTTTTGAAAGCTTGAACATAAATGGTATACCTTAAAACTTCTTTGTGATTCATAACATGATTCTTGATGTTTTAATCTCTTGAATGTGTTTGTCATGTTTCATTCTACTTATTTATGTGTCTTGCTAGAACCATAAAATGCTAGGGCTTGCTTTGTTTTGGTTGTTACCATAAACTTGTGTGTGTTTCCCCATGGAACCTTGAATTTCTTACTTGATTTGTTGTAACACTTCTTGTATGCCTACTTGTACTTGTTTGTCATCAATGCATGATTGTTGGTCTCATGTTGTTACATTTGACATCTTTTAAAACCTATGACACGCTTGCCTCAAGTTGTGACTTTCTTGCATTTAAACTTGTTTGCATTTAAACATGTGGTTGTTACCTCATTCCCCTTCATCTTTGTCAAGATGTTTCTAGTGGTTTTTACCTCTTATGTTGGTCTTGTAAGAACCCCTTCATGATATTGTAATATCTTTGTGCATTTTTGGTTGTAACCATTTACCTTGATTGAAATATTTGCTTTATATTGTCATATGCTTGCATGCTATTGGTTGTAACCATACCTCTTATATATTCATCATGTTTGAATGTTTATGCTTTGTTAAGTTATTCCCCAAGTGATGGAACTTTTTAGTTCTCATCCATGTTGCCTTATCTTTCCCCTTTAAAATAAAAGTATCTCTATTGACCATTGGTTCATAAATATCTCATTACCCCATAGGCCTGGATAGAGCCTCACTCCTCCTTTTGGTCTGGATATAACCAATTAGACTTACCCTTTAGAACTTAGGTTTAGAGTTCTTAATCCTTTGTAGGCCTGGATAGAGCCTCCTCCCTCCTTTTGGTCTGGATAGAACCAATTGGTCCCCGTTCCTTAGTCATGTCCGAACCACGAACACTCTGATTTCTCATTGGATAATTAGAATACGTAGGCACAAGATGCGATATCTTGACGAGCAATGTTCTCCTCCTTTTGGTCTGGATAGAACCAATTGGATTTACCTTGTAGAACTTAGGTTTAGAATTCTTAATCCTTGTAGGCCTAGGTAGAGCCTCCTTCCTCCTTTTGGTCTAGATAGAACCAATTGGTCTTACAACGTAGAATTAGGTAGATTTTGTTAAACTCTATGTAAGAATCATGGTGATGGTTAGTTACTCCCCTTTCTTGAGTGTATAATTTAGATTAGAGAGTTTTGTTAAAACTCTACACAAGCAGTGTTATGTTTGTTCCCCTTTAAACCTTGATCATAATCAAGAGTTCTTTATCCCTAGTAAGGTGAACTACGATTACTCTGATTCTATCCTAGTTAGGATACGTAGGCAGAGGATGCGATATCTTTGCGAGAAAACCTAGAAACTATTCTTAGGTCTTTACCTACACCCTTAAACTTATACCCAATCCCAAACCATAGCAAACATTTAGCAAGTATAGCATACAAACATACAAAAGGTTCCTGTAGAGTACTACATGTGTTTAGGATGTGAAATACCTACCCTAGGCATAACCAGCCCCCGATCCCCGAATCTTTTAGCATTGTTGTTACATCGTGCAAAGGGTTTTTCTTTCTTTAACATTTCCTTTGGATAAATTAAAGTTCGGTTGTGAATTTTAAGAATTAAGATTCAAGTTAATCAATAACTTGGTATCACGATTCTCACCGTAATAGCTATGTATATGTATGAGTGCTTGTATGGTCTGCAGGAAGAAATCATCAAGAGGATTTTACAGAAGAATTAACATATAAGATGCTTCAATATCTTCAAACTCTTGAAGAGATTCACGAATCTCGACGTAACTGGCCCAGTTTAACTGCACTTACACCATAAAGTCCTCAAACTTGTCTGCCAGACTGTGGGGGTGACAAATGGGGAACAAACTTGCCTCTGTTAGCTGGTCGATCTGTGAAGAAGTTGCCCCAGACTAAATGATCCTCAAGAGATTCATCTAATCTCGACATGGCTGCTCCTGATTAACTGTTATTTGAGGGATATATCAATTCTCGATGTGATTGCTCCTGATTAACTGGTCTGGAGTGGCTCACCTTTAAAAAAGATAGGAAACAACTTGCTATAAGACCTCAAACGATATGCACCAATATTCTGAACTTTGAAGAGTTTTGTCCCTGATTCACTCACTCCTAGGGATGGGTGATTAACAAATCTTTCAAATTGGTTGCCCCAAACTGGGTTTCCTTTACCAAGTCAAATTCCCTAGCTGGCTGCATTTGTTGGGATTCCTTTGATATTGAGTTGTCTCGCAAACAACGTTGTTCGTTAAAATTGGCAATTTCAATGCAACAATCATGCAGACTTTTGAAATCAAATTTAGTAGTAAAACAAACACAATGGACTGATTCGAAGATCAAAACAAAAGTGGATCATGTCATTTACAGATTGACAGGTAAAGTGACCCACAAAAAACAAAGATCATTAGGAGTTAGGTTATCCAACCTTGTTGTAGTATGCTTTCAAAATAACCTTACCTCAAATAGGTCTTTTAAGGGTTATAACGTGGCTTGGTTCAATGTTCACGAAACAAAGGATAAAGGCTCAAAGTTTATTTGTTCCCACCCAATCTTTATAATGAACTTCCATCCTACATTCAGTTAACTCATGTTATGTGTAACACCCCAAATTTAATTGGAATATTTATTTAATTGATTTAAATAAGAATATTTGCATTTTGGTGATTTTCGGTGGTTTTGTGGAATATTGGAAATTAATGGAATTTGGGTAATTTATTTTGAATAATAGTATATAATATGAATATATTAATATTATTATTAACTAAAATAAATACAAGTTGACTAAGGGCAAATTGGATATTTAAGAGGAGTTAGTGAGGGTAAGTTGGGAAAAGCCCAATTGTGAGGCTCAATACTAGGTTTAACAAAAAGGAAATTGTGAAGAGATTAGGATTCATTTGTTAGACAGTGAAAAGAATTGAGGCCAGAGCTATGAGGAGAAAGATTGGAGGCAAGAGCTTCGAAAGGTTCCCTGAAATATTTGAGAAGACCTTGATTGACAATTAAGGTATGGGGAATATTACCTTCATGATTTTCCATGTGTAACTTTCAATGTATTTAAAGTCGACTTAAGGTTTAAGGGTTTTAAGGGTGGATATGAGAATTAGTTATATTTGGCCTTCGTGGCCTAAATATATTATTGTGAATCTAACTGTGGAATTCATTAGGGAAAAGGGAAAGTTAGGCCTTCGTGGCCAAAACCATGATTTGTTATTTGTCTAACCCTGAATAAGATAGTGAGTAACTTCGATGCCTGCAGGATAATTGTAAGGAATTTGTGATTTAGGGAGTGAATATGATACGGGATTAGTCTAATGAACCGTAGATTTTGTGCCTTTATCATTGTAAGAACTTAAGGATGATTTAGGGATGTTTTTGGGGATTTGGGGAAGTGAATCGTGTGGACTTTTGGGTTGAATTAAGTTCTGGTGCGTAGCAGAATTTGCTGTCATCGCACTATTCGCCTAGCGAAGAATGCTTTTCACAGTGAACAATGTTGTTCCCAGACTCGTATAGCGAATAATCCTTCGCACAACGAAGAATCCTTAGCACAACGAAGAAACTCACCCCAGACTCGCCTAGCGAATATGCCAGCGATCGTAGTAGAGTTTCGCGAATGTTGATTGCATGCAGCGATGCCTTGATGTTTGATTCTCTGATTTCTATGATGAATTAGCATGAGTATAACTGGGAATTCCATGTGATTAATATGCGATAATATGATGATTACCATGAGTATAATTATGAATTCTATGTGATTAATATGTGATAATGTGATGAATTAACATGAGTATGACTGTGAATTCTATGTGATGTGTATATGATGATGATGATGGTGATTTTGATGATGATGATTATTATGATGAGCTATGATGATGATTATTATGATGAGCTATGATGACATGATGTATGATGATGATTATTATGATGACATGATGTATGATGGTGATTATTATGATGAGCTATGCTGATATGATTTTGATGATGATGATTATGATGAATGATGGTGCACCTATGATGTTATTATGAGGATGATTTATGACGTGTGCATCATGCATTTATGTGCATCTGGACTTCGGTTCAGGACCTCGATTACTTTGGCTTCAATCCCATTGTGCGGATGTGAAGTGTTTTTATGTGCTCTGATTCTCTAGTAGAATTGATCCTATTGATGGGGATCTATGGAAGGTTGATGGCCCAGTGTTCATCATGCTGTGATGATTAGTACCACATGCATTGAGTCTTTTTGCATTTGCATTTATGAGTGATTTGGAATAATTTATGATGTTGTGGCCTTGGAGGCCTATTGATGAATATGATGATGTTGAATATGACTATGACGCCATTTTATATGTTGATTTTCATACATTGGTTATTATGAATCGTTTTACTCACCCTGCCTGTTTGAATGTTACCTCCACGTGGGTAACGTGTAGATGACCAAGTTTAGTCGTGGATGCTGATGAGGACTTTTGAAGTTTTGAGTTATTGGCCTTTGGTCAACTTAGAAGGTCTTGCTCTGATAGTGTAACATCGGGTTGGGGTCTTTGAGTCGAGCTATCTTTTATTGAGTTATTTTGATTACCTTTCCGTATAAGGAAAACTTTGGAATATGCCTTGTGAGTTCCGTTGCCTTTGAGAAAATTTTGATATCTTTTGGGAAAACCCGTTATACACGGAGCATTGACTTATTTTGAGCTTTGAGAAATGTACGCCCTTTGAGGTGATTTATTGTTGAGTTTAACATTTTACTCTGATGAATTTGAAATAAATGTGCCTTTTAATTGTGGGGTAGAAAATGGTGTTACATTAGTGGTATCAGAGCAGGTCGGTCCGTCCGGCCAAGTTGTATAATGTTATTTGTTCCCTTGTATGCGACATGTGTGTGAAAACACTGTCGGTACACGTTTGTTTTCTAACCTTTGTTTGCAGAAGTGGGAATGAAACAAGTGGGAGAGAAACTTGTGCTTCTCTAGGATGTTGCAAGTGTGGAGTGGCGGCTCAGTGTGTTTTTGAACGCTCTTATGGTTTGGTAAAGATGGTTTATGCCCTCATCATGATTTTCGACTGTCTATTGGAAAATTGAGGAACTGATCACCCTTAATCTCTTGTTGATAGTAGACGGAGTCATGTTGGATGGGATAGACGTGTCTTGCAAGCTTAGAAGGCATGTGTAGTGCATTGTTTTGAGTTAAGCTAAGTGCTTACAGATTGTTTTGGCGAGTCAGTACAGGATGGTGCTGAGATGTTTATTTTGATGGAAATTTTGAGTGTTAATAAAGTGTAGAAGTTGGTGGTCTGCTAATTATTTGTGATTGTCATGAGGTTTTTCCTGATGAGATAAGTGATTTACCGCCGAAACATGAAGTGGAGTTTGTGATCGACTCAGTTCCTGGAACTAGTCTGATATTGATGGCTTCATATCGTATGTATGCATTGGGATTGAAAGAGTTGAAGAGTCAACTTGAAGATTTGCTTGAGAAGAGATTCATTTGTCTGAGTGTGTCACTGTGGGGTGCACCAATTTTGTTAGTTAAGAAGAAAGAAGGTTCTGTGAGGCTGTGTGTGGATTATAGACAATTGAAAAAGGTGAATATCAAGAATAAGTATCCACTTCCAAGGATTGATGATTTGATGGATCAGTTGGTTGTTACACGTGTGTTTAGTAAGATAGATTTGAGATCTGGGTATCATCAGATTCGTGTGAAGGCTGAAGATATTCAGGAGACTGCTTTTAAAACAAGGTATGGACATTGTAAGTATTTTGTGATGCCAATTAGTGTGACTAATGCACCATGTCTATTTATGGAGTATATGAACAGGATTTTCCATCCTTATTTGGACAAGTTTGTGGTTATGTTCATTGATGATATTTTGATATATTCGAAGAGTAAAGAAGATTATGTTGAGCATCTGAAAATTGTGTTATCAGCATTGAAAAAGAAGCAGTTGTATGCAAAACTGTTAAAGTGTGAGTTTTGGTTGAAGGAAGTGAGTTCCTTAGTCATGTGATCTCGAGTAAGGTTATTGTGGTTAATATGTTGAAGGTTGAAGCTGTATCGCAATGGGAAGTTCCAAAACCTGTTTTTGAGATTAGAAGTATTCTTGGGCTGGTAGATTATTATCAAAAATTCATTGAAGGATTTTTCCAAGTTATCTTTGCCATTGACGCAATGGACTAGGAAGGTTCAAGCTTTTGTTTTGGATGCAAAGTGTGAAGAAAGTTTCAAGAGCTTTTGAAGAGGCTGACAGCAACTCATGTTTTGATTTTGCCAAATTCGGTAGAACCATTTGTTATATATTGTGATGCTTCGTTGCTGGGATAGGGAGGTGTATTAATACAACATCAACAAGTTTTAGCTTATGCTTCAAGGTAACTTAAAGTGCATAAGAGGGATTATCTAACGCATGATTAAGAGTTGGTTATTGTTGTGTTTGTGTTGAAGCTTTGGAGGCATTATTTGTTTGGTTCGAGATTTGAGGTGTTTAAAGATCATAAGAGTTTGAAGTATTTCTTTGATCAGAAAGAATTGAATGCGAAGCAGAGGAGATGATTGGGACTTCTGAAGGATTACGATTTTGGTTTGAATTACCATTCGGATAAAACAAGCGTGGTAGCTAATGCATTGAGTAGGAAATCTTCGCATATACCAATGATGATGGTAAAAGAGTTAGAACTGATTGAGCGATTTCGTGATATGAGTTTGGTTTGTGAAGAGACTTCTTATGGAGTTAAGCTTGGTATGTTGAAGCTTACTAGTGTTATTCTTGATGAGCTTCGAGAAGGTCATAAATCTGATTTGAGTTGGTAGATCGGTTGAATTTGAGGAATCAAAGTAGAAGAACTGATTTTTGGATTAATGAAAATGGTATCATAAGATGACGTGATAGAGTTTATGTTCCAGATATTATTAAGTTGAAAAAGAGTATTCTTGAGGAAGGACATCGAAGTAGATTGAGTATCCATACCGGTGCTATGAAGAGGTACCCGGATTTGACGAAATTGTTTTGATGGCCAGGGATGAAGAAAGAAGTGGTTGAGTTTGTGTATGCTGGTTAGACTTGTCAGGAGTCGAAGATTGGACAGCGGAGACCGTTGGGTCTGATGTAACCGTTGAATATTCCAGAGTGGAAATGGAATAGTATTTCCATGGATTTTTTGTCGGGTTTACCGAAGACTGTGAGAGGGATATTATTCAATTTGGGTAATTGTGGATAGATTGATTAGATCAACTCATTTTTTTACCAATGAGGATTAATCATTCTATGCTGAAGCTAGCTGAGATGTATATTGAGGAAGTTGTGAAGTTGCATGAGGTACCGTCGAGTATTGTGTCTGATAGAGATCTGAGATCTTCCTCGAGGTTTTGGGAGAGTTTGTAGACGCTTTAGGTACCACGTTGAGATTGAGTTCTGCCTATCATCCGAAGACGAATGGACAGACAGAGAGAACTATCCAGTCTTTAGAGGTTTTGTTGAGAGCTTGTATGTTGGATCAAGGTGGATCATGGGATAGTCATTTGCCGTTGATTGAGTTTACCTACAACAATAGTTATCATTCTAGTATCGGAATGGCACCATATGAGGCTTTGTATGGTAGGAGGTGTAGGACTCCTTTGTGTTGATATGAGTCAGGCGAGAGTGTTGTACTCGAACCTGAGATTGTGCAAGAGATGACTAAAAAGATCAAGATGATCCAAAAAAAGATGAAAGCGTCGCAGAGTCGTCAGAAAAGTTACCATGATAAGAGGAGGAAAGCACTTGAATTCCAAGAGGGAGATCACATGTTTTTTAGAGTAACGCCGGTAACTGGTGTCGGCCGAGCTTTGAAGTCTCGAAAACACACATCGCATTTTATTGGTCCGTATCAGATTTCGCAGAGGGTGGGGGGAGTAGCATATGGGATTGCTTTACCGCCATCGCTTGTGAATTTACATGATGTGTTTCAGTTGAGAAAGTACATTCTAGATTTGTTGCATGTGATTCAGATGGATGATGTACAAATGAGAGACGATCTGACTGTTGAGGCGTTGCATGTTCAGATTGATGAACGAGAAGTGAAGCAACTGCGAAGTAAAGAGATTGCCTTGGTAAAGGTATTTTTGGGAGGACCGGCTGGAGAAAGTTGGACTTGGGAGTGTGAGGATTAGATGAGGGAGTCGTACCCGACTTTGTTTTCTTGAGGTAATTTTCGAGGGCGAAAAATCTTTAAGTGGGGGAGAGTTGTAACACCCCAAGTTTAATTGAAATATTTATTTAATTGATTTAAATAAGAATATTCACATTTCGGTGATTTTCAGTGGTTTTGTGGAATATTGGAAATTAATGGAATTTGGGTTATTTATTTTGAATAATAATATATAATATGAATATATTAATATTAATATTAATTAAAATAAATACAAGTTGACTAAGGGAAAATTGGATATTTAAAAGGAGTTAGTGAGGATAAGTTGGGAAAAACACAATTGTGAGGCCCAAGACTAGGTTTAACAAAAAGGAAATTGTGAAGAGATTATGATTCATTTGTTACACCGTGAAAAGAATTGAGGCCAGAGCTCTGAGGAGGAAGATTGGAGGCAAGAGCTTCGAAAGGTTCCCTGAAATATTTGAGAAGACCTTGATCGATAATTAAGGTATGAGGAGTGTCGCATCGCTGCGAAGGGGGGCCGACGGAAGACAGAAGAGTCACCACCGTTCGTTATTTATCCCAAAGAGAGGGAAATGAAATGATCAGAGAAAACCTACGAAAAATCAAAAAGATAGGTCATCGCAACCAAGTCTCGGGTTCGGGAGTCGGTTACGCAAGGGAAAGGTATGAGCACTGTAACACCCCACTTCCCAAAATCAATTAAATTAATAAACATTATAAATAAACAAAATCAGAGTTCCAATTCTCCCAAGTGGGATGTCATATAAAAACAACGTTTCCTTATAAAAAGTTTATCTCCAACTTCAGCGGACTATTAAATAATAAAATTCAATAAAAGTTTGATACGTTCACAGGGAAATAAAATATCAGTTCAACATAAAACAAATAAAAACGCCCAAGTCCCATGCTACGTATCAGAGCATCCTAGACTCGACAATCACACCAATATCCAAGCTAGCTAAGCACCTGGATTATCTGTACTTCCGAAGAAGCACAGACACAACAACAACAAAGGGGTGAGAAAACATGATCAAAAATATAATGGTAATGTAATACATGTAAATAAGGTAGTACAACACACCAACACACCAAGATTCACCCCTAACAACACCATATGACGAACCTACTGTTCAAATTACAATATAACATATTATAATGCAAAATGCAACTCAACACCATGCATGCGGTACCGACTCGTTGGTTCATTCAATCGAACCTGGATAGATCACTTACGCTCCTCCTGAGACATGATCTATCCCCCACCATTCTCCACAAAGGAGTACGGATGAATCACTTACGCTCCTCCTGAGACATGATTCATCCCACCAAAACACCATGATATGCACACACCAATGCATAACTAATATATTTAGGCACTCAACGTGCACACGATCCTCCTGATCATATCATCATACACCAATGCACATATGTACAGATATAACATACACCAACACCATATAAATCAACCAGATAGTAAACAAGTTCATACTTTAACACCAAGATATAACATATCCCACCACTCGGGGGTACGCGATCCTACTGATCACTACATACATATACATCAACTAATTGTCCACCAGTCATTATTACGGGAAACATACACTATCACCAAGTACACAAGTTAGTTCCCACACTCATCATTCTTACAGTGCATCAAGGTCAAACTGTACCTATCATCTCAACTCAGATCCTCAGTCTATTCTAGTACCAATCTTGCACATTACCGTAACCAATAGGCTTCTAATTCCTATTCCCAAAATCATCACCTACACACTTTATCGATACCTCAAAAGCCATACAGAATTTTTCCTAAAAACTGTAAAACACCCTATATGCCCTATATGTCAAATCATCCCAAAACACCAATTCATTAACGATTACTGCCATAGAGAATTTTCCCTAAAAACTGTAAAACACCCTATATGCCCTATATGCCAAATCATCCCAAAACACCAATTCATTAACGATTACTATATAATTAACAACAATCATCATCAATCATAACATAACAATATATATTATCATATATGGATCAATTTCCTACGGGGTTAAGGAATCCCCAACTACCCTATACATGTATAAACCATTCCCAATCAAGTTTCTCCCCCCTTACCTTGACAATTGGTCGATCGATAGAATTCCTCCTAGAATTGGTCTCTTGGCCTTCTCCTTCCTCTTCCGTTCTTCGTTCCCTTTTTCCTTCGTTCTTTTTCACTTTCCTCGTTCTTTCCTCTTCTCTCTTTCTATCGCTCTTTTTTCTCAATTTTCTCAAATGTATCGTAACTCTCCTAACCCCTCATATTCTATTTCCCTTTTTAATTATTCTAATCCCAATAATAATAACTAATAAAATAATATAATATTAATAATCTTAATAATAATAATAATAATACTAATATAATCTTACTAATATTAATAATACCACATATTAATAATAATAATAATAATAATAATAATAATAATAATAATATTAATAATTCTAATAATAATAATAATGATAATAATAATAATAATCTTAATAATAATAATACTATTAATAATAACAATAATAATAATATTATTATCTCTCCAATAATCATAATAATACTTTTAATAATAATAATAATAATAACACTAATAATAATAATAGTAATAATAATAATAATAATAATACTATTATTATTATCACACCAATATCCCACGCCTATGGTAATCCCTTTCCTCTCCATTCCAACTTTTCTAATATCTCCTTGCTACCCCTTCATATTTCCTTCCTCACGGTTTCTATCGTGACTTTTCATATTTCCATTCTAACTTCCCAATAACCCTTTCACCTCTTATTTTACTTATTCCAACCACTAATATTCCCAATAATAATTCTAATAATAATAATTATAATAATCATTATAATAATAATAATAATATAATATAATATAATACTATTATAATATTATAGTAATATTCAACATAATAATAATAATAGTGATACACCCAACAATAATTATAATTATAATAATAATAATATTATCACACCAATAATAATAATAATATTAATAAAAATAATATAATAATAATATAATAATACTAATATTATTATTTCACCAAAATAATAATAATATTAATAATAGTAACAAATATAATAAATATAATAATAATAATAACACCCCCACCAATGTTACTATTATTTTTATATTACTATATTTCACACCAAAATATCACCAATAGTCCTCCCACATTAGGGACACCCACCAAACATCATCAAATACACCCCCACCAAAGGGCACACCAACATATAATTTTTAAAATAATAATAAAGTGACTAAATAATTAAAATGGGTGTTACAAGCACCCCTCACGTCCATTGTACTCAACGGGATCTACGCTTGTTGTCTAGTCTAAAGGGTATTTAAACAAACTATCTATGACTGCTATTGCTAAACGGAAAGGAACTGACTCGATAGAGTATCGCCGCCCTATGCCTACGTATTCCCTCGTGCAATGGGAAAGTCAGAGTCAACGTAGTTCGGGAAACTACGGAGGATATTGCTCTCCAAGACATCATCGTCTTGTGCCTATGTATTCTCATCTGGTATGAGAAATCAGAGCAAAATGTAGTTCAGGCTAACTACGAGTAAACAGAGTATTCTCAATCACACGAGGAGCGAGAGAAAAGGTAGACGATACTAGCGCACGCATTCTAGCAGTTAGCTGTATTGCTGCTCGACCATTGGAGACTTAAGCATTACCTGTTTGCGGTAGAATGGACGTAGTATGTCATTGGTTAAAAGGTACGGGAAACCTAAAGGGTGAGAAAGAAAAGTGCTCGCTAGGATTATTGTAATTCTATGCCTACGTACTCTCAACAGATATGAGAGATCAGAGCAGCCGTAGTTCGGCTAACTACGGAAAACGAGAAAGGGTGCTCGCCAAGATATCTCCGCCTTGTGCCTACATATTATCATCTGGCATGAGAAATCAAAGCAATTGTAGTTCAACTAACTATGAAAAAACGCTCTCGATTGCACGGGGGCAAGAGAAGGGATCTCAATCGCCAGGATGCGAGAGAAAAGGGGTCTCAATCGCAAGGATGCGAGAGAAAAGGTTTGGATCGGGATGCACACGCTAAGTCCTAAGACGTAGGAGCGAATGCGTCGCGTATCATCCAAAGGACATACGCTAAACACTTTAGATGAATGAGAAGAGGCTCCCCACTCATCATTTCCCACGTATCTATCGCTAAACAGCTCACAACACTCGACGGTTGAAAAAGAGATTGAATTAAAACAATGTTATCGAACGGAGTGGTTCTGTTGACCCTTGACTTCGCGTGCAAGCTCCACTTCCAAGCTCCTCCTCTTTGATCCTTGGCGATGTTTCGAATCGGGACCAACATGACGCTAAACCGTCATAGTTCGACTTATAAGAGAAGTCAAACTTTAAGAGTTCGCATATTGATATTTGTGTTAAAGACAAGATAGAGAAATGATATTGAGAATCATTCTCCAATTGAATCGTGTCACACGGACCAAAAACAGTGGGATCTCGTCTTACGGATACAAGACTTCATCGATCCAAGAAAGTCAAAATAAAATCGAAAAGAAGAAGAAAAATGAGGAGAGAAAGAAGTGGTATCAAATCTAACATTATTCATTAATAATTTGACTGGTAATGAATTACGGAAATGTCGTCATCGACCAAAAACGGTGAAAAATGAACAGAGATGGATAAACGGTTGGAAAATGAAAACGAGAAGAGAAAAGTGGTCTCGGGATTGTCGTTTCCTTCAATAATTTGACGTATAACAACTTGGAGGTCTCGTCATCGACCACAAACGGTGAAAAATGAGAGAAAATATCCAATAAGAAAAGAGAAATGGAATTCAACTCTAAAATATAAAATATGAAAATCTAAATAGAAAAGTAATATAGAAATCTAAAATAAATAAAGCTTCTATAAAAAGTATAACATATCTAAAAGAAAAATAATATATTATTCTAAATATAATATATAAATCTAAATATAATATACTAATTAAATTTTGTAAAACTTTTTAGTTATATTAATTTAAGTTTCTATCTCTATTTTAAACAAATTAATATAACTAAAAAGTTTTACAAAATTTAATTAGTATATTATATATATATATATATATATATATATATATATATATATATATATATATATATATATATATATATATATATATATATATATATATATATATATATATATATATAATATATATATATATATATATATATATATATATATATATATATATATATATATATATATATATATATATATATATATATATATATATATATATATATATATATATATATATATATATATATATATATATATATATATATATATATATATATATATATATATATATATATATATATATATATATATATATATATATAGAGAGAGAGAGAGAGAGAGAGAGAGAGAGAGAGAGAGAGAGAGAGAGAGAGAGAGAGAGAGAGAGAGAGAGAGAGAGAGAGAGAGAGAGAGAGAGAGAGAGAGAGAGAGAGAGAGAGAAAAAATTAAAAAAGAACAGGATGGGGGTGTTTTATGTAACAGGGGGCGGTGAACATCACGGAAGAGTAACACGGGCCTAAAGCCCAAGATAAGAAAAGCAAATAGAGAGAGGAGGTCCAAAATTTATCAGAGCCTGGGGATCACATGGGCCTATCAATGGCCCATCACCCATACTTATCCGCTAAAACAAAGCAGTAAACCAACGACAAAGAATAAAACGATAATCAACATATGGTTTTTCGCGTGAGAGATATAGAACCCCAACATACCAAAAACGACCGCGAAAACCATCTGACTATCACCTTCTTCCTCAAAGCTCGTCTCCACTTTTGATCATGACTCCCCAACGTCTCTACCTCATTTCTTTGATTCAGGTTTTATTTCTGGTTCTGATTTGTAGATTTGGTGTTTGGATTTGCGAAGAACAACGGAAAATGGTGGAGATTTGGTTGAGTTGCGGTTGTGGATTTTGAAGGGTTTGCGAAGATGGAAATGAAATGGGTCGCGATTGGAGGGTTGTTGTTCGATGTAGGTTTCGGCGGATGGGTTAAGGGTTGAGCTGTGGTTTCAGTGATGATGAAGATCTGGGTTGGTTGAAGGTGTTGTTGGTTGGTTCGGTTGTTTTAGACGGAGAAAGGTTGTTGAATGGGTTTCTGAAATGGGGTTAGGATTCGAAGTGAATATTGTTGCTGATAATGGTGATTTGAAGAATGATGGAGGAAGAAGATCTGGGTTGATTGAAACTTGGATTGTCCTGTCTCGTTTCACTGTGTTCTCTTCTTTTATGTTCTGTTTCGATTGGTCATGGATCCGAGTTCGTGGGGTTTCGAACTGAAGAAAGGTTTAGAAGTTAGAGTTTGAAGGTTTGTAATAGTGAATGTTGTTGCGACGGGTTAAGTGAGGGTTTACGGTGTTGGGTAGTTTGGAGTTGTGTTGAGATGGAAGGAGGTGGAAGGTGATGTTGAGGGAAAAATGGTGGAGATTTTGATTCATGGTTGCTGGGTTTGAGAAATTTGAACGAAGGTTGTGGTTGGATGTTGGAGATTTTCCAGAAAAAAGTTTCTTCTGGGTAAATTTTTGGTGAGTTTGAAGAACTCAAGTTGAAGAAAATGAGTACGGAAGAGGATTTGAGCGATGGTAGAGATGATTGTTGTTGAAGATTCACAGTGGTGAGTTGTTGTTTATGTGAAAAAGAACATGGTGAAGGAAGTTAATGGAGGTTCTGTTGTTAATTTCAGTTAAGGATTTTTCTAGTTTGAATGGGAAGATGATGATGTTGGTGAGGTTGAAGAAGTGGAAGAAGGTTGGCTGTTGTTAGATGGGTTTTGGAGGAAAAGTCATTGAAGGTGGATAGGGTTGAGGCGCCGAAAACAAGATTGGGGCGGCTAGGGTTGTCCTGAGGTTAGGGGTAATGAATAGTGCTTTATACTCCTACCTCATGACATGTGGCAGGGCTAATTGGAGTGTTTTGACTAATTAACTTTCTTAATGATAAATGCTTATTGAAAAAATTGATAATGATGATTAATGACGGTGATTAACTAATTAATTAATGGAAAATTGATAATAATGAACAAAAGAAACTAATTAATCTACACAACTAATTAACTCTATATCTAAACACTTAATTAATTTAAACTAAACAAAAATCTGACTAATCTTAATTAAATAAAATTCTAAATCTAATTAATAAAAATAAAAAATCTAATCCTACTCCTATTTAAATTAATCAAAAACTAATTATATTTTATAATAAATTTATTTCTAAACTATTAATATTAAAAATAATTATTTCTAATTAAACTCTACTTCTAATAAAAATAAAAACTATTTTAAAGACAAATTCTAAACAAATTCTATTTCTTAATAAATTAAAATCTATTTAAAAAACTATTTCTATTTAATTCAAAAACAACTATATTAAAATCCTATTTAAATCTAAGTCTAATTAAATGAAAATAAAAAGAGCTATTTGAAATTTCTAAATAAACCTCTATGTCAAAATTAATAAAATAAATTCTAAGAAACTAATAAATAAGAATTCTATGAAAAATAAATAAATAAAAGTGCAAGAATGCAGCGAAATAAACGGTAAAAGGGCGACTACCAAATTGCCACAAAAAATATCAGCATATGCTGAACCACCAAAAAGAGCAACCTCTGCTTGATCTCGAAATACAATCTCCTTATTCAAATTGGTTTGAATCGCCTGAAACACGAGAAAAGGGGCTGTAATCCCGATAATCCACTCCGACCGACAAAATGCACAATATGCGACAAATGATATACAAATGCAAATGAAATGAAATATAAGCCAAATTACTGGAAAAGGTTGGTCAAATTTTGGGGTACAACAACTGCCCCTATTCAAACGACTTGGACCTGAATGGGTGAAAAGCGAACGACTTTCAAACATTCAAGGTAAAAGGCGGTTGAATACAAAAGAACCCAGAAATTTGCCAACCGCAGAAATAGAACTGTAAACTTGTTTACTGGAATAGAAACCCCGAAAAATTGTATCTGATAGTTGCAACGAAAATAAGCTGACTAATTACCAATTAGAAAGCATCGGCATCAAGTTGGAAAGAACATCTGACCTCGCCGGCAGTCATCGATAATACGTCGATAAAAACATCTGACATCGCCGTCATTCATTGACATCAAGTCGGAAAGAACATCTGACCTCGCCGTCAGTCATTGATAATACGTCAGTAAAAACATCTGACCTCACCGTCTGTCATCGACAATACATCGGTAAAAACATCTGACCTCGCCGTCAGTCATCGACATCAAATCGGTAAAAGCATCTGACCTCGCTGTCAGCCATCGACATCAAGTCGGTTAACACATCTGACCTCTCCGTCAGTCATCGATATCACGTCAGTAAAAGCATCTGACCTCGCCGTCAGTCATCGACAACATGTCGGTAAAAACATATGACCTCGCCGTCAGTCATCGACATCAAGTCGGTAAAAACATCTGACCTCGCCGTCAGGGTGAATAAATCCGTTGGGGAAATATGAACTTGAATAAATAGACTCTGTTAGGGAGAATGATAAGATGGGCATATCTGTCAATGATCTTGCTGGAGGTCTGGATACCACGCAGGCTTGAGAAAAATTCCGGTAACTGCTGAAGAAACACCCGAAAACAAAGAGGTAACAACCTGGCTTATGTTTCAAATGCACATGTTTGAATATGGCGTAATGCTCCATACGAAATGGAAAGGCTACACGTTTGGGAGGATGCTATGCACGATGCAAATGCAAAGGAACCACTTTAGCAAAATAAATGCCAAAGAAGGGAAACCAAATTCCGCTGGGGGAAGACTAGGCACACCTAGTACAAACGCTGGGGAAAACAAGCCCTGGATGACCTCTGAGAAAACTTATGGGTAAAACTACTTTGCTAAGAGAAAATCTACTCTGCTGGGGATCAACTCAAACTCCGCTGAGGAAAACGCCCTGGATGGCCTGCCAGAATAATGCTCTTCTGGGGGAATAAATAACTCGGCTTGAGACAACAACTCCACTCTACCGGGGAAATCAACCCTGGATGGTCTGCCAGAATATAACATTCCGGGGAACAGACAACTCTACTAGGGATCAAGGCAAACTGCTGAGAAATATCTCCATTCTGCCGGAGATTCCGCTCTGCTAGAGATTGGATCTGCTATCTGTTAGGGATCATGAATAAGATTTACTAGGGAACCATCCCAAACTCTCTCTGCTGAGGATGGAAGTTAATTGGGGAAATATCCCGAAGGAAATTCACTCTGATGAATACCAATTACCAACTGGATTCTGCTATGGATCACAACTCCACTGGGGATCGCCCAATGAGGGAATCAACATCAACCTCTGCTTGGGGAAAAACGAGAAATAAAACTCAACAATGACAACCTCCGCTGGGAAATGAGTCAATAACCTAGACTCTAAGGGGAAAGGAGTCAATCTTTTGGACTTTGTAAGAGCAACAACACTGCACTCGTCCCACTGCTGGGGAAATAAACCCAAATTTACTTGTCGGGGAAAACTTCAATCTCAACCCATTGGGGATGGTTGTACATAAACCATCTGCTGGGGATGGCTCTACTTCGCCGGGGATATCAATCTCGACCTGCTGAGGATATCCTTGATCACCTCCTGATAAGGGATAAGTACAATTTCAACTTGTTGCAATCTTAAACTGCTAGGGAGAAACAATCTCAACCTACTGGGGATTAGCTCGCACTGTTGCTGGCGAGATACTCCTGATCTGACGACATTAGCCTGCGGGGATACAAAATCTCTACTGTGGAGAAATAATATAAATTTAGCCTTGTGTTGGGGAATGCAATAGCATGTGAACCACTGGGAATAATCGTGCCAAGTGCAGCTGGGATTTTTGGTTAGGTAGGACCAGGTTTATGGTGATAGGGATTTATTTCTAGTTACCAACAAAAGCTGACTTTAAAGGGGAATACTAGACGAGAACTAGCATTCGAGGGTAGACTACCAGACGAGAACTGGCGATAAAAGGTTAAGTTGTCAGATGAGAACTGACTTCTGGTTTTGGTATCAGACGAGAACTGATTTCTTGTTTGGGTATCAGACAAGAACTGATTTCTGTTTTGCCAGACGAGAACTGGACTTTGAAACTGTGTTTACCAGACGAGAAATGGTTAAACAGTAGGCTAAAGAAAGGGTGACCAGACAAGAACTGGTTTAAAAACTGACATGCACCAGACGGGAACTGGTGTTAGTGAAGGGTTGACCAAGCAAGAACTGGTTTCAAGGTTTGCCAGACGAGAACTGGGCTTTGGGGGTTTAGGTTGCAAGGTTCTGACAAGTAACAGGTTCAAGTTATTTGATAGGGTGATGGCACGATTCCTCGACTGTCAACTCTGGCTGAGGAGAATAAACTTGCTTGAATAACTGCCCCAGTGTAGCTCAACTTGCCCCTGTCTAATCTTTGGGAAAGTTCACCTTGAAAAGAAAAGCTTGCCATGAGCTGACCTCGAGATGGCTTGCCCCAGAATCTATATCATGAAAAGATCTTGACTAAAACAACCCTCAGAATGGTTGGCTTCAATACACTCTCAAAGTGGCTTGTCCCTGCATAAGCATTGAAGCGACTTAACCTGTCTTGACTGAATACTGGAGGATCTTCCCTCAAATCAACAGAATCTCTAGGTGATTGCCCCTGATCGGTATTCTCGAGATGATTCACTTCTGATCAACCGCTTCTTAAATGATCTGCCCCATAATCAACCGATGTTTCGGGACTTGTCTCAGACTGACTGATTCCAAACTCATTGGATGTCAATGCCCCAGATCCACAGGGCTACAAAGTATACTCAATTATGGTCTAGACTGCCGAATGATCCAGTCCTGTTCGATTATTCCCTGTTGGAATTTCCTCGATGCCAACTACTGACCTGCAATTAAAATTGTTTGCTCATGAATGGTAATTTTAATGCGGTGTTCATGCAGATTTTGAAAGAAATGTCACTTATTAAGTGTCGTGATAGTGAGACGAGTGGACCATTTAGTCCAAACGTAGTGCTGATTTAGCTAGTGAAAGATGCAACGAGGATATGATTAGCAAATCATGTAGGCGTCAGGTTACTCAACCTCATTATAGTATGCCTTCATAATAAACCCCGCCTCAATTAGGTCTTTTAAGGGTTGAATTGTGGTCTGGTTCACGGTTATTGAAACAAAGGATATTAGGCTCAAAGTATGATTTGTACCCACCCCTTCTCCGTGATGATCTCCAATCCTACGTTCATTTAATTCGGCACAAGCGCTCACCTCTCAAAAGGTTTATTGAATGATAGGAGTGAAGGTTAAGGAACCCACAAGGTTTTCAGAGTGATAGTTACCCCTTTTTTTCCTCTGTGTCTGTAGCCACACGACATTGTCCTTGTTCAAGGATTTTCCTTTGTTCTTTCATTCCCTAATTTTTTCCTGGACTAATTCTTTCGAATTTTGTGATTTTAAAGTCCAGCGGGATGCCCTAATTTTGCCTAAGTGTTTGCTTTCCAAATTTTCAACTTAGCGGGCTTTTTCTTTTCTCTCTTTTTTTTTTTTGAAACAAGTCGTGTGACACTGGTTGTCTTGATTTCTTTGAAAGGTTGTAACTATCTCACTCCTGATCGGTGAGGTTTAACCACTGTGGTTGATGAGGGATGACCTCTTGAGAGGGATAAGATGTGATTGGTCCTCGAATGGGGACACTCCTCTATAAAAATTGAACGCTCGATCAAGATAACTAACAACTACCCTGCTCCGGTTAGGACGTGAGGGTTTGAAAAGTCCGAAAGAAACTCCTACTTCTAGGCTCAAAGTGGTTAACTAGGGACTAACTCCTTATCTCTTCGGTGTTTAGGGGATTTGAAATAATGCATGTACGTCATCAACATGATTTTATCCGAAAGCATACGATCAACAGTTATGAGTATTCAGTTTTTATCATCCTCCCTCAAATCTTTGCTAAACAACAGTGATAAAGTGGGGTGGATAAAAAGGTGCATGTGTCTGTGCTGTGCAAAAATGAGCGAATGCGACATGATTAATTCAGAAAAATGCATAGTCACTTCATTAATATTACCATTCAAAACAACAATGTTTAAAAGCAAGTAGCAACTAACAGAAAAGAAACTACAAATGCAAATGATAAAAAGTCCGAGGACTGCCAATGTTGAGGATGCCTGCCTATTTGGACCACTGGCTTCTGGAAATGACCCTCAAAATCTTCGGGCTTAGACAGCTGGAAGGTCGACATGAACAACTAAACTTCCTTCTGGAAAACAAATGCACCCTTTTTCGATCAACTATTGCACTTTGGCCTGAAAAGCTTTGCAATCTCCGGTTGAATGCCCCATGGATCCTCCATGATATCCACACTGCACATGGGGATTGTACCCAAGGGGTAAGGTTCTGGCACATGCTTAAGAGTCTTAGGCTCCACCAAAGAGTTTTGAATCAGATGTGGCAGAAGCTGGCTGTACGACATAGGCACTGGATGAAGAGGAGCAATCCTTCTTTCCAAGTTGTTGCGAGGCCTATTCTGATTCTGGCGTTGATTCGAATAACCTCGGCCATGGGCTCATTGATTTACATGAGGAGCGACCCAAGGTTTCTGATATGGTGCCCTAGGCACAGTCGTCTGTCCATAAGAACGTGACACAGAAGATAATGACTGCCGAGAAGAACCAAAAGATTTCACTGATTCACCCTGAGAATAACCAACATCTGCCATGACTGCATTAATTACCTCTTCTTCTTCCTCTTAGGAGTCACTGAAGGATTCGGTTTCACTGGCCTGACTTCTCGAGACATCTTGAATTTTTCCAGTCTTCACACCATTCTCAATGCGTTCTCCTGCTATGACCAATTCATAGAGATTTGTGTAATCCCAAGCATCCTCTCAAAGTATGGGCTCTGGAAGGAGTTTATGAACATGTCTGCTAGCTCTTGGTCTAGAAGCGGTGGTTACACTCTAGAAGCAAACTCTCTCCATCTCTGAGCATACCTCTTGAAGGGTTTATTATTCTCTTGAGACAAGCTTTGCAACTGCATGCGACTAGGCGCCATGTCAAGATTATATTCATACTGCTTCAGAAAAGCCTTGGCTAAGTCCATCCATGACCGGATATGATTACTCTCCAACTGCATATACCAACTCAAAGATGCCCCAACCAGACTGTCCTGGAAACAGCGAATCATCAACTTGTCGTTGCGCATAAACGAAGTCATTCTTCTGCAGAACATCACTAAATGTTGCCTCGGGCAACTATCTCTTTTGTACTTCTCAAAATGCGGCGTCTTAAACTTCAGAGGCATCACAAGACCGGGAATCAGACACATGTCTGAAGCGATGTGACCAAAAGAATCTTTAACTTCCAAGGCCTTGAGTTTTTCATCCAACGTATGAAACCTTTTAGCATACTCGAGAGCTCTTGGGTCCTTAGTCTTTATTGTCGGAACCTCTTTTCTGGAATTCGGCACAGAGTAAGCCACGTCTTAACAATCTGTGGTATCATGAGAAGAGGAACGTTCACTTCGGACAACAAACTGCTCATGTAGATTTTGGTCTTCAACAGAGGGCTGCACAGGCTGAGCTTCAATTAGGTTGTTCACTTGCGGAAAGTCTTCATCGGGCAGAGATCCATACAGAGGATTGGTCATAACAGTAAAACCTGACAAGGTATCAATAATCTGGAGGTCGTTCCCTGACATAGCTTCCAACAACTCTCAATCTGACTTCACTCCTTGATTCTGCTTCAAACCGCTTGGTCGTCTTCCAATAATCACCACTTGTTCAGACTAGGCACCGAGGAATCACCCTCTGAATCAAAACAAAGGCTGGATAAGAGCTCCAGCCAGCTGGAGAATGATATGCAAAATGATGCAGAGATGCTAATGTAAATGCAATGCAAGATGCAACAAACACGGGATCATAACCACCACAAAGCTCTGAATACTGCTGCACTGCTGACTGAGTAAGTTCAAAAGTCTGCTATGAAGAGAATACCAGAATACCGGGTTGGTTGGAGGTTAAGTTTCCTGCATAACCCAATCCCTCTCACGTATATGGACCTAATCTCTGATAAGGTTCGACATCCTATGCGGTCGTCAGCGTCACAGACTTTCGAGAAACGATGATACGTTCACCATTTCTGGTTTAGCATCATTGCCTCACGAAGCGGCCTCACTTAGCTGACTCCCAAGTGATCAGTCTCCAGAGTCGACAGTTTCCAGATCCAACACCCTTTCCTGACCAATGCACAAGATAGGATGTCTTCAATAGAAAACCTCGTCTGAACGCAAATTTCATGAAGACTAGTGCACACCTAACATGCAGGTCCTCACTACTTTCCACTACTAATGCTATGTGTATCCTCAAGCCTGGGTTTTGGCTTATCTCTCAAAGGAAAAACCACCCAACAGCACAACAGCAACAAATAATAATAAACTGCAGAAAATGTAAATACAACAATATACAAAATACAACACATAAATATACACACCCACAAACAAAACAAACAAGCGCTAGGACTGACTCACATAGGGAATGGAAAAAAATCCCTAGCAGAGTCGTCAGCTGTCGCATCATTGCAAAGAGGGGCCGGCGGAAGACAGAAGAGTCGCCACCATTCATTATTTATCCCAAAGAGAGGGAAAGGAAACGATCAGAGAAAACCTACGAAAAAGGGAAAAGACAGGTCATCACAACCAAGTCTCGGGGTTCAGGAATCGGTTACGCAAGGGGAAGGTATGAGCACCCCTCACGTCCATTGTACTCAATGGGATCCACGCTTGTTGTCTAGTCTAAAGGGTATTTAAGCAAACTATCTACGACTGCTATTGCTAAACGCAAAGGAACTGACTCGATAGAGCATCGCCGCCCTATGCCTACGTATTCCCTCGTGCAACAGGAAATTCAGAGTCAACGTAGTTCGGGAAACTACGGGGGGATTGCTCGCCAAGACATCACCGTCTTGTGCCTACATATTCTCATATGGTATGAGAAATCAGAGCAAAACGTAGTTCAGGCTAACTACGGGTAAACAGAGTGTTCTCAATCCACGGAGAGCGAGAGAAAAGGTAGACGATACTAGCACACGCATTCTAGAAGTTAGTTGTATTGCTGCTCGACCAATTGAGACTTAAGCATTACCTGTTTGCGGTAGAACAGACGTATTATGTCATTGGTTAAAAGGTACGGGGAACCTAAAGGGTGAGAAAGAAAAGTGCTCGCTAGAATTATCGCAATCCTATGCCTACGTACTCTCAACAGATATGAGAGACCAGAGCAGCCGTAGTTCGGCTAACTACGGAAAACGGGAAAGGATGCTCGCCAAGACATCTTCGTCTTGTGCCTACATATTCTCATCTGGCATGAGAAATTAGAGCAGCTGTAGTTCAGCTAACTACGGAAAAACGGTCTCGATTGCACGGGGGCAAGAGAATGGATCTCAATTGCCAAGATGCGAGAGAAAAGGGGTCTCAATTGCAAGGACGCGAGAGAAAAGGTTCAGATCGGGACGCACACGCTAAGTCGTAAGACGTAGGAGCGAATACGTTGCATATCGTCCAAATGAGATACGCTAAACACTCTAGATGAATGAGAAGAGGCTCCCCACTCATCATTTCCCACGTATCTATCGCTAAACAGCTCACAACATTCGACGGTTGAAAAAGAGATTGAATTGAAACAATGTTACCGAATGGAGTGGTTCCGTTGACCCTTGACTTCGCGTGCAAGCTCCATTTCTAAGCTCCTCCTCTTTGATCCTTGGCGATGTTTCGAATCGGGACCAATGTGACGCTAAACCGTCGTAGTTCGACTTATAAGAAAAGTCAAACTTTAAGAGTTCGCGTATTAATATCCGTGTCAAAGACAAGATAGAGAAATGATATTGAGAATCATTCTCCAATTGAATCGTGTCACACAGACCAGAAACAGTGGGATCTCGTCTTACGGATACAAGACTTCATCGATCCAAGAAATTCAAAATAAAATCGAAAAGAAGAAGAAAAATGAGGAGAGAAAGAAGTGGTCTCAGATCTAACATTATTCATCAATAATTTGACTGGTAATAAATTACGGAAATGTCGTCATCGACCAAAAACGGAGAAAAATGAACAGAGATGGATAAACGGTTGGAAAATGAAAACGAGAAGAGAAAAGTGGTCTCAGGATTGTCGTTTCCATCAATAATTTGACGTATAACAAGTTGGAGGTCTCGTCATCGACCAAAAACGACGAAAAATGAGACAAAATGTCCAATAAGAAAAGAGAAATGGAATTCAACTCTAAAATATAAAATATGAAAATCTAAATAGAAAAGTAATATGAAAATCTAAAATAAATAAAGCTTCTATAAAAAGTATAACATATTTAAAAGAAAAATAATATATAATTCTAAATATAATATATAAATCTATATATATATATATATATATATATATATATATATATATATATATATATATATATATATATATATATATATATATATATATATATATATATATATATATATATATATATATATATATATATATATATATATATATATATATATATATATATATATATATATATATATATATATATATATATATATATATATATATAAATCTATATATATATATATATATATATATATATATATATATATATATATATATATATATATATATATATATATATATATATATATATATATATATATATATATATATATATATATATACACACACACACACACACACACACACAAACAATTAAAAATAAATTAGCAAAAAAATTTACAAAATTCAAATATACAAAATATGTTACCATTTTTAAAAATTATTTACAAAATAAAAACTGTTTAAAATAGAGATAGAAACTTAAATTAATATAACTAAAATTTTTTACAAAATTTAATTATTATATTATATATATAAAAAGAAAAAAATAATAAAAGAACTGGATGGGGGTGTTTTATGTAACAGGGGGCGGTGAATATTAGGGAAGAGTAACACAGGCCTAAAGCCCAAGATCCATAGCAGAAAAAGCAAATAGAGAGAGGAGGTCCAGAATTTATCAGAGCCTGGGGATCACATGGGTCTATCAATGGCCCATTACCCACACTTATCCGCTAAAACAAAGCAGAAAGCCAACGACTAAAGAACAAAACGAAAATCAATGTATGGTTTTTGACGTGAGAGATATAGAACACCAACAGATCAAACACGGCCGCAAAAACCATCTGAGCTATCACCTTCTTCCTCAAAGCTCGTCTCCACTTTCGATCATGACTCCCAAACGTCTCTACCTCATTTCTTTGATTCAGGTTTTATTTCTGGTTCTGGTTTGTAGATTTGGTGTTTGGATTTGCGAAGAACAACGAAAAATGGTGGAGATTTGGTTGAGTTGCGGTTGTAGATTTTGAAGGGTTTGCGAAGATGGAAATGGAAATGGGTTGCGATTGGAGGGTTGTTGTTCGATGTGGGTTTCAGCGGATGGGTTAAGGTTGAGCTATGGTTTCAACGATGATGAAGATCTGGGTTGGTTGAAGGTGTTGTTGGTTGGTTCGGCTGATTTAGACGGAGAAAGGTTGTTGAATGGGTTTCTGAAATGGGGTTAGGGTTCGAAGTGAAAATTATTGCTGATGATGGTGATTTGAAGAACGATGGAGGAAGAAGATCTAGGTTGATTGAAACTTGGATTGTCCTGTCTCGTTTCATTGTGTTTTCTTCTTTTATGTTCTGTTTCGATTGGTCATGGATCCGAGTTCGCGGGGTTTCGAACTAAAGAAAGGTTTGGAAGTTAGAGTTTGGAGGTTTGTGTAACACGGTGGGAGAACTGACTTTAAACAATGTTGCGGATAGCAAGAGTCGCCACCGACTTTTATTTTATCCATAAGGAAAGGTTATAAAAGAACAGGAAAGACCTTAGAGAATATTTTGGGTCCGGGGGGTAGGTTATGAAAAGGGAAGGTGTTAGCACCCTTTTCATCCATGGTTATCCATGGGCTCTTAGGTACTTAAGCTCACTTTTGAATTGTTTTGAAATTGTAGTGTGTGAATAGAAAATTTTCAGAATAGTTAATAAATAATCCATGTAAGGATGTGTTAAGAACTTGTTTGAAAACTTGTTGAAAATTTGTTTAAGTGTGAAACAGTTTTGAAGTGAGCAAGCACCTAGGAGTAACCTACCCTAATGTTTAAAGGTCTTTCTTATTCTTTATCCTTTCCTTAGTAAGACTATCCCTACTATAATGGAGTAGGTAGTCCTTACTTTGGATGTTAAGGGACATGTGAGGGACAATTTGACTTTGAAGGCCATTGTGGGATGTAATAAGCACATATAAGGGACCATCATCATTTTTCGAAAGGGACTCGATTCGTAAAGGCAACCATAAGGGACTTTGACAATTTTCTTTTTGAGGGACTTGCTTTATACACCCCACTTAACCAATATTCATAGGCGACTTGAGGGATATCCTTAGGAAGTGAGACGGCGATTAAAATCGACTTACGTGTGTGACGTGTTTATTTTAATTATCTTTATTTAAAAGTGATCTAAATTTATTTTAATATTACATACATGTTGTTACACTCCCTAATTACTAACCATAATAATAATTAAATAATTAGACAACTTTACATCCAAGAAACAATTACAAAATAATAAGCAAAATAATTAAATAGCAAAGATAAATAAAATATAAATAAGCAATAATAAATAATAAAGGGGGTTAGTAAGCAATATTTAACAAAATAATAAGCATGATTAGAATATAAATGGGTTAGTAAATAAGAATAAACAAAATTAATCCAAATATTATAATAATAAGAAATTAACAATTTTTTTAATATAATCAACTAAAAAAAACAAATATGAATAAACAATTGTTTTAATTTACAAATTATTAAATTATATTTTAATCATGAAGTTACTACAAAAAATCTAATTATTATAAGCACAATTATTTATAAACTAAAGTTATGTAAAAAATATTTATAAGTATATTTACAAAAATTTGTAAGAATTATAGTAAACATACATACATAATAATTATATTAGAAAATAACATTAAAAAAAATAGGATTAGATTTGTATTAAAAAATATTTTTAGAGTTTTATGAAATTAGGGTTTATATGAGAAATAAATTTTTAGGGTTTATATAAAAAAAATAGGATTTAGTTATATACAAAAATTTTCTAATTTATACATATTACAATTTAGACATAAAATATAGAAACAAAATTTGTAAAAAAAAACATATTTTTTAAAATTAAAGAAAACAGACGTATTTTATTATTATTTATTTATTATTGAGAAATATACATAATATATTTAATTTTTAATATTATAATATTTAAATCAAATAAAAGGAAAGAAAAAAAAGCGGAAACTTACCTGGCTGAGGTTTGAACCCAGGCCAGCTTGATTTCCAGGAAGCACAACAACCATCAGGCTGCGGATTTTGCAACGTTTTCTCCTACGAATATTGTTACGAGTTCTTCCACCCTGCGAAACACAAACTTCATCCAAACGGCAAAATTTCACAAAATTGATTGCACCATTGTATTGCTACTGAGTTTTTCAATCGTCCTATGTTTTTCAAATCCATTTATCATTTGAAAATCGTGAAACCCTAAAGAGGGCCGAAAACCCTAATCATGGTGAATTCTTGTTCCTGCAATGAAAATCCAATTGAACCACCCAGAATCGTTCTAGAGTTCATTCTAAACATCCTACAACAATCAAAAAACAGTTTAAACATGATAAATCAATGGATTCGAAAACAAAATATTCAAGGTCAAGATGAACTCGGGTTGAGCAATTGGGTGTGTATATGATGCATATGGATGATGATTTATGATCAGAAGAGTCCAAGGAAGCTTGCTATGTCTTCCAAATACCTTGCAATGCTCTGAATTTGAGAACCCGAATATGACTTTTTTGAAAGATTTTTGTGCTTTTGATCTTACCTTTAGGCTGCTGCAAATTCGTGTCTAGGGTTATGTTTGTGCTTAGTATATATGTGTGATGGATTTAGGTCAGAATCATTGATGTGTTGTGTGGATATTTGATCCAAAAAATATTCAAAAAGATCATTGTATAAATTTCAAATATTTGATCATGAGTGCTTGCTATTTTGGGAGAGATCACATGATTTCCTTCTCATTCTAATTCAATCAATGATTATGAATTTCTAGAAACAAAATCTTCACCCAAAAATAGATTTTTATATTTTTTATTTATTTAAAATGATTTTTATGAATTAAATCAATAATAAATAAATAAAAAATAATAATTTGGGAGAGATCACATGATTTCCTTCTCATTCTAATTCAATCAATGATTATGAATTTCTAGAAACAAAATCTTCACCCAAAAATAGATTTTTATATTTTTTATTTATTTAAAATGATTTTTATGAATTAAATCAATAATAAATAAATAAATAATAATAATTTGGGAGAGATCACATGATTTCCTTCTCATTCTAATTCAATCAATGATTATGAATTTCTAGAAACAAAATCTTCACCCAAAAATAGATTTTTATATTTTTTATTTATTTAAAATGATTTTTATGAATTAAATCAATAATAAATAAATAAAAAATAATAATTTGGGAGAGATCACATGATTTCCTTCTCATTCTAATTCAATCAATGATTATGAATTTCTAGAAACAAAATCTTCACCCAAAAATAGATTTTTATATTTTTTATTCATTTAAAATGATTTTTATGAATTAAATCAATAATAAATAAATAAAAAATAATAATTTGGGAGAGATCACATGATTTCCTTCTCATTCTAATTCAATCAATGATTATGAATTTCTAGAAACAAAATCTTCACCCAAAAATAGATTTTTATATTTTTTATTCATTTAAAATGATTTTTATGAATTAAATCAATAATAAATAAATAAATAAATAAAAAATAATAATTTGGGAGAGATCACATGATTTCCTTCTCATTCTAATTCAATCAATGATTATGAATTTCTAGAAACAAAATCTTCACCCAAAAATAGATTTTTATATTTTTTATTTATTTAAAATGATTTTTATGAATTAAATCAATAATAAATAAATAGAAAATAATAATTTGGGAGAGATCACATGATTTCCTTCTCATTCTAATTCAATCAATGATTATGAATTTCTAGAAACAAAATCTTCACCCAAAAATAGATTTTTATATTTTTTATTTATTTAAAATGATTTTTATGAATTAAATCAATAATAAATAAATAAAAAATAATAATTTGGGAGAGATCACATGATTTCCTTCTCATTCTAATTCAATCAATGATTATGAATTTCTAGAAACAAAATCTTCACCCAAAAATAGATTTTTATATTTTTTATTTATTTAAAATGATTTTTATGAATTAAATCAATAATAAATAAATAAAAAATAATAAAAATGATGAATTTTGGTCAATTGGGTCGTGCACCATGTTATGAGATGGATTGGGTCATAAATTAGGCAGCCCATTTGGAAAGAAATACTTCTAAGCCTCCATTTTCAACATAAACCATCACAAAATTGCCCAACTTTGCAAGGGCACATTTCTCTCAATTTTAAAGGTATGATGGTGTTCTTGGACTTTTTGGAAAGCTTGAAGAGTCCTCTAAACAACCCCATTGGTTTCAGGTCCATATCATTTACCAATCTCAAGTTATGCCCTTTTGAAGTTGTTGACTTTTTGTTGACTTTTGAAATGACCTATAATGTCTTAGATCATATCTTTCAAATAAAGCATTTTTGGGCTTAACCTTCAACATCAAAGTTGTAGAGAATTCAATTTCCTTCAAAATGAGCTTTGGATGGAGACTTGGTGATGAAGTATGTGAAAGTTATGCCTGGTCAAAGTTCAGTTGACTTTTACTAAGGAAACCCTAATTTAGAAACTCCTGATTATTGATGATCTGGAATCTCCTTGATGAATCATGATCAAACCTTGATAAAATGATGAATTTTACTTCATATACTTGATGTTGGCAAAAAATCATGAAGTTTGACTTTGGTTTGACCACAGTTGACCTCAGTTTGACTTTTTAACTGCATTGACTGCTTTTGACTTATCTGATCATCTGACTGAGCAAACTTTTGAGAAAAGTCTTGAAACTTGACATGGGGGTTCTTATACACATATAAGATGTTATGAAGCTCACTTGAAGTCTTGGAAGTCCATTTAGCCTGATTAAAGTCAAAACCCTAGTTTTGGATGCACTGCTTAGGAGGTGCATTGTCTGAGGGAATTGTCAACTCTTCTGACCAATTGTGAACTTTGTGAACCTTGTGAATCTTCATAAGATATCTTGTGATACTCATGGGAGGTATTGTGAAGCTTGTGAACCTTGTGAACATCATGAAGTGGCTTTGTAGACCTCATGACCCTTAGGAAAGCTTTGTAAACATTGTGAATCTTGTGAACCTTGTGAACCTTCAAGAAGCAACCTATGGACTTCATGAACCTCATGAAAGGTCTTGTAGATGTTGAGAAGTTTGTGAACCTTGTGAACCTTCAAGAAGCAACCTATGGACTTCATGAACCTCATGAAAGGTATTGAAAGCACTGTGGGACTTGTGAACCTTGTGAACCTTCATAAAGTAGCTTGTGGACTTTATGAACTTCATGAAAGGTTATGCAAGTTGTTGGAGAACTTGTGAACCTTGTGAACCTTCTTAGAACACAAAGTCTTGTATTGTGAGGGCAAATTTTGGGGTGCAACAGCTGCCCCTGTTCAATTTTCTGAAACCTGAGGGGTTAGATTGGTATATTTGCCAGTCGTAACCTGGAAGGTTGAAGGGGATTGAACACAAAAGCCCAAAAATTTGCACTCACCAGTGCACTAGAGTGGTACAGATGGCTAGTTGAATATGATTGAGTGGGCTTAAAGATGCCACTAGGGGGGAGCAGTTCAAAATATGGGTGTATGATGAAAGCTGTCAGGAGTCTGGAATAATAATGATGTAGCAGCATGTCTTCATGAGGATAGAGCAATCAATAGTGATAACCCTAAAGCAGTCTTGAAGCAATGATATGATTTCAGGAGGATAGAACAATGAATGGCTCTAAAGCAGTCTTGAAATAATAATGTGATATGTCTTCAGGAGGATAGAGCAATCAATAGCTCTAAAGCAGTCTTGAAGTAATAATGTGATATGTCTTCAGGAGGATAGAACAATGAATGGCTCTAAAGCAGTCTTGAAGTAATGATTTCAGGAGAATAGAGCAATGGATAGCTCTAAAGCAGTCTTGAAATAATAATGTAATTTCAGGAGGATAGAGCAATGGATAACTCTAAAGCAGTCTTGAAATAATTTAGATGGCTTTAGGGGGATAGAGCAATGAATAGCTCTAAAGCAGTCTTGAAGTAATGATGTGATATGTCTTCAGGAGGATAGAGCAATCAATAGCTCTAAAGCAGTCTTGAAGTAATAATGTGATATGTCTTCAGGAGGATAGAGCAATCAATAGCTCTAAAGCAGTCTTGAAGTAATGATTTCAGGAGGATAGAGCAATGGATAGCTCTAAAGCAGTCTTGAAATAATAATGTAATTTCAGGAGGATAGAGCAATGGATAACTCTAAAGCAGTCTTGAAATAATTAGATGGATTCAGGAGGATAGAGCAATGAATAGCTCTAAAGCAGTCTTGAAGTAGTAATATGACCTCATGAGGATAGAGCAATGAATAGCTCTAAAGCAGTCTTGAAGTAATAATGTGATATGTCTTCAGGAGGATAGAGCAATCAATAGCTCTAAAGCAGTCTTGAAGTAATGATTTCAGGAGGATAGAGCGATGGATAGCTCTAAAGCAGTCTTGAAATAATTAGATGGCTTCAGGAGGATAGAGCAATGAATAGCTCTAAAGCAGTCTTGAAGTAATAATGTGATATGTCTTCAGGAGGATAGAGCAATCAATAGCTCTAAAGCAGTCTTGAAGTAATGATTTCAGGAGGATAGAGCAACGGATAACTCTAAAGCAGTCTTGAAATAATAATGTAATATGTCTTCAGGAGGATAGAGCAATCAATAGCTCTAAAGCAGTCTTGAAGTAATAATGTGATATGTCTTCAGGAGGATAGAGCAATCAATAGCTCTAAAGCAGTCTTGAAGTAATGATTTCAGGAGGATAGAGCAATGGATAACTCTAAAGCAGTCTTGAAATAATTAGATGGCTTCAGGAGGATAGAGCAATGAATAGCTCTAAAGCAGTCTTGAAGTAGTAATATGACCTCATGAGGATAGAGCAATGAATAGCTCTAAAGCAGTCTTGAAGTAATAGGATGATTTCAGGAGGATAGAGCAATCAGTAGCTCTAAAGCAGTCTTGAAGTAGTAATATGACCTCATGAGGATAGAGCAATGAATAGCTCTAAAGCAGTCTTGAAGTAATAGGATGATTTCAGGAGGATAGAGCAATCAGTAGCTCTAAAGCAGTCTTGAAGTCATGAGAGGCTATCAGGAGGATAAAATAACCCTGAGGTTACAATAAAGCAGTCCAAAAGTAATAAGAAGCTCATCAGGAGGACAAAGTAACCCTGAGGTTACAATAAAGCAGTCCAAAGTAATAAGAAGCTCATCAGGAGGATAAAGTAACCCTGAGGTTACAATAAAGCAGTCCCAAAGATCATAAGCTTGTTTGTTGGATAATTAACCTGAAAACAAGGTAGCACTCTGTATAACAACATTAGTTTATGCTTTATGTATGCATGTATGACATGATGCACTTAAGTAATGTACTATAGACATATATGTTATGGTATGATGTAAATGATGTATGTATGATATGACACTGCTGGAAGTGTCTGGATATCCTTGTATAACAACTGCTGGCCAAGGAAAATAAATCCCGATTCGTTGTTGAAGAATATATAACCCTCCGTCTGCTGGGGATAACAAGGTATAGATAACCTCCCGTTGTTGGGGATAACAAGGTATAGATAACCTTCGTTTTCGTTTGATAGTAGGATAAGTATAACATCCCGTCTTCGTTCATCGTGCCCTTATTGGAAAGTAATTTCCCGTATATCCGTATGAGGATAAAAGAGATGGATATAAATTCCAGGGGAGATTAGACTTTGTGAAAATGGATTAGTCCTACTGATGGTTTGTAACTGTCTTGTAAAGATGAACCGGCGAAGCTTCGTTGAAATCCTTCCCTCGTTCGTCCTTAGTAAATACTATTACTGCATTTTCATGCATTTCTGGTAAACATCAATCATATTAAAAGGCATACATACATTCAAACACAACCAATGGACGTTTCGCTTATGTAAATAGGGTAAAAGTAGATTTGGATTCAAAAGATGGAATTTATTTATATCAAAAGTGACCCATACACGGGTAAGTTTGTACAAGGAGACATAAACCCTAGTAAGAGAATTTTGTCATGAAGTTTTACAAAAAGAATCAGCTATGTGGGAAATAATCCTATTGAGTTTCAATTCTACTATTGCCACTCAAGTATCTCATCTTCTTGCTGTTGAGACGGAAACGATTGGATTGAGCTTTATCTGTTTGAGCTTGAGTAAGTAGTACAACTGGTTGCAGTTTCATGAGTGATCCAAACGAGACATAGTCATACGCTTTAATCCCTAACTTTTGCCTGGATTGCCCTTTCAGGTTTTCAATCCACCGGGATACCCTTTTTTGCCCAAGCCGCCTTTTCAGGTTTTCGACTTGCCGGGTGTACATCTTTTTATATATATATCCCTAATTTTTGCCCAAACCCTTTTGGTTTGCCGGGATGCCCTTATTTTTGCCTAGGCCTGTCAACCTAGCGGGTCTCTTTTTATGCGTAGTATTTTTTAACTATGTCTGCGTTTACAGGTTGTGGGAAGTCTTCACCATCCATTGTAGTCAGTATCATGGCACCTCCTGAGAACACTGTCTTGACTACAAATGGTCCCTCATATGTTGGAGTCCACTTGCCCCTAGGATCACCCTGTGGTAATATGATACGCTTGATTACCAAGTCACCAGCCTGATATACCTTTGGCTTAACCTTCTTACAACACCAACACCATTACCATGTGCATTGGAGGCACCATCAAAAACCATAGTCCATCGAGATCCTTGTTCAGGTCCGTCATATTGTCCAGGTTCTTTGGTAACAGACATAATGTCTTCATCAGGGAACTCAAAATTCATTGACTGGTAATCACCTACTGCTTGATGAGCCAAATGATCAGCAACAACACTCCCCTTAATGGCCTTCTGAGTAGTATACTGTATATCATATTCCGTCAAGATCATTTGCCATCTTGCAATTCTTCCGGAGAGAGCAGGTTTCTCAAATATGTACTTGATTGGATCCATCTTCGAAATCAACGAGGTAGTATGGGTCAACATATACTGTCTTAGTCGGCGAGCAGCCCATGCCAAAGCGCAGAAAGTTTTCTCGAGCAGTGAGTATCTTGTTTCACAGTCGGTAAACTTTTTGCTAAGGTAGTATATTGCCTGCTCTTTTCGACCAGACTCGTCATGTTGCCCCAATACACACCCCATTGAGTTGTCTAATACTGTTAAATACATAATCAAGGGTCTTCCATCAACTGGTGGCATTAAAATTGGAGGTTCTAGCAAATATCTCTTGATTTCATCAAAGGCAGTCTGGCACTCATCATTCCATTCCATCACCTGATCTTTCTTCAACAACTTGAAGATTGGCTCACAGATGGTAGTTAATTGGGAAATAAATCTTGCAATGTAGTTCAATCGTCCCAAGAAACCTCTAACCTCCTTCTCAGTACGGGGAGCTGGCATCTCTCGTATAGCTTTCACTTTTGCAGGATCCACTTCAATACCTTTTCCACTGACAATGAAACCCAGGAGCTTTCCAGATCTAACTCCAAAAGTACACTTGTTTGGATTTAATCTCAACCTGTATTTCTTCAACCTCTCAAACAACTTGTGCAGATGATCAAGATGTTGTTCTTCATTCTGAGACCTGGCTATCATATCATCCACATATACCTCTATCTCATGATGAATCATATCATGAAACAAAGCCACCATAGCACGCTGATATGTTGCCCCTGCATTCTTCAAACCAAATGGCATTACCTTATAGAAAAAGGTGCCCCACTGTGTCACAAATGTAGTCTTCTCCATATCTTCAGGTGCCATCTTGATTTGATTGTAACCAGAGAAACCATCCATAAAAGAGAATACCTTATGCTGAGCAGTGTTGTCTACCAGAATATCAATATGAGGAAGTGGAAAGTCATCTTTAGGGCTAGCCTTGTTCAGATCTCTGTAGTCTACACACATACGTACCTTACCATCTTTCTTAGGAACTGGTACCACATTTGCAACCCACTGAGGATAAGAAGTTACGGCCAAGAACCCTGCATTGAACTGTTTCATTACCTCTGCTTTGATCTTTTCTGACATTTCAGGACGCATACGACGAACCTTCTGCTTCTTTGGACGACAATCTTCTTTCACTGGCAAACGGTGAACTACAATGTCTGTATCCAACCCTGGCATATCTTCATAAGACCAAGCAAAGATCTCCACATAGTCACGTAGCATCTGAATCAACCTGCTCTTGACACTGTCCTCTAAATCAGCCCCTATCTTGACCTCTTTTCTGTTTTCTTCAGTTCCCAGATTCACAACTTCGACTGGCTCTTCATGTGGCTGTATAGCTTTCTCTTCTTGTTGTAACAACCTAGCAAGCCCTACAGGTATTTCACAATCGTCCTCGTTTCCGTCTTCAGTTTGATAGATCGGATTCTCGAAATTGTAATTGGCAATAGTAGAACTGTTATCAACTGGATCCAGAGTGGATGAGGATCTGCATTTTAGTGACGTGGGTGTGTGTAAGAACACATAGCTGATAAAGCAAAAATAAAAGAAAAAGAAAGACAAGGAACACAATATTTACGAAAACGAAACGTCCACTGATTTTATTGAATGAAGTATGCAAATGAAATGACAACCCGTAACAAGCACACCATTGTGCCCCGGGTAAGGCACATGGCTTGAAAGTTTTAATTGTTCCAGAAATTATAAATTTAAAAACATAACACAGTAATAGTATTTACTCCTGACTAAAGGAGATAGGGATAACATCTTCAGCTGTCCAATTATTGAGTCCAGCACCCACAGTAGGAAAAATCCATGCCTCCAAGTTGTAGTCTTCATCTTGATCTCCCACAGCATTGATAACCCCTTGATTGGTGATACGAACAGCACGGGCACGACGGACAGCCTTCTGGGACTCTGCAGTGAAACCCAAACCAACCTTGTCAGACTTGTATGGAATATCAGGAAGCTGACCCCAAATAGTACAACCACCTTCTTCCACCACAGCTTTTGCATCATTGAGGGAGGCCATTGCCATTGTTGGAGGGTTTCTGATGACCACAGGAACCTTCTTCACAGCAGGAGGAGTCACACAATCCTTAACAGCCCAGGGAACCACTTCAAATGACTGACATGGAGTTTCAATGTATTCACCTTCTACTTCCATATACTTGAAAGTGTTTACATGGCTGACAAAGTATTCTTCCTCTCCAAAGACAGTAACAACTTTTCCATTCACCGGATATCTCAACTTTTGATGTAATGTGGAGGTCACAGCACCTGCCCCATGGATCCAGGGACGACCAAGCAGACATGAGTACGAAGGACGAATATCCATCACATAGAATGTAGCAGTGAACACCTGAGAGCCAACCTTAATTGGAAGATCAATTTCCCCATGCACTACTCTTCTAGAACCATCAAAAGCCTTTACCACAATATTACTGGGCTTCAATACCGTATCTTCAGGACTCAGCTTGCTCAGGACTTCCTTAGGCAACACATTCAGAGAGGAACCATTGTCTATCAGCACATGAGACAGGGTAGTGCCCCTGCATTCAATTGAAATATGCAAGGCCCTGTTATGATCCCTCTTGGCAGGGGTCAAGTCAGCATCAGAAAATCCTAACCCGTTGTCATAGGTCAGGTGAGCAACACAATTCTCAAACTGGTCCACAGAAATTGTACTGGGTACATGAGCCATCTTTAGAAACTTGATCAATGACTTGGCATGAGCCTCAGAACATAATAACAGGGAGAGCATAGAAATCTTTGAGGGAGTATGCCCCAGCTGATCAACAATATCATAATCACTCTTGCGAATGATTTTCAATACTTCTTCCATCTGCTTAGAGAGGTCATCAGCAGCTGGCGCATCAGTAGATACAGACTCAATAACAGGACCCTTGCCTCGAGCATCAGTGGTGGAAGTAACAGCAGGAGTAACTGCACTCTTAGAAGCAACTGGAGGAGAGAAGACTCTTCCACTACGAGTGATCTTGCTAGATCCAGCAATATTATCAATGTCAACAGGCATATCAGGTAAAGGCTCCTGCTTGACACCATGGATGTAAACATCAGACCCATAGTGCCAAGGCACAGCTTTGTCAGATGTATAAGGAATAGGACCAGGAGTGGTAATGATCAGAGGAGCTACTCTGGCTTCAGCAACAACTTTCACAGGACCTTCAGCAGTAATCTTGATTGGGCCCTGATGAGTGATTTTAATGGGACCCTTTGAAGTGATTCTTAGTGGTACTTTGTCAACCATGTCAACCTCTTCAATCTTCTTACCCTGAGTCAGATGATCCACCATACTTTCTACAGATGCTGGTCTTCTTTCAAACACTATAGTATATTTATCCATGAGACGTTGAATCCCATCTCTCAAAAGGAAGCAACTATCCGGCTTATAGGTACAATACAAACAATCTTCACGACAACCTGGAAAGATCCCAGCTTGTACTAACCTCTTTTTGATAACAGACAATGGTGTGCTCAACTCCATAACTGAATAGACATGCAGATCTTCATCAATATCTTCATCAATGGCGTTGACAGTCTTCTCGTGATTTGGCATTGGAGCTGTAATCACATTTGGAGTACCTGGTGGATCAAACTCAATTTCTCCAGCATCAATCATATCCTGAATTTTGTTCTTCAAGACCCAGCAGTTATTAGTATCATGTCCTGGACAGTTTGAATGATATGCACATCGTGCATTGGGATTGTACTTGGGAGAGGTAACATTGGGATTCCGAGGGGCCTCCCTCAGGGTAATAAGTTCAGCTTTCAACAAGTGTTGCAATGCCTGAGCCATTGACATGTTGATCTTCGTGAACTGTTTTCTAGCCCTCTGTTGGTTGCCTTGAGGCTGCTCTGTTGTTGCAGGAGTTGGATTTGAAATATGAACTGCACTAACAGACTGATGCCTTCTGTTACGATCAGGCTAACCATACACAGCATTAGATTCTTTCTTCCCAGTGGGAGGCTTCTTTGCAGCACCTGATGAAGAAGTGCCCATTTGGATCTTACCACTCTTGATGCCATTCTCTACTCGCTCTCCTGTCATGATCAACTCAGTGACGCCAGATGATGAGCTTCCAATGAGATGACTGTAAAACGGACCATTCAGCGTACACATGAACATATCAACCAATTCCCTATCAGTCAAAGGGGGTTGAACTCTTCCAGCTAAGTCTCTCCACTTCTGAGCATACTCCTTAAAGCTTTCTTTGGCACCCATAGACATGCTCTGAAGCTGCATGCGAGTGGGGGCTAAGTCAGCATTGTATTGATACTGCTTGTAGAAAGCTTCAGCAAGGTCATTCCAATCTCTGATGTTGACACTCTCCAACTGATAATACCACTCTAGCTGAGCTCCAGATAAACTCTCTTGAAAGAAATGGATCCACAACTTTTTATCAGCGGTGTGGGGTTGAATTCTTCTGACATAAGACCTCAGATGCAATTTGGGACAAGAGACCCCATCATAGACAACAAATGTAGGAACTTTGAACCCAATGGGTATGACCACCCCAGATATCAAGCTCAAATCCTCAAAATCCAGCCCAGATGATTTCTGTAATTCCATAGCATCCATTCTATCCACCAGCATCTTGAATTTGTCTTCGTTAGGCTCATGGTAGTAGTTAGCCTTAGAATCAGAGTCCCCCATAGTGTTGTGGAGACTGCCTCTCTCCTGCTCAGATTCTTCAGATTCATAGTCTTCAACCTGTTCCTTGGTCTTGGCAGGACCTTTGAACCTTCTTCCCATGTTGAGCAACCCAGCAGACCTTCTAGCCTTCTTAGTCTTCTTGGCCAGCAGTGTCTTCAATTCATCCTGCCCCTTGGATAGGTTCAGGATCAGCTCTTGGAACTGTGCATTCTGTGCCTGGAGATCCTTAACTGATTGTTCAAGATCCATTGCTGAAATAAACAGCGAGAAGATGAGAAACCTGTGCACAATTATAAACCTGTGATGCAATGATATGGGAATGCATATGCAATGTTTTCAAGGACCGCAGGATTTAAATTTGCTTAAACAAACAAGAAAGTAACTTTTTATTAGTAATAACTTGTTTTGCCTTTTAGGCTTACAAAAAATGAAAACGAAATAAGTACAAAAGATGGGGTTTTAAGTCTCCCATGGACGTTTCCTCTTTGTGTTGAGGTATGAGTTGAGGTTTCGTTCCTCATGAAGTAGCTTTGTTAGCTCTAGGATCCTTGCTTGGCTTGCTTTGTAATGAGCCTCGAAAGTATCCCTTTGCTCTTTCAGTTGGATCCATGATCTCTGCAAGTCTTCCATATCAGTAGGCATGTCTGGGTGAAGGATGGTATAAGCTATGTCTCCTTCAGCAACAGGTTCCATGGTAACTGGTAGGATGGCAGGATATGGCATCATGAGTGTCTGAGCACGAAATCGTACCCATCTGAGATAAGCCTCCATAGGAATGGTGTACTTAGGCTCCAGTGTCTTGCTGTCAATCCTGTTTACCTTTCCCCAAGCTCGGATGAATCTCTGACGGTAACCCTGAAGATCGTTGTCGTAGTCAAACGCAATGCCCTGAATCAACATGTCATGTGGACCATCGCTCCGGGCGTAACCAAACTGTCGTAAAGCTAGAGATGGGTTGTAGGTGATGCCTCCTCTTATGCCTAGAAGTGGCACATTAGGAAACTCCCCACAACGGTCAATGATGGTGACATTCTCCATAGATCTGGAGCACCAATGGATGTCTGAGTGAGAAAGTGACATGATCCTCTTGGACCATCTGAACCCTTGCTCATTCTTCATTACTGAGCGAGGAAGGTGAGAAATAAACCACCTAGAAAGTAAAGGTATGCAGCACATCAAAGTTCCTCTTGCCCTTGTAGTACGGGTGTGAAGAGAATGTAGGATGTCTCCAAGTAAGGTAGGCACTGGATTGTGACTCAGGAATATGTTGATGGCATGAACGTCTATGAACTGATCAGGATTGAGGAACAACACTAAGCCATAAATCAATAAGGCTAAGATCTCCTCAAAAGCATCGTAGCTCATAGCCTTCAAGAACATTTGAGCTTTATCCACTAATACCTTGGCAAGAATACCTTTAACTCCACTTCTCGTCTCTAGAACAATGTCAGACTTCTTCAGATGTAGAGCTGCAGCAATAACTTCTGGTTTAAGCTCCTTCTCTAAACCTGTGAATGGCTTCTGATCAAGAATAGGTATACCCAGAAGTTTAGAGAACTCCTCCATGGTTGGAACCAGCTGATAATCAGGAAATGTAAAGCAATGGTGCTTAGGGTCAAAGAACTGAAACAGCACACTCATCATGTCTTCACTGAACCCTGAAGTAACTAGATCCAATAAGTGACCATGTCTCTTGTTGAACTGGGAATGATCAGGCACTAGGGAAACCAACTCCTTGAGCTTAGCAGGTATCCCTACAAAGTTGATCCTGATGGTGTTTCTACGAGCAGAAGCCATGACCTGCAACAAAGAACAAAGATAAATCCTTTGGTCCTTGAAATGGTTAGGGAAAATGATATGCTTATGATGCATGATGATGTCATGATGTCATGCTCAATCACAAACATGTGGCACACACAAACAAGTCACACCATAGTCCTAGGTTTAAAGGCTTGCATGAGGTTCAAAGGCAAGTACCCTCCCCTGAAGTTAGATGGTTCATCCTTTCCTACAAAAGTAACCAGGTTCTAAGGGTTCTCAATATCATTGATCCTTCACAAGGGTGGTTGTTCAGAAGGCAACTTACTTGCCAACCAAAACCCTCCAAGTTTAAGATCTCAATGAGCGTAGTATCGAGTGTCAACCAACTTCAGTCTGCACCAAAGCCGGTTACCTCACTACTTTCTAAAGGCCAAGATGAGTTAACTAGGGTTCTAAAAGTCAGTTAGTGCATTGACAACATATGGCAGCCTCAATATTATCCTCAACTTGACTTAAGGAATATAAGCACCAACCAAGAAGTCGCACTAACTATGGCCACCAGATCAACTGTATCGATATACGTCGTACAGTTTCCTTGGTCTATTGCCATTTACCTAAGGTACACTAGATCCGGGTTAGGACCTTTCACACATAAGAGCACCCCAACAATATAATAATAAAGCAAACAAGGCAAACAATTTAAAGTGATCTTAATTCCTAAGGGTACCCCTCTTAAATAGTTCCCCAGCAGAGTCGCCAGTTCTGTAACACGGTGGGAGAACTGACTTTAAACAATGTTGCGGATAGCAAGAGTCGCCACCGACTTTTATTTTATCCATAAGGAAAGGTTATAAAAGAACAGGAAAGACCTTAGAGAATATTTTGGGTCCGGGGGGTAGGTTATGAAAAGGGAAGGTGTTAGCACCCTTTTCATCCATGGTTATCCATGGGCTCTTAGGTACTTAAGCTCACTTTTGAATTGTTTTGAAATTGTAGTGTGTGAATAGAAAATTTTCAGAATAGTTAATAAATAATCCATGTAAGGATGTGTTAAGAACTTGTTTGAAAACTTGTTGAAAATTTGTTTAAGTGTGAAACAGTTTTGAAGTGAGCAAGCACCTAGGAGTAACCTACCCTAATGTTTAAAGGTCTTTCTTATTCTTTATCCTTTCCTTAGTAAGACTATCCCTACTATAATGGAGTAGGTAGTCCTTACTTTGGATGTTAAGGGACATGTGAGGGACAATTTGACTTTGAAGGCCATTGTGGGATGTAATAAGCACATATAAGGGACCATCATCATTTTTCGAAAGGGACTCGATTCGTAAAGGCAACCATAAGGGACTTTGACAATTTTCTTTTTGAGGGACTTGCTTTATACACCCCACTTAACCAATATTCATAGGCGACTTGAGGGATATCCTTAGGAAGTGAGACGGCGATTAAAATCGACTTACGTGTGTGACGTGTTTATTTTAATTATCTTTATTTAAAAGTGATCTAAATTTATTTTAATATTACATACATGTTGTTACACTCCCTAATTACTAACCATAATAATAATTAAATAATTAGACAACTTTACATCCAAGAAACAATTACAAAATAATAAGCAAAATAATTAAATAGCAAAGATAAATAAAATATAAATAAGCAATAATAAATAATAAAGGGGGTTAGTAAGCAATATTTAACAAAATAATAAGCATGATTAGAATATAAATGGGTTAGTAAATAAGAATAAACAAAATTAATCCAAATATTATAATAATAAGAAATTAACAATTTTTTTAATATAATCAACTAAAAAAAACAAATATGAATAAACAATTGTTTTAATTTACAAATTATTAAATTATATTTTAATCATGAAGTTACTACAAAAAATCTAATTATTATAAGCACAATTATTTATAAACTAAAGTTATGTAAAAAATATTTATAAGTATATTTACAAAAATTTGTAAGAATTATAGTAAACATACATACATAATAATTATATTAGAAAATAACATTAAAAAAAAATAGGATTAGATTTGTATTAAAAAATATTTTTAGAGTTTTATAAAATTAGGGTTTATATGAGAAATAAATTTTTAGGGTTTATATAAAAAAAAATAGGATTTAGTTATATACAAAAATTTTCTAATTTATACATATTACAATTTAGACATAAAATATAGAAACAAAATTTGTGAAAAAAAACATATTTTTTAAAATTAAAGAAAACAGACGTATTTTATTATTATTTATTTATTATTGAGAAATATACATAATATATTTAATTTTTAATATTATAATATTTAAATCAAATAAAAGGAAAGAAAAAAAAGCGGAAACTTACCTGGCTGAGGTTTGAACCCAGGCCAGCTTGATTTCCAGGAAGCACAACAACCATCAGGCTGCGGATTTTGCAACGTTTTCTCCTACGAATATTGTTACGAGTTCTTCCACCCTGCGAAACACAAACTTCATCCAAACGGCAAAATTTCACAAAATTGATTGCACCATTGTATTGCTACTGAGTTTTTCAATCGTCCTATGTTTTTCAAATCCATTTATCATTTGAAAATCGTGAAACCCTAAAGAGGGCCGAAAACCCTAATCATGGTGAATTCTTGTTCCTGCAATGAAAATCCAATTGAACCACCCAGAATCGTTCTAGAGTTCATTCTAAACATCCTACAACAATCAAAAAACAGTTTAAACATGATAAATCAATGGATTCGAAAACAAAATATTCAAGGTCAAGATGAACTCGGGTTGAGCAATTGGGTGTGTATATGATGCATATGGATGATGATTTATGATCAGAAGAGTCCAAGGAAGCTTGCTATGTCTTCCAAATACCTTGCAATGCTCTGAATTTGAGAACCCGAATATGACTTTTTTGAAAGATTTTTGTGCTTTTGATCTTACCTTTAGGCTGCTGCAAATTCGTGTCTAGGGTTATGTTTGTGCTTAGTATATGTGTGTGATGGATTTAGGTCAGAATCATTGATGTGTTGTGTGGATATTTGATCCAAAAAATATTCAAAAAGATCATTGTATAAATTTCAAATATTTGATCATGAGTGCTTGCTATTTTGGGAGAGATCACATGATTTCCTTCTCATTCTAATTCAATCAATGATTATGAATTTCTAGAAACAAAATCTTCACCCAAAAATAGATTTTTATATTTTTTATTTATTTAAAATGATTTTTATGAATTAAATCAATAATAAATAAATAAAAAATAATAATTTGGGAGAGATCACATGATTTCCTTCTCATTCTAATTCAATCAATGATTATGAATTTCTAGAAACAAAATCTTCACCCAAAAATAGATTTTTATATTTTTTATTTATTTAAAATGATTTTTATGAATTAAATCAATAATAAATAAATAAAAAATAATAATTTGGGAGAGATCATGATTTCCTTCTCATTCTAATTCAATCAATGATTATGAATTTCTAGAAACAAAATCTTCACCCAAAAATAGATTTTTATATTTTTTATTTATTTAAAATGATTTTTATGAATTAAATCAATAATAAATAAATAAAAAATAATAATTTGGGAGAGATCACATGATTTCCTTCTCATTCTAATTCAATCAATGATTATGAATTTCTAGAAACAAAATCTTCACCCAAAAATAGATTTTTATATTTTTTATTCATTTAAAATGATTTTTATGAATTAAATCAATAATAAATAAATAAAAAATAATAATTTGGGAGAGATCACATAATTTCCTTCTCATTCTAATTCAATCAATGATTATGAATTTCTAGAAACAAAATCTTCACCCAAAAATAGATTTTTATATTTTTTATTCATTTAAAATGATTTTTATGAATTAAATCAATAATAAATAAATAAAAAATAATAATTTGGGAGAGATCACATGATTTCCTTCTCATTCTAATTCAATCAATGATTATGAATTTCTAGAAACAAAATCTTCACCCAAAAATAGATTTTTATATTTTTTATTTATTTAAAATGATTTTTATGAATTAAATCAATAATAAATAAATAGAAAATAATAATTTGGGAGAGATCACATGATTTCCTTCTCATTCTAATTCAATCAATGATTATGAATTTCTAGAAACAAAATCTTCACCCAAAAATAGATTTTTATATTTTTTATTTATTTAAAATGATTTTTATGAATTAAATCAATAATAAATAAATAAAAAATAATAATTTGGGAGAGATCACATGATTTCCTTCTCATTCTAATTCAATCAATGATTATGAATTTCTAGAAACAAAATCTTCACCCAAAAATAGATTTTTATATTTTTTATTTATTTAAAATGATTTTTATGAATTAAATCAATAATAAATAAATAAAAAATAATAAAAATGATGAATTTTGGTCAATTGGGTCGTGCACCATGTTATGAGATGGATTGGGTCATAAATTAGGCAGCCCATTTGGAAAGAAATACTTCTAAGCCTCCATTTTCAACATAAACCATCACAAAATTGCCCAACTTTGCAAGGGCACATTTCTCTCAATTTTAAAGGTATGATGGTGTTCTTGGACTTTTTGGAAAGCTTGAAGAGTCCTCTAAACAACCCCATTGGTTTCAGGTCCATATCATTTACCAATCTCAAGTTATGCCCTTTTGAAGTTGTTGACTTTTTGTTGACTTTTGAAATGACCTATAATGTCTTAGATCATATCTTTCAAATAAAGCATTTTTGGGCTTAACCTTCAACATCAAAGTTGTAGAGAATTAAATTTCCTTCAAAATGAGCTTTGGATGGAGACTTGGTGATGAAGTATGTGAAAGTTATGCCTGGTCAAAGTTCAGTTGACTTTTACTGAGGAAACCCTAATTTAGAAACTCCTGATTATTGATGATCTGGAATCTCCTTGATGAATCATGATCAACCCTTGATAAAATGATGAATTTTACTTCATATACTTGATGTTGGCAAAAAATCATGAAGTTTGACTTTGGTTTGACCACAGTTGACCTCAGTTTGACTTTTTAACTGCATTGACTGCTTTTGACTTATCTGATCATCTGACTGAGCAAACTTTTGAGAAAAGTCTTGAAACTTGACATGGGGGTTCTTATACATATATAAGATGTTATGAAGCTCACTTGAAGTCTTGGAAGTCCATTTAGCCTGATTAAAGTCAAAACCCTAGTTTTGGATGCACTGCTTAGGAGGTGCATTGTCTGAGGGAATTGTCAACTCTTCTGACCAATTGTGAACTTTGTGAACCTTGTGAATCTTCATAAGATATCTTGTGATACTCATGGGAGGTATTGTGAAGCTTGTGAACCTTGTGAACATCATGAAGTGGCTTTGTAGACCTCATGACCCTTAGGAAAGCTTTGTAAACATTGTGAATCTTGTGAACCTTGTGAACCTTCAAGAAGCAACCTATGGACTTCATGAACCTCATGAAAGGTCTTGTAGATGTTGAGAAGTTTGTGAACCTTGTGAACCTTCAAGAAGCAACCTATGGACTTCATGAACCTCATGAAAGGTATTGAAAGCACTGTGGGACTTGTGAACCTTGTGAACCTTCATAAAGTAGCTTGTGGACTTTATGAACTTCATGAAAGGTTATGCAAGTTGTTGGAGAACTTGTGAACCTTGTGAACCTTCTTAGAACACAAAGTCTTGTATTGTGAGGGCAAATTTTGGGGTGCAACAGTTTGTAATAGTGAATTTTGTTGCGACGGGTTAAGTGAGGGTTTACGGTGTTGGGTAGTTTGGAGTTGTATTGAGATGGAAGGAGGTGGAAGGTGATGTTGATGGAAAAAATGGTGGAGATTTTGATTCATGATTGCTGGGTTTGAGAAATTTGAACGAAGGTTGTGGTTGGATGTTGGAGATTATCCAGAAAAAGGTTTCTTCTGGGTAAATTTGTGGTGAGTTTGAAGAACTCAAGTTGAAGAAAATGAGCACGGAAGAGGATTCGAGCGATGGTAGAGATGATTGTTGTTGAAGATTCACAGTGGTGAGTTGTTGTTTATGTGAAGAAGAACATGGTGAAGGAAGTTAATGGAGGCTCTGTTGTTGATTTCAGTTAAGGATTTTTCTAGTTTGAATGGGAAGATGATGATGTTGGTGAGGTTGAAGAAGTGGAAGAAGGTTGGCTGTTGTTAGATGGGTTTTGGAGGAAAAGTCATTGAAGGTGGATAGGATTGAGGCGCCGAAAACAAGGTTGGGGCGGCTATGGTTTTCCTGAGGTTAGGGGTAATGAATAGTACTTTATACCTCTACCTCATGACACGTGGCAGGGCTAATTGGAGTGTTTTGACTAATTAACTTTCTTAATGATAAATGCTGATTGAAAAAATTGATAATGATGATTAATGACAGTGATTAACTAATTAATTAATGGAAAGTTGATAATAATGAACAAAAGAAACTAATTAATCTACACAACTAATTAACTCTATATCAAACACTTAATTAATTTAAACTAAACAAAAATCTGACTAATCTTAATTAAATAAAATTCTAAATCTAATTAATAAAAATCAAAAACTCTAATCCTACTCCTATTTAAATTAATTAAAAACTAATTATATTTAATAATAAATTTATTTCTAAACTATTAATATTAAAAATAATTATTTCTAATTAAACTCTACTTCTAATAAAAACAAAAACTATTTTAAAGACAAATTCTAAACAAATTCTATTTCTTAATAAATTAAAATCTATTTAAAAAACTATTTCTATTTAATTCAAAAACAACTATATTAAAATCCTATTTAAATCTAAGTCTAATTAAATGAAAATAAAAAGAGCTATTTAAAATTTCTAAATAAACCTCTATGCCAAAATTAATAAAATAAATTCTAAGAAACTAATAAATAAGAATTCTATGAAAAGAAAATAAATAAAAATGCAAGAATGCTGTGAAATAAACGGTAAAAGGGCGACCACCGAAATGCCACCAAAAATATCAACATAGGCTGAACCACCAGAAAGAGCAACCTCTGCTTGATCTCGAAATACAATATCCTTATTCAAACTGGTTTGAATCGCCTGAAACGCGAGAAAAGAGGCTGTAATCCCGATAATCCGCTCCGACCGACAAAATGCACAGTATGCGACAAATGATATGCAAATGCAAATGAAATGAAACATAAGCCAAATTACTGGAAAAGGTTGGTCAAATTTTGGGGTACAACAGGGAGTATTATCTTCATGATTTTCCATGTGTAACTTTCAATGTATTTAAGGTCGATTTAAGGTTTAAGTGGTTTTGAGGGTGGATATGAGAATTAGTGATCTTTGGCCTTCGTGACCTAAATCTATTATTGTAAATCTAACCGTGGAATTCATTGGGGAAAAGGGAAAGTTAGGACTTCGTGTCTAAAACCATGATTTGTTATTTGTCTAACCCTGAAGGAATAGGAATATTAGATAGTGAGTAACTCTGATGCCTGCAGGGTAATTGTAAGAAATTTGTGATTTAGGGAGTGAATATGATACGGGATTGGCCTAATGAACCGTAAGTTTTGTGCCTTTAACGTTGTAAGAACTTAAGGATGATTTAGGGATGTTTTAGGGGCATTGAAGAAGTGAATCGTGTGGGATTTTGGGTTGAATTAAGTTCTGGTGCATAGCAGAATTTGCTGTCATCGCACTGTTCGCCTAGCGAAGAATGCTTCGCACAGTGAAAAATGTTGTTCCCAGACTCGCCTAGCGAACATGCCAGCAAACGTAGCAGAGTTTCACGAATGTTGATTGCATGCAGCATTGCCTTGATGTTTGATTCTGTGATTTCTTTGATGAAGCATGAGTATATCTGGGAATTCCATGTGATTAATATGCGATAATATGATGATTACCATGAGTATAATTATGAATTCTATGTGATTAATATGTGATAATATGATGAATTAACATGAGTATGACTGTGAATTCTATGTGATGTGTATATGATGATGATGATGATGATTTTGATGATTATTATTATTATTATTATGAGCTATGATGACATGATGTATGATGATGACTATTATGATGAGCTATGATGACATGATGTATGATGATGATTATTATGATGAGCTATGATGACATGATGTATGATGACGATTATTATGATGAGCTATGTTGATATGATTTTGATGATGATGATTATGATGAATGATGATGCACCTATGATGTTATTATAAGGATGATTTGTGACGTGTGCATCATGCATTCATGTGCATCCGGACTTCTGTTCAGGACCTCGATTACTTTGGCTTCAATCCCATTATGCGGATGTGAAGTGTTTTGATGTGCTCCGGTTCTCTACTAGAATCGATCCTATTGATGAGGATCTATGAAGGGTTGATGGCCCAGTGTCTATCGTGCTGTGATGATTGATACCACATGCATTGAGTCTTGTTGCATTTGCATTTATGAGTCATTTGGAATAATTTATGATGTTGTGGCCTTGGATGCCTATTGATGAATATGATGATGTTGAATATGACTATGCCGCCATTTTCTATGTTGATTTTCATACATTGATTATTATGAACCGTTTTACCCACCCTGCCTGTTTGAATGTTACCTCCACGTGGGTAACATGCAGATGACCATGTTTAGCCGTGGATGTCGATGAGGACTTTTGTAGTTTTGAGTTGTTGGCCTTTGGTCAACTTAGAGGGTCTTGCTCTGATAGTGTAACATCGGGTTGGGGTCTTTGAGTTGAGCTATGTTTTATTGAGTTATTTTGATTACCTTTTCGTATAAGAAAAACTTTGGAATATGCCTTTTGAGTTCCGCTGCCTTTGAGCAAATTTTGATATCTTTTGGGAAAACCCATTATACACAGAGCATTGACTTATTTTGAGCTTTGAGAAATGTACGCCCTTTGAGGTGATTTATTGTTAAGTTTAACATTTTACTCTGATGACTTTGAATAAATGTGACTTTTAATTGTGGGGTAGAAAAGGGTGTTACATTATGCACTCAAGTTCCTATAGATTAGGATTTGAACTGATGATAGTTGTTGTTGGTTCAAAAACCCAGGGTAGTCACTATTCCCCTACAACATTTGTTTGTTTTTGTTATTGAGGACTTTCAGAGTTAAAGCTTTAAGGATTTCCTCTTTTTATTATCCTTGATTTTTGCCTGAACTGTTTCTTTTGGATATACAGTCAGCGGGATGCCCCTATTTTGCCTAAGTCTCCTTCATTGGTTTTGACTTAGAGGGATTTTCTTTTTTTAATTTTATTTCTGAGAGAGAAGGTGAATTCCTAGTTTAATCACTATTGTGAACCATCATTGGCTTTTTAGGCTTGGAAAATATCTTTGACACTTGCTTGTCGTGTGCGATGGAAAACCTGTGAGCATAACCTTTATATGAAAGGTATCTTGAATGCATATAACACCAAGTTAACTGAGAACTACCCACCCCAAGGTTGAGATTACAGGTTTTTGAGATCTGAAGAAAACTTCTACTTCTAGTCTCAAAAAGGGTTAACAAGGGATTAACTCCTTATTTCTCCAGTGTTTGGAAATTGAAACAATGTCTTACATCATCGGTAGAGTTTAATTGAAAGCATACCAACAACGGTTATGGATATAATATTTTCATCATCCTTCCCAATCTTTGCTTAAACAACAGGTTGATAAAGATAAGTGGATGGAAAAAGATAAATACTTTTTCTTTTTATGACAATAAAAGAAAATGAGTGAATATGAATGGATTGATTCAAAAATGCATAAACATTTCATTAATCTTTCCAATTCAACAAACAACAAAGCTTACAAGCATACATGAAACTAAAAGTAAGGAAAATACAACTGAAAATACTGAAACAATCAAAATACAACCAGCTTCGGAGAATTGACTTTTACAACTTCAATTTCTAGGTCCAGACAGGGGAACACCTCCATCACCGATTACTTGCTCCTTATGGTACAAAACTTTGAAAGGCTTCATAGGTCCTTTGTCTTTTGCTTCAGGAGTTGAGACATTGGTACTTGACCTACCTTCTTGAGGTTTTAACAGCTCCAACAAGCTTTGCAACTTCAACCCAAAACCTTTACACTCTTCAACAGATGCCCCATTGTCCCAGTATGGTACTTGCATTCAACATTTGGGTGATCTTCTTCGAGGATCAGATCTTTATCATAGATCAGCTCTTGCACAACAGATCCTAATGCCAAACAAGTATCTAGCTCATGTCCTTCAACCTCTTTGTAAAACTCACAAGTCAAGTTTGCGATGTGCCATGGTCCTAGCACAAGGTTAAGAGCTCATAGAGTCACCAACGAGTTCTAAATTAGTAGTGGATAAAGCTTACTTAGTGGCACAGGAACTGACTTATAGCATGCCTTATTCCTTTTGACGTGATTCTTCTTATTCATGTTATGGCTTCGAGAACCTTGAGGGGAAAAAACCAATGAATGTTGAGGTGCTCTTTTGGTAACCACATGATGAGGATGACGTTTTGGCGCAGGCCCAAATGCTGGTTGATTAGAATTTTCCTCAGGTGCGTGTCCTTGATGTGGAGGAGGCACATGAAGTGGTGAAGGATTGTTGATTTGAATACCTTGAGGCGTGAATGAGATCATCTCGTAGTCAAGAAGATTCTAAACTTTGCTCCTGAGCACCTTAAAGTCTTCAGTTAAATGCCCTAGCATGGTAGTCATATCGAACATTGGCGTCAAAGCCTGGTAGGTATGGAGGAATTATTGGATCTATCTCTTTTGGTACTATCAATCCACCTTTAATTACGTCTGGAAAAATCTGACTATATGACATTGGTAGCGGAGTAAAATGCCTCTCTGGCTTCCTTGGCCTTTGTAGGGTGTGCTGATGCGGTTGACAGCGGTCTAACCGTTGATACTGAGGAGGTCCTTGAATTAGAAGAACCACCAGAGGTGACAAAGTGACAACCTCTTTGGGTGCAACAACATGAGAATGCCCCTCATTCTTCATCAAATTCTACAAGGTCTCCAAAACCCAATTCATCTGACCTTTGAGGATTCTGATATCCTCCTTCAAGGCTTCCTGGCCTTTCAAAAGCTCGTTCATCGTTGCATTGGTCCATAATGCATGCTAGGTATCCTTAAGATACAATAAGAGGAAGATAATACTCAAGGATGCGAAATGCAAATGCAAATGCAAATGTGACGACATGCTTATGCAGTGCAAAAAGTTTCATGGAACTCGAATATTTACAAACATCCCAAAAAAATCAATTTCGTTAAGAAAAAGATTGAATTACAACATATCAGTACTTCTTACAAGAGTATTAAACAAAAATCTAAATAAAAGCTAGCAAAAATCCTAAAGAGATTCTCCTGACAGCCTCATGTTGAGCTTATTGATCTCTTCTTCCATCTGAGCCTTCTCGAGAATAAGCTTATCCATAATTAGCTTCCTTGGAGTCGACTAGGGACTAGATGAAGATAAATCCTCAGATAGTTTCCTCTTCTTACAAGAGATCATTTCTTCATTCTTCATTTGCAGTTGCCTCTGGAGTTCTGCATTCTCCTCAACAGCCACTTGATACTTTTTCTTCCAAGCGTCTTCTGTTTGTTGTAATTTTCTCAAAGCGATTCTCATCTCCTCTGCTTCAGACATGAAGATCAAAGTGGGTTCCTCCTTTGTAACTATGAGCTCTTGTCAGGAATAGGGCATCTTCAACTCAATAGCCCTTTTTCGGACCCATTGGAGATAGGGTTCCAAAGAAACACAATTAGGCTTTCCCAACTCTTTCTTCCCTTTTTTATGCAAATGGTCCCAAGCATTCAGGATCTTCTCCTTTAGCTCCTTTTTATGTCCCTCTTCCTTGAAGAAAATAATTTCCACGTGAACACTGTTAGGTTTGTCCTTCAAAGGATATCCTAATTGTCTACGAGCAAAGACTGGGTTATAGCTGATCCCTTATTTAGTACCAAGAAGAGGTACATTACCAAAATCTCCGTAGCTATCAATAATCATCACGCCATCATAGACACGATTGTACCAATCAATGTCAGAATGAGTGAGAGCCATGATCTTCTTTGACCACCAACCTTTCTTCAGATCCCAAAAAACATTATCCTTAGGAAAGTGTGAAATAAACCACTTGTATAGTAAAGGAACACAACAAGTGATCATTCCCCCATTATGGAAATTCCTCAGATGAACAGAATGATAGGCATCTGCTAGCAAAGTAGGCACATGATTCCTCCTCAAGAAGATTTTGATGTCATTGAGGTCCACAAAGTTTTCAAAGCTATGGAACAAAAAGATACCATAAATGATCAAGGCAAGGATATCCTCGAATGCGTCCATGCTCAAATGATTAGCGTAGTACTAAGGTTTCCCAATCAAAAACTCTGCAGTCAAACCAAAAACTCCCCCTTTTGTTGTCATATTATTTTGAATATTGACTAATCCCAAATGTGCAGCCTTAGCAATATCTTGCTCCTTAGGGTCTTTCTCTAGAATAGGAAAAAGAGACTCATCAAGAATAGGCAAACCAACCAGATAGGAGTATTGTACGAGCTGATAGTCAGGAAAAGTGAAACAATGGTAGACTGGATCATAGAACTGAAGTAGAGTGGAGAGAAGTCCCTTATCCATCTTCACCTTCAACAATGACAATAATTTTCCATATCTGCTCTTGAACCCTTCTAGATCTGTCACCAAGGTACCCAACCTCCTTAGGTCATCCAAGTTAAGACTCTTGTAAGTGTACTTCAATGTCTTCTTCCTTTCACTATCCATGGAAAACCTGATGTTTATAAACAAAAGTCTAAGTTCCACAAAACTTTTATGATATGATGCTCATGAATGCAAGTATGCACAAACACATGTGAACAAAGATTCACATATACATACATACATATATATATATATATATATATATATATATATATATATATATATATATATATATATATATATATATATATATATATATATATATATATATATATATATATATATATATATATATATATATATATATATATATATATATATATATATAGGTAGACAAAGGTCTAGGTTTAAAGAACACAGGCGTGGAACCATGGTCTACCCATCCCAAAAGGTGTGTATTAGAGGTTCTCAAATCTACAGAACAGGGTTCTAAAAAATTCCCAGAGTCAACAACCCATCTTTCAGATATTATCAATTTCTCAAATTACTCGGTAGTCGATAATATTCAAAGAGAGTCTCATCCAAGTGTAGTATCACGTAGCAACTATTTCGAGACTACTCCCTCATAGTCATCACACTACATCCTAATAAGGCCAAAGTGGGGTAAAGATGTAATCTAAAGGTCCTCAGTGTCACGGGTCCTATGTCGAAAGTGGTAATGTTTTCATTAATACTCGTTCAACGAAACTACTCCCAAGAAGGCCTCCGTTGAGCGGTGGTTTCTCAAGTCAGCTTAGTCGGGAATCAACTCCCTATAAGTCTTCTTGAATATACAACATTCCTATCATATGTGCACTCAAGTCCGGGTATAAGACTTATCCTCACAAATCAAGGTAATAACCCTGCATACAGAAAACCCAAGCACAAACATATATATATATATATATATATATATATATATATATATATATATATATATATATATATATATATATATATATATATATATATATATATATATATATATATATATATATATATATATATATATATATATATATATATATATATATATATATATATATAAGCAAGCAAATATCTAACAAACACAAATACAAACAAGGTGGGCTTAACCCTCTTAGGAAACATATTTTCTTATATTCCCCAGTGAAGTCGCCATGTATGTTGCAGTGAGAATCGAATATCAAGCTATTAATTAACTTGAATCACAAATCTATGAAATTCGCCACCGAGTTTTGATCTATCCAAAGAAAAGGGTAAAGATCGAAAGAAAATCCTAAGTGCACTATATAACAACGAAGCTAAGAGATCTAAGGTTCGGGGGGTTGGTTATACCTACGGAAGGTGTTAGAATCCTAAGTATTTGTAGTACTCTACAGGAACCTCTTGTTAGTATTTGTGTTATGCTAAAGTTTGCTTGCTAAGGGAACTATGCTAAGGTAAAGACCTAGGGTATATACACTAAGTATGCTCGCTAAGACATTGCATCTTGTAACACCCTTCTAAACCCCACGGAATATATATAAATAATCAGAGTAAATCATCATGCATTCACAAAAGGGTGTCACACATAATTTCCAAAACATCAAAAACACATATCATGCTCATTAACACTTTAATAAATAATCATGTTTTTCAAAGTTTCACTTTGCATGTAGCAGCCGATTCATTTTATATCATAATTCTCTTAATGGAAACATTCATGTTCATCAAATAATTCAACATTACTTAGGCACTAATGCCAACATCATAATATTCCAATGAATATAAAAACATAGCGTAGAGTACATAATGTATCTCTAAGACATAAACCAAACAATCCCAGTGTTACATGACCAGAGCACGACTCGACCCAAAATAATTAAAATACTAAACAGCTGCACCAACAACGACCACACAACTACGAACAACTCTACTCTTGATACCTACATGATGTCGTGTAGGACATCATTCCAGCAGAAGGGTGAGAATTCACATCAATATTGAAATCATAAGATAATGAATAATGTAAAGCATGTCAAGACAAACACCAACATTCTCACACTTCAATTTTCATCAGCCAATATCATTCAACATCCATACATTCACACTCTCAATTCAACAAGTCATACACATACGCATACTTTCATACAACAAGTATATATGCCATGTGACTCAATGCATCTCAATGCAACTCATGCCATGTGGTACCAACACTTGTTATTATTTTTTTGGTTTTTACATTTAAACCGGGTCCGTCCCCTAGACCAATAACAAACAAAAGCCCGTCCCCTAGGCTTTCAAACCCCACTCTAGGTTTGGGACAAGTCACTAGCCTCCACGAAACTAGCAAGCATTGCCTCTTGACAACAAATGATGCTTATGCAATCAACAACCATATGTACTTAAGACCGTTCTCGCGTCTTAATCCCATGCATTCTCAAATCATTCATCACACAAGAATTATAACATGATTGCACACACAACACATTTCATAATAATCAAAGTATTCATACTTTCAACATCATCACTACATTTATCAAGTAATGCATAAGAATTAACTATATTCAATCACAATTCACAACACAATTCAATGATTACACATAGGACAATCAATCCATCACCAATAATTGAATTCAATATTCAATACACAATCAACTTGTTAAACAATAATTGATATCTCAATAACCAACCAAAGGTTTATAATCAATCAATACTCAAGTAAATAATCAATAAATCATCTTAACTAATCCATGTTTTAGTTAAAATTTAATTAAACAATGACTCTGTGTAATCAAACTTCTAGTACATGACTTTTCCAAATTTTAGCTTTTGTACAACATGCAACTGATTGGAGTTATTGTGCAATCGATTGGAGTACTCAATTTCTCATATTTTTTACCTACTATTTTTATGTGCAATCGATTGACATCTTAGTGCAATCGATTGTACCCTTGAAAATTTCATCATTTTAGCCACTATTTTATTGTGCAATCGATTGACATATTAGTGCAATCGATTGGACAACTAAAAATTCAGTTTCCAGCAGCTTTACTCAGTATGTAATCGATTGACATATTGGTGCAATCGATTGCTCACTGTGCGTTTTTGAAAAATTATGCAGAAAATTGTATTTTCACCAGCCATTCCCTTCTTTGCTACCATCATCAATCCCTTCATATTAGGGGATTCACAAAACTCGAAAATGCATTAAATCATGAGAAATATATGGGTTTTTCCTTACACAAACTTCTATCCATTAATCATTAACCCACAATTCCAAATTAAGGGTTTTTCCCTATGCAACTTCTACCCATTAATCATTAACCCACAATCCCAATAATGAGAGAATACCCACCCTTATCTTAGGTTTTTCCTTGGGAAGAATCCTTGATTCCTTGGATGCTTGGATTCTGATTTCTCTCTTCCACTCTTCTTTTTCCTCTTGCCTCCTTATCTTTGTAAGTTATATGTATGCCTTAAGAAGGGGGGTGAATTAGGCTCTTAGACACTTTTTCCGGTTTTTATGATTCTTGGATTTTTCTTCTTTAAGTTCTTCTAGATGATGAAAAGCAGTAAAGTGCAGAAGAAAAAAGGGACACAATGATTTATAGTGGTTCCCCTCACAATCCGAGAGTACTCCACTCCCATTTCAACATGAAAGAGAATTTTACTATCAATATTAGATTTCTACACAAGACAATCCTAACAACCAAGAACACCCTTCTTGGATTTACACAATATTTAAGTCCTACCGAGAATGAATATCTCACACAAGGACCTCTTGTATCCACAATCCGGATCACAAGGAAAACCCTACAAACTTATCTTTTATAATTCTAAGAATAAGTTGTAGTCAATTCTGAATTTGTATATAAGTAATAATTGAATGTATATCAATATGAAATATTGATCTTCTTCTCGAAACAAATATTACTCAGAAATTATACAAGTGTTCTTTATGTGAAAGCAAGCTGTAAAAATGTGAAAGTGTATTTCAATGGCTTGTCTCAAAATTCTGATTTGAACACTTTTGAAAATTCAAAAAGGTTGAAGACAATGAGTAATATTTGAAAATTATTTCTTGAAGGTGAATTTGATTTTGAAAACTGAAATCAATTTATAAGAGTGAAAAACCTTTTCAAAATGGTATGATTATGGGACAGAAAAATAGCCAGTAAGAAAATCATAGAGCAATGCAATTCTCCATGAACAGTTGCTATTTTTGGCTGCTGTTTCAGTGTTAATCGGTTAACCAAATGTGTTAATCGGTTAACACCTTTCCAAAGTTCAAAAATATTCAAATTTTACATGTGTTAATCGGTTAACCAATATGGTTAATCGGTTAACACTATAAGAAATTCCCAAAATCATAATTTTAACTTGTGTTAATCAGTTAACCCCACAGGTTAATCGGTTAACACTGAAAGTTTTTCCAAAAATACTTAATTTAAAATATCAAGAGTGTTTTAAAAAAAAGGTTTTAAAATGGTTTGTGTCAGTGGTGTAGTGAAGTGAGATCAAAGAATACTTGCATACATAATTCTAAGTAAGCAATATTATACCGTGTCTTGAATCTTCAACACCACTTGAAACTTAATAGATGAAACTTGACCCATAGTGATAGATGTGACTTTTCCTTGATCTTGATAATGTATTCTTGATGATATGCTTGCACCTCTTGCTTTTTGTGAAGAGTTCAGAATAGAGAAGCTTCTGGTTTTATCTTTAGTATATATACCCCCACGGGTATATAGTGCAAGCAACTTCACATTACATATACCCCCACAGGTATATAGTGTAAGTATCTTGCGTGCTATGCTGATATGAGTTGTCTTCATCAAAACAATAGAGGCTTTTGAATCTTGATTCTACACTCTTCTTCTCTTCTATCTTCTCTATTCTCTTTCTTTCCCTTTTTCTTACTAACTTCTATCTCTAAAACCCTAACAACTTAACCACTCCTATTGGGCTTTACCCAACACACTCTCACTTTCTATTCACACACCTTTAATCAGGCCTAACTAATTAATCTAGAAATTATACACTATTCTACCAAATAGAATAAATCAATTAATTTAATCAATTCAATATATCACATATTTAGATTAAATCAATTAAATAAATTAACTCATATAAATTAGATAAATCAAATAATTCATTTAAATCAAATAATTCACATAAATCAATTAATTAGTACAAATAATTAATTATTAAAAATTAGGCTGTTACACATCTCGTGCCTACGTATCCTAACTAGGATGGAATCAGAGCAATAATAGTTCGCCTAACTAGGGATAAGGAACTCTTGATAACGATCAAGGTTCCAAGGGGAAAGTAAGTATCCATAATCATGATATTACATAGAGTTAACCAACTCTCTAAATCTAAGTTGAAAAACTAGCCTAACTAGGGTTAACTTTAAACAACGTCAAAAGGGGAAAAATGAGTATCCATAACCATGATACTCACATAGAGTTTACAAACTCTATGCCTAATTCTAAGTTACAAGACCAATTGGTTCTAACCAGACCAAAAGGAGGGAGCTAAGTGTTAGTTGTTAGTTGTTAGAGGGCTTGACAAGAAATCACATCATGTGCCTATGTATCCTAACTAGGAAAGGGGAATCAGAGTCTCCGTAGTTCGGCCTACTGGGGTTAAGGAACTCTTGACTATGGTCAAGGCTCTAGAAGGGAGTTAAGTATCCATAACCATGACACTTACACAGGGTGCAACGACTCCAAACCTAAACTACGTTTAAATAAGCAAGACTCTCAAAAGGTCTCGGGGGAAAGATGGACCAGACTATCCAACATGACATGGCAGTCAACAGAGAGGATCTTTTCCTTTGGAAATTATAGGTGATTAATACGAGAAAATAGGATCAAGTCATGAAAGTAATAGACACATGTCGTTACTCGAAAATGCAACGACGGAGAGACGAAAATGGAAGAACAGAAGAGTCGCCATCGAACTTTATTTATCCCAAGAGGGGAAATAAAAACATCGAGAAAACCCACAGAAAGAAACAGATAAGATGGTCTCGCAACCAAGAGAATGGGTTCTGAAGCCGGTTATGCGAAGGGAAGGTATTATCACCCCTCGCATACATCGTACTCTATGGGAACCATTTGTTTGTCTATGTGTAAAGGTATTTGTTAAAAGATACTGCTGCATAAGAGTGTTCTGAAGGGAGAAAGAAAGGTTAGAAACAGGGGAAATAGAAGATGAAGGGGGAGGAGAGACTCGGTAGGACTTCGCGGTCCTATGCCTACGTATTCTCAACAGGTATGAAAAAGTCAGAGTCAACGTAGTTCGGAGAGCCACATATAAAAGACGATAAAGTGCTCGGCAAGGATTGGGGCCCTTATGCCTAAGTATCTTCACTTAAAAGAAGTGAAGAATCAGAGCAACCGTAGTTCGGCCTACAATTAACTAGTGTTTTGTGGATGATGTTAGTGTGCGCATTCTAGCAGTTAGGTGTATATCAGCTCGTTTGTGGAGTCTTAGGCGTTACTTGTTTGCGGTAGAACGAACGTAACATATCCTTTTGAAAAGAGATAGTTTTCGCCCGTCGAGGCAAGATGTCACATTTGATTTGTGAAATTTATTTTTAAGGGTGAAATAGGTCATCGGATAGTAACCCCTTGCGGGTAGTACCCAATTCTTTATCTCAAAAGAATTATTGTGAAAATAGTGTGGGGAATATAGTCACATCTTCGTATTGAAAGACGACTATCGAGACCACACACTCTACAGTGAGTATCCTGATACTCGGAGAGGAAGGAGTCTGCACTCAATCCTCTCTCTTTAGTTCAATACAAAGAGAACTTCATTCTCTTATTAAAGATGTTTTGATCTTGAATGGTAAGTTCTTTACGACAGTGAACCCTAAAGGTAATGTCAATCACTCGGGATAGAAGAAGGCTTTCGCCTAACCACTCCATAACCATTCAAGTTTATTAGGAAAAGAGTTTTGAAAATGCACTTGGTACGAGACCAAGGTTTTACGAGACAAAAAGAAATGGAGAAAAGTTGTAAAAGAGAAAAGGTGGTGAATTAGTTTAACAGTTTGTTGAGAAAATATGCTTGACGTTAAATCAAGAGTTTGACTTGTATTTGCATTCAAAAACTGTGGTGGAATGGAAGTGGGTTTGAAATTGGCTCGATGACGAGTCAAGGGTCTGGATTGAAAACGGAACCGACTTGACGAAGAATCAAGTGTTAAGGTGTGAGAAATGATACTAGTCCCTAGAGGTGCTCCTAATATTGAAACCAAAATGAAGATCGACAGTGTGTGCGATAGGTCGATGGTGAATGCGGACGAGCACTTGACTTACAGAGGGGTGTTTGAAAATGGCTCGATGAAGAGTCGAGAATTAGTTTAAAAACGGTTTAATCTATGCTAGTCCCTAGGGGTGCTCCTAGAAGATAAACCACAATCAAAGAAATACGAAAGCGTACATCGAAAATGGGAGAGGGGTACATGTAAATTACACAGGATTGCACGAAATAAAAAGGTCTCATTGTCAGGTAGCCCAAGAGGAAGCCGTGTGTGTGCAATGTGTCCTAAACTAAGCCTTGAGAGAAAGTTTAACACAACTTTAAGCTAGGATTTCTGACAAAGTCCAAAGATCTGTTACTCGGACAAAAAACCAACAATCCACCAATTTAGGATTTTATGGTTTCTATATTTATTAGATGTTTTTGAAAGAATGTGAATAAGAGAAGATGAATAATATGAATAAGATATGAATAATATACAAGATATATAACAATATAAACAAGATAATATTCACAATAATATATATAAATATTAACAAGAATATGAACAAGATAATATAATCGAGATAATATTGACTCAAAGTAAAACAAGGGTATATTTGACTGAAAATAAGATAATTGTATATTGACGGAAAGTAAAGTTAGTGTTTAGTCGATTTGTGAATTGAATCGGGACGAAATGTAACGCTAAACCGTCGTAGCTCGACTTATGATGAAAGTCGAACTATAGGAGGTCGCGTAAATTGATATCTGTGCTAAAAAACAAGATAGAGAAATGATAGAATCATTCTCCGATTAAATCGTGTCACGCGGATAAAAGAAGAGTTGGATCCCGTCTTAATCATAAACTTGGGTTAACTAATCGAGGAAACCTCTCACGATCCCAAAGTATAGAAAAATGATCCACATGATCATTTTTTACATATTTGAAATAATGAAGGTTAACAACCTCGAAAACTAACATTCATGAATCGAAGAATTCATCGATCGAAAATAAATATAAAGTCGAGGTGGAGAAGAAAATGAAAAGAGAAAAAGAAAGTGGTCTTGGATGAATCGTTGTTTATCAATAATTTGACCAATAGCAATTTTAAGAGGTCTCGTCATCGACAAAAAAAAAGTGAAATAAAATGAATAAGATGAAAATAGAAATGTAAAAGATAAGTAAAATCGAAATTAATATGAAAACATAAACAAAATGTAAATTAGAGTTACGGATGAATTAAAATAGTAGTAAATCAACTAACTTAATTACACGTGTGTGTGTGTGTGTGTGTGTGTGTGTATATATATATATATATATATATATATATATATATATATATATATATATATATATATATATATATATATATATATATATATATATATATATATATATATATATATATATATATATATATATATATATATATATATATATATATATATATATATATATATATATATATATATATATATATATATATATATATATATATATATATATATATATAAAGAAATAAGAACAAGCAAAGAAAATGGAGGTGTAATCAGAGTAGGAGGGTATGGGGAGTGTATATCCAAGATCGAATGGGCTCATGAGCCCATCACCCTAAAAAAACTAGTTGCTCAAAAAAAAAAAAAAGATCAAGACGGGCCGTAGGCCCAAAACACCATACGAATAAAAAAAAAACTTTGGTGAACCACATTGCCAGCTTATCTTCACAAAAGTAGGATAATGATATGAAAGACCACACTACTCCCTTTAAAAGTCCCATCTTGCCAGCCATGGGAATCCTAGCAATGATAACATCTTTTTAAACAGAAAGAAGAATAAAAAAAAGCATGGCGTGACTCTTTGACCAAAACAAGTAGTGAATAAAGAATAAGAGAACATCCATGGAAAAATGAAAACGGAAGAAAACGCAAGCGACGCAACGACAACAACCTCCTTTCCCAACGAAATCTTCGAATGCGTCAAAGCCTGATCTTGTTCTATTTCGTCTCTTTAATGTGTTTCCAACTCCTTCTCCGAGTCTCGTTTCTCGTCTCATCTTACTCTTTCCTCATCTCTGTTCTGTTCGGATGGGGTGTTGGTGTGGGTTAATGTTGTTGAAATTCTTAGGTTAAGATGGAAAGGATTTGGAGGTGCGTGGTTTTGAATGAGGAAACCCTTGGCGACTCTTGAAGCTTTAAAATCACTCTCTGTTCGTACGTGATTTATGGTTAAGGGTTGAGAAGATGAGTGGTTGGGGTTGGAAGAGGTATTGAAGGAGATTAGGGTTGAGTTGAAGACGAGTTTCGATGTGGTATTAGGTTGCTTTTTAGGTTGAAGGATGAATGCAATGCTTGGATTCAAATGAGCGGGTATTTGCGGTTACCAGAGCCCTCCCCCCTGTGTGAACAACTTTCTCGCATTTACTAAAGAGTGGAATCGAATCCAAATCTATTCTCTATCTCCTCTTTTGGTTTATTGTGAAGGGCCCTAAAAATGCGTTTGTTTGTCATCAGATTGTGGGGTCTTTATTTTGTGGATTCGAGGATTTGCGTATCACGACGTTTTTTGTGCATTTCGTTTTGCAAAGCCTAGTTTTTACTGACGTAATTCTTATTTTTCACGTCATACTGGAATAGTGTGTGTTGCACAATTTTGTACACAGGGAAAGGTGCGCCGAGGCATTGTTGTCTTTTGTGTATGTTTGGACGGTTCCGTGCGATTTTTGCGGTGAGGTTTTGGCTTGTGGAGCTTGTAACCTGGTGTACTGCCAATAGTGGGTTCTTGGTCCGCAAATTTGTGCAGTTATTCCTAATGTTGGGTGCTGTGGAAAATATGGATTGGTGGGTTGGTGTGAAGCATGATGTGCGGTATGCTTGTGGGGTCATCCTCCTTGGAATTTTGTTCTTTCCTTTTTTGTTGTTTTTGCAAATCGTGGTTGAACTTGGGCTTGTGTAAAGGGACATAAATGTTTTTGTGAGTTTCTTTATAATATGATGGAGCAATGGGCTTTATGAAATAAAGAGGTTAATGGACTTTGGCAATTTTTTGGGTAATAATAATTTTTGGAATGTGAGTGAGTTTTATTTGTAGTCAAAATCGAATAGGTTTAAGAAATGGAGTTTAATATGGATAAAACAAAATAATTGGATGATTGAAAATGATTAATGAATTAAAAAAAAAATATAACGGATAATGAAAATCAGGACATTGGATGGATAGTGATTGAGAACTTGGAAATTAATTAAAAATGGATAGAAAGAGTGGAAAGTTGATTCAAACACACGTAATCTGGGTTCTCCTGGAAACCCTAACTAGGAAGTGGTATAGATTGTGACGATCGTCACCCCCTAACTCCTACTGATAGCCTGACATAGCTTAATAATTTGATCCTTATATCAATTGTCTTGGACTAGCACCAACTCTAATTAGGAGCTTCAGATTCACATCATCTGAGTCATGCTTATCGCAATCTTGATCCTGAAACAAGTCTCTGCCTGGCCAAGATTATGACAAAACCTCTTGAACTGAAAACACCATTGTGAACACACTTGATTTGACAAACCTCTAACGAAACTCAACTCACACACTGATGTCTTGAATTAGCCCAAAACCCTAACAACAAGTTCTGACTTACACCACTTAGTATATGCCTTCCATGGCTTTGATCACGAAATAAAATTTTGTCTGACTAAAATCATGTCAAATCAAGATGATTCTCACTCCAAACTGCACACACTTCGGACCTGAAAAACCTAAATAAACCTCAATTCAGGGAAAAAGGAAACAACGACATATTTTTTTGATTTTTTGAATAACGTTAGTGGTTGGATATACAGATGAAGGCAATATGTAGGTAGGACAAATTTGGGGTATGACAGATGCCCCTATTTAATTGGCTTAGACCGAGTAAGATGAACGGATATGGTATTCATTCTTTATAGGTAGAAGACAATTAGATATGAAGAAAACCCTGAATTTTTCCGAAAAGAAAGAAGGTGTTCGCAAAGTGAAATATTGGATAATTTGCAATGGTTGTTGTCGTACCTCGAAAAATACGATCCTCGCGATGGCCGCGGAAAATACTGTTCGAAACAGAGTCGCCACCGAACTTTATTCATTCCAAGGATGGAATAGGAAAATATCGATAAAACCTTAAAAGGGATAAGAACATGGTCATCGCAACCAATATTCTAGGTTCGGGAGTCGATTACATAGAGGGAAGGTATTAGCACCCTCTACGTCCGTTGTACTCAACGGGAACCTCTTGACCAATTCACGAGAGAAGTTAGCTATGTTTGTGTATCTTCTAAAGGGATTTGCTTGCTAATAGGAAAAGGGGGGTGATTATTAAGATAGGGTGCTCGCCAAGGATTGGGGCCCTTGTGCCTACGTATCTTCACTTGTAAGAAGTGGAAAATCAGAGCATTCGTAGTTCGTGGGACTACGGGTAAAGGTTTGGGAAATGTGCTCGCCAAGATCATCGCAATCTTGTGCCTACGTATTCTCATTGATAAATGAGAAATCAGAGCAGCCGTAGTTCGGCTTACGGTTTGCTAAAAGGTTTGTGTTTGGAATGAACGAGAGTTCAGGTCGCATTCTAACTGCTAAACGTTGGCTTGTCTGCTCGCTAGGGGAGGCTGAAGCACGAGTTTGTTATGCGCGGAAGATGGGACTAAACAATGTTCTCGGTAAGAGTTGTTTAAGTTATGGATCGCACGAGGGCGAGTAGAGTTTGATTGGTTAAGTATTTTGGTTTAGGCAAGAAGATAGATTTGAATAGGTTGTTAAAGGTTTTGGTCGCGCGGGGGCAAAGGAATAGTGTTTAGATGTATTGTATGTTTAGCTAGAGGTGACGATTACCTGAAGCTTAAGAGAGACTTCTCGGACCCAAGTAATCGAGAAAGTGAACCAAAGACTTGGAGCTCTCTCTTTTTTCAACCTTAATTGCGAGAGGATAGAATTAAGTATGGTTTAAGTGGGTTAATCGGATGACGATTACTCGAAGCTCGAGAAAGACTCCCCGGTCCCTAAGTAATCGGGAGAGTGAACCAAAGACTTGGAGCTCTCTCTTTTCCAACCTCAAATGCGAGAGCATAAAAAAAATGAGTGTGGTTTGAACAAGTTGAACGGATGACGATTACTTGAGGCTGAAGAAAGACTTCTCGAACCCAAGTAATCGGGAAAGCGAACCAAAGACTTGGAACACTTTCTTTTTCATCGCAAAAGGAATTGTTTGAATGGTGTTTGAAAGATAGGATGTAATTAAAGTATTTTAACAGATGAGGATTAATCGAAGCTTAAGAAAGACTTTTCGGACCTCAAATAATCGGAAGAGTAAACCAAAGACTTGGAGCTCTCTCCTTTTCTCATCTAATATTATGAAAGATGTTTAGTGTGATTAGAGTGTATTAATCGGATGACGATTACTCGAAGCTTAAGAAAGACTTCTTGTACCTTAAGTAATCGGGAAAGCGAACCAAAGACTTGGAGCTCTCTTTTTCATCCTAAGTGTTTAGGAAAATATACTTAAATAAGTTTATCGTTTTTAGAAGACAATTGTTCGAGCTTAAGAAAGACTTCTCAGACCTAAACAATTGGAAGAGAGAACCAAAGACTTGGGACTCTCTCTTTTTTCATCTAATACTGAAATTGTGTTTAAATAGTTATTAAATATTTTAGAAAATTGCTTGATATGAGTCAAGGTTTGAATTTTACGTGTGGACAATTTAAGGGTTTTCAGGAAAACAATTGTTTAAGTATGAAGAAGACTCCTCACACTTAAACAATTGGACAAGTGAACTAAGAGAGAGAATAGAAGACTCTAAACTCTCTTTCAATCAAATAACTTTGAAGATGATTTGAGAAAATGCTTGAGATTTAAATTTGCGTTTTAACGTGTGCACTAGCAAAGTGGGCTAGTCTTCTAAGTGACCAATTAGAAATAATTGATCAAATAGGTATCACTATAAGGAAGCCCAGGATTAAGCTTTAAAATGTTGTGTATTGTGATCAAAGGTTGATGGCGAGGCTTTGAAAGCACTCGACTTACAAGGTAGAAAATGGCTCGATGAATCGAGAATTTATTTTTAAAAAGGATTTTGAAGCATTAAAGCATAAACAATACAAAAAGATAAAAAATATTACATTTTGTGGGAGTTGGGATATATTGTTATCGAATGGGAATAGAATATAATGAAACAGATAAACCGAACTTACCCGAGTGAGTGCGCGTTATAACACGGCGAAAGCCAACTAAAGCGTAAGAACTTTTAGTGACATAATGGTGATAGAACTGTCGAAATCATGAACTTTGAGTCTGATTTTAAAATACCATAAAGTTTAACGAGAACAAACCAATCAAATTATTTACAATGTGTAGAATCGTTTCAACTCAAAACAAAATGACAATTAATTTAATTAATGTACAAATCTGCCAAAAAAACAACAATATAAAATAGTAACTAATATTATTAAAATAAAAATTAACAAACAGTAAAAAAGAAATTCTACTAAACAAAACCACTTACAAAACTACTAACATTTAGCATAAAATTTAATAACTAATCAGTATAAAATTGAATTCTGTTATATTCGCAACGTATGAAATTAAATTACTAATATAAATCTAACTAACAATATGTATAAAGAGATAAAAAACATAAACTAATGTCATTAAGAATCCTACATCCAGATCAATCAATTATCACTATGGCCACAAATATGATGTCTTTAAAAATAAAAAATAAATCCTTGAAATATGTAAAACCATACAGCCGTATACCAATATTCATGTGAAAATGATGCTTAGTTTATCATGAGAAAAACAAATTCCGAAAATTAGCAGTGAAAAGTTAATAGCGATTAATAAACAAATATATCATGAAACATTCAATAGAAAAAAAACAAAATATAAAATATTAATTTGACTTTTCAAAATGACAAAGAAAACTCAAAACTCAATTCCACACAGTATCTCTAGAAACCCACTTTCTTTCTACAGTTCCCTTTCAATTTTAAGCATGAGAAAAACTTATAGTCATAAGAACAACAACAACTTGATTCAACATGCATTTGTATTAGCACAAACAACAATACCAGTAGCAGTACATGACAGACCATTCTACATAACTCAAAGTTTTACGCAACCGTCATATAAACCGCAATTCAGAAATCACAACAGTACATGTTATACATCACAAACAAATCAAAACAGCTCTTATGTAGTATAAGCAATTCGAGTAATCGCAGCTTCATCGGCAACCAGACCCACAAAACAAGTGACAATACAAATTATTTCCAAGTTAAAAACAAAAAGCAGCCACACATGATGGAACCAAAATCCACACGAAATCATTAACCACAAAACATTATGGCAACATAACAAAGAGTCAAACTCAACAGCAGCACACATATTCTAAAAAATTTAACCTTTCATAACCGAAAATCCAAAAACGTATCATTAAATTGAAATCACAATCCTAGCGACACGGTATCCCAACAACATAAATACAACTCAAGTGGCAGCATTAGGACAACAACATGTTTTGCTTCCATAAAAACTTAGAAATCTCATCTAATCACTTGCAAACAGAAATCTACAACTTGTGTGAACATTGAGTCGTAACAGCAGAATAACAACGTCAAAACATATTCAAACCGACTCCAAACTTACGCACCCCAATCACGATAATGTACATGAACATTACTAAACAATGGATGGTATGGTATTAGAACACAGTGTGAAACAAAACAATATCACAAGATCGAAACACCAACTTTAATCATGAACAGAACATATTTATAATAGTGATAACATTATTTCAGAAAAGGGAGAATCAACTCGAAATGTTACCGAATGCGTGTGCGGATTCGTTGCTCTGCTACGATACATGCTACTGCACAGTTGATAATGGTTTTGAATTTAAACGCTGCTGTTGCTGACTTGAGTCTACTGCAAATTAAAACTATTGCTGCAATTGTGGCTAGAGTTTGTTAGAGGCAAAGCTCGAAAATGGATTATCCTACCGTAGTGTCGTCGATGTAGCAGCTGTGGCGTTGCAGAATTTGAGGGTTGGACGAGATGTTCTTGCACTGCAGAATCCAATTTGTTGTCGCAGGAGCTTATCGGAAAACGGTGGTCCAGTTGTTGTCGGCGAAACTGTTTTGTTGCTGGCTTATGGTTATCGAATTTATGCTCTGTTTTCATTGAATACATAGAGCTGCTGATAACCCATTCATTCTTCTCGCTCACTCTATCTCCATCCTTCCTAACTTGTAACCTCGAAGTAAATCGAGCTAGCTGGTACAAGCTGCAATTCAGAATCCAAGCCGTAGCTCACGCACTTTGTCGGCATTGAACATGTCGCAATCAACTTGTAGGTAGATGATTAGAGTTGTTGATGTTGCTGTGAAATAGTGAAGAACCGGAAGGCACACCATTCTCTTATGTTGCCGCGATGATGCTTGTGGTTGCTATCGCATATGTGGTTGCTAAAGAGCTAACTTCATATTTCTCACCTAGCTTTGCTATTTTCTCTGATGCACAATAGGAACCCCATTTCCAAAGATGCCACTGATGACCAATGTCACTTTCAAATTCAACAGCTTGCAAAGTCCTACTTTTGCCATTCTTCACCAGAGCTTCAGTAGAAGGAAACAGACTCAGACCTTCAAAAGGACACAAAGAGGAAGCTCTCCATGGCTGTCCAGCAGACTGGCAAAGAAATAATGGGAGTAGAAGTATAGGAGAACCATAATACCAAAAGATAGTTGCCATGAAAGGCCCAATCCACCAACAAACTTGACTACAGTTTGACTGAACCAAGAGATGAGACCATATTTGTTCAAATACCCGGCCATTGCAATGAGGGCAGAAAACCACGTGAGAGTATCCCAGGCAACACCCTCAGCTAAGCACTCTTTCCATGTTACAACCTCTGTGATAAGAAGTACAGCTAATCCAAGAATGGCAGCAGTTACAACATCTACATTAAGAAGCCCTCCAAAAACCCAAAGTCCAACCGTAAGAAACAGAGTAGCAGTCATGATTTTCTCATTGGCTGACATTGGCTCCATTTTCGCCAACCTTTCCCTAGCAAGCTTGGGTGCATCAGGACTAGATTTCATGGTAGGAGGATATATAATATACAAAATCAACGACACCAAAACCAACGACACCAAACCAGGTACAATAGCAGCTTTAGCCCAATCCAACCACCCAATTGTCTGGTTAATTGAATTCAAAGTAAGAGTTGCACACAGCGGATTTGCCGCCATTGCAGTCAAAAACATAGCCGACGAAATACATGAAGTCTGAAAACAAGTAAGCATCAACCACGACCCAAGCTTGTTCTCCGTTCCATCACCAACGTTACTTCCACAAGCAACACACAGAGACTTAACCAATGGAAGAAAAATTCCACCAGCCCTAGCGGAAACAGGAGGAATTGCAGGTGCCAATAAAGCTTCACTGAAAACCAAACTATAACCTAACCCTAACGAAGAACTACCAAAAAGCGAAACAAATTGATAAGCAACACGGTTACCTAGTCCAGTTTTGATAAAACCCTTAGCGAAGAAAAATGCAAGACAAATCAGCCATGGAATTGGATCGCCGAAGCCGGAGAATGCAACAACGAAGGGTAGGGTTTTGGTCAGAACCGAAACTCCTAATCCCAAAATCGCAACGGCACCAAGAGGTAATGGCTGTGTGATGATTCTGACGATAGTTCCTAAGAAAATCGCAAGCAATTGCCATGCGTTTCTGGATACACCTTCTGGAGTGGGAACAAACCAGAGTATAACTCCTGTCGCTATCGATGCTAAGAGAGGTTTTATCGCGGCTCCTCGCCATGGCTGAGCCAGAACCGGAGATGGAGCTGGTGTGATGGAAGCTGAAGAAGCCTTAACAGTGAGACTGTGGCGTTTGGAAATGAGGTTAGTAAGTGGGAGAGGTGAGAAGGAGGAAATGGAGGAGTGACGAATTGATTTGAGAGATTTAAAGTGTTGTTGGATTAGAATCGGCGAAGTGGCGGAGATAAGTGCTCCGGCGGCGGGGGGTCTGTGAGAGGAAGATGAAAAAAAGTTAGGGTTTGGTAATTGGGGCTGACGGCTAGGGTTACCCTCTACCCTTGGGGATCCTGTGAAGAGTGTAGGGTACCCTATTTATCCCAAGGAAACCAACCCTAAACCAAATTGCCACCGTGTTTCTCATTCAATTCATTTTCTATCAATTTTTGTTTTTTTTCTTTTAATTAATTAATAATTCTAACTAATTAATTCTAGTCTTTTTTTAATTTTATCTTAAACAATTCCAATCTAATTAATTAATAATCTATTCTAATTTAAAAAATTAAAATAAAATAAAATAAACTAATCTAAATATAATTTAAATTCTAAATTTGAAATAAAAATCTAATCTAATTAAAAAAACATTATCTTAAAATAAAATATATATAAAAAACAAATAAAAAGATGCCATGTGGTGCAAATTTATTGGGCTAAAAAGGTGAAAGAATTTATTTTTCCCGAAAAATACGTTACGCCGTAAAAGCGATACGATAAAAAAATAAAGTCGGGCAAATGAAAATTTTCAAAAAGGTAGGACAAATTTGGGGTATGACAATTGTTATCGCCAAAAGAATGATAACTGAAACCATCTGACACCAAAAGAATGACAGACCTATCACCAAAAGGATGATAGTTAACACACCTCTAACACTTAAAGGATGAAGGATCTATCACCAAAAGAATGATAGAGAACTTACGCACACAATCCCGATACCAAAAAGGATGTAGGGAATCTATTACCAAAAGGATAATAGAGAATGATCGCACAATCTGACACCGAAAGGATGACAAACCTATCACCAAAAGGATGATAGAGCGAACACACGCGGATTTCTATCACTAAAAGGATGATAGAACGAGATTCACACAATATGGCATCAAAAGGATGATAGACTCATCACCAAAAAGATGACGAAGCGAAACACACTGGCTACTACCACCAAAAGGATGGTTGAGCTATATTTGCACAATCTGGCACCAAAAGGATTACAGACCCATCACCAAAAGGATGATAGAGAGAACTCATGAGTTACTACCACCAAAAGGATGACAGTAACTTCCCAATCTTGAAGGCAACCAACACCTAAAGGATGCAGGCTAGGTTGAACTAACGGGTTCAGCTATCACCAAAAGGATGATAGTGAAACATTTAACAAAAGGTCAAGTCTGTTAGAGACAACTCACTGGGGGACGCCCAAGAGGAAGATTGGATTGAAATAAATTAGCGGGGAACGCCCACTAACTTATTTGAGGTCATAACTTTGACAATAAAAGGTTGAAATAACTTTCATGAGGAACACCTATGAACTTTGAAAAAGATGCCCCCGACTAGGCTGAGTTTTGCTTTAAAACTCTTGATCTTGGTCAATAAAAGGTTGAACAACTTCGTGAGGAATGCTCACAGCTTCAAAGAAGATGCCCCTGGCTAGGCTAAACGTCGCTTTGAAACTCTCGAATTGGCCCAACAAGAGGTTGAACAACTTCGTGGAGACGCCCCCGGTTTTGAAGACTATGCCCTTGACTGGGCTGATTTTGCTTTTGAAATATTATCAACCACAAGGTTGAAACAACTTAGTGAGGAATACCCACAATCTTGAAGAAGGTGCCCCTGACTGGGCAGAAGATCGTCTTGAAATTCTGATCAACCACAAGGTTGAAATAACGTCATGGGAGACGCCCACAGTCTTGAAAATGATGCTCTTAGCAGAGATGAACCTTGTTTTTATATCCTTGAATTTCGTGAGGGGAAACCCACGGTCCTGCAAAAGATGCCCCTGACTGGGATAAAGATAGTCTTGAAAAGTCCGCAAGATTGATCCTGGACCTCGGCTCGTATATGTGAACGCTTGATGATAACGATGTTCCGTATCAAACAGAAATGCAAATGCAAATGTTGGCGCGCGGAGATGCGAGAGCTGGGGAAGCATGATAAGGTTCATGGTATGCATATGATACAAGATGATGTTTATGATATCAAATGTGATACATATGATGCATATGATTGCGGATGGGTGGTTAGAAATGCAGGTGCCGACATGGAAGAATTTTGGTAATTGCCAATGCAAATTGGACTTTGGGTGGTGAGAGGGATTGATGTCTTCGACACACAGTTTGTTGAAGTCGTCATGTTTGAAGTAGATGGAGATGCTCTGACGCCCCAAGTCTGAGTACTTGGTGATTTATTGTGAACTCTCTTCAAAGATATCACAACTCTACTTGATGGTCAGTATGACCTATTTTTGCCTTAGTCTGATCATGGTAATGGTCAAACCCTGATTAACCAGTTCTGGAGTTGAAGCTGAACTTTGATTCCCTTTGAGATGATTTTCCCCTAATGGGGTTGTCAAATGATTTGCCCTAGCCTGTGGGTTTTGAGATGACCTTGTTTCGTGCCAACCACTGAAAGTCAAGTTCTTTCCTTGGTTTCCCCTTGTTGGAATGGCTTTGATGTCTAGCACTGATTTGCTATTAAAATTGTACATTCACAAATGGGAATATTAATGCAAAGCTCAATGCAAGCTTTGAAAAAGTGTCGTTTATTGATGGTGTTGTGATAATGTGAGATGAATGGACCGTTAGTCCAAATGTTGTGCTAATTTGATCAAGCGTAAAAGATACAACAAGTATAATGACACTGACGCTGATGATTAGTGAATACGTGAGGATTCAGTTTACACAACCTCGCAATGGTATGCTTTCAGAATAAACATCGCCTCATTTAGGTCTTTTGAGGGTTGTAACATGGTCTGGTTCACGGTTTATCGAAACAAAGGATATTAGGCTCAAAGTATAATTTGTACCCACCCCTTTTTCTTGATGATCTCCAGTCCTACGTTCAGTTAATTCTGCATATACTATCTTGACGGTATAAGCTTGATGGTTCAAGGTTTGCTTGAAATGGCAGCCACCTTATTTCGATTTTGATGGATGTCAGTGACCTTTTAATTTGATTTGGGTGACCACTGAATCTTATTTTGTTTTTGTTGAGGGCTTCAGAACCTCTTTTGATTTTGTTCCCTAATTTTGCACGGACTGATTTTACTTGTCAAGTCCATTGGGATAGCCTTGATTTTTGTCTAAGTCCCTCTTGAGGTGCTTGACTTAGCAGGCTTTTGATTTTTGGATTTTGTTGGAGGATTGTGACTGCCAAGTCATGGGTCATTGAAGAACCGTCATGTTTTGTTGACTCGAGTGCGGGGTTTGGATTAACTGAACACTACCCTGCCCCAGGTTGAGTGTAAGGGTTTAAAAATCCGAAAGAAACTCCTACTTCTAGGCTCAAAGTGGTTTACTAGGGATTAACTCCTTATATCTCCAGTGTTTGGGGAATTGAAATAATGCATGTACATCATCGAAGAGATTCTGCCTGAAAGCATACAGTTAGCAATTATGGGTATTACATTTCGCCATCCTCCCTTAAATCATGCTAAACAATAGTTGGTAAAGAGTGAAGTGAAAAAAATATGTGTTGGTGATTCGTGAGAAGTGAAAATGAGTGAATACGACATAACTAATTCAAAACACGCATGAGCAATACATTAGTGAAAACCAAATACAAATGGAAATGTTTAAAGTGTACAATACTTAAACAAATAAAGACAAAATAAAAGATGAACTGGCATCATGATTGCCTTCTTCAGGGATGAGCTTGATTTAGCTAAATTTGACCTGATCTGGTGCTGGAACTAGCTGGCCGGTGGCATAGGATTGTTGATGAGATTTGGAGTTTTCCCATCGAAGGTGAGAGCATCCCTGTCAGTCATGTCTCGAACTTTGTGCTTGAGAGCCTTGCAGTTCTCAATGGTTTAACCTGGAGCACCTTTATGAAACTCATAATGAGCACTTGCATCATAGTCAGCAGGAATAACAGTTGGGGAGATAAATCTCTCAAAACGATGGCCTTTTTCCCTAATAATTGAGCAAAGATCTGAGCATATGGCATTGGTAGACGATCAAAGATTATGTTTGGCCTCCACGTCCTCTTCTGATTATGCTGACGGTGTTAGTGAGCACCTTTCTTTTGTTGAGCAGCTTGCATTTGTTGCTGAGGAGGATATTGATATCCTTGCTGGTTGTAAGATTGTTACTGAGGAACCTGTTATTAAGGCATTTGAGCTTGAGCTACTTGAATAGCTAGTGGATAAGGTGTTGGAATATATTGTGCAGCAGCAACATACAGATACAAGTAGAAATGGATTTGATAAGGCATAGGAGCGGGAGCTTGTTGAGGAGCTTGCCCTTTCTGCATGGGGCGGTATTTGTTTTGCCCTCTTTTTTCTTATATCCGTTGAAAGGTTTCTTGGTACTAGCTTGGCTATTAGAACCTGCTTGAATCTTTTTGTTCTTCAAGCCTTCTTCAATTCTCTCACCGACAATTACCAAGTCAGAGAATCCAGCAGAAACACTACCGATCAGCTTCTCGTAGTATTGGCCTTGCAAGGTACCCATGAAGATGTCAATCAATTCACGATCAACCAAAGGTGGATGCACCCTTGCATCTAGATCTCTCCAGTGTTGCGCGTACTCCTTGAAAGATTCGCTGTCCTTATGAGTCACACTCTGAAGTTGAGTACGATTTGGAGCAAGGTCGGTATTATATTTGTATTGCTTGACAAATGCGTCAGCTAGCTAGCCCAAGTGCGCACACTGTTATACTCCAGCTCCATATACCATTCGAGCGATGCCCCAGATAGACTGTCTTGGAAGCAATGAATCATTAGCTTTTCATCTTTGGCATAAGCAACCATTTTGCGACAGTATATCGTCAGATGAATGCTTGAGCAGCTGAGGCCTTTATACTTTGAGAATTATGGTGCTTTGAACTTGGGAGGAATAACGACATTGGGCGCCAAACATAATTCTAGAACACTGAGAGAGTTTGACTTGTGCCCCTCCATGACTCGGAGTTTCTCAACTAGATTACGACACATCTTGATAGCTTCTGAATCCTGGGAGATGACAGGACTGGAAAGGGGATAATAACATGATAGTTTTGCACGTCATCATACTGATCCAACAGATTCTCTTAGGTATGAGGCACAGGAATCTTAAAAATAGTGGGTTGGGCATGCGGGATGGCCCCAACAGTAACTCCAGGTGCTGAGATTGGCTGAAATTTGGTTCCTTCAGCTGCGGTAGAAAAGTTCATTGGCATCCCATAGGAGTTAGGGATAGGAACTGAGAGCCTTGAGGTAAACCCATGCCCCTGATCATTGACGATAGCAACAACTTCACATTGTTCTTCTGGAAAGGATATGTAACCTTTGTCAATCGGTTGTTGCACTTTAGCTTGGAAGAATCTGCAATCTTTAGTTGAATTCCCCATTGATCCAACATGGTACCCATAATGCTTATCGGGATTGTTCTTAGGAGGGTATGGTTCTGGCAACGGCTTGAGAGTTCTTGGGCTCCAATGATGAGCTTTGAGCCAGATGTGGCAGAAGATAATTGTATGATGTAAGAACTAGATAAACAGGAGAATTCCTCCTTTCTAGATCGTTGCGAGGCCTATGCTGATTTTAATGCTGATATTCTTGGCCACGGGATTGTTGATTCAAATGAGGAGCAATCCATGGTTTCTAGGACGAAGCTTTAAGCATTGCTGGTCGCTCATAAGGATAACATGGCATTGGAAATGATGAAAGTTGAGAAGATGAGAGACCATAGGGTTTAATTGGTGTACCCTGAGAATACTCAATATTTTCTATGAATGCATTGGGTTCACCCGTCTCTTCCTCTTGGAAATCGTTGAGAGTTTCAGTCTCACTGGTCAGGTTGCTTGAGGCAACCTGGATTTGTCCACTCTTAAGGTAGCTTTTGATGCGTTCTCCTACTATCACAAGGTCAGAGAAGCTTGATGGCGCACAACCATCCATTCTTTTAAGATAAAAGCCATGCAAACTGTTTATGAACATGTTAATCAATTCCATGTCCAAGAGTGGTGGTTGCACTCTGGCTGCTACTTCCATCTACTGCTGTGCATATTCCTTAAAGGATTCACTTCCATCCTGAGATAGGCTTTGCAACTGCATGTGACTGGGAGTCACGTCCATATTGTACTGGTAATGGTTTTAGAAAAGCGCTAGCTAAGTTCCTCCATGATTGGATACAACTTCTTTTTAAGTCCATGTACCAACTCAGAGATGTCCCACTCAAACTATCTTGAATCATCAACTTATCGTCATGAGTGTAAGAGGTCATTTCGAACAAATGACGCTTCGAGCAACTAAAGCTTGTGCACTTCTCGAAGTTGGGTACCTTGAATCTCGAGGGAATCACCAAGTCTAGCATTTAGACACATATTGGCAGCATCGAGCCCAGACGTATCATGCATTTTCATAGCTTGGAGTTTCTCCTTAATGGCACAAAGCTTTTCCTTCATGGGATCAGTCAATGGCACCCTCTAGGGTCGAGTAGGAATGCTTACTTATGGAAGATCATCGTCAGGCAGAAGATCATATCGTGGATCAATTGCCATAGTAAATCCTGGTGGGGAATCAACACCCTGGCGGTTGTTCTCTTGACATAGCTACCTCAGCTTGCTTCGTCTAACTGGCCTTTCAAGGCGTTTATGTTCCTCTTGCTTCAAATGCTTTACATCTCCCACAAGTTCAACATGAGTGTCAGGGAAATCAACTCCGAGTTACGAACAAAGGAAATATGAGCTCTTGGTATTTTGGCCAGAGAATGATATGCAAAATGATGCATAAATACTTGTGCTAATGCAATGTTATGAATGCACGTGAGAGCAGCAGGGATCAAGGTCACAGGTCCTACAAGGTAACGTAACGAGATATCCCTCACCTCGGGTGGGCAATCTATTGGTTTATAAAAGGGCATTCTAAGACTTTAAACAAAGTCTCATGATCTAACCCTCAAAAGTTTTCCATCATAACGGCGATTCGTAAGATGGTAATCCCTTCAAAGGATGAACACAGAGTCATGTCTCTATAACCTTTATAATAGGGTTCTAAACAGGTCCTCAAAATCAAAAACTCCCAGGTCAGAAATAAAGACACCATTACGACTACTCGTAAGACATAATCATCCCAAAGGGGCCTCAACCGAGCGGTGGAGGTCAAACCAACTCAACGAGTCCTAAGTCTCGCAAATCAGAAAGCAACCACATCCTAGCTTAGTGTATACTAGAAAATCTCAGGTAGAAAGCCTTTATCCTCACAAACCATCCCCCAATAAACCCAGCAGATAGAAGGAACACATCATAATAAAGCAATAAAAGCGGATAAGTCACACATGCGATAGACAGACTAGGTTTGGCTTGCTAGGTAGTCCCCAACAGAGTCGCCACTCTAAAATGCAATGACGAAGAGGGAAAAATGGAAGAACAGAAGAGTCGCCGTCGAACTTTATTTATCCCAAGAGGGGAAAGGAAAACATCGAGAAAATCCCAAGAAAGAAACGGATAAGATGGTCTTGAAACCAAGAGAATGGGTTCGAAAGCCAGTTATGCAAAGGGAAGGTATTAGTACCCCTCGCATCCATCGTACTCAATGGGAACCATTTATATGTCTATGTGTGAAGGTATTTGCTAAAAGATAATGCTGCATAAGAGTGCTCTGAGGGGAGAAAGAAAGGTTGGAAACAGGGGAAAAAGAAGATGAAGGGGAGGAGAGACTCGGTAGGACTTCGTGGTCCTATGCCTACGTATTCTCAACAGGTATGAGAAATCAGAGTCAACGTAGTTCGGAGAACCAAGAATAAAAGACGAAAAAGTGCTCAGCAAGGATTGGGGCCCTTGTTCCTACGTATCTTCACTTAAAAGAAGTGAAGAATCAGAGCAGCTGTAGTTCGGCCTACAATTAACTGGTGTTTTTGTGGATGATGTCAGTGTGCGCATTCTAGCAGTTAGGTGTGTTGCAGCTCGCTTGTGGAGTCTTAGGCGTTACCTGTTTGCAGTAGAACGGACGTAACATATCCTTTTGAAAAGAGATAGTTTTCGCTTATCGAGGCAAGATGTCACATTTGATTTGTGAAAGTTATTTTTAAGGGTGAAATAAGTCCTCGGATAGTAACCCCTTGCGAGTAGTACCCAATTCTTTATCTCAAAAGAATTATTGTGAAAATAGTGTGGCGAATGTAGTCACGTATTTATATTGAAAGACGAGTATCGAGACCATACACTCTACAGTGAGTATCCTGATACTCGAAGAGGAAGGAGTCTACACTCAATCCTCTCTCTTTAGTTCAATACAAAGAGAACTTCATTTTCTTATTAAAGATGTTTTGATCTTGAATGGTAAGTGCTTTACGATAGTGAACCCTAAAGGTAATGTCAAGCACTTGGGATAGGAGAAGGCCTTCACCTAACCACTCCACAACCATTCACGTTTATTAGGAAAAGAGTTTTGAAAATGCACTTGGTACGAGACCAAGGTTTTACGAGACAAAAAGAATTGGAGAAAAGTTGTAAAAGAGAAAAGGTGATGAATTAGTTTAACAGTTTGTTGAGAATATCCGCTTGACGTTGGATTAAGAGTTTGACTTGTATTTGCGTGCAAAAACCGTGATGGAACGGAAATGGGTTTGAAAATGGCTTGATGACGAGTCGAGGGTGTGGATTGAAAACGGAACCGGCTTGACGACGAATCAAGGGTTAAGGTGTGAGAAATGATACTAGTCCCTAGGGGTGCTCCTAATATCGAAACCACAAGGAAGTGTGACAGTGTTTGCGATAGGTTGATGGCGAATGCGGACGAGCACTCGACTTACAGAGGGGTGTTTGAAAATGGCTCGATGACGAATCAAGAATTAGTTTGAAAACGGTTTAATCTACGCTAGTCCCTAGGGGTGCTCCTAGAAGATAAACCACAACCAAAGAAATACGAAAGCGTACATCGAAAACGGGAGAGGGGTACATGTAAATTACACGGGATTGCACGAAATAAAAAGGTCTCATTGTCAGGTAACCCAAGAGGAAACCGTGTATGTGGAATGTGTCATAAACTATGCCTTGAGTGAAAGTTGAACACAACTCCAAGCTAGGGTTTCTGAAAAAGTTCAAAGATCCGTCACTCGGACAAACAGCCAACAGTCCACCAATTTAGGATTTTATGGTTTCGATATTTATTAGATGTTTTTGAAAGAATGTGAATAAGAGAAGATGAATAATATGAATAACAAATGAATAAAATACAAGATATGTAACAATATAAATAAGATAATATTCACAATAATATATCAAAATATTAACAAGTATATGAACAAGATAATATAATCGAGATAATATTGACTGAAAGTAAAACAAGGGTATATTTGACTGAAAATAAGATAATTGTATATTGACAGAAAGTAAAGTTAGTGGTTAGTCTATTTGTGAATTGAATCGGGATGAAATGTAACGCTAAACCATCGTAGCTCGACTTATGATGAAATTCGAACTATAGGAGGTCGCGTAAATTGATATCCGTGCTAAAAAACAAGATAGAGAAATGATAGAATCATTCTCCGAATAAATTGTGCCGCACGGACAAAAGAAGAGTGGGATCCCGTCTTAATCATAAACTTGTGTTAACTAATCGAGGAAACCTCTCACTATCCCAAAGTATAGAAAAATGATCCACATGATCATTTTCTACATATTTGAAATAATGAAGGTTAACAACCTCGAAAACTAACATTCATGAACCGAAGACTTCATCGATCGAAAATAAATATAAAGTCGAGATGGAGAAGAAAATGAAAAGAGAAAAAGAAAGTGTCTTGGATGAATCGTTATTTATCAATAATTTGACCAATAGCAATTTTAAGAGGTCTCGTCATCGACAAAAAAAACAAAATAAAGTGAAATAAAATGAATAAGATGAAAATAGAAATGTAAAAGATAAGTAAAATCGAAATTAATATGAAAACATAAACAAAATGTTTAGAGTTACAAATGAATTAAAATAGTAGTAAATCAACTAACTTAATTTTATATATATATATATATATATATATATATATATATATATATATATATATATATATATATATATATATATATATATATATATATATATATATATATATATATATATATATATATATATATATATATATATATATATATATATATATATATATATATATATATATAAAGAAATAAGAACAAGCAAAGAAAAGGGAGGTGCAATCAGAGTAGGAGGGTGTGGGGAGTGTATATCTAAGATCGAATGGGCTCACGAGCCCATCACCCTAAAAAAACTAGTTGCTCAAAAAAATAAAAAAAAAGATCAAGATGGGCCGTAGGCCCAAAACAGCATACGAATAAAAAAAAATTTGGTGAACCATATTGTCAGCTTATTTTCACAAAAGTAGGATAATGATATGAAAGACCACACTACTCCCCTTAAAAGTCCCAACCTGCCAACCATGGGAATCCTAGCAATGATAACATCTTTTTAAATAGAAAGAAGAATAAAAAAAAGCATGGCGTGACTCTTTAACCAAAACAAGTAGTGAATCAAGAATAAGAGAACAATCATGGAAAAACGAAAACGGAAGAAAACGCAAGCGACGCAACGACAACAACCTCCTTTCACAACGAAATCGTCGAATCCGTCAAAGCCTGATCTTGTTCTATTTCGTCTCTTTGATGTGTTTCCAACTCTTCTTCTTTGAGTCCCGTTTCTCGTCTCGTCTTACTCTTTCCTCATCTCTGTTCTGTTCGTATGGGGGTGTTGGAGTTGGTTAATGTTGTTGAAATTCTTAGGTTAAGATGGAAAGGATTTGGAGGTGCGTAGTTTTGAATGAGGAAACCCTTGGCGACTCTTGAAGCTTTAAAATCACTCTCTGTTCGTGCGTGATTTGGGGTTACGGGTTGAGAAGATGAGTGGTTGGGTTGGAAGAGGTATTGAAGGAGATTAGGGTTTAGTTGAAGACGAGTTTCGATGTGGTATTAGGTTGTTTTTTAGGTTGAAGGATGAAGGGAATGCAGGGATTCAAACGATCAGGTATTTGCGGCTACCAGAGCCCTCCCCAATGTGTGAACAACTTTCTCGCATTTTATAAAGAGTGGAATCAAATCCAAATCTATTCTCTATCTCCTCTTTTAGTTTATTGTGAAGGGCTCTAAAAATGCATTTGTTTGTCATCAGAATGCGGGGTCCTTATTTTGTGGATTCGAGGATTTCTGTGTCATGAAGGTTTTTTGTGCATTTCGTTTTGCAAAGCCCAATTTTTAATGACGTAATTCTTCTTTTTCAGGTTGTACTAGCATAGTGTGTGTTGCACAATGTTGTACACAGGAAAAGGTGCGTTGAGGCATTGTTGTCTTTTGTGTATGTTTGGACTGTTCCGTGTGCGATTTTGTGGTGAGTTTTTGGCTTGTGGAGCTTGTAACCTGGTGTACTACCAATAATGGTTTCTTGGTCCGCCAATTTGTGCAGTTATTCCTGATGTTGGGTGCTGTGGAAAATATGAATTGGTGGGTTGGTGTGAAGCATGATTTGCGGTATGCTTGTGGGGTCATCCTCCTTGGAATTTTGTTCTTTCCTTTTTTGTTGTTTTTGTAAATCGGGCTTGAACTTGGGCTTGTGTAAAGGGACATAAGTTTTTTTGTGACTTTCCTTATAATATGATGGAGAAATGGACTTTGGTAATTTTTTGGGTAATAATAATTTTTGGAATGTGAGTGAGTTTTATTTGTAGTCAAAATCAAATGGGTTTAAGAAATGGAGTTTAATATGGATAAAACAAAATAATTGGATGATTGAAAATGATTATGAATTTAAAAAAAAAAGATAACGAATAATGAAAATCGGGACATTGGATGGATAATGATTGAGAACTTGAAAATTAATTTAAAATGGATAGAAAGACTGGAAAGTTGATTCAACCACATATAATATGGGTTCTCCTAGAAACCCTAACTAGGAAGTGATATAGATTGTGACGATCGTCACCCCCTAACTCCTACTGATAGCATGGCATAGCTTGATAATTTGATCCTTATATCAACTGTCTTGGACTAGCACCAACTCTAATTAGGAGCTTTAGATTCACATCATCTGAATTGTGCTTGTCGCAATCTTGATCCTGAAACAAGTCTCTACCTGGCCAAGATTATGACAAAACCTCTTGAACTGAAAACACCATTGTGAACACATTTGATTTGACAAATCTCTAACGAAACTCAACTCACACACTGATGTCCTGAATTAGCCCAAAACCTTAACAGCAAGTTCTGACTTACACCACTTGGTATATGCCTTCCATGGCTTTGATCACGAAACAAAATCCTTTCTAACCAAAATCAGGTCAAATCAAGACGATTCTTACTCCAAACTGCACACACTCCGGACCTGACAAATCTTAAATAAACCTCAATTCATGGAAAAAGGAAACAACAACATATATTTTTGATTTTCCGAATAACGTTAGTGGTTGGATGTACATATGAAGGCAATATATAGGTAGGACAAATTTAGGGTATGACAACACAAAATAAGAATTAGAAATAATATGACAGAAAAAATGCAGGAGTTAAATGAAAAATGATTAGCTCAAGACATGAGCCATGGTATAGTCAAGTCAAAGATCGAGATCATGTAATCAAAACATTATAATCCATAACAAAGAATCCCACTAAGTTAGGAGTTAAATCGATAAAAGAAATTAATTAACAGAAACTAGAATTTAAGTGATCAAAGGTTAAAACCCTAAATAATTACATTCTAAACATGAATTTAAAAAGGTTAATTCAAAAAGACTAAAAGAAAATATTTTTGATTTTTATTTTTTATTTAATTGAAAACAAGTAAGTAATAAATTAATTAAATTAAAAAGACAATTAATAAAAATAAGAAAGAAAATAAGACATTTGAAATAAATAATATTTTTAGGTTTTTATATTACAAAAAAAGGTTGAAAGAAAAAAGAATAAATGGGCTGAAAAGGAAAACAAATTTAGGGTGAAAAGGCCCATGGGGGTGGCTAGTCTAGAAACAAAGTCTTGAAGGGTGTGTGTGAGTGATTAAGAGAGTGATAAGGTGTTGTGGGCTAGTCGGGTCAAGGTATGACGAGTCAGATCCATGACTCAGATCAACCAAGCTTATGAAATAAATGAGAAAACCCTAAAAATAAAATAAAAGGAACCGTCGTGTAAGTCAAACAAAATGATGCCTCATTTCTCCTAATTTCCCTCTTCTATTTGTGATCTATCTCTCGACTTACTCTCACCCTCGATCTTCTCTCAATCTTAGTCTTTCTCTCTATGTTCTCTAATTCGTAGTTTGCGATTCACTTCAACTTAAATCAGCGATTTAACCCAAAACGAAGCAAACAAACCCTACGAAATCAAGCAAAATCGAGTTATGATTGTGCAAAAAAAAAAACAACAAGGCCAAGTCATAACCATTCGAAAGTAGTAGGAATTTATAAACACAAAAGCAAAAACTGAGTCGAAGCTAAACCTTCACGATGCGAAGAAACAAATCTGCGCGGTCTCAGGTACGAAATCGAACATGTGACAAAATATGCTCTGTGATGTGATTTTGAATGTCTCTCTCACTCCTTCTTGCTTCTTCAAACCACGTTCCTGCATCCCTTTTGTTGTATGGTTGTTGATGGTTTTCTACTTCCTAATATTGAATGGGAGTAATTTAAGGTTTAAAGGTTGACTTTGATGATTGAAGGGTTATTTCGTGTAAGAGAGTGGCGGTTGGAGAATCAATTGAAGTTCTTGGAGAAGTCAGTTAAAAAATAAAATTAGTGAAATAAAGATGAGTTCTTCTTTTCGTCCCCCTCTCCTTTAATTTTTCTCTTCTTATTTAATCTCCCACAAAACTTTAGAATCTCTATTGTCTTGTATTGAGTCCCTTTCCTTGCAGGATTTTGCAGAATTTTATCTTGGATTTAGATGAGATATCCTTTTCCTTGTACATGAATTATTTGACTTGGCCATATGATTTTTGAAGGGCAGAATTTCGTACAGGTGGTGATGCGGTTCAATTTGATGCAAGGTTTTTTTGTTGACAGGATATGTGCTGGTGAAGGTACAGATGGCGCAGGAAACTGTCGTACGGTTTGTAATGCAGGTCCTTGGGCTTGGTGCAAGCGCTGCTAGTCTGTGTTATTTTTGTGAAGTTGTTCTCAAAGCAAAGTATGGTGTGGATATGGCAATATGTTTCTGCTGCAGATTTTGCAGACAACACATTGTTGTGAAAGTATCTGAAGCTGGTGCAAAAAAAAAGGCGGGGGGGGGGGGGGGGGGGGGATTTTGGAGTGTAGCAAAGATGGTACAGATGATGGGAATATCCTGTTGGGTCAATTGGTCAAAGAGTTTTTTCATGGTACATGTTGTGTTAGTATGTGGCTTGATAATGTAATGGTTTCATGTTTTTGGCTTCTTTGTAGTTTTTTTTAACAAGAAAAAGTGATGGATCTATTTCTGTATTTGGACATTTGGTAGAATGGATTTTGAAGTGATAATGGCTATTGTAACTTTGACAATGATTCTAAAAATAAAAATAAAGATTGGGTTTTTTTGAATTTTTTGGGTGATGAGTACAGTAATAAAAAAAATGAATATTGAATGTTCTTAATAAAAGAAATGGTTAAAATAAATTGATCTAAAAAAATGGACTTTGAAACCTTGAATTCGAAAACAACTTACGAATGAAACACATATATGAGGAGGTCTATAATCGAAATGAAATTGGGCGTTGGAGGATGGATATAGACATGACGGTGGATTTAGGAAACGAGTAGAAAATTGATATTGAATAATTAGGATAATGGAAATATGAGTTCAAAAATGAAATGGCATGGCTTCTGAGTGATACCGACGATGACAACTAAAAAAAGAATTCTTGATTTAGAACCACAAACGTCCATCTAGATTGATTCTTAATCCAACACCACACTCCAACAATCCCTGATTTAATCTTGAAATGGCATGAACATGAAATAAAATGGATCTTCAAATACATTAAGGCCTTGAAACAATAAAACTAGCAGAATATGACTTGAAATATGAATTGTACTGTCCAAAAACCCTAATTGTAAATGAATTAGTATTCGACAAATCCATCTTTAGAATGACATAACCTCCTCCTTTTTTACCAAGATCCAATCACACCCACTTGGACTAAACCCATACTGCATGTACATTGAACTTACTAGCCTCGAATGCGACTGAACTGGCTATACTTGCCAATCATAAACTTCAAGGATGAGAAAACCTAATTCTCCAAAATCCTGATTCAGGACTTTTCCAGATAAACCACTAATTAGCCTTAAACAAACTAAACCCTTGTAGTCATTTAGAGAACTGAAGTCATGCATTGATGAACTTCTGATAGGCGTTCGTTAATCAAATGAAAATTCTACACTTGTGCCTCAAACTTGAGCATAATAGCTGAAAGAAATAATTTCTGACAAGAGGACATCCACTTCAACAGACGACCTCTTGTCCAAAACCCTAATCCAACCACCTTTGAAGTCTCCTGAAGCAAATCCTGTTTTCGTAGATGAAACAAAACAAAACAAATCTGACAAATTGGTTAGTTATGCAAGGATGATTGACCTAAAATGACATGCACAAGATCAAAGAATCTGAGGGTAAAATTTGGGGTATGACACTCATGTTTGCACTCTAGACACTGGCAGAGAGTCTTTCCCTCAAGGTCATCATCATAACCTACAACAGAGAATATAATAGATATCCAGCATATACAGAATATGAATATTTAAAGCAATAAAGAAATGTGATAAATAACATATAGGTAAAGCAAGTAAATCGTAAAGATAAACACCCATACAGATAAGGTAGCAAACAAAACTAGGCGAGACTCTCTCTTGTAGGAGCAATAAATTCCCTAGTAGAGTCGCCAGTTGTCGCAACACGAAAAATACCCGAGCGTATTGCACGCTCGATGATACAACAGAGTCGCCACCAAACTATATTTATTCCAAAAGAAAATGGAAATTATCGATAAAATCCAAGGGAACTAGAAATGGGTAAGGGAGTCGGTTATGCGAGGGAAAGGTATTAGCATCCCTCACATTCAACGGGAACTATTTTGCTTGTTCTTTACGTGGATGAGTGTTACTATCTAAAGGTTACTTGCGAAAGGGAAAAAGATTTATAATTAATGTGCTCGCGGAGCATTGTGGCCCTCGTACCTATGTATCCTCATAGTGCAATGAGGAAACCAGAGCTCCGTAGTTCAGAACTAAGGATAGAAAAAAGGTTAACAAAAAGATTACACACTAAGATCTCGCAATTATGTGCATACGTATCCTCATAGTGCAATGAGAAAATCAGAGCTCCGTAGTTCGGAAACTAAGGATGTGTCAAAAGGAAAAGAAAAGGGTTGATTGACACAGAAAAGAAATAGTTGGAATTGCAAAGGAGTTATGGAGTGATAAAGGTGTTGTGAAAGTATTGTTGAACCAAGATAGTGTTATTGGATAAGGTGGATGTGTCTGAACCAAAGAGTGTGGCTAATGCAAAATGTAGGATTTTGCCTAGATCCATTGATGAAGACCTACAAAGAGGTTATTTGCCCAAGCACGAGGTCTAATAAGGAAAACAATGCAAGAGATGGGTTTGTCTAAGCACGAGGTCTGACAAGACAAACAATGCAAGGGAATGAGAGAGATTCGCCTAAACACGGAGCCTGACAAGCAAAATGTGTATGGGAAAGAAAGTTTGTCTAGGCACGAGGTCTGATAAGATAAACAATGGAAGAAAGGAGAGTTTGTCTAAGCACAAGGTCTGACAAGATGAACATGTAAGGGAAAGATTTCCATTAGGAAGTGATTAACCCAAACAGAGGGTTTTAGTTCAGAAACTAGTATCCAAAGAGGAGTGTGTTTGGTCCAAAGAGGAGTTTTTGTTGAGGTGTTAGAGTGTGTCTGTTGAATGTGGGAAGAAGACTCGATAATTGTTTGATTTGAATTACACTAAAGTTTATGAGTGGAGGTGAATACTTTGAACAACCGGGCCAAGTGTCTCATGTCCTAAATATTCAGAATGAGGGTAGGAATGCTCCATTCTTATTCTTTCTCCACTACTTAAGGCTCATCCCGCACAATTCCAATAGTATCTTTAAGTGTTTTTTGAATTTGTTTACAAAGTGGTTTGAAAGTGACTTGACATTGGATTAAGTGTTTAAACACTACGCCAGAAATGAGTTTTAGCAGCGCACCCTTTAGCAGCGCTTCTTAAAAAGCGCTGCTAAAGGGTGGGCAAAAAAAAAAGAAAAAAAATTTCCCACCTAAGACAGCGCTTTTGAAAAAGCGCTGCTAAAGGGGGGCCCTAAGAAAGCGCTTTTTAAAAAGCGCTGCTAAAGTGGGACCTAAGAAAGCGCTTTTAAAAAGCGCTGCTAAAGGTGTCCCCCTTTAGCAGCGCTTATTCTATAAAGCGCTGCTATATGGCATTGCTAAGGCACCCTAAGAAAGCGCTTTTAAAAGCGCTGCTAAAGGCATTTAAAAGCGCTGCTAAAGGGGGACCTAGAGGGGGACATAAGAAAGCGCTTTTAAAAAGTGCTGCTAAAGGGCCCCCTTTAGCAGCGCTTTTTCTATAAAGCGCTGCTATATGGCATTGCTAAGGCACCCTAAGAAAGCGCTTTTAAAAGCGCTGCTAAAGGCCTTTAAAAGCGCTGCTATAGGTATTAGTATTATAATTTTTAAATACCCTCCAGAATTTTAAGAGAAACAGAACAGTCGCGTAGCATTCTTTTCTTCTGTCTTTCTCCTCTAGCGAACGAACTTGCCCTATTCAAGTGCCGTCATCCGCCGTCCGACCGTCGTCCGCCGTCCGTTCACCGTCCGTTCTCCGTCCATTTTCGAGTGCATTCGTCCGTCTGCATTGCATTTCCACCATTGTTAAGGTATGTGACAATTTCAAGGGATTTTCTTGTTTTTTTTTCTTTTCACCATTGTTGGTATCTGAAGACATTAAAGGTTTTGAAGGTTTTTGTTAATACTGTTATCTAAATATTGATGGTTTTTCTTTTCACTATTGTTGGTATTTGATGGTTTTTCTAAATATTTGTTTTCACCATTGTTGGTATACTATTGTTTTTGTTGTTGGTATACTATTGTTTTTGTTATCTAAATATTGATGGTATATTGTTTTTGTTGTTGCGTTCAAGTATGATACGTATATTGTTGTTTTGTATTGAAGGTTTGAGGACATGCATGCAAGTAAATTTTAGTGTTGTTGTTGTGTAGAAATGACTTATTGAAGGTTTAGTGAAGGTTTTATATGTTGATATGTTATTATGTTATTATGATGGATTTCTCAATGTTTATATGATATATATGTTATTATGGTTTTATATGTTTAGTTAGGATTTCTCAATGTTTAGTAAGGGTGTCATTTTGGTTTAAGGATTATCTAGTAATTTTAATATGATTTGTTTTGGTGGATTATCTAGTATTTTTAATATGATTTGTCTTGGTTAATTATTAATATGATTTTAATAAAATTTATATTTTGTCTGCTATAGGGGTTACCTGTGAAGAGCAAAGCTGTGATCGTTTCCAAGCATCCTATTGCGTAGCATTCTTAGAAGTTAGTGATTTCCTTACAGGTATTCTCTGTTTTGTTTAACTTTTATAGTTTAGTGTAGATTACTCAATTAGTATGGATAAAAAATGGATGTCTGGTAATCGATTGTCAAAAAAGTACGAGAATGGGGTATCGAAGTTCGTTAAGTTTGCTGTTGAACACGCCAAAGACCCCAGTAGGATCACATGTCCTTGCTTAGGATGCTGTTATGGGCGTCGAGTTGACGTCGTTCAGTTGGAATCTCATTTAATGAGACATGGAATTGACCGAAGTTACACATGTTGGACATTACATGGTGAGATAAGTAACGAGAATGTTGAACCCCAGAATAATACGACATGTGCTTCAAAGGACAATGGCAGAGATACATATGATTGTGATCGAGTCGAAGAGATTGCAGAAGCACTTGAAGAAGATCTTCAAGATTGTCCCAAGATGTTTGAGAGGTTGGTAAGCGATGCAGAGAAACCGTTGTATAAAGGTTGCACTACTTTCACAAGATTGTCCGTGGTATTAAAGTTGTACAATTTAAAGGCGGGTAATGGATGGTCGGATAAAAGTTTCACAGAGTTGTTAGCCCTACTTCAAGAGATGCTTCCAGAGGATAATGTTCTTCCCAATCGAACCTATGAAGCTAAAAAAATGTTATGCTCTATTGGCATGAGCTATGATAAGATACATGCTTGTCCAAATGATTGCATTTTGTTTCGAAATGAATATGCATCATTAAACGAGTGTCCTAAATATGGTGTATCTCGGTATAAGAAAAAATTGTCACCAGCAAAAGTATTATGGTATTTTCCTATAATTCTGAGATTCAGACGCATGTTTCGTAGTGAAACAGATGCAAAACACCTGACTTGGCATGCAGATGATAGAATTGTAGATGGGAAGTATCGACATCCGGCAGATTCACCATAGTGGATGAAAATTGATAATGATTATCCTGATTTTGGAGAAGAAGCTAGAAACCTTCGCTTGGCATTATCGACTGATGGAATGAATCCGCATGGTCTGCAGAGTATCTCACATTCTACCTGGCCTGTAATTATTATGATTTATAACCTACCTCCATGGCTATGTATGAAGCGTAAGTACATGATGTTATCTATGTTAATTTCTGGCCCTAAACAACCAGGGAATGACATAGACGTATACCTGACACCTCAAGTGCGCTACTTACACGAAAGCAAAATTGGAAGAAATTAAAGAGGAATGGTGTCAATTTATTCTTGGGTTGAGAATTGTATAGAGTTATCGGATTGGAAGACTTGTAATTATATGTGAATTGAATGTATTTGTGTTGTTGTAATTCTGAGGATCGAATTTTGTTGTAACATATTTAAACAGGTTTATGTGTATATTAAAATGTTTATGAACAAAGTCATGAGTTACAATGTATCCAAAGTTTTGAATTGTACATATAAGGCCAAAGTTTGAATTGTATATTTAAGGCCAAAGTTTGAATTTTATTTATAAGGCCAAAGTGTTGAAATAAAGGCCTGAATTATAAGCAGGTTTGTGTAATATAAGCAGGTTGTTGGTAAAATATACAAAACAAGGTGAATATTTTTTTAAAAAAAAAATTTAAAATCTGGGACATTAGACAGCGCTTTTACATAAAAGCGCTGCTAAATGTCACAAATATTACGCTACAAAAGCGCTGCTATTGGTTTGGAAGGGGGGGGGGGTCTAAGGCAGCGCTTGTACAAAGCGCTGCTAAAGGGTGGGCTATGGCAGCGCTTTGCAAAAGCGCTGCTAAAGGGGGAGTCTAAGACAGCGCTTTTTGAAAGCGCTGCTAAAGGGGGGGATGGTTGGGGGAATTATGCAGCGCTTACAAAAGCGCTGCTAAAGGGCTAAAAAAGCGCTGCTAAAGGTGCTGCTGAAGGGAGCTTTTAGCAGCACTTTTTCATTGAAAAAAAGCGTTGCCTTTACCTTTAGCAGCGCCACTTTTGACAGTGCTGCTAAAGGCCAAAAAAAGCGCTGCTAAAGGTCTTTTTTGACATAGTGAAAGTAGGAATTGTTAAATTGGTGTGAATTAAATGGAAGAGGTACTTGACGTTGGATCAAGCACTCGCGTGGCATTCGATGCAGTATGATTTGGAAAAATACTTGACATTGAATCAAGTTTATTTTGGTCTTTTGAAAAAAAAGTTATTTTTATCGTTTTGGTTTTATCTTGTTTATTAACATGCAAGGGAAAACAGTAAAAAAAAAATGAATCATATGCTATTACATGTTCATGTAAGTGGGGGACATTTTACCCACAATGGGGGAAGAAATCATAAACCATACAAGTGTAATAATCTATACAAGCATACACCATACAAGATAAGAAAATTAACCATACAACCATACAAAGAAAAAATAACCAAAAGACGTATAAAATATTAAATAAATTATCACACAATACAAGTATATCAAATTAAAAAGAAAAGAATATTTATAAAGTTATTTATCTAAAAAATTATTCTAAAAAAGTATCTAAAATATTAGTGGTAAGTTTCTAACTAATATTACTAATTTGATTATTTTGACTAATTATGATTATTTATTCTAACTAAAATTAATGTATTTAATTCTTACTAACACTAAAGTGTTTAATTCTAACTAAAACTATTAGTGTATTAAAACTAAAGTTACTGAATATTTATATTTTCTAAAACTAATATATAAAAAGCTACTGATATATCTTTTCTAAGTGACTAAAGTGTTATAATTAACTAAAGCTAAAGTACTAATGGCTATTATATTCTAAATTGATGGATATGTATTAAAAAAAAATTAAAAAAACTCTGCATTAAATAAGACAATTAAATGGACCGCAACAGTGTACATAACGACATCATCAATGAATTAGACATTACTTATGGCTTATGGCATGTTTTAAAAATCGGATCGATTATCAAATCGGTGAGGATATTGGGTCACTGATTCACCGGTCGAACCATTGAGTCACTGGTTGAACCGCATGATCAAACTAAATTAAACCGAATAACTCAATTGAATAGACTTGTCATTATAACAAAACTATATATGTATAAAACTGGTCGAACCTGATGCTTCGGCCTGTAAAAAATATAACTGACACTTAAATTTTTAAAAAATATTATATCATAAATTCACAAGTTAAATATTTAAATTCAAATTTTAAATATAATTTAATGGTAAAGTATTACACATAACAAAATAGTATAAAATAATAAAATGTACTTGTAAAAAAAGTCTAATTATATCATAATCTAATTAAATAGTTTATAACAAAATAATACCAATTAATGTCTATTAAATTTAATTCTAAAGAGGTAAAATTATTTTAATGTTGGGATCTCCTTCAATATCAAAATCATCTACAGCAAAATCAACCGCATCTGCAACATCCTCCCCATCAATGATATCATTATGTTGACTGTTTTCTTTAGAATTAAATTGTGCATCATCCTTAACATCAACCTCATCCAAATTTAATAGATCTATAACAAAATCAATTTAGAGAGTTTAGCAATTGACATATAATAATAAATTAACATAACAAAATTGTAATTCATAATAACTAATACCATACCAATATCGTTTGAAATAGGTTGGATTGTCATACTAACAAGATCTTTGTGTAATGCTTCCACTTTCTTAATAGTTAAAAAGAGTGATCAATCCTCCAACACCCAATTAAAATGATCACTAAATGTTTTAAAATGGATAGGATCATAATTTTATTTTTCCTTATTTCTATAAATCATTAACCATAATATCAAACATAGAACCAAACAAAACAAATTATAGCGACCAATTATTGAAGCAAATAGAAAGATACAATAGCCAATTAGAAATGACAAAGTTTGTCATAAGCGTATTCATCTATTCTAATCATGTAGTATCGTTACCATGCATATGATCAAATAGAGAAGTTTAATTTACTAAAAAAAACAATGAAGAAAAATTGGATTAACATGTTGATAATATATTAATTCGATATATATTAAGTGTATATGTATTAATGGAATACATATTAAATTATTACTAGTAGAAACATCAAAACAATACTTATTAATAGTAGAAACAACGTAATAATGTCAGCTTGATAACCATCAAAACAGGACTTGGTAATGTTTAACATTTTCACACACTAAATAAGTGCAACCATGCGACAATGTGGTTATGCATTTTACAGGTAACAATGCAGTGCATTACACCAAGAAATGTGTGGGTATGCAGAACAATAACTTGTGGTTATGCATTTTATAGGTAACAATGTAGTGCCTTACACCAAAAATGCATACAAGTACTACTATATTAAATATTGATCTTTTACAAGTACTACTATATTAAATATTAATCTCTTACAAATTTTGGTCATGTCTACAAGTACTACTATATTAAATATTTATCTCTTACCAATTTTCAAGGATCAAGAATCAAGTAAAAGAAAATTCTCATTGAAGGTTATTGTTAAATACAATAGACTATGAGACATATAAATAAACCGTGTGTTTTGAAAAGCACCACGGACTTCTTGCTTACGCCCCTCAGACGAAGAGTTCCCCTTGCTCAATCAGACTAGCTAAATAAGACTTTCACAGCTCAAACACTTAAGCAGCGAGACTTATGTGACTTAAGCATTTTGCCTCAAGACTTGTTACTTGAATTCCAATTAGACAAGACTTTTTGCTCAAATAAATAGCAAAAGACTTAATCTAAACTACTAAAGGCTAAGCAGAAGAGTGAATAAGGTGCACATGATACAAGTATTAGAGGTACGGGAAATTTCCATAACAAAGACCTAAAGCTCTTAAGATTTCTAAGATATACAATGGTAAGAAAACTTAAGGCTTTTACAATTACAACCTAAAATAGAAACTTTGCATATTATATTAGAGTTGATAATTGCTTGATGTTGCTACTCCTTCATTAGAGGAATCCTTGTTAAGATTTAAACTTGAATCTCCATCCATATATATAGCCTTTTCAGAAACTAGTCGTTGAGAAAGTGACTTGATCAAATGTCTTTGCTTTTACTCCATAGTACAAAAGACATTAAAGATGGATGCACAACATATTATGAATCCAGTGTGTAACGTGTTTAACCTTTGAGTCTTCAAAAGCTTTTATACTGATAGAGCCGTTAGGAGCAGACGTCTGTAAAGCATGTCAACCTTTATTGAGTCTTGCAATATTGTATACTCTAGCTGACAAGCTGATAAGACAATATAACTTGCTTTCTGCAGTACGAAAAATCCACAACTTTATCACCACTTCTGAATGGTACCAGATGCTGATATACAATTACCAAGTGTAGTAACTCGTCTAATATTGAGGCCTTCAGCTTAGAGTTTGCGCCAAGCCACACTAGCAATTGTCCTTTAGACTCTACCACCAGAAGCTAGCAATGAAGCAATTCCCAAGTGTGTCTAAGTAAAATAAATTCTAATTATTTATGTACAAGAACCTGCATAAATAAAACACACATCAAATAAACCATTGTTCTTTTAATACTTTTGTTATCATTAAAACTAAAAGAGAATATGTCAAGAACAAATCTTGTTCTAATAATCTCCCCATTTTTGATGATGAGAAACACAAGTATTTAAAGGACAATGTTAGGCATTTAATTTTCTCGGCAACAACAGGGTATGAGGTTTGTAAGATCCCTCTGAGTTTGATAGTTCACAACTAAGTCTTATTGACTCTAACATCAAGAACTATTTTTCAAGAAAAAATAAATTAGTCTTCTTAGTAACATCAGTGTCTGAGGTTTGCAAGCTCCCCCTGAGTCAAACAGTTCCAAGGTTGAGGTTTGTAAGCTCCCCCTTAGTTCCATATTTAAGAATAACAAAATAACAACATTTTAACTCCCTTTGGCAACACCAGAATACGAGGTTTGTAAGCTCCTTCTGAGTCTCATATGCTAAGTCAGAGGTTTGTAAACTCTTACTTAACATTATGTACAAGAGAGTTAAAATATGTTGCTCTTTTTAGCTTTCATTGGCAACACCAGAATATGAGGTTTGTAAGCTCCTTATGGGTTTGTCGCGGTGAGAATCGTGATACCAAGCTATTGATTAACTTGAATCTTAATTCATTGAAATCACAACCGGACTTTGATTTATCCAAAGGAAAGGTTAAAGACAGAAAAACCTTTTGCGCGATGTAAGAACAACGCTAAGAGATCGGGGATCGGGGGTAGGTTATGCTTAGGGTAGGTATTTCACATCCTAAACATCTGTAGTACTCTACATGAACCTTTTGTATGTTTGTATTCTATAAGTGCTAAATGTTTGCTATGGTTTGGAATTGGGTATAAAGTTAGGGTAAAAGGTGTAGGTAAAGACCTAGGGATAGTTTCTAAGTTTGCTCGTAAAGATATCGCATCCTCTGCCTACGTATCCTAACTAGGATAGAATCAGAGCAATCGTAGTTCACCTCACTAGGGATAAAAGAACACTTGATTATGTTCAAGGTTCAAAGGAGAAAAAACATGACAATGCTTGTGTAGAGTTTAACCAAACTCTCTAAATCTAAGTTAAACACTCAAGCATCGAGAGTAAGTAATCATCACCATAATTCTCACATAGAGTTAACAAACTCTATCTAAAGTTCTAAAAATTGCAAGACTATGAAGAGGAGTGTGCTCGTCAAGATATCGCATCTTGCGCCTACGTATTTCCATTAACAAATGAGAAATCAGAGCATCCATAGTCCAGACCCGACTAAGGAATGAGTTTAACAAAATTCAAAGGGGAAGGTAAGAAATAACCATTATGATTCTTGCATAGAGTTAGCAAACTTTATCCTAAAGTTCTAGTTGAGGAATACTCCTAACAAGGGGTAGGTCTTTTAGACTTAGAGCAAAGTATAATGGCTATAGATTATAACTTAACTAAGTTATGGTTTAAAGTTGACTTAACAAAGTCAAAGGGAGGGCATTGAGCTGTCTATGACCCAAGAGTCAATAGAGAGGCTTTCCTTTGGAAGGGAAAAAGATGAGGCAACTGGATGAGAACTAAAGAGTTCCATCACTTGGGGAAATAACTTAACAAAGTAATAAACATTCAAATATGATGAATATATAAGAGGTATAGTTACAACCAAGGACATGCAAGCATATGAGAATATCAAGCAAAAATTATAAATAAGGTAAATGGTTACCACTAAATGTATATACAAAGACATTATAATATCTAAAGAGAGGTTCTTACAAGACTCAATATAAGAGGTAAGAAAATGACATATCTTGACAAAGATGAGGGAATATCTTAACAAAGATGAAAGTATGTCTTAACAAAGATGAAGGTAAAAACCATACATGAAGCAAATCATATCATATTGAGTTCTAACAAGACTCAAAACGGTCAGGGATCATGTGAGAAGTAAAATCAAGAAGTCACAACATTTATGGATAGTATGGTTTACAAACACACAATTGTAAAGTAAATCAAGAGATGCTTACAAGCAAAGGTAGAGATGCAATAGTCAAGTACACAAAGGAGATAACAAAGCAAGTTCACATCAATTTCAGTTTAAACTCAAAGAAAATGAAATCAAGAGCTTTTTTAAATGAAGATTGAAAGATAGGAGGGTGAAAAACCCTAAAAAAGCACACAACTTTCTCACAATTTTAAGTGTTTCTAAAATATGAATTTTAGAATTCTTTAAACATTATATAAAAATATGTTACAACACAAGAATTTAGCAAAAAGAATCATTTAAAAATGATTAAAATTAATAAAATTACAATGCTTTGAATTTTAAAGAAAAGACAAAGAAATTAAGTATCTAAAAAGAAAGGAATGTATTCACCAAGGTTTGAACCCAAGACCTTGGGATTACAAAGCCAAAAATTTACCATGCCAACCATCACGCGCGTGTGAACATAGAGTGGAAGTGGAAAATAAAATATTGAAAATATGGAAAATCAAGAAAATGCCCAAAAAGAACTCAATAACCACTGGGGTGACGATACATCCAATGTATCAAGCCACCCTAGTTAAACATATACTAAAAGGCGCGTTTTCTGGGCAAGTGTTCAAGGCCAAGTAAAAAACTCAAAAACAATTTCAATCCCAAATCTTCAATACTTAACTAAGTTTAATGAAATTAAGGTCAAACATGCTTGAATTTTTATGAGGAGTATGATGATGTCAACCAACTTTTGAAATAAAAACCACAACTCAAAACACGATTGCATGTGCTAAATAGGAGTTTGGGATGTAATTTGAAATTTAGAGATCAAAGTAGATGCATTTAAAGATAGGTAAAGGTCTGAGCATGTTGCAAACACTTTTCTTATGGATAAATTTAAGAGAAAAAAATCAGTTTATGTCATGGATTATGAGATGATCACCAAGTTGTTAATGAAATGAAGTGGTTTCAAAAAGATTTATGCAGTATTTTACAATGCTAAAACAATGCACAGAGGCAGCAACCACTTCTCAATCACAATGCCACAAGTCAAAAACTTTTACACACACCAATTGCAAAGGTCTCACAGATGTATCTTGAAAGTTTTATAGTTTAATCATTTTTTTATAGAAACAGAATGCAAACAGCAAGTCAAGGCAAAGTGCTTTTAAGGCATCAAACATGCCAATCCAATGTTCAGCTGACCTAGGCAGCAGTGGTATTTCAACAATGTTGAATTCCAACTAACATGGCTTTTTGCAAAGATATGGACCTCATAGTGAACTTTAGTCAAAGCAAGATTGTAACATCAATCAAACATGGATGAATTGTTCAGAATAGAAACAGTCATCAAACTTGCTACTATAGTCCATCACAAACAACAACAGTCCAAAGTTTTTGTGGTATTGACAGTTATTTTGCTTTGGTATTTCAATCAATATTGATGAATTCCAATTGTAGTTCCAACAGTAACCATAAAACTTGAAAGTCTTTAAATGCAAAGAACATGGTTAAGGAGGCTCTGGTTGAAAACAGAAACAAACATCTCTTAACTCAATGTGTAGCAGGTTATGAATTCCTAACACACATGAATGGCCACTGACCAGACCAAAACCTACTGGTATTAAAAAATCAACAAAATCTAAAGCAGTAGCTGACTGCCAGCTCTAGGTGTTTCAATTAATACCATTGATGAATTCCCATCATAGCTCTCACAACATATGGAAAATCAAGATGAAAACTAAACAGACAAGGGTGTTTTTTTATTAATAGAAGCAATACACATATGGATCATTAGTCTTAGTTCCAATCAAAACCCTTAGATAGAAACCAGAGCAAAAACCAACTCTTGGTATGCGAAACCAACCTTAGCAGTAACTAAACATGAACATTGACATCACAATGTCAAAACTAAACCTTACCAATTGTTTCAGCATTACACAACAATCAACTTCACAAAAGCAACAAAACTACAAATACTGACATAAAGACAATCTAAAAGCTAGCTGTCATGAGTTTGAACAATCTCAACAATGTTAGAGTAATGACTCAAAGATAGAACATATACTCAATAATCCCAACTGTAACTGATTAAGGACTCACCACACACATTGCACAAAGTTTGATGGTAATAGGATTAAATAACCCTAGAGTAGGAACTGATAGAATCAAGACCAAAGCTTCAGATGGCCATACACACACCAGTCAAACTCAAACTAAACTAGGCAATGATTATGACAGGGATAGGATTCATACCAGCCAACTGATGTTCTTGATAGAATAATCGTGCAATGATGCATCAAGAAAATGATGAAAACTGAATTGTATGAAACTTGTAGTAATTGCATTACATTGTAAATCACATAACATTGGCTTTTATAACAATCCAACTAACTAACTAACTAACTGACTAGCTAACAGAATTACAAAGCTAATAGGCAATTGATGTTATAATGGATGTTATGACATAGACTATTAAGCTAATACACCTCCTTAATTCGATTAGTTAGATGCTTCCATCATGCCTAGCTTCATCCTTAGATCATCGAATTTGCTTGTTTTTAATGGTTTTGTGAGCAGGTCATCCAATTGCTCATTTGTTTTGTAGTAGCTCATCTCTAACTTTCCATTATTCAATTATTCTCTTAAAAAGTGAAATTTGGTTTCAATATGCTTGCTTCTACCATGTGCAACAGGGTGTTTTGCCAAGTCTATGGCTGATTTACTGTCAACTCTAAGTTCTACCTTTCCATTTCTTATCAGCTTTAATTCAGCCAATAACATGTTTGTCCATTGAGCTTAACAGGATACCATGGAAGCTGCTATGTACTCATCTTCACATGAGGATAAAGCCACCATTGGTTCCTTTTTTGAGCTCCATGCAAAAACTGCATTTCCAATCATAAACACATATGCTGTTGTACTCTTTCTGTCATCTTTATCACCACTTCAATCTGAATCTGAATAGCCCATCAATTCACCTCCTTGACCTTTACAATATTGAATTCCATACATGTATGTACCCTTCACATACCTCAATATCCTCTTGGCTGCGATTAAATGAGACGTGGTTGGCTTCACCATGTACCTGCTGATCAGCCCTACACCATATGTGATATCAGGTCTTGTGTGACACAAGTATCTTAGGGAACCAACAAGTTGTTTGAATAGAGTAGGATTTACTTCCTCTTCATCATTATCCAAACATAACTTTGTCCCTGTATCAACAAGAGTTGCAGCTGGCTTGCAGTTTACCATGTTAAACATTTTTAGCACATCTTGAGCACATTTCCTTTGATGAATAATCATTCCTTGATCATTTCTATCAAATTCAATTCCTAGAAAATATGAGTCTGCCTAAGTCAGACATCTCAAATACCTTCATCATGTTTTCCTTAAAAACCTTCATTTCACCTTCATTGTTTCCCATCACTATCATGTCATCCACATATAGATATACAATGAGATTATATGTGGTATTCCTATTGTAAATTCCATGTTCATTTACACACTTCATGAAACCTTGTTGAACAAGAAAACTGTCTATTTTCTTGTTCCAAACCCTTGGGGCTTGCTTCAGCCCATACAAGGCTTTGTTCAGCTTATAAATATGTTCTTCCTTTCCTTCTATCTCAAATCCTGGTGGCTGATTCACATATACTTCTTCTTCTAGCTCACCATTCAAAAAGGCTGACTTTACATCTAGTTGATACATAGACCAGTCATTCTGAACTGCTATTGCCACAATCAGTATGATTGTTTCCATTCTTGCTACTGGAGCATAGACTTCATAGTAATCTTGTCCATGCCTTTGTAGGAATCCTCTTACTACTAATCTAGCCTTGTATTTTTCCACTTGCCCATCTGGTCTTAGTTGTCTTAAAAACTCACTTGACATCAATACACCTCTTGTTAGCCAGTAATTTAACTAATTTCCAAGTCTCATTATTTTCTATAGAACTCAGTTCTTCAATCATGGCTATCTTCCAATGTGTCTGCTTTAAAGCTTCTTCAAAAGGCACTGGTTCAGTTTCATCCAGCATTGTTAATTGCACTATATCACCCTCATCTGTGACTGCTTGATCAGGGAATCTCTCATAGTCCCTCATCCTGACTGGTGGTTGATTATTCCTTGTTGGTCTATTGATTACTTCTGCACCTTCTTCATTTGTATCTTTATCCACTTCTTCTTGTTCCTCAATCTCACCTTCTTCTGTCTCTGAGTCAGAGAGGGGTAAGTGATTGTTACCTTTATGTGAGACCTTTTCCTTCCAATCCCATTCCTTTGATTCATCAATTCTTACATCTTTACTGAATACTATCTTCTTATTATTTGGATTATATAGTTTGTATGCATCAGTTTGATGATAGCCAACCATAATCATTACTTGAGATTTATCATCTAACTTCCTTCTTAGTTGATCAGGCACATTGTCGCTTTCGCGAAAATAAGGTGCCGGCACAACAGAAGAGTCGCCACCTTTCGTTATTTATCCCTCAGAGCGGGAAAGGAAACGATCGGAAAAACCTGACGAAAAAGGGTAAGACAAGGTCGTCGCAACCATTGTCTAGGTTCGGGAGTCGGTTACGCAAGGGGAAGGTATTAGCACCCCTCACGTCCGTCGTACTCGACGGGATCCACGCTTGTTGTGTTTACTTGGACGGGTTGGTTTTATTCTATCTACCTATCAAGGCTGGCTGAAAAAGAAAAGAAAAATGACTCGGCAAAGCATCGTGCTTTATGCCTACGTATTCTCATCAGAGAATGAGAAATCAGAGTCAACGTAGTTCGGCCTACGAAGGGTTATGGGGGAAGGTAGCTCTCCAAGACATCGCCATCTTGTGCCTACGTACTCTCAACAGGCATGAGAGATCAGAGCTCACGTAGTTTGGGAAACTACGGTTTATTTCCTGTCTTTTACGAAAGAAGTGTTTTTTATTGTGTTTGCGATTTCAACCGCACTAGAGACTATGACCTGAGAGTGAATGCGTCGCATGTCACCCAAAGGGTACCATACTAAACATCCAGACTGTGGAAAAGAAACTCTCCCACAATCCTTTCTCAGATAGCTTAAGGCTCGTAACGTACGAAAGAAATCATTCATAATTACTGTATCTTAAACTGTTTTGAGATGAGAAGAGAACATGCCCAACTAGGAGGGAGACTATCAAGTCCTACTGTTATCATGCCATGGATTCATCCTATGGTTGAGGTTTGAACAGGGAACTCCTAGAAGTTGTCATGCATAGGTTTCAACCTAAAGTTCTATCATCAAATCCTTATCAAAGGAAATGAGAGTCCTAAGGGATCATGTCAATGATACACCAAAACAGACAAAGCATCAGCTTAACAGTAAAATGCATGCAATGCAAGTGAGGGAGGAAATGTGTGTGGGGCTTCAGCCTCCACAAGCTCATCTCAACCTCAAGCCAGAATGAAATAGCAGTAACCATACTGAAATATAAACAACATGCTATCAAGCAATAAACAGTAAACTGCAATCATACAGATAAAATGAAATAAAATGCCATCAGGCAAACAAACCACATGGGCAAGGGAGCTGGGCTCTACCGAATACCCGCAAGCAAAGCCATACAGTAATAGTACAAGCAGAGGGAGCAACTCAACCTCTAATGCAAACATGCTCCTAAATTCCACTTATTCTAGATATGAACTTAATCTAATGCATCAGACAAGTCAAACAAAACACACAATACAGAAAAGAAAAAGAAGAAAACAGACCAACTCCTCTCTCAACTCCAAGCTTCAGCTCTTCCAACAGCAACTCAGTCTTCAGACTTCAATCACTTTTGACAAACATCAGTTTGCTTTTCCAGGTTTCAACCCTACAACATGAGTTTTAACTCATCTTCTCCCTTAAGCTTCAGCTTCTTGATCAGCTCCACCTTCAGGCTTCACCTAATCTTCAGGGATCTTCAAGTGTCAACTTGATCTTCATGCTCTTGAAGCTTCAGCTGGAATGGCAGTACTCAAGGATTCATCCTCTTCAATACTCTTCAATGAAGTCTTCATCTTCAAACTCAGGCTCTGACATCTCTCAAGACAATCAAACCAGAGAAAAATCACTTACTGGATAAGCTGGGGGATATTGAACTGCTTATTGATCACCAAAGGTGACTTATAAGGGTTCAACATCAAAGGAATGGTTCCCTCAAAAGTTCTACTCCCTAGGTACATTACTTATCCCTCCAAAGGAGAGAGGTGTATACCATGGAAGGACTTTGAATCATAGGGAGGAATGGAGGTGAATGATACCATCCATGTTTGAGAAAGAAGTTATCTACATCTAAGCTCTTCCTAATCCCTAACCCTAAAAACAACATAAAAAGAAAATAAGATCAAGCTATCAAGCTCCTCAATGCATCTTCAAGTCTTCTACTATGCTCCTCAATGCTCCACAATGAGATACCAAGCTTTCCAAGCTCACAAAGCAAAGCAAACAAACAAACATGCCCTAAAGGCAACACAAACAATCAACCAATACAAAAATCAACTAAAAAATAGCATACTATTATATTAAATCCTAATATAATTTCTAAGGGATCCTACATACGTACCCTTAATACCCATATATGCCCCATAGTCTAAATTGTCCTAAAAACCCAAAATCTAAAGTTATGGTGCACCTATGTTGAAGTTTTACCCTAATTCTACACAACCTAGAATTATCTAATCAAAACTATCCTAAAAATCATCACAAAAATATGGAATTAATCCAGGGGGAACCTAAAACATATATCTAACTACCCTAAAAAGATTGACCTAAAAATCTAAAGGGAGCTACCTAAACTAAAATCTACAAATTAAGGTATCAACTTAAAAGAATTAAAATGCAATTAAAATGGAAAATATGCAAAAAATATTAAAATGAAATAAAATGGAAATTTTATGATTTTATATTTTTCTTGACAAAAAATGGAAAGTGGAGAAAAAATTCCCAAGCAAAAATATTCTTTTTTCTATTTAATATGGATTTTCAAAGATTAAAAATAAAATGGAGGAAATTAAAATGAAAAAGATGAGAATGGGTGCAGATAGCAACAAGATACAGTTTAAATTTCATTTGGGCTCAGACTGGGGGTCTAAAAAGTAAAGCGCTTGGGCCCATCAATTAAAACAGAAATTAAATGAAAAAACATTAAGAAAATGAGAAATGGACGGTGAAAATAGCAACTAATTATAGTTATAAAATGATATTGGGCCTGAATGGGGGTGGCGTTAGCAATAATCACACAAAGCCCAGAATAGAGCTTTAATGAAACGCAGCGTTCGCTGCTTTCTGAAGTTCCCTCTCATTCTCGTTTTGAATCTGGGCCGTGGGATCGTTCCTCAAGTCAAATGGTCATGCGTGATCTGACGGTCCGTGAATCATCTTCTTCCTCTCGCCCTAGGATTTGCAGAGTCACCATGAAAACACACTCCATGCAACAACCTTCCACCAATTCGTATGCCTTCGTTTCTCCACCAATCCTCAACACGTAAAAACCAAAATTGCTCAGAATTCCACGCTGCACACGACTATGGCCTTGGTTCTCATTGACATGGCCTAAATCATGCAACCCGAATGGGAGACTCCATGAACCTCAAAATATCATCAGTTTTCCACTTCAACCAAATTCAGAATTTTTGGTATCAAAATGATCCTTATGTTACACTAATCAAAATCAGTCATTAAACTAGCATTAACACTCTTTAAATCACACGATCTTGCTCATCCAAGAATTGACCTCCATAGTTGAAACTTCACCAAATGCTCTTAAACTCATCATACATGATCACCTAATTGTCTCTAACCAATCTACACTAATAATTTACCCTAGCCATGCCTAGATTAGGGTGTAGAAATGGTTTTGCATACCTGGCTTCTTGGAATGGTAGGTGATGAAACTCTTCAATTCAAGCCTTGTAACTCTTCAAGAATAATCCCTAGATGATGAATCTTCTTCTGTTTGCAAAAGATTTGGAGTAGCAAGCTTGTACTTCAAGATCCAATGTGAATGGCTTCTTTGCAAATTCAATGTGAGCACCTTCAATTCTCCATCAATGGAGCTTCAAACCAGTATGAACACACTCAGAAATATCTATGGAGAAGGTTTGTGAAGAAAAATGGGGTAGCAATGAAGAAGAATCAAGAGATTCAATGTAACTTGCAATGGAAGCTTTATGATTTCACACTCTCTTCTCTACCACAATCAACACCAACCCTGAATCAATGCAAGTCACAATGGATATATAGAGAGGTTTAGAAAAGTCTAGAACCCCCTAGAACAATCCAATGAGAATTTCAAGTTTTCATGTCATGGTATTTTGCATTTTCATTTCTCCTCATATGGCATCTAATGCAAAAACCCTTGCAATCTTACCATTCTGACTTGAATTTCTCCTTACATGAGATTTGTGATAAGATACAATGCATATCTTCCTTGTTTATTGAATTTTTCCTTGTTTTGGTTTGGTACCTTCATGTGCAAGTAATCAAATTACAAAGCAACCCTATGATGCAAGCCTCAAATCAAAATTGTGGCTGAACCATTGTTCTTAGAATGTCATTTGGAGTCAAAATGACCTATTACATGACATGGTTTGGACTTATAACTTGGGATTTATGATTTTCAACTTCACTTGAATTAACTTATGCCTCATTTTTAGGCCATTTTTATCACTTTTTGATATGAGCCTTTCCAACATCTCATGACCACCCTACTAGCCTTAAAACATCACTCTAAGCAAGTTTTATGTTGAAGATATTTCCATTTGAAGCTTGGAAGTAGGAGATATGGCCTTATGCTTGAAATGACCTATAACTTCCAAATGTCCAAAATGCCCTTGGCTTGTCAAAGCCATAAGTTGAGTTCTACAAATCCTATCAAGGACTTCTAGTACTATCTAGAAAGCTAAGAATATGCTCTTCAACATTCATGTTGACCAAGAATTCATAGGAATCATCCTACTAGGGAAAAAGTTGTCTGCAAGTTGGGTGACTTTCAAGGACCCAGATTCACATACCTCAGATGACCTGTAATTTGTCAAAACCATAACTTGAGCTCTGCAAATCCTATCAAGGACTTATACTACTCAAATTAAAGCTAAGAACAAGCTCTACAACATTCATGTTATGGGGAAGATGATATGACAATCACATCTTGAGATAAAACTGCCTGGAAGATAGGGATCAAACTAGGGGATTTTACACTGTCAATCCTTAGAAACCCTAGCTTGAAACTTCTCAAACTCCTCAATCATGATGAGTTGGTCTAGTAATCATCCTTATAGTATCTCAATACATCATTCCATGATCACATGGCTCTTGGATTAGGTCTCAACCCTCTCCAAATCATCAGTTGACCTAGGGTTGACCCAGTCAAACCCTAATTCTACCATTCATGGTTGAATCTTCTGAATTCTTGTATAATGACCTCTCTGGGCTTCATGATGGCTTTCAAGACATCTCATACTCTTTCTCAAAGCTTCAAATCCATCCTCACAGTCTCAGAATCATCTAAGGGGCTCCCACAACTCTCAAGTCGTGAGACACACAACCTTGGTTTCAACCAATCCCTCTGAGGATCTCTTGAGTTCTCTGATAAAGGTATCAATCTTTGAAAATTGAAATAACTTCTTGGCTAGCTTCAAAGCCTCACATAGCTCTTGATAGTTAAATAAATGTTGGTCAAATTTTGGGGTGCAACACACATGTCTGAAACATAATGAACCAAAGATCCTTAAATGCTGAACACTTGGTTTGACTCCACTCCAGGCTTTCTCTGGTGTCTTGTCCTGCAACTTCTTGGTAGGACTTCTGTTTATGAGATATGTTGCAGTAGCAGCTATTCACCCTACATGAAATGAGGCATTTTCTTTTGCTTCAACATACTCCTTATCATATTTACTAGGGTTCTGTTTTTTCTTTCTGATATCCCATTGTGTTGAGGTGTATAAGGTGCAGTGATTTCATGACTAATGCCATTTGATGAGCAAAACTCATGAAATTTAGTAGAGTTGTATTCACCTCCTCCATCACTTCTTAGCCTACTAATTACTTCCCCACATTCATTTTGAACTAGCAATCTGAAATTTTTAAACACATTTAACACTTCAATTTTCTTAATCAACAAGTAGATCCACAGTTTCCTAGTAAATTCATCTATGAATGTTACAAAATAGTTGTTTCCACCTACTGACCTTACTTCAAAGGGTCCACATACATCTGAGTGAATTACCTCTAGTTTCCTGGTTGCCTTGAATGGTACCTCTGCTTTGTATGAGCTTTTGGCTTGCTTTCCAGTACATCATACTTCACATACTTCTTATGGCACTTTTAGTTTTGGTAGGCCCTCCACCATCTTCCTTTCATGCAGCATATCTAGATCTCTAAAATTGATGTGCCCTCCACCATCTTTGATGCCATAACCAGTCCTCATGCTTAGTCTCAGTCAAAAGGCAATGATCTTCAATCACATTCATATTAATCCTGAAGGTTCTTTGCTTTGACAGTGGAGCTTTAATGATCAGCCTATTCTTGTGATCAAAGATATTCATAGCTTTTGCCTCCATTTTCATGGTATATCCCTTCTATAATAGCTGGCCAATACTAATTAGATTGCTCTTCATGTTTGGCACATATAGCACATTAGTAATATAGGCCTTCTTGCCATCCTTCCTATTGATCAAGATATTTCCAATCCCAGCTGCACATACTATGCTATTGTCTGCAAATCTAATACTTCGGTTTACTGACTCATCTAGTTCAGAAAACCAAGACTTCTTTCCTATCATGTGATTGGAACACCCCGTATCAAGATACCATTCATCACTTATTTATTCTTCATCCTTGATTGTTACCATCAGCAACACTTCATCTGAGTCAGATCCTTCATTCTGAGCAAACTGAGCCTCATCTTTGTTCCTTGGTACTCTCTTTGATCTGCATTCAGATGCATAATGGCCCCATTTTTGGCAATTATAACACTGAATCTCCTTTTTGGACTTTCCTTTCTTCACATACTGAGCATGTAATGCTTGATCCACATATGCAACTTTTCCTCTTTCTTTGATCCTATCTATTAACCTCAGTTCGTGTGTTTCTAGGCTTGCCTGCAATTCTTCAATCTTCATGGAGTCTAGATCCTTTGACTCCTCCAATGCAACTACAATGTGATCAAATCTTGGTGTTAAAGTTTTGAGAACCTTTTCTACCTTCATCACATCGATGAAGTTTTCACCATTCCTTAGCATCTGGTTTGTGAGAGTGATTACTTTGTCCAGGTATTGGCTGATGGTTTCTTCTTCTTCCATTGTCACCATTCCTCAATGCTTGAAATCTCACCTTATTTAGCTTTCCATCACCAGCATACAATTTATCCATCGCATCCCATGTTTCTTTTGCACTTTCATAGTGCATGATCTTTTCAAAGATCTCATTGCTCACACTTTAATGTATCAAGAACATGGCTTTCTCATTCTTCTTCTTCAGTTCTTTGTGCGTAGCTTATTGTTCTTCTGTTGCATTGGCTGTTAGGGTTGGTACTCCTTCATTCACCACTTCAAGAACCTCTTGAAACTTGAAAATTACCTTCATCTTCACAACCCATTGATTGAACGTTTTACCTTCAAACACTGGTAACTGTGTAGATATATTGTTGCCATGATTTCCCATTCTTCGATCGTCTTCTTGCAGCAATTATGGAACCGGGCTCTATTATACCAATTTGATAGAACAATCATGCAATGATGCATCAAGAAAATGATGAAAACTGAATTGTATGAAACTTGTAGTAATTGCATTACGTTGTAAATCACATAACGTTGACTTTTATAACAATCCAACTAACTAATTGATTGACTAACTAACAGAATTACAAAGTTAATAGACAATTGATGTTATAACGGATGTTATGACATAGACTATTAAGCTAATAGCTCTTACAAGCTTGACATACCTCAATGTACCAATGTTTCAACAACATTACCTTTGCAAAGAACAACAACACATCCTCAAACTGCCCTGATGACAGTTACTAACCCAAACTTAGCATGATATCTAAGTTTAACAACCATAGCTATGAGTTCTAAATGGTAACACCTAACTTCTATCAATAAACTGTCTAAACTCAACTCCATGATGGAACAAAGGTTAAATTACTAACAAGTTTGGTTATGAGAAAATGGTTTTGGTGGCAATGAACATAAACTCAACATAACAATGTCAAGCCTAAACTTATCATACATTTTAACAGTATACTTTCACAAAAGTAAATATATGCACACCTTACCCTACTGAACATTTAATAGCAAAAGCATATGGTATACAAAGTTAACAACATGGTTGACAAACCAAATCATCATGGCAAATGTGTAAACATAAAAAAAATAATCAATACATGATGCATAATAATGAGAGGGTTCAAAGCTACACACCTCTTGTAGTCTTCCCACACTTAAGCTAAGCAAGAGCAAGAATTCCTTCCTTTTATACAAGCTGGAGAAAATTGCTTCTTTTTGAAGAAACAATGCAACTTTGTGGATAGTTTGAGTGAAAGCACTTCCAGCTGTTGTTTTAGGTTTTAGACAGGTAATATATCATGAACATGAGGTGTTCCAAGTGTTATGATGATGGAAAATGACCTATGTAATGATTTAGTGAGAAACTTGCACAAAAGTCAAAGTATGGTGGTATGAAAGTTGACTTTTTGACCTAGGTTTCTTTTGGTGAAACTAATGGTGGGAACAACTTCAAATGATCATTTTGAGTGTGTGTCTGTGTGTGTGTGTGTGTGTGTGTGTGGATTTTGAGGTGGTTTTATGTTTGGAAGAGAGACTGGTGTGAAAATTGCAAAGGGAGCAAATTTGGTGTCTTTCTTCACTTACAAGCAAGAATGATAAGAAGGAGAGCTATGTGCCCTCTTGTGTGTTAAGAGCTCTGGTGTGTAGAGGAAAGTGGAATGGCTCCTCTATTTATAGGCCAAGTGCAAGTTACATTTTGGTGGGAAGATCTTTGGCATTTCAAAATCAGATTTCCATCAGCAGGTTCTTGCTTCTTTCCAATGGTTCTTAGCCTCAATAAACAGCTACCTTTGAGCTGGTATGAAGTGACTACAGAGGTACTAAAGCAAGTTCTCTATGCTGCAGCAAAACCATGCTATCTCTCATGTGTACTTTTTATACCTTTTATATTAAACAAATGAATTATGGATGAATCCTTGGTTTTGCTTTGATTCTCTTCAGATCTGGTTCAAAGCTTCCTCTAACACATCACATCAAGTGTCTTCCCATGGTTAGAAATGAAGTGCATAGTTGGAAACCAAGTCTATGTTGAGTTTTGACATGGTGACCATCAAGTGCTTGGGGTCAACTTGTCCAATTTGAAACTCTCAGCTCACAAGGGCTATGGAGGAGTTCTTTTACTTCTTGAAAAGCCCTGATGGAGCTCCACAACTATCATGTTTACTTAATTTCCAAATTCCAAGTGGAACTAGGTCAAAAAACCTCTCAAAGTTGGCTGAAAACATGCTTTAAAATGCCAAAAACTTAGAATTTTTCTGTGTTTTCTCCCTCTTGTGATGATTTTGACTATAACTCCAAATCTATGCATTTTTTGCCCATAGATCAGTGTTACACTTTTGTAGGGCTTGCCAAAGCCTTTCCAACAAGCTTTGAACCACCTCATTTGGATGTGTGGTTAGGAAGTTATGGTCTTGCCCCTTTCAAAACCCTAATTCTCGACTTTTTTGATTACTCCTCAATCCTCAATTCAATGGTCATTAAACTTCATGGATAGGTGTAATATTTTATTAGGAACATACTTGCTTCAAACTTTAAGGTCAAATTCCTTATGGTCAAAGAGTTGACTTTTCAGTCAAACGAACCGATCGATCGATAACCACCGGATCGACTGTTGGTGTTCTGGGTCTTTTGAGGTCTTGAAACTTCTTGGGTGGAATTCAATAAGTCATATGAGCTTCATGGACCATTATTCCATCATTGGAATACCTTTTAAATCAAAAGTCAAACTATAGTTGACTTTTCCTTAGACCTGAGGTGCAACAGGGTTTGATAGGCTAAGCCTGAGGTTTGTAAGCTTTTCCTTAGACCTATGTATAAGAAAGTTAAAAATACGCCCTGGGAAAGGTAACCACAAAAACAGAAAATAAATGACAAGAAAATAAATGACCAATATGTATAGAACATATATTCAATGGATTCAGTTTCCACTTAAATACTTACTATTATTTCTCCCCCTTTTTTCACATCAAAAAGAGTTAAAGGAAAAGAAGGGAAAGAGAAAATATATCACAAATAAATATATCTCAGATCATCATTACTGGATCAGTTTCCAAAGAGGAAAAGTAATCAAGCAATAAGAGTCATTAAGGTTTTTAAAGTGCATGATTTGAAGCCTTAATGGTCATTACTTATTCCAAGAATTAAACAAAGATTAATTTTAGAATCTTGGTATCCACAAAAGTCATTATAAAAGCATATAACTCCTAAATCATTTTCATCAATCATCAACCAAAATATATGGAGTCATCAACTGAAAGTCATAATACATCCATCGTAACAAATGTAACTGAGAGCTCTATAAGTTTGGCAACCCAATCCTCTCAAAGGCGAGTTGCTTCTGAGTCCTTTACAGCTAAGCCATTGCCCTCAGCTCATCTAGAAATCATCTTGTTACCTTTTTTTAAAATATAATCCATCAGTTTAATTAATGAAAAAGTTTATTTTGACCAAGAATTATTTTCAGCATGCAAGTACATTCGAATAATTTCTTTTAGATTTTCTGAAAGTACATCAAAGTGAAACTGACACAGAAACGACAGTTAAAATAGATCCAACATAAACTCATAGTAATTCAGAGAATCTTAATATATTAGACAACTAGATAACATTCCCGAGAGTCATTATTAGAATACTGATAAAATTTAATCAAAACTTAAATAATATTAAACTCAAGACAATGTATGTAACACATTTATAAAAAGGACTCTAGTAAGCTTTCTTCCATCATCACTGAATCCCTAAAACACCAAGATATATAAGAAAAATCAAATCTGGGTTCTAAAGAGAGATTTCAGGAAGGCAGCAATACTTAATGCAGCAACTCAAGCAATCCAAGGCAAAGCAGCAGTTGAAGAATCTGCAAGCAAGCAGACATCCTCAGAAGTGCTCTCCTATTCAGCATCCTTTATGAAGACACACAAAAGAAGAAGATCTTATAGATCCAGACGCAGAAACAAACTGAGAAAGAAGGCTTTGGAGTTTGCTAAGGAAGAATGGCAAGATTTCTTAGATAAACTAGACATGTCAGATGATCCTAGGGAATTCCTAAGGGCTCATCCATTAGACCCGAAAGTATAATTTTCTTGTAATAGCTTCCTTTTTATTATTAAAGTAAGTTGCAAACATTTAAGTTCTTTTAACTATTTCAGATTCTCATTGAACAATAAGAATAAATATTAATCAGTTAGAACTAAACACAAGCATGAACAAACTTTAAATTTATTAATAAGATGTTTAATACAAATATATCAACAACAATACAAAGTATAACTATGCAGAAATTTAACATCAGAATCTTTCATAGATAACTTCAAACTTGTCTCTCCAAATCTTGGAAGAACTAGCCTCAGAACTTATGTCAACCCCTTGTTGAACAAGTATTTCAGAAATAACTCATCCAAAAGAAATAGAGGTGGTCTTTCCCTTTTGAAAAGAAGAAAGAGACCACTTCAGATGATCAAACATAACTTGAGGGAGATTAATCTTCAAATTTGAATTAATAAGTAGAAACAAATCTTTTTCAATAGGGTCCACTTGGTCTAAATCTTTATTCTTAGGAAGTAAGTTTGAGTTCAGAATATGACTCCAAACAACAACATCAGGAAGAAGATTTGAAACCACTAATGTATTAGATGGATCTACAAAGATACGCCAAGTAGGAAGATAGTGTTCTCAAACAAGAGTTCTTGGGATTTCTTCAATCTCCTCACAGTTGATCACATTTGCAATCACTTTAGAGGTTACTGTAATAGAAATACCAGCTACTCTAGACATAATAGAATACTCAGAATTTAGCTCAACAATGGAGGCATCGATCTAAAACTCTTTCACAAGACTTGGATAAGTGCAAGCATAAAGCATTTCAAAGTAGCCATTCCACACTTGTTCAGACACAGGTTTCCAGAATTTGAAACAAATCTTAAGCAACTCATTAAAATTCACAAACTTTTCATTGATGACAACCAGTTGATTCAAAAAAAGAGTTAATTGAAGAACTCATCTCATGTTTGGTTTGGTCAGCACACAAATAAGAGGAAAAGAAGGAAAAGAAGAAGAAGAAAATAGAAAATAAACTGAACAAGAATCTTACAGAAATAAGAATCTTGTCAGAAAAAGGACACAATGATGTTTTGTAAGGCAGGGAATAGTAATAACAAGTACTGCAAGTGAAAATATCATTACCCAAAGGTTCTTATCCAACAAATATTTTAATTCCACTAGATAAGTTTTACCTTTATGAAAATTTAAGTATTATAAAAGCTTTTAGAAAACTTTTTACTTAAACTGCTATATCAAAAGTAAAGAATCTTCTTCTGAATCTCAGAAGCTGACAACTTTCAGTGCAATTAACCATCAGAGTCTAGTATAACTAGATTTAGACAAAGATATCAATTGTCAATCATAGGTCTCTAAGATTCTATTCATAACTAGCACTTTATCTTGAAATAAGAGTCATGAGTGATAGATGAATATGAATTGTCTTCTTTATATAGCTAACAAGCAACAATATCATCTCAAAAGTGAGAAAACTGTTTCCATAAATATGATCCTCATCTGGCTTAATAAGACATTCAATGCAGACAAATACAATAGAGTTTCCTCTTAAAGATTTATGAAGTTCTCTTTTTCAATAGAACTTCTCTAGAGATCTAACAGAAACTTTGTATTTATATCTATACAAATGTTTCATTGAATCAAAAGATCAGCTAGAAAATAACAAGCATACCTTTTTTTGCCAAACTCGATTCAGTATTCAGACTTGACCAATAGAGTCTGAATACAACTTTGAGTGGATTCTGATTCAATGGTTGTCTAACTATTGATTCCACAACTCTCACCAATTTAAGTACCACCAGTACTTGAATTTAAGCTGTTGGCTCTTCCTCTAATAAATATTGTAAACAACCTTATGGAAGATGCCTCTACTTCTTTCCTTGATATTTGTAGCAGATACATTATGATACTCATATTTCTATAAGACCATACATGTAAGTAGAAACATGATTTTCTTTCCCTTATATGTATGGTCTTATAGAAATATGAGTATCATAATGTAACTGCTACAGATATCAACGAAAGAAGTAGAGGCATCAGACATAATCACTCCATTTGCTCTAATAAAAAGATCATAAATCACTCCAGAGTATAAGTCTAGGATGAGATATGATAGGAACATAATCTTGTTATAAACAATGCCACAAATATTATTGTCTGGGATTAAATCTTTAGACTTTGAAGTCATTGACAAGTTCAGAACCATATGGTATTTGCTATCTGAAATTAACATAAAGCAGATCAAAGTAATATCTTAGTACAACTGACAGAACTCAAAGAGAAGTTGAAAATTTCTCATAGAAATGTCGTTTAAAACATCTTCCATAATAGTCCTCAACCAAGAAACAATGGAGTTTCTTAAGAAATCATCTTAAAGAACAAATTCCATATAATCAAATATTTTTAAGCAAGATAGATTTGACACCATCTCTTACTTTTCAATACTTGATTTTTATTTCAGAACACATATGCTTCTTTCCATCTGCATTCTGCACTAATATCAGCTTCAGATTAAACATTAAAAAGCATTTGATATTAGGTTCTGGTAGTGTTTCTCCATGATTTCAGATTTCGAAAATCAGTTGAAATACAAATATTTCATAAGCTTTTGAAGTTACTCTTCTATCAACAGATATCACAACCCATTCAGACAATATGGAAGTCCTTCTGACAAGAAACCTAAGTTTCTTATCATTAGTCATTCCAAAGAACTTAAGCTAAAAAGAGAAGGTGATCTGTTGAATAGTTTTTCATCTTCTAACTTCATTTTTTTCCTTTGAAGACATCAAGACAAAGCTTCAGAACATAGAAGATTCAAGATGTAAACATAAAAAAACTGTGACTTTTGATTTAAGTCAAGGAACAATCTTCTCAAAATTTGCTTGAAAAGATTAGATGAAGTGTAACTACTTCAAGCTTCAAATACTGATCCCCACAAATCCAAGCACAAGAATTCAAAGATAGTCCAAACATCAGACATATCAATGATGTTGATATACTCATAAGTGAGATAATGCATCTACCAGAATGCAACTACCTCTAAAGATATTCAATATACATCTTCTGAGTTGGTGAAAGAGATTTTTAAGATGACCATCTTTAACACCATCAACTTCTGTAGTAATAACTCTTTCAAGGATATTCTATAGACCTTTAGCAACCCTTTTATCAAGTTCAATAATTTAAAAATATGTTTACCTTTTCTATCATTTAAATTCAATGAAAACATCCATTTGAATATGGTAGAAAAAGCCGTATGATATTTTTCATGTCGCACTTGATTCCTTCTTGAAAAAGAAATATACTTTTTTTATTGGATCATTATCTGCATCACTGTTAAATGTTAAGCACATATCATGCTCTGATACCAATTGAAGGTCTGAAAAATACACAAAAAGGGGGTTGAATTGTGTTTCGCATTCTCTTTTAATTTAATTTCTAATCAGAGTTTCAGAATCAGAACTGATGTTCAGATTCTGAATTAATTCGTTTGGCAGCAGATATAACAGAAGTAAATAAAATAACAACATAAGATACAAAAGATTTATATTGGTTCCTCCTTTAACTAAGAGTAGTTCAATCCCTTTGCCTCACAAGAGATTTTTATTATAACCACTTCATGGTTACAATCGCTTCTGCATAAGACTTTTACAATTGCTCAAACCAACTGTCTAAGACTTCCCTTGCTTATAGCACATGTCTAAGACTTAATGTAACATCTCAATATTTTGTTAAATTATAAAAAAAATCTAATAACTTTATTATTTATTCGTTTAATTATTATGTATAAGAAATTTAATAAAACTATAGCACCCTTGATATTTTAAACTTATTATAATTAAAAGTATAATTATTTTATTTAAGAGTTTTAATCTCTTTGTTCTTAACTTATTTAAAAAGATTGACCACTTCTATCTATTTATTTATCAATCAATTTATTTTATGATATAATTTAAATTATTATTGATATAATTTAAATTATGATTTACTTTTGTATTTTAATAGTTAATATTTTTATGATATATTTCATGTGACATAATCTAGAGGAGGAACATTATTTTATTAATATAATTCGACTAAATATTTATCTTGTGTGGGTTTGGATTATAATCCTCCCTCTATTTTATAATGTGTAAAGAAATATTTTTAATTAAGATATCAATTATGTTACTATTTTCGCACGCGAAGTTATTTATTCTCATTATGTTATTGGTTATTATCTTATGTTTTAGTCAAGTAGCTGATATAATTTATTTATATTATGATAAAATAATTATAATAATAATAGTTAAAATAATATTCTTTTTATTAATTGAATTATTATTTAGTAGAATAAATAATTGTGTGTTTAAATGATTAAATATAAAAAGATAGATTATATCTATTTATTTTATTTTAAGATGAGTTTATTTAATATGGTTAGTAAAGATGGTTTAAACAATTATTTAAATTCTTTTTAATTTTAGTATTTTCCTTTTGACTATATTTTATAGAAAATAATTAGTTGGCCATTTAATTTAATCGTGAGATCTAAATCATTAATTAGAATACAATTCTTAAAAGTGTTCTTGGACCCCATTTGTCATGAATATAGGAATTGAGAAAGAGAGAACCGAGGAAATAAATCTTTTTTTCTTTCCTTCCTGCGTATCAAACTTAGGGGTGAAAAAATGGGTCGGACCCGTCGGACCGGCTTGTTTGACCCGTCATTTTTGGCGGGATGGGGTAAATTTTTCGGCTCGGTACTTTAAGTTGGTCCGCTCTGTCTAACTCGCTTGAAAAAGCAGGCGGGGCGGGTTTTACCCACAAGCTTCTTGTTAATTTTTTTATTTTTTACTTAGGATTAAAATAAATTTAACTATAAAAAGAACACTCTTCTCTTAGGTTTATGTTGATTGAATTGTATCATAAATTATTATACAAACAAAATGAATTATAATTGTAACGTTCTTTCTATAACTTCCTGATCTAACCTGATCATAAGGGGATCACTAGCTGACCACACTCTGTTGGACCACTGCCTGTTCACCGGTGATGAGGAGGACGAGGGGGTGTACCTGCAAGGCACTCCGATGTCAAAGTAAGTATATGGGCAGAGTGGTCACAAGCATAGAAAAATGGGTAAGAAGTGAATTACCTGACCCTCTTGTGGAAGAGAGTATTTATAGAGAGACCCCAACGCTGGGCCAACGGTCACTTGTGTTGGGCTGGATTGCCAGGCCCAACCCAGGTGACTGCTAGAGCTTACGTGGCGTAGTGAAGATCAAGACGTGGTCTTCGCCCTAGTCCAATTGTCCCGTGATCTCCGGAAAGTGGGTTTGACTTGCTCTTTCGGAGGTGGGCAGTTGGTCGAGAACGTGTCCCCACGGAGGGGGCACGTGGAGGATGTGTGAATGACACGTTGTTTTTCCCGACAAGGAGAAGGTCCTGCCCGCGGAGGGTAAGGTCCTGCCCACGGAGGGGGAGAAGGTCCTGCCCGCGGAGGGTGAGGTCCTGCCCGTGGAGGGGGAAAAGGTCCTGCCCGCGGAGGGGTAAGGTCCTGCCCGTGGAGGGTAAGGTCCTGCCCGCGGAGGGGGAGAAGGTCCTACCCACGAAGGGGGAGAAGGTCCTGCTCGCGGAGGGTAAGGTCCTGCCCGCAGAGGGGGAGAAGATCCTGCTCGCGGAGGGTAAGGTCCTGCCCGCGGAGGGGGAGAAGGTCCTGCCCGCGGAGGGGTAGAAGGTCCTACCCGCTAAGGGTAAGGTCCTGTCCGTGGAGGGGGAGAAGGTCCTGCTCGCGGAGGGTAAGGTACTGCCCGCGGAGGGGTAAGGTCCTGCCCGCGGAGGGAAGGTTCTGCCCGACGGGGGCAGAGTCTGGCCGACGGAGGGAAGGTTCTGCCCGACGGGGGCAGTGTTTGGCCGACGAAGGGAAGGTTCTGCCTGACGGGGGCAGTGTCTGGTCGACGGGCATTCTTGTGCTCGACACAGATGAGGAAGGCTCCTTTGGGCCTTCTCCCAAGTGTATGTGGGTTGGGCCTTCCCGGTCAGGCCGGGGCCCAGGCCAGAACATTTTCTAATACATGTGTTGATTGGAAAAACTTAAAATAAAATAAAAAAATTGTATGTCATGCTGAATTATTAAGTTGTCAAACATTAGCTCACATGTTTTCTTTAGAAATAGATGTTGATTTTAATAAAAGGAATGATTTGATTAGTGTATACCTGTTGACAAATTTAGGATTTAACTATTAAGGAACCAGTCAATATAAGAGTCTATTTGATATAAACAGTGAGAAAGTCATGTTTTGATATTTTATGCACTATATTTTATGCACTGTGATGTTTTATGCAATGTAATTGTTATCATTGTTTGTCTTTTGTAAATTCTTAATTGGGTTCTTTTACTAGTTAGTTTTTAAATAGGATTAGAATGATATGTATTATTTATTTTTTAATAGTTTTTTATTGTGCTTGAGTTTATTTAGTTATTTTTTTTGTTGTAATTGATCTTTATTTATTTTATTTTTTGAACTATTTAGACTTGAGACATATTGAAGTTCTATTATGCATTCTTAAAAAAATATTTTGTCGACCTCTTTGGTAATAAATAATTTTTTTGTAAAAATTATGTAGTAAATAATATTGTAAAACAAAATTAGCGGGTCGGCCCGCCAACTCGTTGCTAAACGGGGCGGACTTGACTTTTGAGCTCGGACGCCTAAGTTAGTCCGCCCCGCCCCGCCCCACTTTTGGACGAGCTTAAACGGGACGGGCCTAAACGGAGCTGCCTGTCCACTTTGCCACCTGTCATACCCCAAATTTGTCCTACCTGTATATAGCTTCCATTTATACATCCATCCATTATTATTCATATAATTCAAAATATGTGGTGCAAGTTTGAATTCAAGATGTCACAAGGTTGGGTGGAGGGAAAATAAGGTTTATCTAAGGCTTATCAGGAAAAGGTTTGTTCATTTGTCAAGGCTGTAATGTGCAACTCACATGGTGGTTGGGTTTATGACTATGATTTATGTGCCAGTCTGGATCGATTTTATGTGGATCAGGATGTCAAGCTGTGTTGAGATCAATAGAGAACCATGCAGGACCTGTGCTTTTCAATTAGGGTTATATGGAGCGGTGATTAATTCAAAGTTTTGGTTCAAGAAGAATTCAATGATCTGTGGGAAATTGTTTTTAAGTGTAATGCCAGAAGTCAACTCAAGCATGACTTATTTCAAATCAAGATTTAGTATTGATTCATTTGGTTTCCATTCTTGAAAAACTAATTACAATGCACGTTGGGTGCAATTTGGACTCAATTATTTTTGGCTCATTATCACAGAAACTTTAATCAAAACGGTTGTTAATTCAAGATCAAAAATCAAAGAATCGTTTAAGCAAGTTTCAAGATGCAAGTAGTAATTATCAATACTAAAAGGAAGTCATAATTCAATTTAAGATTCCATTATTGTATTTGCAAATCCGCAAAGCCATACTAACATCAAGCCCAAATTACAATATGCCAAGTCCATTATGAAATTTGCAAAGGAAAAGGATTCTAGAAGATCATTGTTTTTATAAGCCCATTTCATAAACAAAATCATCCAAAGAGAAAGAAGACCTATTATACATTTTGCAGCAAAAGTCTATATACCATTTGATAATTATTACAATATGTTATCAAAAAGTCACTAATGTGTCATTTACAAGGCCCATTCAAATGTCCACAAGATTCCAATTACATAACAAAACAAAGAAAGTTCATAATTCATTAAGCTCACCACAATTCATAAAAAAAAGGTACACAAATAAGCAAGGACGTCACCAAGCTAATGTAACCTTGTGCAGCCCAACATGAATTATGTTGTGCATCAGCTAGCAACACAATACGGAACACCCTCTTCCACAGAGTTTCCACTTCTTTCCAACACAAAATAGCCACCATAAACGAACCTGCAATAAACCACCTTCCCACAACATATGTCGTACAACCAAACGCAGCAGCATGCGGTACGACCCACACACCACTAATTCCTAAAAGAAAAAAACGTCTTGACAGTAGTACAACATGAAGGAGATGATAAAAACTGAAAAAGGGAAGCCAAGTGACCACGCGAGATACCCACAAATTTGTACTGCAACAAGGACAAAAACAAAAACTACAATATTGTTCGAAACCTGCAGCGCAAAACACCCAGCAGCGACCAATTTGAAAACGATTTTTTTTTTCATACCTACCAACTTCCACAAACAGAACGGTGTCGCGAGGAACACATATAACAAAGAAAAATCACCCAAATCCTGCAGAGGAAAATCCCGTTTTCACCCTTCAATTTTCTCCATAAAGAGAAAATAGAACTTTGCTTGAAAGAAGGAGAAATTTAAAAAAAAAACCCTCAAACCTTTGCGAGAAGGCGGACGCATAAAAGAGGTGGAGGGTAGAAAAACAAACCTGATAAAATCCACAGAAAAATACCTTGATTCAAAAAAATAAAAAAAGCTGAAATCACTCTTTATCTTCTACTTCTTTCCCATATAACAGAAACCCAAAACCCAAATCAAAAACCATGCTCTTCTTCTTCAAACCAACCATTCCCTTCTCCCTTCTTCAACCCAGAATCTCATTGCCTCACCCAAAAACCAATAATGACCCAACCCTCCTCTTCTTCAACCCCAGCTCAATATCTCTTCCAGCTAACCCTTCAACCTAAGCTTCTTTTAACCCACAAACAACCTTAATCTCGGATCCACAACAACCAACCTTTTTCAAAACTCCTTCACCAAACCGCAAATGGAAACTCTCTTTTCTGGTTTCTGGCTTATCTTCTTCACCCTTTACACAAATAATAATCCACATTCCATTGCCTAAACCGAACCAGAAACCCAGGAACAAAAGAAAAGAAAAATTTTAAATAAAGGAAAAAGTGACCCGTGACGCAGAGAGATATAGAGAGAGAGAGGTCGAACAAAATCTGAAATCGAATCTAAGCGAAAACCAGTTTGAGAAGACAAACTCGAACGAGGGAGATTGAGGGTGAACCCAACGATTAAGAGAGAGAGAGAGAGAGAGAGAGAGAGAGAGAGAGAGAGAGAGAGAGAGAGAGAGAGAGAGAGAGAGAGAGAGAGAGAGAGAGAGAGAGAGAGAGAGAGAGAGAGAGATCTTAGTGAATCGATTGAGGACAAAGGGATATCACGTTTTTTCTTTTTTGACCTTCATGCTCATGTGAGGTTTCTAATGGTAAGGTGGCTATTTGTTGTTTTCGTCTCTAAAATCGTGTCTTTTGTTTTGCACTTCTGCTCTGGTTTTGTTTTTTTCGAGTTAGTCATATGAAGGCAGATTAATCTGCTTTGTTGTGTGAATCATTGGACTATGGGCTGATGGGCCTGTGTTATTCCCTACTCTAAAAAAAAGATCTGTTTTATTATTATTGCTGTAAGTATAATGGTTTTTTTCCTACTTTTTTTGAAACTAAAACCCACATACTGTCCACACCATCATCCATATCAGCACACCCTCCCTTATTTTTTATATTTTATTTCCTAATTTTGATACATAGAATTTTATTTTACTTTTTTGGTTTTGGCTTTAACATATTTTTGCTATGGTGATTTTAACTTCGATCTTATTTTCTTATTTTTGTTTTGGCCAATGAAATCTAAATATCATAGATTATTGATTAATCTTGATGAAGATGAGACCAATTTCATTTCCATTTCAATTTTCAATTTATTTTAGATCCTCTTTTATTTTCATTTCTTTTGCGTTACGGTTGATGAAGAGACCTCCAAATTGTTTTTCGACAAATTATTGATGAAAAACAATAAATATGAGACCAAAATTCTTTTTACATTTTCATTTTCGATTTTTATTCTTTTTTATCCATTTTAATCATTTTTTGGGTCAATGACGAAATTTCATAAGTTGTTTTCAGTCAAACTATTGATAGATGACAATTCATCCGAGACCACCTTCTTTTCTCTTTCAATTTCTTCTTCATTTTTGATTTTATTTTAATTTTCCTCGATCTATGAAGTCTTTCGATTCATAAGCGTCGATTTATGGAAGTCGATAACCTTCACAATTTCAAATTTATGGAAAATGACCATTTGGGTCATTTTCTTTAATTTGGGATCGTGAGAGGCCACCTTCGATTAATCGACATGATGTTTACGATTAAAACGAGATCCCACCTTTTCTTTCGTTCGTGCGACATGATTAAATTGGAGAATGGTTCTCAATATCATTTCTCCATCTTGTTTTAGCACGTATATCAATTCACGCGACCTCATATAGCTCGATTTTCATCATAAGTCGAGCTACGACGGTTTAGCATTACATTTTCCCTGATTCAACTCATAACAAAACTAACGACTAACTTTTAATTTCTGTCAAATATCAACTGCTTTAAATTCCGTCAAATATTATTGTCATACTATTCATAATTGTCATATTCATATTCTTCATTCTTATTCACACATAATCGAAAACAATTAATAAATGATTGAAACGCTAAAAGCCTAAATTGGTGGAATGTTGGATCATTGGTTATTTGCAGGAACCCTAGCATGGAGTTGTGCCCGACTTTGCTCAAGGCATATTTTAAGACACATTGCACACACACGACTTTGTCTTGGGCTACCTGACAATGGGACCCTTTTATTTCGTGCAATCTCGTGTAAATTACATGTACTCCTCTCCCATTCCGATGTATGTTTCGTATTTCTTTGATTATTGGTTTATCTTCTAGGAGCACCCATAGGGACTAGCGTAGATCAAACTATTTTCAAACTAAATCTCGATTCGTCATCGAGCCATTTTCAAACACCCTTCGTAAGTCGAGTGCTCGTCCACATTCGCCATCAACCTGTTGCACACACTTCATCATGGTTTTGATATTGGGGGCACCCTCAAGGACTAGTATAGTTTCTCACAACCTAACCCTTGACTCGTCGTCATGCCAATTCCATTTTTAAGCAAACCCTCGACTCGTCGTCGAGCCATTTCTCAAACTATTTCCATTCCATCATGTTTTGCACGCGAATATGAGTCAAACCCTTGATCCAACATCAAGCGGATTTTTATAACAAACTATCAATCAGTTAACAACTATTTAATTCTCTTCAAGGTGTAAAGAGAAGGGTTGAGTCTTTAATATCTCTTTCAGATGTTTGGATGCGAGTTATCTTACTCATGTATGGACAATTGAGGCCTCTAAATAACATTAACGACTCAACAATGTTCTATCGTCGTCCAACCACTCACTATTCAGATACCTTTCAAACACAATCTTATTTTCAAGATGAAAAAGAGAGATAGTCAAGTCTTTGACTCGTTCTCCCGATTACTTGGGCCTGAGGAGTCTTTCTTACGCTTCAAGTAATCGTCACCCGGTCCCGATCCTCACCTTTCAAACACAACTTCTTTTAAGGTGAAAAAGAGAGAGAGTCAAGTCTTTGACTCTTTTTCCCGATTACTTGGCCCGATAAGTCTTTCTTAAGTTGCGAGTAATCGTCATCCGAACTAACTTCAAACCAATTCAACCTTGTCCCTTTTCATGGTCGTTAGCACGAACTACAGACGCTCTGATTCTTCATTCTCATCTGAATGTAAGATACGTAGGCACAAGATTGCAATGATCTTGGCGAGCACACTTCTATCTTTCTCTGTTATTCCATCTACCTTCCCTCCATCCTCCGTTTCCCTCATCCTTTCTCGTAGTCGAACTACGACGCTCTGATTTCTCATTCTCGTCCGGATGAGCATACGTAGGCACAAGGGCCCTAATCCTTGGCGAGCACCCTATTCTTATAACCACCCATTTCCCCCTAGTGTTTTTATCCCTTTATAGTATCGTTTCACATTTAGTATTGAGAAGAGAATAACTAAGCTTAGATAACGCTCATCACAATTCGAATTAAGAGGTTCTCGTTGAATATGACAGACGCGAGGGGTGCTAATACCTTCCCCTTGTGTAACCGACTCCCGAACCCAGAACATCAGGTTGCGACAGTCGTGTTCCTTTTTGTTTTAAGAGGTTTTCTCGATATTTTCCTCTCCCGTTCGTTCGGGATAAATAAAGTTCGGTGGCGACTCTGTCGAATCATATTTCCGCGCCTTTAGCGTGAGGGTCGTATGTTCGAATGAAATTTTTGAGGTGCGACACCACCCCTAATCAAACTCTCCTCTCTCAATAACCTTAACAGTCACCGCCTCATTCCTCCCCCTATTTTCTGCCGCCACTCACTCTAATGGAAAAACAAATTCCATATTCTTACTCATCATCATCCCACCTCCCTAATGAACTGTTTAGATTTTTTTTAGAGAAACTTGTCGTAAACCACCATTTCTCAATCTTTGACCATCGCACATCAAATGGAGGGAACACAACTAAATTTACATATCTTATATTGGGGTCTTCCTCCGGAACCAAATAGTTTGTCCTGTTTTGACCACTGCCATTATAGGTGCATCCCCTCCGCTAAATCAAAAAGAAATGGAATGGAACTGTCGTGTTGTTTCTCCTCTAGAAGCTTCGTGTTCATCTTTGCTTGCAGTAAGTGTCCTTCTTAAAGCTTCCTTTCTGGATTTGGTACTCTATTGTAAAATGATCAAGATATACTTAAAACCATAATTCCTTTTTCTCACATCTGAATTTTGTGTTTGGTTTTGGGGAAATTTTGTTACTACAATGTTCTGAGGTTATACATGTTTGTATATTGAGTAGGAGATTCTTAAACTTTAATTTTGTTTTGAAAACTCTCATTCTCTTTTTTTTATAATCTGAATTCAGTATCCTATTTTAGTAGCATATGTTTTATTTTGGTTAAAAGATATTGGTCAGGACTTTGAACAACAATGTGTTTGAAACTTCAGTTTTGTTTAAAAAAAAAATATTTTTTTTTTGTCTCAAATTTGAAAATGATCATGATGTTGTAAAATTTGTGTTGAAAAGATTTGTAAAATTCCACCCTTGCTTTGATAAATCAATGCTATATCTTTTGATAACTATAATATAGGGATTGAAAAAAAAATGAATATATTTTCTTTAAAGATAACTCTAGATTTTGGATATTTTTTTATTTATTTTCAAACTCCTAATTTCAACTTCGTTTAAAATAGTTTGTGTTTTGGAGTCAATTAAATTGATTCTAATCTTAACTTCGTTGTTTCTACCTCTATGTAAATTTTAGGGCAACCACTATTTTGTATAGATTCTAGTACGAGAAACATAAGCTATGACTGCGAGGAAAAGTAGAGGCGCATATTGTATAATATTTATGTATTACTGCATAGAAATTCTACTTGAAAAGGTAATGGCACTTACCGATACTGGTTATAACAAAACTAATAGTTAGATGTTATAGAATAAGTTATATAATATATAACTTTTCTAAAGAGAATTAAATTTTATTGTCATTTCATAAATTTCATTCCTTGCTCGAATCATGAATAATTTTTTTATATATTATGTTTTGTTTTGTTTGTGGATGAAACTTTATTATGATTATGTGGGATGAATCGTTGTTTTATTGGTGATTGTCATTATTATGTGGCATTGTGTGTGAATGGATTACGATTGAAGATTAATGATTTTATAAAATAATTTTTAAGATGACGTGTTTGATGATGTGATATTGTATGGTTGTATGATTGCCTAAGTGGCGGGATTTGCATTTGCATCATTTCATGGCATATGTATTGTTTACCTTTGTGGCAGATTTCCTTTGTGGCAGTTATTTCCCCATTGATATGGGATGAATTCTGTGTGGTGCCTTAGTGGCAGGCTGATTATATCCAGATCATTTAGATTTAGGATCATACATATTCACACATGAATATAATTGTGAAATAAGGATTTTTGTGGACTTGATTCCTCTTAAGCTGTTGTGTTTTGTATAATTTATTTTATAATATTATATTGTATGTTTTGTTTGATTTGATATGGATGATGGAAGATTGATCCCTTACAACCAACATTTTAGGTACCATTGAATTTGAAGAGGTGAGGTGAAAATGGTGTGATGTTTCACGTGATCGCGGGGAGAAAATTGGGTTTTTACCAAACTCATTTGTTTTACTCTTAACTTATATATCTTTCTAAACTTGTAATTATAATTTTATATAAAAAATAATTGGTAGCGTATTTTTAAAGTAAATATAGTTTGTTTTTTGTACTAATGTCTTGGAACAAAATCTGGGGCGTTACACTTAACCTTTGCTCACACCATCTGACTGAGCCACTTGCTCCTCTGTCTTATGGTTGAGACTTCCCATTTGCTTAGAGCACATGTCTAAGACTTCCCTTTGCTCACATCCTCTAGCTAAGCCACCTGCTCTTCTGGCCATCCAGACTGAGACTTCCTTTGTTTAAGCTGCACTCTAGACTTTTTACTCACGCCCTCAGACGAAGACTTCCCCTTGCTCAATCAGACTAGCTGAATAAGACTTTCACAACTTAAGCACTTAAGCAATGAGACTTACGTGGTTTAAGCATCTTGGCTCAAGACTTGTTGCTTGAATCCCAATGAGACAAGACTTTTTGCTCAAACACATATCAAGAGACTTAATCTAAACTAATGAAGGCTCAGTAGAATAGAGAATAGAGTGTACATGATACAAGTATCAGAGATACGGGAAATCACCATAACAAAGACCTAAAGCTCTTAAGATTTCTAAGATATACAATGGTAAGAAATCTTAAGGCTTTTACAATTACAACCTAAAACAGAAAATCTGCATATTACATTAGAGTTGATAATTGCATGATCTTGCTACTCCTTCATTAGAAGAATCCTTGTTAAGATTAAAACTTGAATCTTCAGCCATATATATAGCCTTTTAAAAAACTAGTTGTTGAGGAAGTGGCTTGATCAAGTGTCTTTGCTTTTACTCTATAGTACAAGAGACATTGAAGATGGATGCACAACAGATTCTGAATCCAGTGTGTAACACATTTAACATTTGAGTCTTCAATAGGTTTTCTACTGATAGAGCCGTTAGGAGCAGACGTCCATAGAGCATGTCAACATTTCTTGAGCCTTGCAATCTTGTAGGCTCTAGCTGACAAGCTGATAAGATAATACAACTTACTTTTTGTAGTACGGAAAACCCACAGCTTTATCACCAACTCTGAATCGTACCAGATGCTGATATACAATTACCAAGTAGTAACTCACCTGAATGCCTTCAGCTCAGATTTTGCGCCAAGCCACACTAGCAATTATTCTTGAGACTCTTCCACCAGAAGCTAGCAATGAAGCAACTCCCAAGTGTGTCTAAGTAAAACAAATTTTGATTATTTATGTACAAGAATAAGAACCTGCATAAATAAAATACACATCAAATAAACCATTGTTCTTTTAATATTTTTGTTATCATCAAAACTAAAAGAGAATATGTCAAGAACAAATCTTGTTCTAACAGGACCATGTGCCTTCCTTCTCATTTCCTTATTAATAATACCACCCTTAGGCGTTTCCAAAGAAACAACATCTCTAGGAGCAGAACTTATAATAGAAACCCGAAATGTCTCCCAAGACTCTAGTAAAGATAGCAATAGAAATAGTCTCGAAAGTCCATCATCAAATTTGATACTCATTCCTGACATCTAATCAAGGAGCCCTTGAAATTTACTCAAGTGATCTGAACTAAAATTTCTCTCCTTATACTTCAAACTTATGAAGCCATTCAACAAGAACAATTTATTATTCTCTGATTTAAAGGCGTGCAAGGACTCTATCTTCTCCCACAAATTTTTTGCTAGTGTCTCATTAGCAATATGATTATAAGCATTATCTTCTACATATTTTTGAAAAAAACCACATACCTGTTGATATTCAAACTCTTATTCTTCATCAGACACAAAATTCGACTTCGCAAAATTAAAAACTGGTAAATACAATTTCTTCACAAATACCAAGTCTTTCATCTTGTCCTTCCATAAATGGTAATTAGAATCATTCAACAATACCATCTTCATTTTTTTATTTGATTCCATCAACCAAACAAGTAAGATAACTCTTAACCAAGAGCTCTGATGCCACTATGTTGGGTCATCTTGATGAGCATCCATGTTGAGTCAAGAGCAACACACAAGTAAAAGAGACACCACATATTCAACCAAAAACTTAAAGTGATAGGTGTATGAGTCATTTCACTTATAAAGTGTTCAACCTCCACTTTTCTAAGCAACATGAGACTTCCAACTCACACTTGTACACAATAAAAAAATTATAACTTAAGAAAAATAAGTTATAAGATTGTGAGAAAACGAATTTTATCAAACAATTTTTTTCACATATGAGTTGAGTATGTAGAGAGTTATGTGATTGAGTGTAGTAATTTACAAAGACTTCTAAAATATTTGTAATTATACCCATAAAAAGAAGTTAAACCAATGATAATGACATCCATGCATCCTTTTACAATAAATACTTTCTTCAGTCACAATTATAAATAAAAATAACTGATTTCACATTGATTAAGAATGTTAGTTAAGTATAACTTATTTTATCGATTTCATGTTGAATCAAAATAAAATTTACGATAATCTCCTTAGTTATATTTGATAAATTAAACACTGACATTAAATGTTTTTGAATTAAATTAAGGGTATAATAATAATAATAATGATAATAATAATAATAATAATAATAATAATAATAATAATAACAATAACAACAACAACAATAATAATAATAATAATAATAATAATAATAATAATAATAATAATAATAATAATAATAATAATAATAATAATAATAATAATAATAATATAAGCATTAATTATTCTAACCGTTAATGATTTTTGCTTATAATAGTGACCAAAATTTAAGATCATTTTTTACTTATAAAAATGATCGGAGGGAGTAAACAACTTCATGATATAAAAAGATTTTGTAAGAAACAAAGATGGAAAGTTGTCATGTGTCACTTGAATTAGAAAAGTCATTGTCATGTAAAATGAAGTGTCATGGACAAAAAATGTGTTATTTTAGAGAAACTAATTTCAAAAAGACTATTTCAATAATTCTTTGTTGATGACTACACTATGATGGAATCTGACTGGTTGAATTGGTTAAGGAAATAGGGTTTGGATCCTCTCCTTTAACATTTTCTCTGCAACTATCTCCTTCACAAATTTACTCTCTCTCTCTCTCTCTCTCTCTCTATCTCTCTCTCTCTCTCTCTATCTCTCTCTCTCTCTCTCTCTCTCACTCATTTATTATCTCCTTCTTCTTCTTCTATTTATTATCTTCTTAAATGTTCTCTCTTTTATTACATATTTTTTGGTTTAAGGAGAGGGAATGATCAAAGGAGAGGATCCATTGTGTAAGGAAACACTAATTTAAGTTAAGAGTGGGTAAATACTAAAAATTTCATGATCAAATTATCAATAATAATCAAGAGAATACCATAAAGAGAGGAAAAAAATGTGTGTTTCCTTTTTCATTTGTAGAGAGTAAGAGACACATGGATCAACTCTATTTTTATGGAATGGTAATTTCCAATGTTGTTGGATTTTCAAATATATTTTTGACATTTACATGTAACCCTACTTGGTCTGAGATTACAAGAGAGTTGTCAAAACAGAATTTGAAACCGCATGATTGACCTGATATCATTTCAAAGGTCTTCAAGATAAAGTTTAATAAACTGATGTTATATTTGACCCCATGCATCTTTTTTGAAAATTTTTGGCCTATAAGTTTTTCCATTTAAATTAATTTTCCTTATTATTGTCTTAATTTCCTTTTTTTCAAGGTGTTTCATTTTCATTATTGACTGTTCATTTCCAATTTTCATCAATATTCAGTGATGTATACAATTAGATTTCAAAAATAAGGTTGACCACATATGCTCACATTCTCATTTTCTTACATCCACTAAGAAAATATTACACACCTTCAGACATCGACTATATCATATCAGCAGAAATTTCAAACTCAATTAAGTACTAGGGGTTATACAACCTAATGGAAACTCATATGATACATGGTCCATGTGATTTTGCATGATTGTCATCACTTTGCATGTAAAACAGAAAATTCTCAAAGTAATTTTCCAAAAAGTCCAATGAAACCCCTATAGTTTATCACAAAGGTTATCTAGTCTACAAAAGAAGATCCAGAACACACACAATTGTCAAAAATGGTGTGACTTTAGACAATAAACATTTTGTACCATACAACACAAGATTTTTGTTGAAGTATCAAACTCATATCAATATGAAGTGGTGTAACTAAATTACATCCATCAAATACGTTATGATCAAATTATTGCGACAATTTTTCCAACTTTAAAAGGCACAATAAATTCTAATGCAATGGTTGATGAAATTAAACAATATCTTAATTGTAGATATGTCTCGTCAAATAAAGTATATTGGAGAATCTACTCTTTCAAAATCCATGAAAGAAAACATGTTGTTGAGCTTGTGTTTTTCATTTTATTGGAGAAAAGGTTGTATACTTTACAAAATTTGAAAGAATGGAGAATATATTTGAAAAGTGTCAAGATATAATTCCTTTATAATTTGTTATGATGAGTTGTTATATTATTTTTGTAACCATAAGTTAGTTAGAGAATGTTTCTCTAATTTTAATTTTTTTAAAACTTTAGGTTATATACTAGTACACCTATTATAACATTCTTTAATCACCAATACAATTTTGTTATAAAGTTTATTTCTTTATCTCCATTAATGAGAATTATGCTAGTTGCATCAATGCTAGTTGCATCAATGCTATATGTCAATAAAAAGATCAGTATGGTTGAATCTATTACAAAATGATTGATTTCAAATGCAAATTATGAGGATGTCAGATGCCTAACCTATGATCAAAATAGCTATGTTCTTGAAAAACTTGGTAATATCCTAATATATGAGGGGAGGAATTATGATGTTGAAACACTAAAAACATTGTTTTCATCTCTACTTGGCTCACTAACAGGTATTGTCAAATTTCTATACACCACTCTTCTATTTGTAGTACAATTATCATTTCTTTTTCACTTATTTATACTTATTTATATTAGAGAATTATCATTTGGAAACATTATATGTGTTTTTGAAAAATGAAAAATCTATGAGAAGATTATGAATGTTGTTAACAACCAAAATGAAGGTGTGTTTTTTCTACATGGATATGGTGGAACATGAAAAACATTCATATGGAAACTCTAGAAAGTTCTTTGAGATCAAAACATCAATTTATTTTAACCATGGCTCATTTTATTGATTCCATTGTTGTCATTGTGGAACGTACATATCCAAATTTCACTGATAATGTTTATTCCTTTGACGACTTAAAATGTCGAGCTATCTTAGCTTTAGATTCCACAATAGAGGTGGTAGATCAAATCAATGACTATGTTCTTGAATTGATTTCATGTACACTAGTTATATTTAATACATCTTTTTAGATTTTAATTTATATAGTCTTGTTTAAATCTTAACATAAACAACATATTATAGGGGACAAAAACGATTACTACAACTCAAATTTGATTGATAGATCGATACATAATGACATTGTAGAAGTACTAAGTATTGAGTTCCTCAATTCTTTACGAACATCAAGGTTGCTCAACCATCACATTAAATTAAAAGTTAGGACGCCCATAATACTCATGAGAAACATATATCAAACGGAGGGTTTGTGTAATATAACACACTTAATTGTAACTAAAATGAAAAATCATATTCTTAAAGCAGGATTTATGGGTGATAAAGGGCATGGCAAAGTAATCTACATATCACATATAAATATGTCTCCTTGACAATTTTTATAGACTTTCAAATTAAATAGAAGACAATTTCAAATTATTATGTCATACACAATGTCCATTAATAAACTACAAGGGCAATTACTCGATTAGATTGGGTTGTATTTTCTCTAAGATTTTTTTAGTCATGAAAAAATCTATGTTTCAATATCAAGAGTAACCTCCAAAAAAGAATAAAGTTTCTGATACATGATGTAAAAATCAAATTCAAAGGAACTATAATAAATGTTGTCTACAAGGATGTGTTACATAACATCTAAAAAGTATCTTTAACCGCGTGCGCATGTGCGTGTTGTGAATCGATGTGTTAGAAAAAGATTTGTTCTTGACATATTTTCTTTTAGTTTTGATGATAACAAAAGTATTAAAAGAACAATAGTTTATTTGATGTGTATTTTATTTATGCAGGTTCTTGTTCTTGTACATAAGTAATCAGAATCTGTTTTACTTAGACACACTTGGGAGTTGCTTCATTGCTAGCTTCTTGTGTCAGAGTCTGAAAAACAATTGCTAGTGTGCCTTGGCACAGGCTATGAGCTGAAGGCCTTAGCATTTAGACGAGTTACTACACTTGGTAATGGTATATCAATATCTGGTACCATTCAGAGTTAGTGTTAAAGCTGTGGATTTTTCGTACTGCAGAAAGTAAGTTGTATTGTCTTATCAGCTTGTCAGCTAAAGTCTACAAGATTGCAAGGCTCAAGAAAGGTTGACATGCTCTACGGACGTCTGGTCTCAACGGCTCTATCAGTACAAAATCTCTTGAAGACTCAAAGTTTAAACGCGTTATAGACTGGATTCAGAATCTACTGTGCATCCATCTTCAACGTCTCTTATACTATGAAGTAAAAGTAAATACACTTGATCAAGTCATTCCTCAACGGCTAATTTTTGAAAAGGCTATATATATGGCTAAAGAATCAAGTTTGAATCTTAACAAGGATTATTCTAATGAAGGAGTACCAAGATCAAGCAATTATCAACTCTATTGTAATATGCAGATTTTCTATTTTAGGTTGTAATTGTAAAAGCCTTAAGATTTTTTACCTCTGTATATATTAGAAATTTTAAGTGTTTTAGGTCTTTGTTATGGTGATTTCCCGTACCTCTGATACTTGTATCATGTACACCTTGTTCTCTATTCTGCTGAGCCTTCATTAGTTTAGATTAAGTCTCCTGCTATATGCTTGAGAAAAAAAAGTCTTTTCTCATTGGGATTCAAGCAACAAGTCTTGAGCCAAGATGCTTAAGCCACATAAGTCTCATTACTTAAGTTCTTGAGCTGTCAAAGTCTTATTCAGCTAGCCTGATTAAGTAAAAGGAAGTCTCTATCGAAGAGGCGTGAGCAAGAAGTCTCGAGTGCTGCGTGAGCAAGGGAAGTCTCATTCTGGATGGCCAGAAGAGCAGGTGGCTCGGCCAGAGGATGTGAGCAAAGGGAAGTCTTAGACATATGCTCTAAGCAAAGGAAAGTTTCAACCAAAAGACAGAAGAGCAGGTGGTTGAGTCTAATATTGTGAGCAAAGGTTAAGTCTTAGAAATGTTCTATAAGCAAAGGGAGTCTCAGACAATTGGTCTGAGTAGTTGTAAAAGTCTTACGCAGAAGCATAAGCGATTGTAATCATGAAGTTGTTATAATGAAAATATCTTGTGAGGCAAGGGAATTAGAATACTCTCAGTTAGGGGAGGAACCAATATAAATCTTTGTGTCTTCTGTTGTTATTTTATTTACTTCTGTTATATTCACTGCCAAACAAATTAACTAAGAATCTGAACATCAATTATGATTCTGAAACTCTGATCAGAAGCTAAATTAAAAGAGAATGTGAAACACAATTTAACCCCCTTCTTGTGTACTGTTCAAACCTTCACGATGTTGTCATGAATAAATCAAATATGAAAAAGATTGAGTTTCTTGAACAAATACATGAAACCCTATTAGGTTTTACGAAAGAGAGAGAATAAGGAAGAAGAAGAACTGGAATTAATTAAAACTGCTTTATTATTCACTTACTCAATAAGGGTTTATGGATTACAGGTGAATAACAAAAAATAACCCCCCTCTCTACAACTTGAGAGAATTAGTCTATTAATAGACTACTAAGCAATCTTAGGCTACAAGATAACTTAACAATTGGGCTTACAAGCAAGGCCCAATTCGACATACTAAAAATCCTAGCATTTCATCTACTGCATATTTGAGCATACTTCGACTACAACATGTATAATCAGCATGTGAACTGTAACACCCCGTTTCCCAAATTAAAATAAAGCAATTAAAATAAACACATATCAGAGTTTCTCCCACTTACGGGATGTCACAATTTTTCCACAGGATTCCACATAACATTTCTCAAAATCATTTCAATAATATTGCAGCGGAAAAGTAAAATTAGTCTGCCATAAACCACATAACATGTATATATACATCGTCGTATATACAAAAATCGGCCATCTGCCCAATATATATATATATATATATATATATATATATATATATATATATATATATATATATATATATATATATATATATATATATATATATATATATATATATATATATATATATATATATATATATATATATATATATATATATATATATATATATATATATATATATATATATATATATATATATATATATATATATATATATATATATATATATATATATATATATATATATATATATATATATATATATATATATATATATATATATATATATATATATATATATATATATATATATATATATATATATATATATATATATATATATATATATATATATATATATATATATATATATATATATATATATATATATATATATATATATATATATATATATATATATATATATATATATATATATATATATATATATATATATATATATATATATATATATATATATATATCCATCAAACATCATCACACATCCCACGAAAGAACAGATACGCCACAGGGGCACACATAAACAACAAATGACAACAACTCCCAAAAGCCCCGGTGTTACGTATCAGAGCATGTCCTACAACGACGCCACAATCCAAGCTAGCTAAACACCTGGATTATCTGTACTTTCGAAGAAGCACATACCACAACAACAACAAAGGGGTGAGATTCACGATCAAATATTAATGGTATAAACATACATGAAATAAAAGGCAGAAAACAATAAATCAATTATTTCATATTTCTCACACCCGGACCTACTGTCCCAATCATCAACAACTATAACACACAATAATAATGCAACACATGCACTAGACTCAACAAAATGCGGTACCGACCCAACTCAGGATAGATCGCATACACTCCCTTTGAGAAACGATCTATCCCTACAACGCTCCTCCCGAGCTCATATAACCAAATATCATCGCCCCCCACTTGGGACACGGGTGGTCGCATACACTCCATCCGAGCAACGATGCAAATTCCTGTCCACGCTCCCCACTGGAGCACGCGAGCCACACAGGCCTCACGTCCACACGCTCCCCATTTGGAGCACGTGAGTCAATCGCATACGCTCCACCGAGCAACGATTCACCACGTCCACATACTATGCAAGACACTATGCATAACCACACGGCACACACCGTGCACACGATCCTACGGATCCATTCATCATAATATGCATACATACACAAGCACACAGAGTGCACCGATCCTACTTATCCAATCACCACACAACAACACGTCAATACAATGCTCACAAGGCATATTCAATCCTACTGATCACAACTACCACACAACATATCACACACTGTGCAGATAAGGCATACCGATCCTACCGATCCAATCATATATCACATATATATTAAGCACACAAGTGCATCCGACCCTACTGATCCAATTGTCACACAACAGCACATAATCTCAACGCATATAAAGCGTATCGGTCCTACGGACCCACTTACGACAACATATCACTACAACATACTCAAAGCGTAACGATCCTACTGATCCGCATATTTCGCACACTGTGCATACATCTCACGTACAAATCCACACATATTCGTTCCTAGTCGAAGGATACATAGCCACTTTAGGCCTCACAGCGTACTTCAGTTCAATCGTTCGTATCAACGAGTATTCAAGCACACACCCTCTACATCACCTTCATGCTCCCAACTGATCCATAATAACCACGTACTCGCTCATGACCAACAAGAGTCCAACCACGAGAGAACGGAACAGCACAACAGAAAAATCACAAAAGGGTGTCATGTTCGCTGCCATTCGCCTGGCGAAGCCCCGCAGCGAACACTCGCTGGGACTCGCCCGACGAAACCCCTAGCGAATCCAAACAGAAGCAAAAAGGCAGCATTCGCTGCCCAGTTCGCCTGGAGAAGGCTCGCCCCCATTCGCCCAGCGAATGCACGCGAATTCTACATAAAACAACTCTCAGCTCGGAGTCGGCAACGCACTCCGAGCCTAGCCGATTCTATTCTAAGCCAAACCCCATCATACCAGAAAATCGTTCCACTACCCGACTATAACATCCAACTCAGTTCTGCTCGGTAACGCTTACATCTACGCAATTACCAACTTCCGGTATAACTCCGAATTCACCCGGAAACCCCCAAATTCCCTCAATCAACACATGCGATCAATCATTCATGCTAACAGCAGTCATAAACACAACAACAACCCCAAATCAATTCATCATACATCATTATCAATGGGGATTAGGGATTTTTCCCCGTTTCTACCAATTTCATGCATAAACCAATTCAACCGATCAATCCCCCCCTCCCATACCTCGAAATGCAGTTTGATAATGATGAAGCTTCGCAATCCACACGAAAATATTTCTTGCTCAAGCTTCTGCTCTTGATCGCTCTCTTTTATCGTGTTCCTCTTTCGTTTCTCTTCTTCATGTGTGTTCTTCTCTTCTTCCTTCACTTTCTATTTTCACAAATGCCAAATCTACCCTTAATACCCAAAAAATCACTTATATTCCAAATAAATAAATAATTCTCATTTTCTTAATTTCCAAAGATTAATATTATCACTTCATAATACCAATATTAATAATAACAATAATAAGAATAATAATAATAATAATACTAATATCAACACTAATATTAATTATTAATTATTATCATTATCGATTATCAAATATTAATATTATGCCTCTATTTCTTCTTCAATTCCCACACCAAAACACGCTGACGAATAAAATAATACTGGAACTAAAAATAATTAAAATGGGCGTTACAACTCTCCCCCACTTTAATTATTTTCGTCCTCGAAAATACCTTATGGAAACAGCTCTGGATACGCTTCCCGCATCCTGCTCTCCAGTTCCCATGTCACACTGCCTCCCGCAGCACCTCCCCAAGCTACTCTCACCAAAGGTATCTCTTTCCCTCTGAGTCGCTTCAGCTTGCGATCCTCGATCCTCAATGGCAACGTCTCCACAATTAGATTCTCTCTAACTTGGACTTCATCTCTCTGTATCACATGAGACAGATCGGGTACATACTTCGGAAGTTGCGACACGTGGAACACGTCATGCAAGTTCGAAAGCTCCGGCGGCAACGCCAACCTATAAGCCACAGTGCCAATCCTCTGCAAAATTTGATACGGCCCGATAAACTTCGGATCTAACTTCTTGGTCTTCAAAGCACGTCCAACACTCGTCACTGGGTTAACCCTCAAGAATACATGGTCACCCTCACTGAATTCCAACTCTTTCCCGCGGTTATCATAATAACTCTTCTGTCGATCCTGAGATGCTTTCATCTTTTCACGGATCATTTGCATTGTCTCAGTAGTCTGCTGCACCAACTCTGGTCCCAACACCACACGCTCACCCGACTCATACCAACATAAAGGAGTCATGCACCTTCTACCATAAAGAGCTTCAAACGGCGCCATCCCAACACTAGAATGGTAACTGTTGTTGTACGTGAACTCTACCAAAGGCAAATGAGTATCCCACGTACCACCTTTCTCTAACACACAAGCCCGCAACAAGTCCTCTAAAGTCTGAATAGTCCTCTCCGACTGCCCATCCGTCTGCAGATGATAAGCTGAACTCAGCTTCAACTTAGTGCCCATAGCCTCTTGCAAACTCTTCCAAAACACAGAAGTGAACCTTGGATCTCTATCCGACACAATACTCAACAACACACCATGCAGCTTCACAATTACCCGAATATAAATCTCTGCAAGCTTCTCCAACGGAAAGCTAATACTGATCGGTACAAAGTGTGCAGACTTCGTAAGCCGATCCACAATCACCCAAATGGCGTCAAATCCTCTCACCGTATTCGGCAAACCGGTAACAAAATCCATAGCAATACAATCCCACTTCCAAACCGGAATCTCTAATGGTTGCATCATCCCAGAAGGTCTCTGATGCTCTACCATCGCTTTTTGACAAACCAAACAAGCATAGACATAACGAGCAATATCCTTTTTCATGCCCGACCACCAAAATAACCTTTTCAAGTCCTGATACATCTTCGTAGCCCCTGGATGAACACTCAGGCTACTACGATGTCCTTCGTCCAAAATCGACTTCCTCAGCTCATCATTATCCGGCACACAAATTCTGCCCCGAAACCTCAACACACCCGCATTATCCAACTTGAAATCACTATCGGAGTCGCTTCCGACCTCACGCATCAAATCCACAAGTTTCACATCCATCTTCTGATGTTCTCTTATCATATCCAAGAAATTATTCTTCACCTGCAATTTACCCAGCATTACAATACCTGCAGTAAACTCACAAACCATGCTCAAATCTCGAAACTGGTCAATAAGCTCCATCTCTTTTACCATCAAAGCCGACATATGAATCGTCTTCCTGCTCAAGGCATCTGCAACAACATTCGCTTTCCCTGGGTGATAACTCAAACTGAAATCATAGTCTTTCAAGAATTCCAACCATCTTCTCTGCCTCATATTCAACTCTTTCTGATCAAACAGGTACTTCAAACTTTTGTGATCACTGAACACCTCGAATCTTGAACCATACAAATAATGTCTCCAGATTTTAAAAACAAAAACAACCGCAGCCAATTCAAGGTCATGAGTAGGATAATTACGCTCATGCACCCTCAATTGTTGTGAAGCATAGGCTACCACTTTTCCATTATGCATAAGAACTTCGCCCAATCCCATTTTGGACGCATCACAATATACCACAAAAGGCTCACTCGGATTCGGTAACACCAAAACCGGCGCTGAAGTCAATCTCTTCTTCAGTTCCTCAAAACTCTCTTCAAAAGCTGCATCCCACACAAACACTTGATCTTTCCTCGTCAACTGAGTCAACAACAAAGCTAATCTGGAAAAGCCTTCAATAAATCTTCGGTAATTACCGGCTAAACCCAAGAAACTTCTAACCTCTGTTACCGTCTTCGGTGGTTCCCACTGTAACACCGCACTAACTTTCGAAGGGTCTACTGAAACACCATCACCTGAAATAACATGCCCCAGAAAACTCACCGTCTTCAACCAGAACTCACACTTAGATAACTTAGCAAACAACTTGTTATCCTTCAACACTTGCAAAGCGATCCTCAAATGTTCTGCATGCTCTTCCTCAGACTTAGAATAAATTAGAATATTATCAATGAACACGACAATGAATTGATCCAAATAAGAATAGAAGATACGGTTTATATATTCCATAAACACACCCGGCGCATTAGACACTTCGAAAGGCATTACTGCATACTCGTAATGTCCATATCGAGTCCTAAACGCTGTCTTTTGAATATCACCTTCCTTAACTCTTATCTGATGATAACCCGACCTCAAGTCGATCTTACTGAACACACGAGCTCCCACTAACTGATCCATCAAATCATCAATCCTTGGAAGAGGATACTTGTTCTTGATGGTCACTTTGTTCAACTGACGATAATCAATGCACAACCGCATGCTACCGTCTTTCTTCTTCACTAACAGCACTGGAGCTCCCCACGGTGACACACTTGGTCTGATAAACTTTCTATCCAGCAACTCTCCAATCCGAGATTTCAACTCGGCCAACTCCACTGCCAACATCCTGTACGGAGCCATAGAAATAGGCCTCGTACCAGGTACTAGATCAATGCTAAACTCAACCTCTCTCTTCGGAGGTAATTCTGTAATATCATCCGGGAACACCTCCGGAAACTCATTCACCACCGCTAACTCATCTAACAATGCCTTGCTGTCAACAAACAGTGATGCAAACAAAGCAAACACTTGAGCTTCGTCTTCCAACAAGGTTCTCAGTTCCTTATTAGACAAGGAGTCTGCCAAAGCTTCCTCTTCTGAAGTCAGAAACAATAACACCTTCCGGAAACAATCGATGTACACTCGGTTGAACTTCAACTAGTTCATACCAAGTATAACATCCAAACTACCAAGTGGCAAACAAATCAAATCCACGCCAAAATCTCGGCCAAAGATAGTCAGTGGACACTTCAAACACACAAGTGAAGTAGTCATTGAACCAATCGAGGGAGTTTCAATAGTCATCCGCCGCTCAAGAGTAGCCGACACCAAACCTAACCTCTTCACACAATCAATAGAGATAAACGAGTGGGTTGCACCCGTGTCAATCATAGCAGTCAAAGGAATGTTATTGATAAAACATGTACCTTTGATCGAACACTCCTCGTCCGCCGACTGAGTACCCACCACCGCAAACACTTTACCGCTGGCCTGAGGCGCCTGAGCCCTCCTCGGCTTCTCGCAATGAGTGCTAATATGGCCTTTCTCACCGCAGTTATAGCAAGTAGGCATATTAGTCCTACAATCCGCCATCACATGGCCCGACTTCCCACATTTGAAGCACTTCTTAGTCTCCTGAGGATAATCACTAGCACGATGCCCCACGACACCGCACCGATAACATTTCAAATATGTCGATGCCTTCCTATCTTGGAATCTCTTATCAGACACAACCTTCTGCTTTCCCTTACCGGTCGGCACACTATAAGGTGTACCACCGAACCTTTGCTTACCCTTGCGGTCACTCGCCGCCTTGTAATGTACAATATCATAAATGCGACTTCTACTCACCAACTCAGGATAACTCCGGATTTTCTGACACGCGATTCCCATCTTGATCTCCGGCCTCAACCCATTCTCAAATTTTAGGCACTTAGAAGTCATAGCTTCTTCAGTATTGTAATGAGGACAATACTGAGCCAGCTCCTCAAACTTAGCCGCATACTAGGCTACCGACATGCTGTCCTATTTCAACTTCAGAAATTCCACCTCTTTAACACTTCTGATATCTTCTGGAAAATACTTCTCCAGAAATCCAGACCGAACCACCTCCCAAGTAATCGGAGTCCCCGAAGCCTCCATCCTCTAATGACAATTGTCCCACCAAGCCTCGGCCTCCCGCTCAAGCATGTGAGTACCGAACCTCACCTTCTGCTCCTCACCGCACCCCATGGTCCTGAAGATCTTCTCTATCGCCTTCAGCCATTTCTGTGCAGCTACCGGAACTAAAATCCCACCTTCAAACTTCGGTGGCTTGTTGCTCTGGAACTGCATCAAGTCTCTGAACTGAGCACCTGCAGGCAGATTCTGATTGGCCACCGCCTGTGCCATAGCCTGCATAGCCGCAGCCAACGCCACATCATTCCTCCCAGCCATACTGCTCAACAACAACAACAGGTTAACAGAAAACAACCAACTCTATCCTACAGACAGACTCAAAACACTACACTGGCCGGACGGACCGACCTGCTATGATACCAACTTGTAACACCCCGTTTCCCAAATTAAAATAAAGCAATTAAAATAAACACATATCAGAGTTTCTCCCACTTACGGGATGTCACAATTTTTCCACAGGATTCCACAATATTCCTCAATCATTTCAATAATATTGCAGCGGAAAAGTAAAATTAGTCTGCCATAAACCACATAACTTGTATATATACATCGTCATATATACAAAAATCGGCCATCTGCCCTATATATATATATATATATATATATATATATATATATATATATATATATATATATATATATATATATATATATATATATATATATATATATATATATATATATATATATATATATATATATATATATATATATATATATATATATATATATATATATATATATATATATATATATATATATCCATCAAACATCATCACACATCCCACGAAAGAACAGATACGCCACAGGGGCACACATAAACAACAAATGACAACAACTCCCAAAAGCCCCGGTGTTACGTATCAGAGCATGTCCTACAACGACGCCACAATCCAAGCTAGCTAAACACCTGGATTGTCTGTACTTTCGAAGAAGCACAGACCACAACAACAACAAAGGGGTGAGATTCACGATCAAATATTAATGGTATAAACATACATGAAATAAAAGGCAGAAAATAATAAATCAATTATTTCATATTTCTCAAACCCGGGCCTACTGTCCCAATCATCAACAACCACAACAAACAATAACAATGCAACACATGCACTACACTCAACAAAATGCGGTACCGACTCAACTCAGGATAGATCGCATACACTCCCTCTGAGCAACGATCTATCCCTACCACGCTCCTCCTGAGCTCATATAACCAAATATCATCGTCCCCCACTTGGGACACGGGTGGTCGCATACACTCCATCCGAGCAACGATGCAAATTCCCGTCCACGCTCCCCACAGGAGCACGTGAGCCACACAGGCCTCACGTCCACACGCTCCCCATTTGGAGCACGTGAGTGAATCACATACGCTCCACCGAGCAACGATTCACCACGTCCACATACTATGCAAGACACTATGCATAACCACACGGCACACACCGTGCACACGATCCTACGGATCGATTCATCATAATATGCATACATACACAAGCACACAGAGTGCATCGATCCTACTGATCCAATCACCACACAACAACACATCAACACAATGCTCACAAGGCATATTCGATCCTACTGATCACAACTACCACACAACATATCACGCACTGTGCACATAAGGCATACCGATCCTACCGATCCAATCATATATCACATATATATTAAGCACACAAGTGCATCCGACCCTACTGATCCAATCGTCACATAACAACACATAATCTCAATGCATATAAAGCGTATCGGTCCTACGGACCCACTTACCACAGCACATCACTACAACATACTCAATGCGTAACGATCCTACTGATCTGCATATTTCGCACACTGTGCATACATCTCACGTACGCATCCACACATATTTGTTCCTAGTCGAAGGATACATAGCCACTTTAGGCCTCACAGTGTACTTCAGGTCAATCGTTCGTATCAACGAGTATTCAAGCACACGCCCTCTACATCACCTTCATGCTCCCAACCGATCCATAATAACCATGTACTCGCTCACAACCAACAAGAGTCCAACCACGAGAGAACGGAACAACACAGCAGAAAAATCACAAAATGTTGTCATGTTCGCTGCCATTCGCCTAGCGAAGCCCCGCAGCAAACACTCGCTGGGACTCGCCCGACGAAACCCCTAGCGAATCCAAACAGAAGCAAAAAGGCAGCATTCGCTGCCCAGTTCGCCTGGCGAAGGCTCGCCCCCATTCGCCCAGCGAATGCACGCGAATTCTACATAAAACAACTCTCAGCTCAGAGTCGGCAACGCACTCCGAGCCCAGCCGATTCTATTCTAAGCCAAACCCCATCATACCAGAAAATCGTTCCACTACCTGACTATAACATCCAACTCATTTCTGCTCAGTAACGCTTACATCTACGCAATTACCAACTTCCGTATAACTCCGAATTCACCCGGAAACCCCCAAATTCCCTCAATCAACACATGCGATCAATCATTCATGCTAACAGCAGTCATAAACACAACAACAACCCCAAATCAATTCATCATACATCATTATCAATAGGGATTAGGGATTTTTCCCCGTTTCTACCAATTTCATGCATAAACCAATTCAACCGATCAATCCCCCCCCCTCCCTTACCTCGAAATGCAGTTTGATGATGATGAAGCTTCGCAATCCACACGAAAATCTTTCTTGCTCAAGCTTCTGCTCTTGATCGCTCTCTTTTATCGTGTTCCTCTTCCGTTTCTCTTCTTCGTGCGTGTTCTTCTCTTCTTCCTTCACTTTCTATTTTCACAAATGCCAAATCTACCCTTAATACCCCAAAAATCACTTATATTCTAAATAAATAAATAATTCTCATTTTCTTAATTTCCAAAGATTAATATTATCACTTCATAATACCAATATTAATAATAATAATAATAATAATAATAATAATAATAATAATAATAATAATAATAATAATAATAATATCAACATTAATATTAATTATTAATTATTATCATTATCGATTATCAAATATTAATATTATGCCTCTATTTCTTCTTCAATTCCCACACCAAAACACGCTGACGAATAAAATAACACTGGAACTAAAAATAATTAAAATGGGCGTTACAACTCTCCCCCACTTTAATTATTTTCGTCCTCGAAAATACCTGATGGAAACACCTTTGGATACGTTTCCCGCATCCTGCTCTCCAGTTCCCATGTCACACTGCCTCCCGCAGCACCTCCCCAAGCCACTCTCACCAAAGGTATCTCTTTCCCTCTGAGTCGCTTCAGCTTGCGATCCTCGATCCTCAATGGCAACGTCTCCACAATTAGATTCTATCTAACTTGAACTTCATCTCTCTGTATCACATGAGACAAATCGGGTACATACTTCCGAAGTTGCGACACGTGGAACACGTCATGCAAGTTCGAAAGCTCCAGCGGCAACGCCACCCTATAAGCCACAGTGCCAATCCTCTGCAAAATATGATACGACCCGATAAACTTCGGATCCAACTTCTTGGTCTTCAAAGCACGTCCAACACCCGTCACTGGGTTAACCCTCAAGAATACATGGTCATCCTCACTGAATTCCAACTCTTTCTTGCGGTTATCATAATAACTCTTCTGCCGATCCTGAGATGCTTTCATCTTTTCACGAATCATCTGCATTGTCTCAGTAGTCTGCTGCACCAACTCTGGTCCCAACACCACACGCTCACCCGACTCATACCAACATAAAGGAGTCTTGCACCTTCTACCATAAAGAGCTTCAAACGGCGCCATCCCAACACTAGAATGGTAACTGTTTTTGTACGTGAACTCTACCAAAGGCAAATGAGTATCCCACGTACCACCTTTCTCCAACACACAAGCCCGCAACAAGTCCTCTAAAGTTTGAATAGTCCTCCCCGACTGCCCATCCGTCTGCGGATGATAAGCTGAACTCAGCTTCAACTCAGTGCCCATAGCCTCTTGCAAACTCTTCCAAAACACAGAAGTGAACCTCGGATCTCTATCCGACACAATACTCAACGGCACACCATGTAGCTTCAAAATTACCCGAATATAAATCTCTACAAGCTTCTCCAACGGAAAGCTAATACTGATCGGTACAAAGTGTGCATACTTCGTAAGCCGATCCACAATCACCCAAATGGCGTCAAATCCTCTCGTTGTATTCGGCAAACCGGTAACAAAATCCATAGCAATACAATCCCACTTCCAAATCGGAATCTTTAACGGTTGCATCATCCCAGAAGGTCTCTGATGCTCCACCTTCGCTTTCTGACAAACCAAACAAGCATAGACATAACGAGCAATATCCTTTTTCATGCCCGACCACCAAAATAACCTTTTCAAGTCCTGATACATCTTCGTAGCTCCTGGATGAACACTCAGGCTACTACGACGTCCTTCGTCCAAAATCGACTTCCTCAGCTCATCATTATCCAGCATACAAATTCTGCCCCAAAACCTCAACACACCCGCATTATCCAACTTGAAATCACTACCGGAGTCGCTTCCGGCCTCACGCATCAAATCCACAAGTTTCACATCTATCTTCTGATGTTCTCTTATCATATCCAAGAAATCATTCTTCACCTGCAATTTACCCAACATTACACTACCTGCAGTAAAATCATAAACCATACTCAAATCTCGAAACTGCTCAATAAGCTCCATCTCTTTTACCATCAAAGCCGACATATGAATCGTCTTCCTGCTCAAGGCATCTGCAACAACATTCGCTTTCCCTGGGTGATAACTCAAACTGAAATCATAGTCTTTCAAGAATTCCAACCATCTTCTCTGCCTCATATTCAACTCTTTCTGATCAAACAGGTACTTCAAACTTTTGTGATCACTGAACACCTCGAATCTTGAACCATACAAATAATGTCTCCAGATTTTAAAAACAAAAACAACCGCAGCCAATTCAAGGTCATGAGTAGGATAATTATGCTCATGCACCCTCAATTGTCGCGAAGCATAGGCTACCACTTTTCCATTATGCATTAGAACTCCGCCCAATCCCATTTTGGACGCATCACAATATACCACAAAAGGCTCACTCGGATTCGGTAACACTAAAACCGGCGCTGAAGTCAATCTCTTCTTCAGTTCCTCAAAACTCTCTTCACAAGCCGCATCCCACACAAACACTTGATCTTTCCTCGTCAACTGAGTCAACGACAAAGCTAATATGGAAAAGCCTTTAATAAATCTTCGGTAATAACCGGTTAAATTCAAGAAACTTCTAACCTCTGTTACCGTCTTCGGTGGTTCCCACTGTAACACCGCACTAACTTTCGAAGGGTCTACTGAAACACCATCACCTGAAATAACATGCCCCAGAAAACTCACCGTCTTCAACCAGAACTCAAACTTCGATAACGTAGCAAACAACTTGTTATCCTTCAACACTTGCAAAGCGATCCTCAAATGTTCTGCATGCTCTTCCTCAGACTTAGAATAAATCAGAATATCATCAATGAACACGACAATGAACTGATCCAAATAAGAATAGAAGATACGGTTCATATATTCCATAAACACACCCGGCGCATTAGACACTCTGAAAGGCATTACTGCATACTCGTAATGTCCATATCGAGTCCTAAACGCCGTCTTTTGAATATCACCTTCCTTAACTCTTATCTGATGATAACCCGACCTCAAGTCGATCTTACTGAACACACGAGCTCCCACTAACTGATCCATCAAATCATCAATCCTTGGAAGAGGATACTTGTTCTTGATGGTAACTTTGTTCAACTGATGGTAATCAATGCACAACCGCATGCTACCGTCTTTCTTCTTCACTAACAGCACTGGAGCTCCCCACGGTGACACACTTGGTCTGATAAACTTTCTATCCAGTAACTCTCCAATCTGAGATTTCAACTCGGCCAACTCCACTGCCAACATCATGTACGGCGCCATAGAAATAGGCCTCGTACCAGGTACCAGATCAATGCTAAACTCAACCTCTCTCTTCGGAGGTAATTCTGTAATATCATTCGGGAACACCTCCGGAAACTCATTCACCACCGCTAACTCATCTAATAATGCCTTGCTGTCAACAGACAGTGATGCAAACAAAGCAAACACCTGAGCTTCGTCTTCCAACAAGGTTCTCAGTTCCTTATTAGACAAGGAGTCTGCCAAAGCTTCCTCTTCTGAAGTCAGAAACAATAACACCTTCCGGAAATAATCGATGTACACTCGGTTGAACTCCAATTAGTTCATACCAAGTATAACATCCAAACTACCAAGTGGCAAACAAATCAAGTCCACGCCAAAATCTCGGCCAAAGATAGTCAGTGGACACTTCAAACACACAAGCGAAGTAGTCACTGAACCAATCGAGGGAGTTTCAATAGTCATCCGCCGCTCAAGAGTAGCCGACACCAAACCTAACCTCTTCACACAATTAACATAGATAAACGAGTGGGTTGCACCCGTGTCAATCATAGCAGTCAAAGGAATGTTATTGATAAAACATGTACCTTTGATCGAACGCTCCTCGTCCGCCGACTGAGTACCCACCACCGCAAACACTTTACCGCTGGCCTGAGGCGCCTGAGCCCTCCTCGGCTTCTCACAATGAGTGCTAATATGGCCTTTCTCACTGCAATTATATCAAGTAGGCATATTAGACCTACGATACGCCATCACATGGCCCGGCTTCCCACATTTGAAGCACTTCTTAGTCTCCTGAGGATAATCACTAGCACGATGCCCCATGACACTGCACCGATACCATTTCAAATCTGCCAATGTTTTCCTAACTCGGAATCTCTTATCAGACACAACCTTCTGCTTTCCCTTACCGGTCGTCACACTGTAAGGTGTACAATCGAACCTTTGCTTACCCTTGCGGTCACTCGCCGCCTTGTAATGTGCAATCCTCGCACGATTATCATTATCATAAATGCGACTTCTACTCACTAACTCAGGATAACTCCGGATTTTCTGACACGCAATTCCCATCTTGATCTCCGGCCTCAGCCCATTCTCAAATTTCAGGCACTTAGAAGTCATAGCTTCCTCAGTATTGTAATGAGGACAATACTGAGCCATCTCCTCAAACTTAGCCGCATACTAGGCTACCGACATGTTGTGCTGTTTGAACTCCAGAAATTCCACCTCTTTAGCACTTTTGATATCTTCTGGAAAATACTTCTCTAGAAATCCAGACAGAACTACCTCCCAAGTAATCAGAGTCCCCGAAGCCTCCATCCTCTGACGACAATTGTCCCACCAAGCCTCGCCCTCCCCCTCAAGCATGTGAGTACCGAACCTCACCTTCTGCTCGTCACCGCACCCCATGGTCCTGAAGATCTTCTCTATCGCCTTCAGCCATTTCTGTGCAGCTACCGGATCTAAAATCCCACCTTCAAACTTCGGTGGCTTGTTGCTCTGGAACTGCATCAAGTCTCTGAACTGAGCACCCGTAGCCAGATTTTGATTTGCCACCGCCTGTGCCATAGCCTGCATAGTCGCAGCCAACGCCACATCATTCCTCCCAGCCATACTGCTCAACAACAACAACAACAGGTTAACAGAAAACAACCAACTCTATCCTACAGACAGACTCAAAACACTACACTGGCCGGACGGACCGACCTGCTACGATACGAACTTGTAACACCCTGTTTCCCAAATTAAAATAAAGCAATTAAAATAAACACATATCAGAGTTTCTCTCACTTACGGGATGTCACAATTTTTCCACAGGATTCCACAATATTTCTCAAAATCATTTCAATAATATTGCAGCGGAAAAGTAAAATTAGTCAGCCATAAACCACATAACATGTATATATACATCGTCATATATACAAAAATCGGCCATCTGCCCAATATATATATATATATATATATATATATATATATATATATATATATATATATATATATATATATATATATATATATATATATATATATATATATATATATATATATATATATATATATATATATATATATATATATATATATATATATATATATATATATATATATATATATATATATATATATATATATATATATATATCCATCAAACATCATCACACATCCCACGAAAGAACAGATACGCCACAGGGGCACACATAAACAACAAATGACAACAACTCCCAAAAGCCCCGGTGTTACGTATCAGAGCATGTCCTACAACGACGCCACAATCCAAGCTAGCTAAACACCTGGATTGTCTGTACTTCCGAAGAAGCACAGACCACAACAACAACAAAGGGGTGAGATTCACGATCAAATATTAATGATATAAACATACATGAAATAAAAGGCAGAAAACAATAAATCAATTATTTCATATTTCTCACACCCGGACCTACTGTCCTAATCATCAACAACCACAACACACAATAACAATGCAACACATGCACTAGACTCAACAAAATGCGGTACCGACTCAACTCAGGATAGATCGCATACACTATCTCTGAGCTACGATCTATCCCTACCACGCTCCTCCTGAGCTCATATAACCAAATATCATCGTCCCCCACTTTGGACACGGGTGGTCGCATACACTCCATTCGAGCAATGATCCAAATTCCCGTCCATGCTACCCACTGGAGCACGTGAGCCACACAGGCCTCACGTCCACACGCTCCCCATTTGGAGCATGTGAGTGAATCGCATACGCTCCACCGAGCAACGATTCACCACGTCCACATACTATGCAAGACACTATACATAACCACACGACACACACCGTGCGCACGATCCTACGGATCCATTCATCATAATATGCATACATACACAAGCACACAGAGTGCATCGATCCTACTGATCCAATCACCACACAACAACACGTCAATACAATGCTCGCAAGGCATATTCGATCCTACTGATCACAACTACCACACAATATATCACGCACTATGCACATAAGGCATACCGATCCTACCAATCCAATCATATATCACATATATATTAAGCACACAAGTGCATCCGACCCTACTGATCCAATCGTCACACAACATCACATAATCTCAACGCATATAAAGCGTATCGGTCCTACGGACCCACTTACCACAGCACATCACTACAACATACTCAATGCATAACGATCCTACTGATCTGCATATTTTGCACACTGTACATACATCTCATATACGCATCCACACATATTTGTTCCTAGTTGAAGGATACATAGCCACTTTAGGCCTCACAGCGTACTTCAGTTCAATCGTTCGTATCAATGAGTATTCAAGCACACACCCTCTACATCACCTTCATGCTCCCAACCGATCCACAATAACCACGTACTCACTCACGACCAACAAGAGTCCAACCACGAGAGAACGGAACAGCACAGCAGAAAAATCACAAAATGCTGTTATGTTCGCTGCCATTCGCCTGGCGAAGCCCCGCAGCAAACACTTGCTGGGACTTGCCCGATGAAACCCCTAGAGAATCCAAACAGAAGCAAAAAGGCAGCATTCGGTGCCCAGTTCGCCTGGCGAAGGCTCGCCCCCATTCGCCCAGCGAATGCACGCGAATTCTGCAGAAAACAGCTCGTAGCTCAGAGTCGGCAACGCACTCTGAGCCCAGCCGATTCTATTCTAAGCCAAACCCCATCATACCAGAAAATCGTTCCACTACCCGACTATAACATCCAACTCAGTTCTGCTCGGTAACGCTTATATCTATGCAATTACCAACTTCCGGTATAACTCCGAATTCACCCGGAAACCCCCAAATTCCCTCAATCAACACATGCGATCAATCATTCATGTTAACAGCAGTCATAAACACAACAACATCACCAAATCAATTTATTATACATCGTTATCAATGGGGATTAGGGATTTTTCCCCGTTTCTACCAATTTCATGCATAAACCAATTCAACCGATCAATCCCCCCTCTTACCTCGAAATGCAGTTTGATGATGATGAAGCTTCGCAATCCACACAAAAATCTTTCTTGCTCAAGCTTCTGCTCTTGATCGCTCTCTTTGATCGTGTTCCTCTTCCGTTTCTATTTTTCGTGCGTGTTCTTCTCTTCTTCCTTCACTTTCTATTTTTACAAATGTCAAATCTACCCTTAATACCCCAAAAATCACTTATATTCCAAATAAATAAATAATTCTCATTTTCTTAATTTCCAAAGATTAATATTATCACTTCATAATACCAATATTAATAATAATAACAATAATAATAATAATACTAATATCAACATTAATATTAATTATTAATTATTATCATTATCGATTATCAAATATTAATATTATGCCTCTATTTCTTCTTCAATTCCCACACCAAAACACGCTGACGAATAAAATAACACTGGAACTAAAAATAATTAAAATGGGTGTTACATGAACAAACTTCTATTACATGTTAAACCTTTGTTGAACAATGTAGTTATCTCTGTCGCGAATAGAGTTCGATCCAAAAGTACCACGAATCTCCACCTTGGAACAAACTCTACACTAACAAGGGAACAAACTAACTTTCATCATGTAACTTTATCAATTGCATACATTGGAAAAACTTGCTACTTGGCAATGTCTTGGTGATCATATCATCAACATTGTCATCGGTCAAAACCTTCATCACTTAGACTTCTCCACACTCGATTATCTCTCTAACGAAGTTTACCCTTACACCGATGTGCTTGATTCACTCATGATAGGCTGAATTCTTCGACATGTGTATTACACTTTGACTATCACATTTAATAGTGATAACCTGACCTTGAAGTTTCAGCTCCTTAAGAAAACCTTCAAGCCACAATGCTTATTTCACAACTTCAGTGTGTTAGCTAGGATTTTCGACAAGGATAACAATCTCAGTGAAGGACAAAGGTGAAGGTACATTGATGACGCGTACATAAGAGTCTTGGTTCGATGCGATTCAGGATTTAGTGTTTTGGGATGTTGTAAGAACATCTTGACCACGTGCTATTTTCAAGAGGCGTGTAATAGGTTGACGAGGCGTAATAGGCTGAAGAGGCGTTTATTTGAGCACGAAGATTTTATGTTCAAACACGAATAACTGCTTTTGGGTTTGTTTATGAAGGACGCATGGAGGGAGCACAGTACGAGCTGCATGCAAAGCTTCACGTGGCAAACTCTAAAGATAAGAACGTTAGAAGTAGTTATTTTCGTACTTGTATATATAGGATTTTGTTATGTTGAATTAGGGGTATTCATTTTACTACATAAATCTCACATAAAACTTGAAGTACCAACTTCCAGAGAAAAGAGTCATGGTTGAGAGAATGTATGAACAACGAAATACCATCTTTTACTTTCAATACAAAGTCCTTAAATTCCCTTTTAATTTTCCTCATCAATTTACTTTCAATCTTGTTAAAGTTACATTACTTTACACTTTCATTCTTTATTACATTTCCTTTACATTTTTAATGTAGTCGAAGTTGACATCTTTTACATCATTTTAGTCACTTAAATCACTATTTCGACTAAGTCAAAAATAGGTTGTTTATCAATAGAGAATTAAAACATGTTTTTTTTACACAATGTCCTAGGATTCACTAGTCGATTATGTGAATAACCTTTAATTAAGAGACTAGCAATTGTTTACTAATTTTCAGCGTATACAAATTGGTACTCCTATTGGGACATGTGCTAAGTTTCATATCTTTTTTCAGATATTCTTGGGTTCTCTTTTTTAAAGTTTGTTCTGTGTTCATGAGTTTTAATGACAATAGGAGTGCATCAGACAAATATGTCAACCTTTAATGACAATGTAATGGCTACGACGCTGTTATACAATCCTTATAATGCCTTAGTGTCGACCATTAATATGGTGCGACCATGAAGGGTAAATTACATGCCTCAAAATACACCATCCCTAAATACAACCTAACCTCTATGATGAATATGAGGCAACAAATGGACTAAATTAACTTAGAATTAGTTAATACTCGCACCCAACAAATGCGAGCCATTTCAACCTTTTGAATGCAAATACAAATCAGACTTATGAAGTGTTGGCGAATCAAATGGAGCAAATTGCTGATTTCTTTGGCATACCCCAATAGAGGTTCGACCTATCCCTAAAATATCAACCATTAGGTAGGTCGAGATCCCTGAAAATGGGAAAACACAAGCCACTGTAGGTCAAACCAAGGGTTTCAACCAGAACCTCCCCCAAATAGGGAAGAAGTAGAATAAATATAACAAAATAACCCTAGGTCTTTGATTGTTCAGAGGAATCAGAATGCTGACCAAGTACTTAGACATATCCAACAGAAAGAGGCGAAGAGAAAATCTTATGTTACTCTGACATACAAAAGCAATAATCTCATGACGCGTACCTAATGGAGGTGTCGTCAAAGAAAAAAAAGGCTAAAAGAGAGGCCTTCGCAACAAAGCGTGACGCCCTAGAGGAGAAATGCATTCCAGCTATGTCAAAAGCTCCAAAGAAGCCTTACTCAAAGAGGTTCAACAAGGAGGAAAAGTTGACAGTCTCCCAACGGCCACCCTTGAGGGAGACCTACATCGGCAAAAGGATGCCAAGGATGAGGGAAAAGACACCCAAATATTCTCCACAATTTGAGGACGAAACTCCATAGTACACTTCTCAGCCTAAGGAGGAGCCCCAGTATACTCCTCAGTCAGAAGAAAAAGAGCCGGAATACACACCCAATTTGATGATGAAATGGTCGAAGACAACTTCAACGAAGACTTTGAGGATGATCTGCAGATAAATTATGGGATTGTCTCAGTGTTACTAGTGGAGTACGACAGGGTGTCAGAAGTGTCTGAGGCTGAAGAGGACTTTGTACAGAACGAGACTGCTAACAGTAAGCCTTTTTGCTACTATGTCATGAATAATGAAGTGGTTGAAGAACAACATGCTGTGTTTGAAAGGCCTTATCCTGGCATGAGGTATCACCTGAACCCACTATTTATTAGCGCAAAGGTAGACGACACGGTCGTTAACAAAGTGTTTGTAGATTGAGGCGCGACAATCCACCTGATGTCGTATTCACTATTCAGGAAAACTAGTAACAAACACGTGCCTACGCACGAGGTATGTTTTTGGGTGGAATACGATTTTGGACGCGCATTTGTTTACAGACTGTCATAAAAATTGAAAGTTTAAAAAAAAAACTTAAGAATAATAATAAATTTAAGTTGAAAGAGTAATAAATGTAGAAGATGAAAGTTAAACAACAATATCAAGAATAATATGATTTAAATAAACTATTGAAATTTGTATTAGATAAGTTAATTGTTTAAGTTTTTTTTAACAAAGAAGACAATTATGTTATAAGAGAGAATACAATTTTTAAATATCTACTCAATTTTTTTAATAAGCTCCCTTAATCTTTTTCACATATTTGAAGGAAAAAAAATGGTCGATAAATTTTTATTATTCAATATTTGAATAAGTAGTAAAGTTGATCTCGTTTATTACAATAGTATTTGTTTCCGTATATAAAATAATTTTAATCAACAATATTTGTTTTTCATATATAAATATTATTTTTGTTTTGACATTATTTATAAATATATTTGAATCAATAGTAAAGTTGTTCCCGTTGATAAAAATATTTGAATAAAAAATATTATTTTTGTTTTGACAATATTTATAAAAATATTAGTAAAGTTATTCCAGTTGATAACGATAGTATTTTTTCCCCTATATAAAAACTTTTTAATCAACAATATATTTTTTCTGTATATAAATATTAATTTTGTTTTGACACTATTTGTAAAAAAAATTTGAATCAATGGTAAAGTTATTCTCGTATATAAAAATATTTGAATCAAAAGTAAATTTGTGCGCGTTTATAATCATAATATTTTTTTTCGCATATAAAAATATTTGATCTAACAATGTATTTTTTTTCCATATATGAATATTATTTTTGTTTTGACATTATTTATAAAAATATTTGTATCAAAATTAAAGTTGTTCCCGTTATCATTCAATATTTGAAAATTTTACCTCATACCCCTATCATTATACCTCTACCCCTATATTTTTAAAAATGTTTCAATTCTACCCTTTTCACTTATCGAATAATTTTATTATTTATTATTTATTATTTTTCGGTATGTATTTTTTCTTCACTAAATAACTTGCAATCAAGTTTTTTGGTATGTAGTTTTTCTTCACCAAATAACTTGTAATCAAGTTTTTCGGTATATATTTTTTCTTAACCAAATAACTTGCAATCAAGTTTTGCGGTGTGTATTTTTTCTTCACCAAATAATTTGCAATCAAGTCTTTTGATATGTAAAATTTCTTCACCGGTTAAATTACATACCGTAAAACTTGATTGCAAGTTATTTGGTGAAGAAAAAAATACATACCGAAAAACTTGATTGCAAGTTATTTGGTGAAGAAAAAAATACATACTAGAAAACTTGATTACCAGTTATTTGGTGAAGAAAAAATACATCTCGAAAATTTTGATTGAAAGTTATTTAGTGAAAAAGATACATACCGAAAAACTTGATTGCAAGTTATTTGATGAAGAAAAAATACATACAGAAAAAATTGATTGTAAGTTATTTGGAGAAAAAAATACATACTGAAAAATAATAAATATTAAATAAAAAATTATTTGATAAGTGAAAAAGATATAATTGAAATATTTTAAAAAAATGTAGGGGTAGATGGATAACAGTAGGAGCATGAGGTAAAATTTTCTCAATATTTTAATTAATAACTTGATTTTTCCGGTTTCATATAATTTCTATATTAAAAAAAACAAAATTTTTAAAATTTTAAATAAATATGATTATCCTAATTAACTTTATAAATATTTGAAAAATATGTATATATACACAAATATTTGAAAGTATTAATTATTTTAATAACCATTGAAATCTAATTTCATATTACATTAATTTATTGAATATTTATAATAAAAGATTGAAAAATCAAACAAAACTATTTGAATAATTTTTTTCTAATAATACACATCAATACTCTTCTAATAAAATAAATATAAACCCTATTTAATTTTTTGATGAAAACTTACAAACGCACAGATAAATTTATTTAAATGTCCTTATAAATAATTTATATATATATATATATATATATATATATATATATATATATATATATATATATATATATATATATATATATATATATATATATATATATATATATATATATATATATATATATATATATATATATATATATATATATATATATATATATATATATATATATATATATATATATATATATATATATATATATATATATATATATAATGTTATTAGAGTCGCGTGTAAAAATGAAATGAATAATTTAGATATTTAAATAAGTAATAATTATATAAATTCTATTGTATTAAAATAATTATATAAAAAAACTGATTATATATAAAATATTACTGAAAATGATTGAGTATTTTGACTTGGCATAACTCAAGTTGCATCATTACAAATACAATTAATATACTTATTTTATAAAAATAATTATTTAATTCTTAATAAACTTATTAATAATTTAATAGAGAGATGAGATATTGCATTGAGGACAATTTATTTGTCCAATCGAGATAGAAATTTTGTTTGTGTTTGGGAAACTGATGGAGTCATGGTAAATTTGGAATATTTTGATTGGAAAATGATCATTTATCTAAGATGCTTCATTATTCAAGTGGCTACTATTAGAAGCATAATAGTGAAAAATTAACTATGAGTTAGTTTAATAAAAGGATTGGTTTCATGATTGAACTCATCAGCAAAACCATGATACTTCCAACTTCTTTATTTTATATATAATTAAAAAAAAGTAATATATTTTAAAATATGATGATACAATATTTGATGGTCTAAATTTTTTATCTTTTAATTCAAGAGTTTAAAATTTTCTTACATAAATACTTTCTTAAAGAAAGAGGAGATTTAAATAAATTGTAGAAACATACTTATGGAGTTTTATAAACATTTCAATAATATTCGATAACAAAATATTTCTCTTAATTGTTAAATTGTATTTGTAAGATTTTTAACACATAAAAATAATATGAAAAAGTCATGTGAAATGTTGAGCTGCTTAGAAGATCTACATATACTGCCTAATATAATAACATACGTGACTCAGTGAAACAAAATAAGATACAATGATATACATACATGACACAAACACCCAACATATCTTGATGATTTTATATAATACTACCGTTTAAATTTGTATATGAATTGAGACTCATATCTTAATACTTAACGATTTATTAATTATTGTTCCAGTACATAATTCCTAAACCATTGGACATTTTCATCTTTTATAATTATTGACTCATTAAACAACTGATTTCTTTATATCATTATTCTCTAAATCAACATATATATATATATATATATATATATATATATATATATATATATATATATATATATATATATATATATATATATATATATATATATATATATATATATATATATATATATATATATATATATATATATATATATATATATATATATATATATATATATATATATATATATATATATATATATATATATATATATATATATATATATATATATATATATATATATATATATATATATATATATATATATATCAAACAAATTTGTCATGACTCATTTCATCTACTTGATTTAACTATTTAAGTTCCAAAGGTTACGAAGACTTAAACACGAGATAGAACACATTCTTAAATCATAAGAGAATAATGCTAAAAGTATTCTTAAGCATCACTTGGAAGATATTATACAACAACAAATAAACCAATTAAGTTCATTAAACTTCTGAAGAATAAACAAATTAAGTATAAACATACCCAAATGACAACACTATGTTTTCCTTTAGGCATTGTATGGTCTACCAGATTTCTTCCCGTCAAGAGTTTTAAAAGCACAACTCCGAAACTATACACATCATTTCTTTGTGTTATCTTCCCTGTCATGGCATACCTGCAGTCCATCAATGCTCAGACAACACTCGAACTTATCAAAAATCAAATCGTTTTCATATAAAGCACAAAGCTGGCAAGTTTAAACAAAAACATAGTTTGTTATAAAACAAATTTTGCAAAGGCCGGTTACTTGCATCTCAGTTGATGGCCATAATGTTAATCTCAAGTTCAGATCATACAAGAGAATCCAATTATTGTCAATCAAACTTATGGAATCAACAACAAAATTTTAATATGATTTAGTACGATGTAAAAGATTGGAGTTAAGTTCTTATAACAGCTATAACACCATATAGTGAGACCTCAATAAGAATAGTACCATGTTGTTCTTTGTACGTTGTAAACCTGAGTGTAACACCTGGGAGGAAAAGAGATTGCATCTTGAGATTGCTTCTTCATACCAACGTACAAAGAACAACATGGCCTTGAGATTAATAACAGAGAGTGAAGACAACACATAGTGAGACCTTATAATTTTGAATGGATTTAAACAGAAGGTGATATGTAGTCTAGGAAGAGACTGAATGATTGAATAACAGACATTGTTGTCAAATTTCCCCCATGTCAACACCGTAGTTATAGGATCAGAAATTTTTTGCCATGACGCTACCATAATGCTTGTAATGCCGCAACCATAATTGTAACTCTGCAACTTCAATGGAAGCAATCCCTGAAAAGATAATTATCACATAGATTGTTATAACTTACAACTATCATAAAAACAATAATGATTTTATCATAAGATTCAAGAAGAATTTCAAAAACATGAACATTATTTTACTTTCCTGATCCCTCAAGATTTTTTGATAAATTGCACCATTACATATCCTCTCAAAGACTTCACCTCCAGTTGCATACTCCATCACTATCACAATGACAATCAACAACAGCATCATTCAAATTTCAAGTCAACTGCATATTGCATCTTGATATTAGAAAGATTATAAAAATGACAAGAGATTCTCCTGATTAAGGATAACCAACGAAAAGCTTGTGAGAATCCATTTTTTCTATCAGTGTCACTACTTCTATTTCAGTTCAAAAGCATGTTCACAAACAGACATACGCAAACACTAAATTTACAGCTTACCTGCAATTTAATTCTACAACTCGGAATTTTTGCGTCAAGAATGAATATTAGATTATTTACAGCTGCTACAAGAAGCTTTATCAGACCAGGTTGAAATCTCACCTGAGTTGCGCCACCCTGATAAAGTAATGAAAAATTTAACTATATCACAATGTAAAGTAATTGACTATATGACATCATCAATTGAATTAAGTCTAACCATCAAAGGCATAATACAATAAGTATGTAGTTGGAATAGAACAATGTGATATAATTAATTGCAAAAAGTAATATTTGGACCAAATTTGCCCTTATTTTAGTGATGTCACAGATTTATAAGAAAGGGCAATAGAGAGTTTTCTACAACATCAAATTTTCTTATATTATAGACGGGGAAAAGCGATAAGGATCTTAGGCCCCATAATATGTTGTTGTCTAATTGTGAGGGCAAAACCAATAACATATTACGTGTAATCCAAGTAGACCTATCAGTTGGTTCGACATCCAAACCGACATTATTTATGGTCATCAAGTCCAATGCTAATTATAACTTGCTGCTTGGACATGAGTGGATACACAAAATTAGGGTGGTGCCTATAAGGCTTCACCAAATAGTGGCCATCTGGAGGTAAGATGGCATTGTTAAGAACATAGAAGTTGACCAATGCTACTACAAAGCCAAAGTGGGCAAGGTCGAAAGAAAATACTTCATAGGAATTTGGCGAAGATACCACCATGTTATGTTGCGGAGTAAGTGTATACCTCTAAGAAAGACTTCACATACTCCTTGAACCTACACCCGAACTATGGGTTTATCTGGAACAAGGAGCAGGTAGAGAGCGAGTCTGTCAAAGAGGGAAGTCTACCCCCCACAGGATGGACATTGGTCAATGAGAATGTCTGCTTAGTCAAGATCATTGGCTGGAATTTCAACCTATATGACTGAAAACAAAATTAACTTGGCCTTAAAGGCTGAGGTTTCTCATTATATGGCTTGTGAAACCAGTGTCGAAAGCTCTGAGAATATTGGAGATGGCTCTATAGGCCAAACAACAGCTCCGAAAATCCGGAAGCTCGCTTGCATTTACGACAACAAGCCTTTGGGGTTTGAAAAAGACCCACTTGAAACTAGCAATGAAATGCATGTTTAAAACCCGTTAGAGGATATAGACTTGGGTGAAGGAGTGGCGAAACGACCGACCTACATAGCGCCAGGATTGACCCAAACATGAAAAAGAAGGTGGTCAAGCTACTCAAGGAATATAAAGACTGTTTCGCATGGTATTACAATGAAATTCCAGGATTAAGTCGAGACATGGTGGAATTAAAGCTAACAATTTGACCTGGAAAGAAGCCGGTGAAATTGTTATCAAGCAGGTTCGCACCATAGATAATGTCAAAAATTAAGGAAGAGATCAAAAGGCTGCTCAAAAGTAAGTTCATAAGAACGACAAGTACGTCGAATGATTAGCTAATATTATTCAAGTTATAAATAAAAATGGTACACTTAGAGTTTGCATAGACTTTATTGATTTAAATAATGCTACACCTAAAGATGAATACCTCATGTTTGTGGCAGATATGCTAGTTGATTCAACTGTAGTTCATGAATACTTAAGTATGTTATATGGGTACCCTGGGTATAACCAAATCTTTATAGCTGAAAAATACATACCTAAGATGGTGTTTCAATGCCCAGGTGCATTAGGCACTTATGAATGAATAGTGATGCCCTTTGGTCTAAAAACACTAGGGCGACTTACCAAAGAGCTTTGAATTCTATGTTTCATGAATTCATAGAGACTTTTATGCAAGTCTACATTGATGACATAGTCATAAAAGCCTCATTAGAAAATGGTTACTTAGACTATCTTCGACAGTCTTTCAGAGGATGAGGAAATATGGATTGAAAATGAATTCATTAAAATGTGCTTTCTATGTTGGTGCAGGAGATTTCTTAGGACTTGTGGTGCACAAGAAAGGAATAGAGATCAATCAAAATAAGAAAAAAGAGATTGTAGATCTAAATCCTCCCTCAACAAAGAAGAAACTCCAATCTTTGTTGGGAAAGATAAATTTCTTGAGAAGGTTCATCTCCAACCTAAGTGGCAAAATCCAGTCATTCTCGCCATTGCCTCGACTCAAGAAAGTCAACGAATTTATTTGGGGGAGCGAACAACAAGAGGCTTTTGAAAACATCAAACATTATTTAATGAAGCCTCAAATATTGACCTCCAAGTAGAAATAGGAGTATGAAATTGTACATAGCTGCGTCATTTTTGACAATATGCAGTATGTTAGCTCAAGAGGATAATAACAGTGTCGAAAGGACCATATATTACCTCAGTCGAATCTTAATAGACATAGAAACTAGGTATAACCCTATTGAAAAATTATGTTTGTGCCCGTAATTTTCATGTGCTTAATTGAAGCATTATATTAAACCAGTAGAAGTTTATGTTTACTCTCATTTCGACGTCATTAAGCATATGTTATCAAAGCCTATTTTGCACAGTCGAATAGGAAAGTGGGCCTTAGCGCTTACTGAGTATTCATTAACTTATTGTCCTTTCAAAGCAGTAAAAGGACAAATCTTCGCACACTTTATTGTTAACCATTCACTAGTTGAAACAATGGAGTCATATGTAGGAACTAGGCCTTGGAAACTATACTTCAACGACTCCAGACATAAAGATGGAGCCGACGTGGGTATCTTTATCCTTTCGATGGAGAACATACCGATCAAATCTAGGTATAAGATCAAAGGGTCATGTTCCAACAACGAGTTCGAATATGAAGCCCTGATAACATGCCTCTGGATTTTTTGGGATTTAGGGGCAAGAGACGTCGAAATAAAAGAAGTTTCGGAGTTGGTGACTCAATAATTGAAGAAAGAGTATAAATGTATCAAAGAGAGATTGATGCTATACTTTGTCAGAGCTAACCTTTTGCTGAAACGTTTTAACCACATTTCAACTAACCACATTCTTCGACTGGAAAACTAGGAAGCCAATGATTTGGCTAAGATAGCCTTGGAATACAAAATCTCTAAGGAATGGTTGGAAGATCTAGTCGAGATTAAAGAAAAATTAGTCTCAGATGAGAACCCTCAAGACACACAATCAATGTCAAAACTTATTGGGCATATAAATTTGATGATTCACTGAACTTAGAGTATTATGAGTGTGGTAAACGTTTGAACTACGAAGTATTGGCCAATGACTTAATATAAGATAACGATTGGAGAAAACCTATAGTCGAATATTTAAGAAATCCAATGGGAGCAACTCATCGAAAAATTAAATATAGGTCCTTGAGTTATGTAGTCATGGGTAACGAATTGTTGAAGAAGTCTCCTGAAGGACTTCTCCTTAAGTGCCTTGGCGAAAGCGAAACACGTGGCACATGAAATCTGCCCAAAGGAAGAATTGTAGCGACCTGCTACATGTAGCCGCACTACCCTACAAAATCGAGGTAATGATGAGTAGAGGTATGGGATAGTGGGAAGCGCACGTTTTTAAGGTGACGGTTGAAAGAAACATCGTGATGGTTGTGAAGTCATCCTGCTAGGAAAATAGTATATAAAAAGTTAAAAATGCCCCTATCTAATAGGTTCATTGAAAGAGTCCTTTTTAGGGGAAATTTGTTAGCTGAGATATTCGACAAGGGAAAAATCTTAGGTAGGGACAAAGGTGACGGTACACTGATGATGTGAAGTCATCAGGAAAATAGCAAGTGTACTATTTTGCCAATGTAGTAATAAAGGGGATGCCCCCAAATATCGATCTCAAAGACTGCTTGACGATATAGAGTTCTGGTTTTATTTTAGTCAAACAAAAGCTCTAGGGTTTTAAAAAGGTTTTTGTTTAATAATAAAAATATTTTCAAGGAAAAGGGAAAATTGACTAATTGGTTTAAACAAATATGAGTAACCTGCTAGGAAAGGTGTATGATCCGACTCAGTAACAACTCTGAATTAACATGTAACGACTTATTGTAACTACTTAATTACCGATTCTTTAGAATATCTACTCCTAGGTCCTTAGTGAGAAAACCTTTAATCGTCTACCCTAATTCCTACGTCCATAGAGAATTATAAGTGAGATTTTGCAATCAATTATCAAGAATTATTTCGGTTCCTATAGGGTATCCCTAGTCCTAGGTGATATCTACTATAGGATGATCAAAAGCAAAGCCTTAACAACAACGGTCCAGTCTAATCATTAATCGTAAATCAAACCTTGTTGGTCCGACAGGGCAAACATTAAGAATAGCTAGAGATCAAACCAGTTATTAAACAAAGTAAATGTCAGTGCAATAATAATATTAGAGTCATTGCAGATTCAAATCAGGGACACCCCTTAGCATTGGAGGTTTTAGCTACTCATATTATTCAAAGAAAATACAAAATAAAAACTAGACATTACAAGATAATAGGGTTCTTGGATCTTCAATGGCTTCCGCTCTTAAAAACCTTCAGTTCTCCAATCACTTTGATCTCTCTAATCCTGATAGTACAATCCTTCTCTGGCCAAAAAGTCATGTTTTCCTTCTCAAAATCTGTCTTAAATACTCCCAGGTCCAATACAGTAATAGAAAAATACCCAAAATATCCATAGGGATCACAGAGGCCCAAAAATTCAGAAAATTGGAAGATGAAGCGCATCAACCAACACGAGTCGGGTCAGCTGACACGGGTGACCGTATTGGCTCCCTGGTTAGCAGTTGAAAAGAATTGTTTGTTCCAAACATGCTGGCACAGGCACCCGTGTCAGGCCTGTAACACCCCCTTTCTTTACCCCCAAATAAACAATTAAATCACATAATAAAATTTCATCAGAGTATAAATAAAATATGGTATAAAAGAGATATGTCACATCACCACGAATTTAACATACAACACCTGCTCGATAAAAGACATGCAACAGTGGGGTAGCTCAACAGAGGAACATAGTCCTAACACCCACATCTCAATATTTAGAATTAAAGCAGAAAATCTAAACATTTTATCACTTTAAACATGCTATCATAAAAATATATATCATTCAGTTTGTTCACCCATCATTCATGTTAAACATTTACCATCAGATACATATACAAAATGTATCCCAAAAGAATACTATACAATCCTAACTACCTGGTGCTACATATCAGAGCATAACTGACCAAAAGAATGAAGCTATACTTCACAAAAGACCCCCATCAAAGATAATCTGCAATGCCTCGTAGAGCATTATAAAACAGCAGAAGGGTGAGAAACATTATCATAATAATCAATGCATATAATTATATATATATATATATATATATATATATATATATATATATATATATATATATATATATATATATATATATATATATATATATATATATATATATATATATATATATATATATATATATATATATATATATATATATATATATATATATATATATATATATATATATATATATATATATATATACACACACACACACACACACACACACACACACACACACACACAAGCATAGAATACACCTATTCTGCATTTCTCACCACAATTCATTCATAACTCATCATACATTTCACAACATGTATAAACACACGTGGATAATCACAAAACATGTTTCATCATGCACATATCCATAGTTCTCAACTCAACAATCCACACACAAGCATATTTCATATAACAATGATATCTATGTTATGTGACCCAACATAACTCAATGCAACTCATGCCATGTGGTACCAACACTTGTTATCATTTTTCGGTTTTTACACTTAAACCGGGTCCACTCTTCTAGACCGATAACAACAAAAGCTTGTCCTCTAAGCTTTCAAACCCACTCTTCTAGGCTTGGGACAAGTCACTAGTCTCCACGAAACTAGCAAGCATTTCCTCTTGACTAAATGATGCATATGCAATCAATAACCAAATGCACTTAAGACAGTTCTCGCATCTTAATCTCATGCATTCTCAATAATTCATCACATAAGAATTATAACATGATTGCACACACAACATATTTCACATAATCAAAGTATTCATACTTTAAATCATCATCACCATATTAACAAGTAATGCACACATATTCACTAATATGTTCTCATGCATTATTCACATACAATTACAAGCAATGCACACATATTCACAATATGTTCTCATGCATTCCCAATAACCTCGTGCCAACGGCAACGAACTCAATCACAACCGTCATGCACTTTTATTATATTTAAATAATGCATATATTTGTCAAAAGACCACATTTCATAATCAATTCCACAATCTAGGATCCACGCCATACGGCTACCCACAACATATCACACCATAGCACACAACTATTCATTCTGATAAGGATTGAACACAATCGAACCAAACAATCAACAACGGATGGAATCTCAAAGAAAATGAAATGCTGCCACGCTCGCTTGCTCGCCTAGCGAGTCCCTAGCAAATACTCGCTATCTGTTTGCCTAGCGAACAAGCTCGCGAAGGCAAACAGAAGCTACTGACTTCGTTCGCTTCCTACTCGCTGCAGCGAGGCCCTAGCGAATCCTTCGCTACCTCACTCGCTACCAGCAAACCAGATCAAATACATTTTGTTCAAGTCTGGGACCACTCGCTAACTTGCTCGCCTAGCGAGTTGCTAGCAAACACTCCCGACCTGTTCGCCTAGAGAAGGTGCTAGCGAACGTCTGCGAACTAAAAAACCCTAACTGTCATCAATCCTTAACTCTTGCCAAAATCAACCGATTCTCACCAAACCAGTTCTTATAGTCTTAGTCTAACATCCCTCGACTAACCTACACACTTTATTCTCGATTCCAACCATTAAAACCTTGATTCTACCGATTAAACTCATTTATGCCCTAGAATGGAAAATGGAGAAAACATCCAAACAATCCAAACCAATTATACACAATCATAGACATTGATAGAGTAACAACATTTCACACCCTTACCTTGATTAAATCAGAAGCTAGGAGTTGTTCTTGATGATTCCAAGCTTTTCCTTCTTCTCCTTTCTCTTTTCTCCTCTTCTCCTTATATGCATTTCCATTCTATTTCCTTCCATCATATTTCCTCTCAAATATCTACCAATAATTCAAATAATTAAAATCTTCCAAATAAATCAATTAATTAATAAGAATAATTAATTATTGAAAAAAGTTGGGTTGTTACAACCCTCCCCCACTTTAGGAATTTTCGTCCTCGAAAATGTTACCTGATTCAAACAACTCTGGGTAAGACTCCCTCATCTGACTCTCAAGTTCCCAAGTCACATTTCCACCAGCCGGTCCTCCCCAAGCGACCTTCACCAAAGCAATCTCTTTACCTCGAAGTTGTTTCAGCTCTCGATCCTCTATCCGCATAGGTGATGTCTCCACAGTTAGGTTATCTCTCACCTGCACATCATCTACTTGGACTACATGAGAAGGATCCGCAATGTATTTCCTCAACTGAGATACATGGAACACGTCATGGAGATTAGCAAGCGACGGTGGTAAAACAACACGATAGGCTACCTCCCCTATCCTCTGCAAAATCTGATAAGGACCAATAAAACACGGCGTCAACTTACGCAACTTCAATGCCCTACCAACACCAGTCATAAGAGTGACTCGAAGAAACACGTGATCTCCCTTCTGAAACTCAAGTGGTTTCCTCCTCTTGTCATGATAACTCTTCTGACGACTTTGAGAAATCCTCATCTTCTCTTGAATCATCTTAATCTTATCTGTAGTCTGCTGGACTATCTTGGGTCCAACCACAGAACTCTCTCCAGATTCATACCAACATAATGGCGTCCTACACCGTCTACCATACAATGCTTCAAATGGCGCCATACCAATACTCGAATGAAAAATGGTGCTGTAAGTAAATTCAATCAAAGGTAAGTAGTTATCCCAAGCTCCTCCCTTCTCCAACACACAAGCTCTCAAAAGATCCTCAAGTGACTGAATCGTCCTCTCAGTCTGGCCATCGGTCTGCGGATGATAAGCTGAACTCAAAAGCAACTTCGTACCCAAAGCACTTTGCAAACTCTCCCAAAATCTCGAAGTAAACCTCGAATCTCTATCTGACACAATGCTAGACGGAATACCATGCAAACTGAAAATCCTCTCAATGTACAGCTTTGCCAACCTCTCAAATGGGTAATCCATTCGCATAGGAATAAAGTGAGCAGATTTGGTCAATCTATCCACAATAACCCAAATAGCTTCAAAGTTACTCGACGTCCTCGGTAAACCAGATACAAAATCCATAGAAATGCTATCCCATTTTCACTCAGGAATAAACAACGGTTTCATGAAACCCGACGGTTTCTGATGCTCAATCTTTGACTTCTGACAAGTCAAACAAGAATACACAAACTCGACAATATCCTTCTTCATACGACGCCACCAAAATACTTTCCTCAAATCTTGATACATCTTAGTAGCACCCGGATGAATACTCAAACCACTACGATGCCCCTCTTCAAGAATACTCTTCTTCAACTCAACAACATCAGGAACACAAACTCTATCATGACACCTCATGATACCATTTTCATCGATTTGAAAATCACCACCTTGACCTTGATTGATCAAAGTCAATCGATCAACTAAACTCAAATCAGATTTTTGTCCTTCTCGAATCTCGTCAAGAATACCACTAGTAAGCTTTAACATACCCAGCTTAACTTCGTAAGAAGTCTTCTCACACACCAAACTCAAATCACGAAATTGCTCAATCAATTCCAACTCTTTCACCATCATCATCGACATATGCAATGATTTCCTACACAATGCATCAGCTACCACATTCACTTTACCTGGATAGTAATTCAAAACAAAATCATAATCTTTCAGAAGTTCCAACCATCTCCTCTACCTTGCATTCAATTACTTCTGATCAAAAAGATACTTCAAACTCTTATGATCAATAAACACCTCAAATCTCGAACCAAACAAATAATGCCTCCAAAGTTTCAGCACAAACACAACGGCGGCCAACTCTAGGTCATGCGTCAGATAATTCTTCTCATGCACTTTGAGTTGCCTCGAAGCATAAGCCACAACTTGTTTATCTTGCATCAACACACCTCCCAAACCCATCAAATAAGCATCACAATACACAACAAATGGTTCTGTCGGACTTGGCAAAATCAAAACAGGAGTTGTCGTCAATCTTCTCTTAAGCTCTTGAAAACATCCCTCACACTTCGCATCCCAAACAAAAGCTTGACTTTTCCTAGTCAATTGCGTCAACGGCAATGATAACTTAGCAAATCCTTCAATGAATTTTCGATAATATCCCGCCAAACCAAGAAAACTTCTAATCTCAAAAACTGATTTCGGAGTCTCCCATTGAGATACCGCTTCAACCTTCAACGGATCAACTACAATACCTCTACTCGAAATCATGTGACCAAGGAAACTCACTTCCTTCAACCAAAATTCACACTTAGAGAGTTTAGCATATAACTGCTTCTCTTTCAATACAGATAACACAATCCTCAGATGCTCGGCATGTTCTTCTTCACTCTTCGAATAAATCAAAATATCATCAAAAAACACGACCACAAACTTGTCCAAATAAGGATGGAAAATCCTATTCATGTACTCCATAAATACACCTGGTGCATTAGTCACACCAAATGGCATCACAGAATACTCATAGTGTTCATACCTCATTCTAAAAGCAGTCTTCTGAATATCCTCAGCCTTCACACGAATCTGATGATATTCAGATCTCAAATCTATCTTACTGAACACACTCGCACCAACCAACTGATCCATCAAATCATCAATCCTCGGAAGTGGATACTTATTCTTGATAGTCACCTTGTTCAATTGTCTGTAATCCATACAGAGTCTCATATAACCTTCTTTCTTCTTAACCAACAACACTGGTGCACCCCACGGTGACACACTCGGACGAATAAACCTTTTCTCAAGTATATCTTCAAGTTGACTCTTCAAATATTTCAATTCCGATGCGGACATACGATATGCAGCCATCGATAATGAACTAGTTCCAGAAATTAAGTCGATCACAAACTCCATTTCTCATTCCGGCGGTAAATCTATTATCTCCTCAAGAAAAACTTCCGGAAACTCACGGACAATTGGTAAAGCATTAATTGTTCCACTTTCACCACTGCTCAAAGTTTCCATCAACAAAAATACCTTAGCACCATCTTGCAGTGATTCCTTCACTTGCTTAGCAGCCATAAACAAATCTCTTTCATCATCAGATTCAGGAAAAATAACCGTTTTGTCAAAACAGTTAATATAGATACAATTGAATTCCAACCAATTTATCCCAAGAATAACATCAAGTTGATATAAGTGAATACACACTAAATCAACTCCAAAGTCTTTACCAAAATACTCAACGGACAATTCAAACACACATACGGGGTAGTTACCAAACCCATAGCAGGAGTATCAATAACCATACCTCCACTCATAACAGACAACTCAAAACTTAATCTCTTTACACAATCAAAGGAAATAAAAGAATGTGTAGCTCCAGTATCAATTATAGCAATCAAAGGTATACCATTAATGAAGCACGTACCTCGGATCAATCGATCTTCACTAGCAGTCTCCGATCCTGATAGAGCAAATACCTTCCCATTCCCTTGAGCCTTCTTCGGCTTGTCACACTTGGTAATAATGTGTCCTTGATCACCACAGTTGTAGCAAGTCACGTTCGCATCGCCTCTACACTTAAGAGCTTTATGGCCTGGCTTCCCACATTTGAAACACTTCATCCCAACATTCTTGCACTCAGGGGCATGATGTCCCGCTTCACCGCAATTATAATATCTTACCGGGGTGGAAGCTCCTCCCCCACTCGGCTTCTTGTCATAACCAGCTTTCTGTTTCCCCTTATCCGCAGGAGTCACATACGGCTTTCCTCTAAATTGACCTTTTCCTTTCTTGTCACTTAAACTCTTGTAGTGACTAGACCGAGCTCTACTATCTTCATCATAAATTCTGCTCTTGTTCACCAACTCAGAAAATCGCCTAATCTCCTGATAACCAACAGCTTGCTTGATTTCAGGCCTCAAACCATTCACAAACTTGAGAGACTTGGATCTCTCAGCATTAGTAGTGTTATAATGAGGACAAAACTTAATCAATTCCTCAAACCTTGCGGCATACTCGGCCACAGTTGAGTTACCTTGCTTCAGCTCAAGGAATTCAATCTCCTTCTTACCACACACATCTTCTGGAAAATACTTCTCCAGAAATGCCTCTCTAAAAACATCCCAAGTAACCACAATCTCATCCTCTTCAAACCTTTGGCGAGTATTACCCCACCAGTCCTCAGCTTCCTCTTCAAGCATATGAGTGCCAAACTGCACCCTCTGTGCATCCGAACAATTCATGACTCGAAAGATCTTCTCAATCGCTTTCAGCCATACTTGTGCTTTGTCAGGTTCATGGGTTCCCTTGAAAATCGGCGGATTGTTCCTTTGGAACCTTCCCAAAGCATGAAACCCATCATCAGTGTTATTTACAACATTCACATTGGCTTGAGGATTCTGCCCAATCGCTCCAGCCAACCTCGTTAACGCCTCATCAATCGCTTCACCATTCCTTCCTGCAACCATTGTTCTTGATCCCCATAACAAATCCTCGTTAGAACAACCATATGGATAGTGCTACACACATATACCAAATGCATAAGGGAATGAACACATTAACAACTTGGTCAACAGAATGACCTGCTCCGATACCACTTAATGTAATACCCCCTTTATATACCCCCAAATAAACAAATAAATCACATAATAAAATTTCATTAGAGTATAAATAAAATATGATATAAAAGAGATATGTCACATCACCACGAATTTAACATATAACACCTGCTCGATAAAAGACATGTAACAGTGGGGTAGCTCAACAGAGGAACTTAGTCCTAACACCCACATCTCAATATTTAGAATTAAAGCGGAAAATCTAAACATTTAATCACTTTAAACATGCTATCATAAAAATACATATCATTTAGTTTGTGCACCACATCATTCATGTTTACATAAACATTTACCATCAGATACATATACAAAATGTATCCCAAAAGAATACTATACAATCCTAACTACCCGGTGCTACATATCAGAGCATAACCGACCAAAAGAATGAAGCTATACTTCACAAAAGACCCCCATCAAAGCTAATCTGCAATGCCTCGTAGAGCATTATAAAACAGCAGAAGGGTGAGAAATATTATCATAATAATCAATGCACACATATATATATATATATATATATATATATATATATATATATATATATATATATATATATATATATATATATATATATATATATATATATATATATATATATATATATATATATATATATATATATATATATATATATATATATATATATATATATACACACACACACACACACACACACACACAAACATAGAATACACCTATTCCGCATTCCTCACCATAATTCATTCATAACTCATCATATATTTCACAACATGTATAAACACACATGGATAATCACAAAACATGTTTCATCATGCACATATCCATAGTTCTCAACTCAACATTCCACACACAAGCATATTTCATATAACAATGATATCTATGCTATGTGACCCAACACAACTCAATGCAACTCATGCCATGTGGTACCAACACTTGTTATCATTTTTCGGTTTTTACACTTAAACCCGGTCCACTCTTCTAGATCGATAATAACAAAAGCCCGTCCTCTAAGCTTTCAAACCCACTCTTCTAGGCTTGGGACAAGTCACTAGTCTCCACGAAACTAGAAAGCATTTCCTCTTGACTAAGTGATGCATATGCAATCAATAACCAAATGCACTTAAGACCGTTCTCGCATCTTAATCTCATGCATTCTCAATAATTCATCACATAAGAATTATAACATGATTGCACACACAACATATTTCACATAATCAAAGTATTCATACTTTAAATCATCATCACCATATTAACAAGCAATGCACACATATTCACTAATATGTTCTCATGCATTATTCACATACAATTACAAGAAATGCACACATATTCACAATATGTTCTCATGCATTCTCAATAACCTCGTGCCAACGGCAACGGACTCAATCACAATCATCATGCACTTTTATTCAATTTAAATAATGCATATATTTGTCAAAAGACCACATTTCATAATCAATTCCACAATCTAGGATCCCCGCCATACGGCTACCCACAACATATCACACCATAGCACACAACTATTCATTCCGATAAAGATCGAACATAATCGAACCAAACTATCAACATCGAATGGAATCTCAAAGAAAATAAAATGCTGCCACGCTCGCCTAGCGAGCCCTTAGCAAATACTCGCTATTTGTTCGCCTAGCAAACAAGCTCGCGAAGGCAAACAGAAGCTACTGACTTCGTTCGCTTTCTTACTCGCTGCAGTGAGGCCCTAGCGAATCCTTCGCTACCTCACTCGCTACCAGCGAACCAGATCAAATACATTATGTCCAAGTCTGGGGCCACTCGCTAACTTGCTCCCCTAGTGAGTTGCTAGCGAACACTCGCGACCTGTTCGCCTTGCGAAGGTGCTAGCGAACGTCTACGAACTCAAAAACCTTCACTATCATCAATCCTCAACTCTTGCCAAAATCAACTGATTCTCACCAAACCAGTTATTATAGTCTTAGTCTAACATCCCTCGACTAAACTACACACTTTATTCTCGATTCCAACCGTTAAAATCTTGATTCTATCGATTAAACTCATCTATGCCCTAGAATGGAAAATGGAGAAAACATCCAAATAATCCAAACCAATCATACACAATTATAGACATTGATAGAATAACAACATTTCACACCCTTACCTTGATTAAATCGGAAGCTAGGAGTTGTTCTTGATGATTCCAAGCTTTTCCTTCTTCTCCTTTCTCTTTTCTCCTCTTCTCCTTTCTCTTTTCTCCTCTTCTCCTTATATGCATTTCCATTTTATTTCATTCCATCATATTTCCTCTCAAATATCTACCAATAATTCCAATAATTAAAATCATCCAAATAAATCAATTAATTAATACGAATAATTAATTATTGAAAAAAATTGGACTGTTAAAAGGCCACTCTCCAAAACCCAGTCTTCATTCTCCTGGTACCATCCTGACACGGGCCGTGTTAGGTGACATGGGTGGCCGTGTCAGGCCCCTGTTTCACTTTTAAAACTCTTCCGAATTACTGCTGTTTTTCCCGGTTTTTGCTCCGATTCTTCTTAATTGCGTACCTGAACCTAAAAACAATGGAAATACCAAACCAACGCATAAAATGTGATAAAAGGAAATAAAATGCAACTAAACGTATATGATAATTAGCTAAAACATAGAGAATAAATTCTTTTCCAAATTCTATTACTCGTTGTCATTGGAGCTGAGTTTTAAAGCTATAAGGTAAGTTTTTCACAAAGGGGTTTGCTTCTCATTATGATAATAAAGTTTTGATTTGTATTTTATTCTATTTGAGTTCTCATTTTATTTATTTTTTGACACTAAAATGTTCAACTAAGTGCTTATTATTTGTATTGATAATTTTTAAATAATGAAGCTTTGATTTTTGTTGAATTGTTTTATTTTTGAGATGCTTCCATTATTAAATATTGATAAATCTACTTAGTTGTATTTGTTTAGATTGAACTAGTTTGTTATCATGATTTGTGTCTCTAGATGTTCTTGACTAGATTGTACTTGTTGATTTTTTGAACCAAAAGGATTATTTTGAGATTTTAGTGTGTTTGTTTTAAATTTTTGGTATTATAGTTACGTTTTTTGTTTATGTTTAAGAATATGACATTTAACATTAAGACTTATTAAAGTTTTACTATGCGTTGCTAAAACTTGTCGGTCACTTTTGTAATGATTAACAATTTTGTAAATTATGTAGTAAATCAAATTGTAAAAAAAATTGGCGGACCGGCCCGCCAACTCGTTAGTAAATGGGGCAGACTTGACTTTTGAGCTCGGATGCCTAAGTTGGTCTGCCTCGCCCCACCCCGCTTTTGGAAGAGCTTAAATGGGGAGGGCCTAAATGGGGCGGGCCGCCCTCTTTGCTACCTCTACAAAAATCTCACATAAAACTCGAAGTACTAGCGTCCAGAGGAAAAAGTAATGGCTGAGAGAATGTATGAACAATGAAACAACATCTTTTACTTTCAAAGAAAAGTATTTAAATCACCTTTTACTTTGTCTCATAAATGTACTTTCAGTCTTGTTCAAGTTACATTACTTTACACTTTCATTCTTTGTTACATTGCCTTTACATATTTAAAGTAGTCGAAGTTGACATTTTTTACATCCTTTTAGTCACTTAAATCACTATTTTGACTATGTTGAAAATAGGCTTTTTACCAATAGAAAATTAAAACAAGATTTTTTGGCACAATGTCCTAGGACTCACTAGTAGATCCTGCAAGTAACTTTTAATTAAGAGACTAGTGATTGTTTACCAATTTTCAGTGTAAACACAATGAGGGCAATATATTATACTTCAGTGGTTGATATGGAAACAACCTTCTAAAGAGTTTCTTTCTAACTAATTTCCATGCCAAACATAGTGAACACATATCTAGATATAGGTTTTCTGGAATCCATACAACCTGTATAATAGGTTATTCACTCTGTACACTATGTCTATCCTCGTACAAAACATAACATACATTAAATAACCTATTATACTAGCATATGAAATTCTATTCATATAGGCTCTATGGACTTCAGTATTAGGAGTTTGAGTCGTACTCAACTTATACTGAGGATTTGTCGGTGTTGGAATAGGATTTGAATTCTACATACCAAATTTGTCGAGAATCTTCTTCATGTATGTCTCTTGAGATAAGCATAATATAAACTGTTTTCTATCTCTCCGGATGTCAATCACAAGAATTCTAGAGGTATCTCCCAAATCCTTCATGTCGGACTCCTTATCGAGTTCAACCTTCACCTTCATAACATATTCGACATTGTTGCTTGCTATGAGGATATCATCCATATAAAGCAACAAGATAGAAAGTGTATTTCCAAGTCGAAATCTGAAGTAAATTAAGTGCTCAAACTGGCTCCTGGTGAAACCTAGGTGCGCCATGAACTTGTCTAATCTCCTATTCCATTATCGAGGAGATTGTTTCAGGCCA